>OZ034979.1:40245483-41445483 GCA_964030785.1 Siderastrea siderea
GCCGGAGCATCGTTTTCAAAAATCCAGGTAGATACACATGCAATGTATGCATGCCTATGTTCGTTCATTCTTTCGTTCGTTTGTTGGTTCGTTTGATCATTTATATATATTTACCGTTAGAAGCAAAACAGCTAGGCTTTAGTCGGCCCCTGTTTCAATTCACGGCTTGGTATAGAATTAAAACTAGTTCGACTTGTGAAACGAACGATTCATGTAAAAATACCCTGGTCCCAGAGGTATTTTTTCTGCTCTTTCTCAAACGAATTTGTGCGCAACTCGTCGCCGCCGCTTCGCAGCTCAAATTTGTTTAAGAAAAGAGAAAGAAAAACTTCTGGGACCAGAGTAATATAAACAGAAGTTGAAAAATTATCCCAGATCGTAATTTTTGTGCGAGCGGAAAAAACGTACTTAAAAAAGCTTACCTCAACTTTTCGCCACCCCGCCGCTATATTTTTGCGTGTTTTTATGTGTAGTGCAAAAGAAAAACCACCCTCTATGCTTTTAACGTTATCTGTATTTAGGCATTTGGGGTAAATTGGGCTGAGACAAATGTACAAAGACTTTCCTTATTTCGCTTTTCGACAAGGGGAGGAAAGTCCAGCTAAGGCAAAGGAGTGGCTTGTTGTAAGTGATCATCAAGGAGGCAACATGCAAAGACAAGTACTTTAATGCCGTCATTTTTGTTTCATTTCATTTTATTTTTAACACTGCTAAAGATTATGCAGCTAATGGAATATTAAGGTACGCTTTCTTGGCTGGCAACCTCAGTCACATCAATGACGGTTTTTTACTAGCACACACTCAGCTATTTAAACTAAAAAGGAAAAATAAACAACTATTAGTATTTATCATCCATTGCCGAACATTTTCACTCGCGTTTCATTGAAAACAAGTCACGTAGCACAATGTAAAATGATGTTCCCTAAGTAAAATTCCCCAGTATTCCAAACTTGAGTTTGATGATGCTTATCTTTATTGAGAATACCAACTTCACTAGAAGTGATTTACAGAAAAGTTAAGAGCGCCTGTCTGTAAAAATCAGACAAAATCAAAATTCCGCGGCAAGGGTGGAAAATTCGATTTCTTTCATATTTTAATGTTAGATAGGTTAGGATATAACTAAAATCACTGGATACATTTTTTGGCAAAATATCCTTTTATTTCAAAGAAAAATGCAAATAACGAACTGCCGTTAAAATCGCCATTTGAAGCAGTAAATTGTGACATCAATTTGAGGCGTCTGCGTGCAAAAACAAATCCCTCTGTGGTCTTTTAAACACTCAATTTTACTTTTGCAATCTCTCAAGAGCTTTAAAAGCTGATTTTGGTAGAAACTGCGTTGTTCTTTGTGTTTGAAATAATTTAATTTTGAAAGTATACATTTCTCATCAGGAAAAGTACTTCGTGAATTAAATTATTTTTCACCATGTGCTAAACCTTCAAATCGATTCAGCTTCTGGCTGTTGAATTAAGAAAAGATGTTCTCAGGATTGCTGTAAAAATTTCTTTGGGCAAATGATTGAGAGCGACGCGACAGCTTTTCAAAGTTCGTTAAAATGCAGGTTATTGACCCTTCTTGGCAACATTCCATTCCATTACTTTTCCTGATGAGAAATGTTTTGTTCTGTCCACAACCATGGTTTTAACGGCGTTTCGAACACATTTTGCCAGGAAAAACACCAGCATTTTCATGCTGATAGGCAGCTTGTCAAGAAAGAAAGAAATAAGTATTAAAATTAACTACGTAAACAATGTCAAACGCCCATGGCCTAGTGGACTAGTTACCGGCGTCTCACGCCGACGAGCCGGGTTCGACACTTTTTTCTTTTTTTTTAATAAAACGACTTAGATGAGAGTATTTTTACAAATTAATAACTGCCAGCAAAAACAAAACAAAAAAACAAAAAACAAAAGCAAAAAACAGACAAAACAAAAAGGGGGCTCCGCTTTTAGGCTTGGCTAAATCTATATATTACCCTAACCTATCTAACATTAAAATATGAAAGAAATCGAATTTTCAGCCCTTGCCGCGTTATGTTTGATTTTTACAGACAAGCGCTCTTAAGGCCTTTAAAAGACTAAATAAAAAAAAACCCAAGGTAAAATCCAAGAACTGCATAAATACAAAACATGTAACAAAGCATATAACCAGGGAAGATAAGATACGAATTCAAAACAAAAACAAAAACAAAACAAAAAGCAATACATTGACTATAAAATGGCGTTGGAAAGACCACGCTTGAAAATAGACAGTGACGGCCCTTCTCTGAGTGAGGAATCTTTCTTGGACATAGTGTTATATTGTGAAAATCATAAATAAAGTTACATTGAAAGCAACGGGAAAAAAAGTGTTCATTGACTTATAAACAAAAAAGCACGATGCTCAGACGTTTACTTCTAGAAGGATGAACGTTTTGTTCTAACATACACCCAATGGCAATGATGTACTAAAGGAAAAAATGAAAAAAAAAATGAAAAACGAATTAACTAGGAATGAAAAGTAGATTCTCAGATTCTAAACTCAGCACTCAAGCATTACGGTTACTTCAATTTGAGTTGACCTTAAGTCACTCGCCCACCGTAATGAGATTCAAAAGCTGCCGTTGGAGCATTAGTTCTTCATCAGAACGAATCCCTGAATGTAGTTTGCATGCCTAATTTATTACTTTTTACCTTTTCTCATTTCTCAATTTTCATTTTTTATATGACAACGTTATTCAAGTAGGTGCACTTCACTGGCTTTTAAACGGCAAAGATAATGATCACAATGTGATTAAAGCAGTGCAGAACACCTTGTAAACTCGCCCTTATTGACTTGAAGACAAGCACGCCAATGGCTCTTGTCCTGCAAGAACAGTACGTCGAAGGAACGAACGAACGAACGAACTACGCGAACGAACGAGGGAGCGTGCGCGTATGCGTGTGTGTGGGGGGGGGGGGGGTGAATGGCATTGGCCAGACATGCTCACGATGCTTTGCGTAAAACAGTAACGAGATCTTTACCTGGTCTCATGCACACGTGACCGCAGCCATTGGAGCAGCATTTTTGATTTTGTGGACAATCTTCATCTGCGCTGCACATTTCGACGCAAATACCATGGCCTGTACGCTTAGGACATGCACCCGGTATCCCTATCCCTACTAAGATAAAAGAAAGCACGTGAGTAAAACAAACAGTTGTTTGAGATCATTTTTATGTCCCTTATCTTTGAATGACTGATTGAATGAGAGACCAAACAAACGAAAAGAAAAGAAAGAAAAACGAACGAACGAAAGACAGAAAGAAAGAAAGAAAGAAAGAGTAGTATGACCTGTAGTTAACAAATACCACCAGATTGTCAGCGGTTTATTTTCGAATTTTAAAGCTCTCACCATAATAAAAAATGCGATGCAAAGGAGCTTTAAAATTCGAAAATAAACCTCTGACAATCAGGAAGTATTTGTTAACTACAGGATATACTACTTGCCCGAAACAAACCATCCAGCATAAAAAATTTTTAATTAAAGAATTACATATCTTAGTTATAACCAAGTTGTAATGTCTGCACATAACATAAACATTGAAGAGCTATTGAAAGAACTTGAACCAGCAACGTTACAAGCTTTAGAGCAATTACTTGCAGAGGACGTTCCTGCTGTTCGAAAAACTATTCAGAACATATTGGACGAACCTATTTCTGAGAAAATGGAGAAGAGTTTAAATAAACCTTTAATTCCTAAAAAATTTCAACCGATTGCTCCTCCTCGTAAAAGGGGGAGAAAAACACAAGAAATTTTGAGAAAGTTTGATCCAATTACCCGAGATAATATCCGAAATGTTACAAACTATCAGAATGAGATTCTTGATTTATATGACACTTCCGAATATGAGGGGGGAGAAGAAAGAGGGCGACGTTACATCCGCTGGCGCTTTATTCGCGAGAACTTAAAAGAGATCTTACATCAGATTTTATGTCAAAAATAAGAGAGAAAGTTCACACATTTTTCTACGCAAGACATATTTTTAGTTATCAGTTACGAAACATTGAAGAAGGAATGGTTATTGTTTATTACATTAACAAAGGCTCGCCATGGTTTGATTATTTTTCTGATGCGGAGAAATGGTTGAGTGAGCGGGAAAAATTTCGTTTGGATCCTGATAACATTAATAGACCGAACACAAAATGGGTGTTTAAAGCCTACTTTAATGTTGATGTAAAGGTTGTGCTTGATCGTCAACCACGTTTAGGTACAGGACCATTACCAGATTGGTTGCGTAACCTTTCGCATGGTCGTAATATGCTAGCTTTAGACACTTACAGAGACAATTTATGTCTTTGGCGTTGTATTGCGGTACACCGAGGTTCAAGACCAGATCGAAGTACAACGGCAGCACGGGAACTTGCTAAGAGTTTCTTTAACCTCAAAGCTACTCCACAAGACTGCCGGAAAACATGTTTAGATGAACTTGATGAGGTTGAAAAACATCTTAATAAAAAACAAATTTTCAAAGATTGGTTGGGTATTCGTGTATATGAGCCTGAACGTTTGGAGGATGGTGAAGTGGTATGGCATCTTAGAAGAACACCACCAGCCAAATTAACAAATATTTTGACAATTGGAATTTACGAAGGGCATGCTTTCTTTATAAAAGATATTTCTAAGCTTGCAAAAGTTTATGCATGTGTTCACTGCCGTGCAAGATTTACTCAAGCTTGCAGCCTTCAACGACATACCCAAACATGTTCACAAAGAAAAACGGTTATTGATTGTCCGGCAGAAAAAGTTGAATTGCCACAAACAGTTTTTGAGAAGGCTTTTTATCCAAAACATTCATCTTCTCCAGAATCTCTTCGCTGGCTTGAACAAGAAGCAGCACTTCGTAAAATTCACATACACCATGCTGCTTGTGGGCGTGGAGGTGAACGATGGGTTGAGCGTGCACCAGTAGACGGTTATAACCATGAAACAAAAACTGTTTTTCAATGTCATGGATGTCATTGGCATGGATGTCGAAAATGTTTTCCTCATGATCGAAATAGAATTATTACTCATAATAACCAAACAAGAGAAGATAGATTTAAAGCAACTGTTGAACGTACACAAAAGCTTCGAGCTGCTGGCTACCGTGTAATCGAGGCATGGTCTTGTGAAGTAGGAAAAATAAATATAAAGTTACCAAAGACTCAAATACAAAGTTACCCACACGCTATATTGTTTGACTTTGAAGCATACGGAGATAAAAATCATAGGAAAGAACCAACAGGAACGTTAACAATCGAAAATAAACACGTACCAATCTCTGTTAGCGTTGGTGACACTTTAGAAAGAGAACCAACTCATATCTGTGAAAGAGACCCTGCGGAGCTTGTTCGCAAGTTTATGGAAGAACTTGAGAGGCGTGGGAAAAACATTAGGGATCAAGTAAGAGCAGCCTTCATACCTGACGATATAAATATGTTTACAAAAGCACAGCGTTTCAAAATAGAAAAATGGTGTAATCTGCAGGTGCCAGTTCTCGGGTTTAACTCCGGGAGATATGATTTGAATCTTATCAGAGAATATTTCGCGGAGCTTTTAGCTGATACAACAGATAAAGTATAAGTTGCAAAAAATGGAAACAAAATTATGTTCATTTTGACTGAAAACTTTCGCTTTCTCGATGTCATAAACTACTTAGGCCCGGGTACAAGTTATGAGAAATGGGTAAAAGCTTATGAATGCGAAACGGTAAAATCGTGGTTTCCGTATGACTGGTTTGACAAACCTGAAAAACTTGATTTTCGAGGATTACCGAAATATGAGGATTGGTATTCGAAGCTGAAGGGCGGTTATGTTTTAACACGAGATGAATGGGAAGGGTGCCAGCGTCTGTTCAAAGAAAAGGGTATGTGTACCTTCGCAGACTGGCTGCGTTACTACAATAATCTAGATGTAGCTCCTGGCCTTGAGGCGCTTGAAAAGATGCGTGCTTTCTACACTGATAAAGGAATAGATATTTTGAAAGATGCTGTAAGTATTCCAGGTGTTAGTTTACATTATTTACTTCGCGGATGTGCTGAGAGGGGCGCAGATCTTTACAGCCCGTGCGAAAAAGCGTATGAGATGTTGAAAGAAGCTGTTGTCGGAGGACCGAGCCTTGTTTTCACAAGATACCATGAAGTCGGAATCACGAAAATAAGGTATCATCAAATTGCGGAACCTCGTCTTTGCAAAAATATCCTGGGTTACGACGCTAATGCTTTGTATTTGTCAACCATGCTTAGAGACATGCCTTGTGGAAAAGGAAAGGTCGTGCATTACAATAACGAAGCCGCCGCTCCCATACTGACACAAAGGCTCAAAGAAGAAAAATGGTTTGGATTTGCAGAAGTTGATATAGAGATCCCTGAACATTTATATCCAAAATTTGAAGAAATGTGTCCGTTCTTCTACAACAAAAAAGTTCCTGTTGAAGCTGTGCCGCAGCATATGCTTGATTACCTGAAACACACGAAGCGGAACCGCGGAGATGGAAAGAAGTTAGTGGGAGCATTGTCTGCAAAGAAGATATTATTATACGCACCTCTTCTTAAATGGTATCTTGATCATGGAGCAGTGATCACAAATGTTTATCGGACTATTGATTACCAACAAACAAAAATATTCACGTGGTTTGTGGAGCAAGTGACTGAAGCTCGTAGAACTGGAGATAAAGAAAAAAGTAAGGCGCTGCTGGCTGAGGTATTCAAACTGTTAGGAAATAGTGGGTATGGAAAGCTCATCGAAGCCTTGGAGAGGCAAACAAGCGTTATTTACACCAAAATCGAAAAGGTTGTAGACAGAGCCTTGCGAAGCGCATATTTCAGTGATCTTGACGAGATCGGGCAGGCGTATGAGCTGGAAAGCCGAAAGCTTCGGATCACAATCAGAAGACCATTTCAGGTTGGAATAGCTGTATATCAATTGGCTAAACTTCGAATGCTTGAATTTTATTATGATTTTCTTGACAGATATTTTGACAGAAAAGATTTCGAATTGATTCAGATGGACACAGACAGCAATTATATGGCAATCAGTGCAGAAAAGTTGGAAGACATCGTCAAACCAGAGTTGCAAACAGAATTTGAGACAAAAAAGAAAGAGTGGTTAGCTTGGGATAAGTGGAGCAGCCGGACCTCTGGGCTCTTTAAACTCGAGTGTGAAGGCAGGAGAATGATTGCTCTCTGCTCAAAATGTTATTACGTTGACGAATCTGAGGAGAAAAAAAAGAAGTTCAGCACAAAAGGGGTATCTAAGAAGCAAAACGAGATAACTTGGCAGCGTTTCAAGAAAGCTTTGGAAGGCAGCAAGGACATAGCAACAAATAGAGGTTTCAGGATGCGGGACGGGCAGATGGTTACTTACGAACAGCAGAAGCTGAGGTTGAGTGCTTACTACGACAAACGCTGGGTATTGGAAGACGGTATTCACACAGAACCGATCGAGTTTCATTGTTAGTTTTCTGGTGGTAGTTGTGTATCTGGAGGGACAACCAAAAGCTCTTCGCGAACAAACCAATGTTTTGGTCCTTCAAATAAATAATAGATAACCGGTGCGTCTGGTTTTATCATAATTTTTTCAATCTCGTAAACATTCAAAGACCAGATTGGGTCGGTAGCTCTTCGTCGACCACCTTCAAGTTCACCGGGTTGATAGAGATAGCGAACACTTAAACCGGAGGTAAGCTTTTTTTCGTTTACACCAACGGGCCTTAAATAAGGTGTCGAGGGTTTGGATGGAACAGTTTTCTTTTTTATGGCATCAACAGGTTTTTGACCAGTCAGTCGAGTGACTTCTTTATTCAAAGCTGAAATAACAGCGGGCAGTCGGGCCACCCATTCAGTCGATCTTTTGTCGTCTGGGAGGCGCATTTCAATCCCATATTGGTATCCAAACAGTCGTTCAGCCAGGGTGCGGTTGAATCTTTCAACGATAGCTTGATCACGGTGAATATCCACACGACCACGTCTAACCTCAACATTATGTTTCGAAAGCAGTTGATTCACAGCGCCCATAAACTCACGACCAGGATCGACCTGAAGCAGTTTCGGCCACTTCAAAGGACCACGACTATAAATCCGTTCCAGAGCAGTTGCAACTTCTTTAGCCTCTTTTGTGGTCAACGGTTCGGCTTCTTTGTATCGAGAGGCCACATCTACCACTGTGAGAGCATATTTAAAAGTTTTACGGGAGCGTGGTGGGCGATCGTGTGGGAGATACAGAAGATCGGCTTGGTGAACTTTCTTTGGAACAGGAACATCAAATTTCGGTCTTGGAATGTAACGTGGGGCTGGTAAATAAACCTGCCAAAGAGCTTGCTTCATCAACCAGTTTTGAGCCACATCTTCCGAAACTTTCGCTGCCTGGGCTAATTTCTTAATTGCTGCAAACCCTTTCCAATACCCTTTCGGGCTGTAATAAATTTTTGACAACTTATTGGAAATACGCGAGCTCATTGTATATCATACACAATAAAAAATGGACGACTCATTTGGTTGGTTGCAAGGTGAGAAAATTTCGGCGAAAAAAATTCAAGAAGCATTGCAAAAAAAATTAAATCCATACCCATTATCAAAAAAAAATTATCGATGTCCTTCATGCGAGGAGCAATTAATTTATGTGGTGAATGAGTACTGTCGAACATGCCCAAAATGTGGTAGAGCGTCTGAATTTGATGATGAAGAGTTTCAAGAAGAAAATCGGGAAAGAATTTTCACTGCAACTTATTTTCATTTAAAAAGTGTTTTGCGGAAATGGAACATTTACAAAATGTTTTCTTTCAGCGAGGTAGATTTTCTTGGTAACGTTATTGCTCAATTTCAGAAGATGTCCGGTAAGTCAGTGAACTATCCCTGTTTTCTGTACAATTATTTTGAAGTGGTACCTTCTGAATGCTGGCCCAACAAAAAAGAAATTATGGAATCTATTTCTCATCATCTTCCAAAAAGCTTAGCAAGCTGGTGGCGCGCAAAACAGGAGTTTGATAAATGGTGGTTGAAAGCCAATCAAGGTTCTTCATAAACATTTTCATATTTGCTTGTTTTCGGATTTTTTACCAAACGCATGACAGTACCTTTTTTCGGATGAGTCCAAAATTTCTTGCTTATGACACCAGTTGGTCCTGTGAAAGCATTTTTCGCAATATCACCTGACCAATACCGATCGAATACATGTTTTGTGGAAGGAATCATTTTTTTTGTCAAAGTTTCAGCAAATTTTATTGCATCCAACGGTTTATCTAAAACACCAGTCCTTTTTTGTTGTTTGAAACCCAACCCTAATTTTTGTTTAGCATTGATTGCATTTCTTGCAGCCGCATGACCCCACTGCCTCTGTTTGTAAGGAACTGCGTCAAGAGACTTCACCATTTTTTTATCCGCTTTGTGTTTACATTTTTTGAGATTTTCACCGTATTTTTTTTCACGGTTGGAACCAACATCATAATCAACATCATGTTGCATAGCAATTGCATCTGTTGCACCTGTTGGTGATTGATAAATTTCCAGAATTTCACCCGTTTCTGGATCGTATTTCACCTGCTTTTCAAGAGGATTGTATGGCCCGGTAAAATTATGCCCTGGTAATGTCCAACCTTTTTTTGGTTTCGGAAATTTTCCAATTGCTGCATGTATATCAAACCCAGCTCCATCCAAATCAGGTCTGTCAGTTTTGTAACGTTGGTTTGGCCGAATTTTAGTTGAAAGTTGATCAAACATTTCACTTCCAACTTTTTGAATTACTGGGCGGGATTTGTCAAGAGTGTAATTTATTACTTTCTTTTGCACTTTTGGGTTTCTCATTGCTTCAGAACCGTAATATCTTACAGCTTCAACACCTTTTTTGCAATAAATGGGATTCCTTTTGTAATAGCGAGATCATCCACTGCCATAGCAACATCGCCAAATATTCCACTGCCCTCCGCAAGGGAGGGCTCACTTAGTTTCCCGGCAAAAAACTTGATTTCATTTTTCCACAACTAGCACATTTTGCTTTCAATAGTTTTCTTTTGTTCTTTGTGATTACAACCTTTTCGGTCCCCTGCACATTCGGCGTTTTCCGCTTTTCTTTCACACAGTAAATTTCCATTGTATATATTCAAGAAAAATATTTTTTCAATATTTCCTCATTTTGAAGTAAATCATTGGAGAACATTTTCAAAATATCGGCAAAACTTGTTCCTTTATTTCTTTCGTTTAAAAAGAGAAGGCAGTAGTAACCACATCTCACACTTTGTTCCCATTGAATTTGGTTATCATTTCTGAAAAAATGTGTCATCCCGTGCATTGACATTTCTTGTTCCCATTCCAAAGGTGGTGGAAACCCAAATGAATCGAAATACTCGTAAGTACTTTCATCAGGCCAACAACAAACCCAATGAGTTCCCAAACTTCCAAAATCATCCAAGTTGATAATGCATGGAGAATGAATCAAGGGTTTTGTTTCGTTTCTGCTAAAAATACCTTTGATGGGAATGCGCAAATAATCGCACCATTTTCTCAGGTCAATGTTGGATAGAGGTTTATCTTCAAATTTCAGTTTTTTTTAAAACGATAATAATCATCCCAAGTTCCGAAAAAAGGTGGAGGTTGAATTTGCATTCCTCTACCTTTAGGAGGTGGTGGAAGAGGAGGTGCTCGTCTTGGTCGTGAGCGTGGTGGTTGAGTTTGCATACCTTTTCCGATTATTTTTCGGACTAAATCAAGGGCTAAAGGTACTCCGATAGACGCCAACATACCAAGGAAGCCGCCGTATTGTGCACCGCCTCCTTTTACTAAACCTTGACCAACAAGATAGCGTTCTGCCGCCTTTTTCTGAGTAGGAGTCATTCGCTGGACAAGTTTATAAAGCTCAATTTCCTTCGGCCCAAAACCCTTTCCGAATATCTTTTTCAGCACCTTTTCAGCGCCGAAACTCAAACCTGCACTTGCTAATGCCCCAAGGGCTGGCTTTATCAAAGGTCGTGCCAAACCTAACATAGCAGAAAATAAACTTCCACCACGCTGCGCAGTATTTTGAATTTGGGTCTGGCTTAATTTTATTTCCATTCCTTTCCCTTCCGCTGAGGTTTTCTTCAGTCGCGAGATTTGAGTAGCAGTGAGAAGAAGTTCGTCACCGCGCCCAATTTGGCCTGGTTTGACTCTCAGAGTAACAGACATCTTCGAAACATAAGCTTTTTGAAGTTTTTTTTTCTGACCATCGGTCAGTGCGATTTTATATGGGTGATAAGTTGTGCTCATCGTGTGTATATATTATATTCAGAATTTTTTTTTCATTTTTTCTAGACGACAACAAGCTCATTACCAAGTTGTTTCAGAACAAATTCTTGTTCATTCAAAACCGCGGCGAAGATTTTATAATCTTGAGCGTTAGCAGGCTCGTTAAGTTTGTAATGAAAATAAAGGATTTGTGGGTCACCTGTCAAACTTTCTTTGGCATTTCGTAAATCGAAGTATATAATTGGGTAAAACTTCTCAAAGTTTGCGACTTGTATCTGAACGCCGGTGTTCTAGTCGTTTTTTCTGTATCTGAAATTTATCAAATCCTTCAAAATTCTTAGTTTAAACTCACTATCGTATTCAATCTGAGGGTAAAAGTTTGTTCCGCATTGGAGGCTGCAAGTTTTTAATCTTGCTGAGTCATCACCATCGATATCAAATGTGTCAAAAATGTAAGGATTTTGTGTGTAACGATTTTCTTTACGAGCTTGTTGAAAGAATACAAAGACATGTTTGGGGTTTTTTATTCCACTCCCAATCATAAACATACCACTCTCGTCCCTTCTTTCACTCAAAGAAAAAATATTTTCTTTCAAGTATTTCAAATGGGTTGGTTTTAAGAAATTTTCATTTACAAAGGCCTGTCCTTTACCAGTGAAATGTAATTGTGGAACCCATAATTCTAATTTGCGAACAACAATTCTTCGAGCTGTTCCATCATTTTGGTAAATCAGTTCTCTATCATTTTGTAAAGTAATAAGAAACTCAAGTTGCATTGGTGGCAGCAGCCTGTCGGAAAGCCCTTCGAAAAAGAAGTATCTGTTTAAAGGAATTGTTGTCTGAACCATCTTTCCGCCCTGTGATAGAAGAGCCCTTGACCTCATTCCAGTATTCGACGCATTTCCATCAGTCGCTGTGGTTGCGTCAACGTCAAGATACCAAAACTGATCTTTTGCCACGCTTCTTGAAAAATCATCAGAAAATTCAAGCCGATTTTTGATAAAAATGAATTTGTGGATATTATTCGCATAGTAAAGTTCTTTACCAGATGAGTTGACCCTCAAACTTTTAATCAATGAAAAAGAACCGTTTATCGGAGCTGATTCGGTGTCGGCGACAACATTACCTCCATTTGCTGTTGCTTCAAACTTGAAATCAACGCGGAAATAGGCATTATACCAATCATAAAAATTGTCCCTGTCCATCAACTTGAAAGTGTAACCCTCTTTCTCTTGAGTGTCACCATTACCAGGTAAGAGGATTGGGGTGGTTAAATTAAATTTGACATATTTTTCACTCTCGAGGTATGGTTGAATTCTGAACATAACAACAAGCTTTTATATTAAAAGAAAAAAATTTTTTTTGCGCTTAAATTTCATTTGCCAAAATTCGATTCAATTTTATCAGAGCCTCATCTGATTTTTTTGGTAGTTTATTTTGTAAAATGTTTGTAAGTTTATTTTGTGCATCCTTACTCCAGAGGAAGTCCAAATAGTATCCCAGGATGCACCGCGGTTCATCTTATATTATCACTTGGAATCGTGACGTCATCATTACCTTCTACTCTCAGAACGGATAACATCTTCAGCGGGCGCCATGTTGCATGTGCGAACTTCTTTTGGCGTGAAGGCTACGGCCTTCAATAACGTGGAATTACTGTACGTTCATTGTGTTTCGAAAGAAAAGTTTAGTGTTTGCATAAAAGGTTTTACTTGCGTTACCCTGGTTTGCAGAGAAACGCATGTGAGCTACGTGGAAAACATGAGTGAACGACGGCGCTGTCTTGTTCCCGATGTGATAGAAAACCAATCTGTTGATGTTCTTTTAGAAGGACGTACCGCTCCTCTGCTTGTTCGAGTAAATTCGTCGTGTGATATAACGGTAAGTTGTGAAGATAGAAAGTAATTTTTATCGACGGACGGCTGTAAGAGCTTTCGCGTTGTGTTGCCTTCTCATATTGAAGTTAAGTTTTTCATGGCTATTATTCGCTTTGTATTGTAATTAATCATCGCATGCAAATTTACCTTTCTTCGACAGATCCTTGATCCAAACAACCTGAGTAATGAAGGTCACAATGCTACACTGCTCTGGGCGTTTGAAATAGTGCCAGCACCCGCTGCACAATTTGTGAGACCGAGAGTACCAACGAAAGACTCTCCGCTCGATGATGTTTTTCCACCCGTCGACATTATGGATTCGGCATGTTGTTGTAATTGTGTGAATTCGACAAGCAATTGTTTAGTTTCGATGATTGCCAACGAGGATAGTCAGGACGTGGCTGCTATTGCCGGCGAAGACGGGGACTCCGAGAGTTCTTGCGAAAGATCGAGTGAAGAGGAGTGTTCAGCAGGCGAAGATCCGGGCGAAGATTGTGTTGATGAAGACGATGAGATTGAATTTTTCACTGAAACTTTTGCAGTCAAAGGATCGTATTGGGAGGGGAGATATCAAGAATCGCTTGTGAAATGTATGGAACTAAGAGCAAACGGGGAAAATGTGGAAGTGAGAACTTGCTTTGAATCTGACAACTTAAGAGACAAAAATGCAATAAAGTTTGAAGTACTTTATTTTGCTGCCTGGCACATTATAGGATATTGTGGTGTGGAAAAAATTCCAAAACTGACCAAGGCTATTAGACTGAATGAAATAACAAGTTGCAAGCTGAGCTACATTAAGAGACAGTGGATACAACCAGTCAGTGCATTTAGGCATTATGCAGCAGTATCCATAACAAAGAAAGGACGCTGGGAAAACCCTCTGCTGGCTTGTTCGGCGTTGAGCCAGTAGAGATGCGACTCCTTTTTCCAGAACAATTTGTCGATGGATCCATAACACTGTAAAAGTCAGGAATTCAAAATAAATGAATTCATTGCATAATTTGGGACACATACTTGTATTTACTTCCATTTAGCCGCGAAAAAGGTTAGCAATCACAAAAAAACCGCTTCGAATAGCATAAAATAAAATAAGAACAGTATCCCGCGCGTTTCTACAACGGTTTATAAAGTCGAAATCCAACTTGACTCGTAAGCACATGTACACGTGTCAGCGAAGAAAAATAACGAAACGTGTGAAAATTTAGTAAACTTTCAACCCCCGAAACTTGTGCAAAAACCGGGTTCTACTGGGTTCTTCTCCGTCAAAGCATAAAGCTGGGTCTAAATAACTTAAATATTATTGATATTCAACATAGAATCGATTTCTAATCTGCATAAATAAGAATATTCATGACCTTGTTGCGGGTCAATGACCACATTGTCAAAACAATGACATTTTCAATAGCAAAATAGAGTGCGTTACATCCACGTTCTGGGCTATCCGATGAATGCAATGGAATACGGGGAGATTAAAAAATGACCATCTAAAATTTTCTTACCTTTACCGAAGCAAATAATGTAGATTTATCCGAAAGAAAAACGGACCATTCCTCGGTGCGAAGCGGCCATTTTCGATCTCATGCTGTGAATGGTCGGTGAAGTGTGACGTGGGATACTATTCGGACTTCCTCTGTCCTTACTCATTTGTTTTTTCTTTCGCTCTTGCAGTATTTTTCGTATTTGTTTCGAACCTTTTTCGCCAGCAATTTCACCAACTTTCTGACCCGCTTTTTCAGCAAATGTTTTTGCGGTTTTTTCGGCAGTTTTCTTTGCCGCGTTCTTTACATTGTTTTTGAATACTTTACCGATGGTCATGAAGGTGTCACGGATCACACCCGACCCTGTGTGTTTATATCGATAACTTCCGGTTTTTTCATCAAAAAATTTTGCCCACTCGCTCGGATGATTCATGATTGTATATTTATGGAAACAAAATTCATTCTTGTTTAATCATTAAATCAACCAAAATATCTATCCCGTTAAGATCCAGAGCACCACCAATTCCGTCAGTAACTCTAATTCTTACCGAATCGATAATTTTTTTGTTTACAGGATGCCAATTGCGAATAAGCGGTTCTTTTTCAAATGGACAACTTACTCGAAGCCTGGCTGTTGAAAAACTGTATATCACATCTCTTGGAACATTGTTTGATGTACGGGTGATCAGATCACAGTGGATAAACACTCAAAGTCTCTTTTCTATAACCAATTAAATCAGAAAAAGATCCTTGAGATAAGTCAAGCTCATAATCATCATGAATTAAAATGACAACTCTGTAAACCGTCATATCGAAATACATATTGAAAATGAAATCACTTTATTCAACTTTTGGATCTACTCTACCGACGTGTTTCTGAATAAAATGGTTAATGTTTGTGTAATCATACATTCCATTTGGGAAAGTCAAAGTTTTCCAAGCTTGTTCCGTTTTTTTTTCCAGCGAATTTTGTTATTATCATAAGCGGCATCTATATTATACCATGAATAACTCATTGAGATATTTTTCAATGCTGCTTGATATTTTTCTGAATCTAAATAAATTGGAGTTGGAAAATTAATTGTGAAATCATGTGGAACATTATGGTCTCCACTTTTTTGGAGTTTTGCGAGTTTTGAGCTGAGAATGAGATCAAAAGACATAATTATTGTTTTATATAATCAGAAATAATTTTTTTCTTTTGTTTTTTATCGATTGTACCAAGTTCAACAAGTGAATCAAGCAGATATAATACCTGTTTTTTTAGTTTCATTGAGCTATTTCCTGCTTTTATCGATCCTAAGCTCAAATAAAGTCGTTTGATCAATTTTTCATCTTCATAATCAGTGATGCCACTTCCTTCGGTTTCCCAATCTTGTTCAGAAAATTCATCTTCATTGTCAGAAAGTTCAAAAGTTGGTCTTCGGCTCATGACAGCTTTTTCAAGAGGGGTTGGAGGATATTCTTTACTTTTGTGTGAGGGTGTAGGTTTAAGGTTCCGCTTCCCTTCCTCCAGCTGTTTCGATAGAGGTTGGGTTCCCCTTCTTTCATAGATCCCATCTCTTATTTTTTTGAGTTCCGCAATGGTTTTGCCTTTCAAACCTAATTTCGATTCTCCTACTGTGTAGTTTTCATCATGACCTTTTATGGTAATGATCCGATTGATATTTTGCAACAAGATTGATTCATTTGGATATTCCAACTCAACCGGTCCCGGCTTCGCCCACTCTTTTCGTTTGGATGTTTCTTCCATCAGTGATGGGGGTGGTGGTGGAAAATCATCACCATCATCATCATCATCATCATCATATGGTGGTGTTGATGATGGTGTTGGTGATGGTGCTGGTGTGGGTGCGTCCGGTCTGAATTCATCACCAAAAGGGTAAGTTTCGTCAAATTCATCCATTGTGTAATCAGGAAATTCCTGCTCCTCCTCTTCTTCTTCTTCCACAGTGGTGCTGCTCTTATCAAGCCTTTTTGTGACTGGTTTAAAAAACTCTTCTCCTGAAAGCTGACCAAACTCTTTGTTTATTTTATCCATTTTGAATTTTTGGTGAATTTCTTCTGTTTGTTCATCTAGCTTCGACTTTTCTTCAGCCAACTGACGCCATTTTTTCACTGACATATTTCCAGCGTGAATATATAAAAGCAAAAAAAAATGAAGATTCCAAATTATGACCCAGGTTCTTCCAAGAGTAACTACAAACAAGGCCACCCTTGCATGCCAGCAGATGTTTTTCGGATGTTAATTTGTGGACCCAGTAATTCTGGCAAAACAAACATATTACTGCATATGATTTATGAGTTGTTGGAGTTTGATAAAATCTACCTCTTCTCAAAAAACCTGCACCAGAACAAATATCAGAATCTTTTGCAGGACTTTGCTGAAAAAATCAACCCCCAGGTTGGTTATGAGGTTATCGAGGCTCATGGTGATGAAATCATTCCACTCGAAGAGCTTCCGGTGGACAACCAAAAAATAGTTATTTTTGATGATCTTGTTTGCGAAAAAAACCAAAACGATATCATTAATTATTTTATCAACGGGCGGCACAAAAACTGCTGCGTTATTTACCTCACTCAAACTTTCTACAAGGTACCGAAAAACATCCGTGATAACTGCAGCCATTTTTGCATTTTCAGATTTCTTCCAAGAGAAATTAAAACAAACGGATTGCAGACGAGATAGGTGTGGATCATGACGCTTTAGATCGCGCCACCGGTAAAAAATATTCTTTCTTTTACTATGACAAACCCCAGAAATTAATGAAAAAAAATTTTGATGAAGATATATAATGGGGTATATTAACAGTCAAATTGGTGGAACAAGCCAAACTACAATGAGTGAAAGTGGAAAAGTTGGTCCTCCTGGCCCAGGGGGTCCTCCTGGCCCCGAGGGTCCTCCTGGACCGAAGGGTGATAAAGGCCCTGGAGGACCACAAGGTCCTTATGGTCCAAGAGGAGAAAAAGGGCCCGCTGGACCACAAGGTCAGGAGGGAGCACAAGGACCACGGGGTTTAAAAGGCGACAAGGGCGACAAGGGTGATAAGGGCGATAAGGGCGATAAAGGTGATCGTGGCCCTCAGGGTAGTGCCAGCGGTTCTGGTGATATTGACATGCAAAATAAGTACGATATTTTGCGTTTAAAAAGCAACCCTTATCCTGTCCACGGTGATCTGACAAAGGTAATAAACTATCAGGACACGAGAAATATCTTTCTTTCGAAAAAGGAAGGCGGAAAAATGGAGGCAAGCATTGATATGAACAATAATACAATCTACAACGTAAAAGACCCAACACAGGCAGATCAAGCCACAAACAAAAAATATGTCGAAAATCAGCTTGAAAAAAAACTGAATAAAGGAGCTGATATTGATATGAAAAATAAATCAATTATCAATCTTGATCTTCCATCAAACCAAAGAGACGCCGCATGTGTCGAGTTTGTTAACAACAGAATTGATGACATGACACAAAAAAAGTTTCTCAAAGTTGATGGCAGTAACAATATGACTGGAAACTTGAATTTAAACAATAATAAAATCATTAACTTACAAACCGATTACAGAAATTCGAAATCCGCAGTTAATGTTGATTTTGTGCAAGAGGAAATAACAAATTTGAGAGATCTTGTCACTCAAAAAATTCGTGAATCTCAGATCAATAACTCAGGTCAAAAAAGAGACGCCTTCAGATACTTGATGGAAGACACTGATGAATCTTCGAGTGAAAACAATATCGAGGTTTTGGGTATTATCGATTTTCCCAATTCTCCACATCAAATTAATAAAAAAGCTTACCAACTTAAACTCTTGCGTGAAAAAGGCTCACCCTACCAGTACCGGTCACGCCTCGGTTTTAACCTATATAAACTTCCGGTCGGGTATTACACAATGGTCGTTGAATGGTTTCCGCCGGAAATGAATGAGTTGAGTGTTATTGCACAAGGCACAACGATTTCAATTTCTGATGAAACAACCAAAACATTCGAGAAGTACACCAAAACAGTTATCCATTTTCACAGATGGGGTAGCTCACCACCACAATTTATATATCTCGATCTGCACGGTACAGTCAGTAATCCATCATTTTTAACAATTGGTCATCTAATTGTTTATGGTGTTAAAGAAACAATTTCAAATGTTGACCCAAGTGTCTATGACACCGCCTTTGTTATTGAAAATGGAAAAATGGTGATGGAAACAGATCTTTCTTTAAACGGACACCAACTACGCTCTTCCATTCACCACATAAACGGTTTTTTAAATTCAACAAAAGGGGACAAAAATTTTGTTTTAAATGGTGCCGAAAAAAATTTCATTGCCGGGTGAAGCGGTTTTGAAAAATATTGATATATATTGTACGCGTCCAATCACTTCTTCGGATTCTCATGTCACTGTACATAGACACAAAAATATATCTTTGAAACTCAAAACATCTTTACGGAATTTTTTTACTGGAACTCTAAGTTCTTCAAGAGATTTTACCTCAGAAAAAAGTGGGTGGTATCAGACATTATTATTCAACAAATTGTCACTATGCCCATATATGGTAAGGAAGCGCTCAATATCTGTCATCCGTACATGACAGATATCCTGCGATATACGTAAATGACCATATTTGGAAGTGCACTGCAGATTTTCTTTCATTGCTTGTTTGGCGGCCATTTTGAAAAGCAAGGCAGTTTAAGCAGTGTTCTCCGGAAATTTTAATTCCCTGGAAGAAACTTTACACGATTGAATGCTCTCAAAAAGTCAACAAGTATTTGCTTCAGCTCACAAAGACATCCAGAGGTTGACTGGGAATTTTCATAGTGAGAACTCAACCAAGAAAATGCTATTGCGAATGAAGCAGCACACTTGCTCACGGAAAGTTGTAAAGACTAAAGTTGAAAAGACTTTAATTCAAAGGAAGAGGACTTATTCTCGGTAAGGTAGCAATATTTTTTTTACTTTGTCTTGTCATTTCCAAACATGAGTTTGTAAATAAGTCTTTTTAAGTGAACGGTAGTAAACTTCGAGTTCTTGAAGTTCTGTTTTGATTTTTATTAAGCTTATGTGTTGCTAGCTTTTAGCGTTTTCATCATAGAGCCGTAGTTTTTCTCGTTCTGAAAATGGTAGTTGATGGGAATTTGTTGAATAATAAAACAATTATCCTGCTCAATCTTGCGGAATATCCCCTGATTTAGCCAACTCGGCCTACGGCCTCGTCGGCTAAGTATCAGGTGATATTCCGCGCGATTTCGCAGGATAATTGTTAAATAAACCTTAATTCTTTCCAAATGCCTTCGTCCGGGATTTTGGCTTTTGAACTAAATATGAATGATGATATTTGGAAAAGTTACAACGCAGTTATACTTCGTATCGAGTATCAAACAAGTGCGTGATAACTTTCCACAAAAAATTTTCATTTATTATATACCACAATGCGGGACATTTTCGAATTCAACCATATCGACCAGACACTTTCTGAAGAGAAAGTTAAAATTCTAAAAGATTTATATGGTTATTACCACAAAAAACATTATGGCTATGAAAAGTTGTACCGCGGTTTTCGAAGAAAAAATTTTGTTTGTAATCTTTCGGCTGGCAAATTAATTATTACTACCGCAGTAGCCGGAGGAATTACGTTGAACCCTGTTGTTATGGCAACTTTAACTAGTGTCGGTCTTACTTTGAAAGCAGTGGCTAGCCTTAAAAAATACGATAAAAAGACAGAACAAGCAAATTTTGCCCGGATCGAATACCAAAAAGTCCTTGATGAGATTCGCTTTTACCTCAGAGGAGAAGCTTTCGACGAGAAGGTCTTTCTTGATAGATTGAAAATGATAGATAATTTCGTCACTGATCATTGTATGGAAATTCCACTATGTGTTTAAAGAAAGTATGATAAAAAATTCGCTCAATTGTAGATTTTTAAAGTAATTATATACTCTAACAAAATGATTGCACTTTTTGCAACTATTTGTTATTGGTTTTTTGAGCTTCTCACGCCTCCCGAAATTTGGCAAATACGCTTTATCACTCGTGAGTGTGTTTCCAAAATATTGTTACCAACTCGTGACAAAGATGGCTATCCCATTTCCGGCCAAGATGTGGTTCCATAATAAAACAGATAAATTTACATACCACGCTTCAATACATTAAAAACATAGCCGGTGGTCGCGGGACTTTCCCTTGGAAATGAGTCATCACATTGTCAAAGTTATGTAAATAGAATCATCTTGAACGACCTATAAAAATCCTGATATAGCAATGAACCCGACTAACATCCAGTTTAACTCTGTAACGAACATTCTCGATCTTTCAAACATGACTTCACATCTAAATCTGTTTTTCTTTCATCATTGCCGGGACTTTCCCGAATAAACTCTACTGTTCTGAATCGAAAGAAAGTTCCCGAAATGTATCACCCGCCGTCGTAACTGAACGTAAGGTGACCGCGACTTGAAAAACTGACATCACCCCATTTTATATCATTTGGAAACAAACATGGAATGGGACGACTCTTGCGATTTCAATCTTTAAGATATTGAAAACCACTGATCAATGTACACAAACTTCAGGCATCTCCGAGGAGCAGAAGGCAATACTTCAAATGTATATCAGCTATCATGATGAAATGAAAACATTTTCTTGAAAACTTCCTTTACAAAAGGGAAGCTGAAGGATCGCTGGTAGCAAGTGTGTACTTCAAAAAAAACCTACATCAAGTCTCGCAAATCCGTAAAGTTTTGGAAGTGCCTGAATACCAATCCTATTGGCAACAAGTCGTTCAAACACGAAAAAACTGTGTCTGGTTCGCGGTTTCTAAGGAGATATTTTTAGCGCATCGACTTACACCGTAAGCCGTTAATTATTCATTAGCTTTCAGTGTAATCACTTCACATCGGCTCACACCGTAAGCCGTTAATTATTCATTAGCTTTCAGTGTAATCACTTCACATCGGCTTACGCCGTAAGCCGTTAATTATTCATTAGCTTTCAGTGTAATCAGATATTTTTAACACATCGGCTTACGCCGTAAGCCGTTAATTATTCATTAGCTTTCAGTGTAATCAGATATTTTTAACACATCGGCTTACGGCGTAAGCCGTTAATTATTCATTTGCTTTCAGTGTAATCAGATATTTTTAACACATCGGCTTACGGCGTAAGCCATTAATTATTCATTTGCTTTCAGTGTAATCAGATACAATAAAAATCCTTATTAAAATATGTATATTCATTGTGTCCTATTTTTTCCTTTGCTTTTTTTATGTTTATCTAATTTTCTTTTTTTGTGCGCTAGGGGGGTTTAATTTTTGGTCGAGCAGAAAAGTACATGCTATTAAACAAATGTATACCAATTGTATCTTCAATGGATGTCTACACAGATCAACACACGATCTCACAAGATTTCCCATCAAAAAAATATATATTAATTGATGAACCAGATTTCTCTGACAAAGAAGAATGGCCAACAGAAGAATGTTTTGACATTGTTGAAATTTTCAAATGGAGATACGTCTTGTTGAAGATCTTATCGATTTGTTAATAAACTGGGTATAGAAATGTCTGATGAAGGAAATGAATATTTTGTTTTTAGATTAAAAAAATAAATTAATGATTATGATAAACTTCTTCAAACATATCAGTGCAAAACTTAATTAGGGTTAAATCAATTATATCGGGACAGAAATGGTTATTTCATGTAAAATTTCTTCTTGTTTATAACAAGGGTAACAACCCCCTCCACAACAACAATGCATATAGGCAACACACACTATAATATGCACAAGCCGCTCCATTTCAGGACAGAAAGGTTGTATTAAAAGCTCGTTGTGAACCAGGTTCCAACCCAAAACCTCTCGCTCTTTCAGTTTTATGGCGAGGTAATGTTTGTAAATTATCTCACGTAACTCTGGTGGTAGGTTTTGTATTGCTTCGGTAATCTGACAGTTGTTGAACCCGGCAGCCATCTTTGACTCACAAATATTTAATCGATTATAATTTTTTTGTGTGTGTGTTCGGTTATGTTTCGTTTTGTTTTTTTTTTTAAATTGGTGGTTGGTACTCTTCACAAAAGCACACCGAGGTCAACCAATTCCTTAAAGTCGTTATATGCGCTGTGCCAGTCGTAAGTATCAGAGCAAATCTTTAATAAAGGTATATTCTCAATCGGAGGAGTGTACAACAGTTTATGTTTGATTCCTTGCTCAAAACAGGGATAACAAAGCCCTTCCCAACGACAGTCTTTATAATCTAAACATATAATTATACGCGCAAGTTGCTGCCTGTTATGACAGAAAGGTTGTTTTAATAACTCATTGTGTACCTCTTTCCATTTAGCTGTTTTTCGAACAGCAGGAGCGTCCTCTGCAAGTAATTGCTCTAAAGCTTGTAACGTTGCTGGATCAAGTTCTTTCAATAGCTCTTCAATGTTTATGTTATGTGCAGACATTACAACTTGGTTATAACTACGATATGTAATTCTTTAATTAAAAATTTTTTTTATGTTGGGTGGTTTGTTTCGGGCAAGTAGTATATCATGTAATTAACAAATACTTCCTAATTGTCAGCGGTTTATTTTCGAATTTTAAAGCTCCTTTGCATCGCATTTTTTATTATGGTGAGAGCTTTAAAATTCGAAAATAAACCGCTGACAATCTGGTGGTATTTGTTAACTACAGGTCATACTACTGAAAGAAAGGAAGGAAGGAAGGAAGGAAGGAAGGAAGAAAGAAAGAAAGAAAGAAAGAAAGAAAAAGCGAGCGAGCGAGGGGGAGGGGTGGGTGTGCGTGCATGTGTGTGTGACTGACATCAGCCAGGAAATGGTCATAAATGATGTACAGTATAGTATAAGCTAGGTACCTGGTTTCACGCACATGTGACCGCAACCGTTGGAGCAGCATTTTTCATTATCTGGACAATCCCCATCTCCACTGCAGGCCTCAACACAAATACCAAAGCCTGTAGGCTTAGGACATGCACCCGGCCTCCCTAATGCTGCAGGCAAGAAGATTAAAACAAGCTACACGAGAAATGAGTTATTCTTGAATAAACAAACATATAAATAAACTAGTGTGTGCCACAAGTAAAAAACTCGACGTTTGTAAACATTCAAATGTATGAAGATCACTGCCATTTTACTTCCTGCACAGCCAGCCTGCTAATTATACAATCTTCTCATTATTAGTGTGGCCAACTTTTTTGGCCCGAAAACAAGCTCATGCGTGATTGTCTTATCTGAAAACCTCACCGCTAATCGGAGCATTCTGCCACCCCGTCAATTCCAAAAATAAATCAGTCAATCAATTAAATAAGTACGCCTGTACTCACGTTCTCGCTTTACAAAGGCAGACCTGACCTTGTCCTTAAAAAGGATGGAAGAAAAGCCTGTGTATTAATAACAACATTTTACGAGGGAAAGTGTTCCTTCAGTTACCTTAGAACAACAACGAGAAATAATATAATGTATCAGCGCTATAAATCAGTGCGCAAGTCACATTCTTTATGTAGAGTATACGCAGAGTTGGTGGAATACTGAACGTGGTTCCATCTCTTTTTCTCGGGTGTCATACGTCGCCTGAGATTGTTTTTGGTTGGGCTGAGATTGGTTATGAAGGGTTTGACTCCAGGATGGTCAAGTCGACCCATCCCCTCTCCCCCTAATACCCCCTCAAAGCTAAAGTCAAGTTGATGGGGATCAAGTTATAAAACATTAACAACCGTTACTCTGGTTTAATAATTTGTTGTGAATGTAAAAAAATATCCACGGTATAACTCGACATTTCGGGTACGTCTCTATCCCTATTCACGGGAAGAGATGAAGAATTCACAAAAAGCATGGTTATATAAAGAAAAATGCAAATATAAACATTTAAAAATGTGTAAACATGTTACTTACGGACAAGACGCAACACACGAAGAACACCAAGAATATGGCAATTAGTGTGCCTTTCATTTTGACTGATCAATCTACAATAAAAAATAAAGACAGAAAAAGTGAGAATTTAAATGTTAAGCAACATCAGAATTTGCACTGTAATGCTCGGACTTTACTTTTTCCATTATGAGAATTACTACTCTTTACTTTCTCATGCCCCAGGTCCACTAATACTTGTCAGCACGAAACGTAAACAGTGGTCTGCTTTTTATCTTACGTTTTGCATGTTTTGGGAATGGTATTATTAGGTGTTTTTTTAATAATATTTTATAACTTACAATGAAGTTAGCTTCGTTTTGCTTGCCTTGTTTTGATATTTCTTTTGTATTGAGTGTAGGTGTTGTAGTAGTCAGTCTATATAAGAATAATGAGAACACTCTTTCACTTCCCTTTTTGAAGTATTTCTGCCTCCTTCTTATTGACTGATCCTTTTATTCTGGAGCACGTAGAAATGAAATTTTATCACGCGTGTTTTTTGGTCTATTTCCCTGTTCCTTTATTATTTTCTCGGAGTTATATGGATAAGTTTTTTTAATAATTCCGCCTCAGCATTTTCTCTCATGCTTAGTTATTGAAGCCGATATCACTCACACACAAAAAAACTTTGTTATATTAACAGTTCCAGCTTACGGAAATTTGAATCCAGCCGAAAATAAGCGCGATTATTGGTGGCCAAATGGCATAATTTGACCTCTGTTTTATAAAGGGTAAAATATGTGAGTAGGTTTGTAGATATAAAGGGTAAAATATGTGAGTAGGTTTATAGATTTCACTCGAAAGAAGGCTAATCGGCCGGCCTTTGTTGTAAGGGAAAATTTGCAGAATAGATCGCTACAATCATATACCTTTATTTATAGTTAATATTCGGGGTTTTTTACTGCAGAATTCAAGTCATCTGAGCAGGCAGTACGCAACCTTTACAAACACTTAACATATCAGTTCTATCTGCTAAATTGCAGCCTTAACATTTGCATTTTGACTTTTGTCCTATTAGAGCAGAACTGGTTTTTTAATTTGTTAAAGCATGCAAAGTTAATTTACTGATCGAGTTTCACTGAGTTTACTGAAATGTTTATTCGTTTGAAGTGAAGATTTCGTGAAAGGCATACGACTTAAAAGAGGTTTTGTAATGTAATATCAACAACATGGTTATAATATGAATCGCATTTGTACAAAAAACGTGAAGAATGGATTTTTTCTATAAAAAGACTTTTTTTTTACACCCAAAAAACTGCACATCTGCATAAAAATATAAATAAAGAGATCATGAGACTCCTAGAAAACAAAAATTTATAAATCCATAATAAGTTCTACATTTAATTTATATTAAATACATGGTATTTTTTTAACATGACTACCTAGAAAGAATCCACTACTTTAAATATACCATTTCAGTGCAATACTAAATTTAGAGCACGAAGTATAGCCTCGGTCAGTAGAGAAATGTTACATTAAACGTAGTTAAAGACCTTATATAACTATATAGTCCATTTTCTAACAGTTTTCCTGGAGACCGAGGCATGTGTTTAATTTTTTGGTAATTGTAAATAAAGATGTTTGAGAGGTGTCAAATTGAAAAAAGACAACAACAATTTATTTTATTTTTTCGCAGGAAAGTTCTTTTTACACGACTATCAGTTACAAAACAAAAACTGCCAAAACGAAGATTACTCTTCATATAATCAGTGCTTTAACCTACTCTTGCCACAAGACCAAAGAATTCAGTATTCTCAGTGTAAACCAAAGTCTATTCAGTTTTATCTTTAGTTCTGCCTGACTTTGTTTTATCTCTTTTTTTTTTGGTGGTGGTGGTGTTTTTATTCAGTGCAGACTTAATCAGGCGAGCCGAGCAGTGCGTAAGAGAAACCTTAAATTAAACTTACTATACACTTTGCTTAACAATTCAACATTTCATCAGTTTTAGCTGCTAAGTTGGAGCCTTGGCACATTTTTAACATTTACATTTTGACTTTTGTCCTGTTATTGCAGAAATGATTTTCAAATGTGTATGTTGGACCATGCCAGGATTAATTTACTGAGTTCACTACACTAACCTTCGATAGACAAACGCCGCCCAAACTGAAATGCTATAGATGGCTTCTTCGTTCGAAGTGAAGCTTTCGTGATATGCAAATAAACTTCAAAGAGGTTTTAATTTTGCCCAGTAAGTGCAGCTGAAAGCAATATCAGCAACATAAAAATAACACGTAACACGTTTACTATAGTGCAAAAACGCCACAAGCTGCAGGGAAAACAGGTGTTATTCTGTTTTCGCCTCAAACATTTTTCTTTAACACAGTGATGAATTATATTTACTGAAAGCTGCAAAAGAATTGTTTCAGCTAATTGTTTTCAAAAAAAGCGTTAGTTCCGAAGTTAGTTTGATATTAGTCAAGAATAATTACACGCAAACAAAGAATCGCAGGTTCTAATAAAATCAAAGCACAAGACATTTAGCTTGCAAAAGAAATGCAATTTTCATGAATTTTAAATTATTATATTATTTTCATGAAAAACGGTCTATTTTCTTAACACTTATTCATTAGAAATTCTTAATTTTCGTGATTGTAAATTGACTTTGAAGAGGTATTAATGTTGGCTCAGGGTGAACTGGTGAATATGGAACTCAATGGTGCAAAAAGGCAAAGGGAATTGCACGAAAAGAAAGTTTTCTATTTTCTTGTGGAAAAATCCTCTTTTCATACGACTGCTAATTGACAAATAAAAACTGCATAAATATGACTTTATAAAAGCCAAAAAATATTAAGTTAAAAGATTATGTTTCATTTACTTGTAAACGACGTCCAATATTAAGCTGATACATTTTCACATAATTCTTTATGTGAAAATGAGTTTGGAAAAGAAAAATGTTACTCGTGAAAGTGTAGTTGCCGAGTGTACATTTCGTTCCCTTGCAAAATTTCTCGGCTACATTGTTTTGATATTTTATGATTGTACATGTTGTAAACAAAAATCAGAGGTAGAGTTTTTGGTTATTAAATAAAGCTTTAACGACAAAAACATAATACGACTGACATTAGTGCAGTAAAGTGTCACAAACGGCACAAATCATTTGGCTTAAGACGAAACAGAATTTCTTCAAACCATATTCTTGCGTCGTCAAACAGACATGTGACGAGCGTACATCGCTATTTCAATTAACCTGTTAACGTTATTGAACCAGAAAAAAAAATGACGCCTAAACGATAAAACTACAAAGTGACCCATGGTTGTCGTCGTTGTCGTTTTTTATTAAGTTACAAACGTTATTTACAAAACAACAATAACAAGAAACAAAGAAAACACAACTAAACAAAACATGTTAAAAGATAATCCTACGGACGACAGCTCATTGGTGTTGCACAGGGCACCCAGGTTCACAAGAGGGCCACTTGGCAAAATACATTTGATCGCTAGTTTAGTCAAAAGTTACATATCGCATCAAATATTGTCTATGTGTTGTCAGTCAGTTTTTAAATTTTCGATGAAACATAAAATTTAAAAACTGACTGAAAATGGAATCCTATCAGCCAAATTTCTGAGCTGCTAATGTCTTTCTGAAAATGCTAGCCGACCTTATTTTATTTCCTAAATGACACATTTGTTCCTCCGAAAATAACAGGAATTAATCGGTCACATTTTTAAGATAGTCTGAGGCGCCAAAGAAATGTCTACTAGTAGTTTTCACTACAATTTAATTCGAAGTATCTCAGGCGATTTCAGGCTGCCGAACAGATATTCCGCCGAAACGAAGCGTTGGGTGCCCCTGGCTGAATTGTTCCTGAATTTTCCAATCCTTTCTATGTATCTCTTGAATAACAATGGTTAATGGACAGTAGACGCAAAAGGAATAACAGAGGACGACCACTTGAGAGCATTCCCAGAAAAGATCGTCACAGAAAAGAGACCGAGGACAACGCCTGCCATCCACATGTACATCGTTTGAGCTTCCGACATTTTATCCGTCGATATTTTTTCGTTTTATTTATAACGTAAAAACATGACTTGACGCACAGCTACTCAATCGTCATATCATAAAACCTAACTAAGAAAACAAACATAGCCATGGACTTTCATTTCAAAACAAGATAGCAATCGACGGTGGGTGGTACCAGAGCAAAGTGATTTACTTTCACCTCTTTAATTACACTAGACCATCTGTCTTTAAGAAGGTAAGAAAACCGTTTTCTTTGGTCCAGACTTCAAGATTGTTGTCGTCGCCTTAATGTTAAGTGAAACATTCGAATTACATTTTTCAGTGAGATATTTTACGCTACTTCGTGCAAACAGTTCTGCTTTCAAAGTCACGTGATACCATGTGTTTGCGTTTGACCTTTGGGTAAAAATCTGTTAGCAAACTGTATATTATTTTCCTAAACGCGTTTAATTGTTGTGCCCTCGTTTGCCCTTTTCATTGCCTATCATTGTAAATCCTCTAATAAGCTACTTGTGACGACGAAATGATTTTCTAAGCACCACGCATTGAGCGAGATAATCGGCAGAAGGACAATAGGTCACACAATTCTCGGTAAATCAGCACTGCAAATAGATTTGCATTAAAGCGGATTCTTTATGCTAATTGCTGATAATCTGAAACGAGAGCAAAAGGCCAGGTTTGTACGAGAAACGCTCTCGGGAATGTTTTGAATTGAAGTAAAGCTATCACGTAACCTCTTGTGGGGTGCACGGTTTGGATGGCCGAGAAATCATTAATCTTCACCTGTCAAGGATTACAGTAATGGCCTTGAAGTATCTGGCGGAAGAGTTTAACTTTGGGCGGAAGACTAAGCTATTTTATCTTAACGATCTTTCATATTACAATCAAGATACCAGGGTTACATCACGTTCTGGATTAAAGATCTGCTGGAGCGAGGGATGGGGAAGGGAGTAACTGATGGCCATGATAAGCTATTTCGGCATGTGCAGCGCAACCCACCTTGGTCTGATAAGTATAGATTAGAACCATTATGTTTGAAATAGGGTACGGTTTGCCTAGTGGACATGGATTTATTCTTTTAGGCCTCAAAATGAGAAAGGATTTGAAAGATTAGGAATCCGTATATAAGCCGTATAACCGTGACTAATAGAGGTAGCTTTTCCCGTGAGGGGGTGTGTGGGGCTCACTGCACTGCGGTTTCCCGTCAGTATGTTTCTTCATTACGACCAACTTCCATGATTTAAAATTCCTCACAACGGAGTTAACAGACATTGATGATAATGCAGCATTGTACACCATACTTTGACACAAAATGAGCTTACACTTAATTGCATTTGATTTTGGTCGACCGCAATCCCACTAATTCCTTTAGACCAGCGTGTTTTGGCATAATTAGTAGAATTGCGTTTCCTGATTCTCTTACTTGCTAGAAAAGGAAAAGTTTTTCCTACTGGGCTAACAATAATGTATGCCAGTGAAAAAAAAATAAGCTGGACTGAGATGCCGAAATGCATATACGTGAGCCATAAGCAACGCTCCGAATTTTGAAACCGAGTGGCCAAATCGAATGATTAAGTAGTTTAACGTCAGATAATCCCTTGTAATCCCAAGTCGTCAAAATAGTAATGCTACTCTTATTTGGTTTACCAATAACTAAAACTACTGAGCTTTGAGAGAAAGGAACACTTGTATCTTCCACTGTCGTCTTCACTTTCCTTGTTCTGCTTTGTTATGCCGCAGAACTGAATATCAAATTAAGTGAGCCCTGTACGTACTGACATGCATCTCTGACGCTTTTCACACGCTGTGGGACATTCAAAGGCTGGGGAACTCTATGTGTTTATTCAGTTTCTGTTGTCATCTAATCATTTGCTGAGCTATACCATATAAATATATCGTAAGGAAAGATGATGTCATGAAACGTGTTCAGACACATAACGTGTTCAGTCGGCTTGCACAGTTCAACTTGTCAACTCAATCCTCAGACCGAATTTTTTCCTGAGTGGAATTAAAAGCTTCCGAAACTTTTACTGGGGAGGCTCCCAGCCTTGTGCTGCCAGCCAACCCTGATTCTTTTAATAATATGGCTCTAACGTTGCGTCTGTGGGTGAAAGTTACTGAGCAGTACTTTCCTGTGGTGCTGGTTGTACAAGGCGGTTCTTACTTTTGATGAGTCTATATATGAAAACTTGATAAGTGGCCATGGTCGATACAGAGCTGTGCTTTCTTGTGGGTTTTAGTGGTGATTATGATATGCTGTACGAGCAGTTACCCAAACACTAAAGTTAGGCTATTTTGCAACATGAAATTAAAGAGTTTAAGAATTTCTTCTTTTTTGTTTCCAAGCTAGGCGCCCTTGAAAATCAGGATAATCAGGATTTTATTGGGAAAATGACGAAAAAATAAGTAAAACTGAACATATATGAAGCCACATATTTGACAGAAGAGAGGACCGACTGACAATTTTCTATAAAACGTCTTCTTCTTCTTGTCATTATCATCGGGTACCGGGTAGAACAAAGACACGGAATGTCGGCATGAATGATTTATCATTTTGGCTGATCATCAGTATCGCAAGCAGGGTAGTCATCATTACCTCCTAGCCGAGTCAGACTGTCTTTTCGATTACAAACCTTAAATCAACGAAGTCCTGTTGTTCCTTAAAAGGTTAGGATCTTTCAGTTTAGATAAAAATTTGATAAATTTGTGACCATTTAAATGAAAGCTCTAGCGTGAGTCCACTTTAGGCATGTTGTAGGGTACAGACTATGTTTAAGAAAAAATATGAAATATCAATTAATATAGAATTAGGTCAGGAATGAATGTGCAGACGCGGCACATTCGCTCGAAGCGCGTTTGGTAAGAGGTAGCTGGAGCGATGACTCTTTTGCTGTTTCCTTAAACTGGCCGGACGCTTCTGACGTACATCTAACGCTATTGGAGAGCAGCATGGTGTTAGGAAAGCCGAAGCAAATAGAAAGCTAACTAAACGCAGATTAAGGGGTACTGTGGGTGGGGTGGGGGTGTGGGTGCTGGGGGGGAGTGAAAAAGAGAAACATATTTTCACTCATGTTTTCAAATTGCAATGTATTTGCATTCCTCCCATCCATAGCCAGAGTGATTTAGTTTCAGTGCACTAAAGGATCATGGGAGTAATTTTTCGCAGAACTCAGAGAACTGGACAGTTATGTTTAGGCCTCTATCGATGTAAACATGTGTTTTGGCTTTTAAAAATGCCACCAACAGTAACAAACATAGCTCTTTTAATTACGAGATCGAAACTGAAAAAGTCAGTGAGAAATTCTTATTAAATAGCATTACATGAACTGCAACTTGGTTAAAATGTCTGGAAATATATAACAAACAAGATTTACCTAAAAGTGGATGAAAATCCGGTGAATGAAAATCAAATTTAAACAAAATATGATGCATCTAACTGATTCACAGCAAAATATTTTCATCTCTGGCGATTCTGTACATGGCCTTTTTAACGTAAGTCGAGGGATTCCTTGTTATAACTATTGCTCATCGGTTACTTGTGAAAGTGACAAATAAATAAATATACATAATATATAATTAAATGATATATAGTGGATAAGAGTGATGTCCATTCAGTTGAATCGCTACTGAGCAGATTTACCTGTACAAGGTTGCTCTAACTTTTAGGTCTGTTAAGGAAATCACAGAGTGTGATCATTACCAGAAAGCTATTGAGCAGTATGTTGTTTATTATTCTGTGCGTAGTCGTTCTAACTGTATACTGCAGATGAAACCTTAAAGCGTAACCATTTAAATGCTGATGATTTAAGATGTGCATCTTTTTAAAAATTTGATAATTCATATTAGTACGATATCCGTGCTTATCAATAACCGTTGATTAAAGTGAAAGAATTAGTTACTAGATATAATTATTCTAAACGTCTTTATTCCTTACAGGAGAATGTAGAGGTCTTTCCTTTGTGTTAACGTCAATTCTTGATGTTTCAGTGAATGATTGTTCAACCAGGCAGGCTTCATCTGCTAACTCGTTTATTTTGTGTGCGTGTACGTCACACGAATTGTCTCTATCATTTCCTTGGTTCTTTGCTGGAGGTATCTGTGCTGTTACCTCTGGAATGTTAGTAGTTTTTCTTGTTGTATCTTCTGTTTTCCTCTTTTTCGCTTCCGTGTCTTCGCGCTTTTGCTTTCTCCATTTTGCCCTTCGGTTTTTGAACCAAACCTGTAAAGGAAGTTAGATATCATGTCAGTTTTCTAAGCCTTTCATTCCTATAGTCAAACCACCGAATTTAACGGCAACATGCTATTAATGCTTGAATCTGCACGGAGGAAATCCTAAAGTGAGCTCATTTAAATGGATTTACTTAAAATAGGTTTTAAATATTTTAACCCTTAAATTTGCTTTACTCTCTCAATAGGGTACCAAGTTTCACAGTGGGCATTAATACCCAACTTTGCTTTTAAAATACGCCACAGATTCAACCCAACATGTATTTTATAGCATTTTAAACAGCACTGCATCAATGTAATACTCGAGCTTCTAGTTGAATGCTGACACTTCAGGACTTCTCCTCCACTGATTCAAAAGAGAGAACCACCTTGTACAGCATACTAAACAGTACCACAGGAAAGTAGTGCTCAGTAGCTTTTATTTGAATGGACACACTTGGGATTTTCATCCACACAAAACTAATCAAAAATTAGAACAAAAAAACATTGTAACAGCATAATAAAAACACAGGAAAGAATTGCTCAACGGCTTTCATTTGAATGGTCACCTCATAAAAGAGGATTTTACGAGACTTAAGAGCTAAGAAGTAACCACTTTACACTGATCATGACTTTCCCAGAGTCTGCATTAATCCTGGAATAAAAGGCATCGAGCAAAAATATAGACATTAAGACACCCAGACAAAACACCTTGAAACTATATCCATTGTATCAACTATCACCCATTCTACAAAAAGAGAACGATCCCCTAATGTACATTGACAGCTGTTTAAAGTTATGACCAAGGACAGAAACGAATAGGAACAGTTCTTGTGGACTTGGTTCAATTTCCTCTAAATATTTACATCACTGATTTATATTCATAAGACCGTTGGTTTTAAAATCTGTTCAACAAGTTTCTCTCAGGAACGAATTCAGAGTACTAAGCAGCAGTAATTTTCTTTCAATAGTTGATCTATGAACTGTAAAATCAAGTTAAATCGCAAAAAAATTAAGTAAAGCAACAGGAGTCTATCAATTGTTTAAAATTCGGGACCGACCCGATTGCTGTTACTGATCTAACTATAAACGTCCATGGAAGCGTTTTCCCTCGCTCTCGAGTGCGCATTTATATATTTTGCAAACTATATCGCAAAAGGAACAATCAATTTTACCATTACTATCTGTAAATTTAGGAAAACAAAATCATCTTAAGAAAATAAAGGGCAACACTTGCGCATGTACAAGGTCAGACCTAAACACATGCAAGTGACAACTACCTATTTAGCTAAACACAAAGTCAGTCTACCGTACGCAAACTTGAAAATATCAGAAATGATTAAACTCGAAAAGTTATGACCGCTATATCAGTGTCTGTGTGTTACCTGTATTTTAAAAAACTTCCACATATAACTTGAACAGTATTTATTATAACTAACGCGATAAGAAACTGGAATTTAAAAAAATGTCCCTTGGATTTGAGTCTGAATTACGATTAAACAGATTAGGTTAACCACAACAGCAACTCACTCCTTTGAACGAAAAGTTTTGGATATGCTGAGAATCCGAGCATTGAAACATTTTAATTCAAAATAAGCCACTACTGTTTCGACCATTTTATAAAGGGTGAGGAGACGTAAACTCATGATGCAAACTCGAAAACCGACGCAATCTCTCTCAGTGACGTTACTAGACATAGTTTAGGTCAGCTACAATTCGACAAAATTGCAAAAAGAGAAACAATATGAAGAGGGCTCGAGGCGAACTTGAACATAAGAAGAATTGCACCAGTATTAGTATTTTTTTGAAAGGATCATTGGCTATATGCATCTAAAATGAATACAACTATGCAGTGCATCAATTTAACAGAGAGCGGGTTTCCCGGAAATGCCAACAGTATCTGTATTGTTCATTGAAAAGGAAACGATTCTTTCTTAAGCATACAAAATAATTTCTAACAAGGAACATCATTTGATGAGCAAAAAACTGCTGTATTCTTTATAGATGCAAGCTGCTGGGAAAATAAGTTCAACCGATTGTGGTGCGGATTATAACCCGAATCAACCATTGACTATATACAAATAAAAATTTCAAGACACAAAGCCAGTCGTAAAATTGTTTGAAGCAAAGATAACTAATAAACTGTGACTTCAATTAATGGAACCAGTTGCTGTTAGAATATTAAAAACAGCTGAATTGAAGGACGGTGTGTAGCGTGGAAGAGTCGAGACTTGATTGATTTATCCCTAAAACCTACCGCACAATTTTTGCGGTACCCATGTCGCGTTCTTCATTCGTATCAGGCAGAATAAATAAATTAAATCCGACGTGCGAATCTTTTACAGAATGGCAAGTTTTTCTGACATTCAAGTGTAAATTAAGTTTTTGTCTACTTGAGTTGTGAACCGCAGTTTATTTTATGTCCAAGGAACCGATTTCTGTCTCAAGTCTTTGACGCGACTCAGTGGGTGTATAATTAATGTAGTGCGAACTGTAGATTCCTTCACATGACGCATTAGACAGATACCGAAAATAAAGAGTTCAATTTTACAAAACAATAACTTATATAACTGAGAAATGAATGTGATAGAACAGAACAGTCGGTGAAACATCAGTTTGCATAACACTAACAACTGATTGTACCCAAACGCCCTTCGAATATAACAGAGATCACAGTTCCATTCAGAGAGAAAAGCTGAAACGCGAAAATGCCTCGACAACAAAATCTGGAGTGATTCGTAAACTATATTTTTGGATCGACCCGTTCAAGTAGACTTCTTGTTCTGAAGCACAGCAAAACCCAGAGGGTTTTGATCACAGATGTTTGGGAACGCTTTTGGCGTTTACCAATATTTATCGGCGATGCAAGTACAAACATTCCCGAGATATAACACGATCGGTCGTAACTCTAACATTCACGGCAGCATCAAGCACCCTCTAACCAAAGCATGGGCGATTATATTAAAGGTCTAGTTTATCACGAAATTATATTCAACTCAATCCAATTGAAGATCTCTTTTTGCTATTTATTTTGCTCAAAGTGTGAAAAACTAAACAGAATAAATAACTGCTCACGCTTGCTTATCAAAGCACAGCCGAGTCATCGAGCCAAAATGGCAAGGTGTTTGAGTGCTTAGACTGACTACAGTTGAAAGAGAAACTTGTAACAACAGTTGTTTCTCTGCTCTGCTGTCCCAAACGGAAGTTAAAAGTTAAGTTAAAAAGAGAAATAAACCTCGAAACAGATAGAACAAGTTGGACATCACTGCTGGATTCCGGAGGCAAATCAGAGAGTAGGGGCAGCTGTGTCATTTGTTTTCGGAATGTTTGATAACTCCCTTCTTTTCAGCTAAATTAACTGCTCAACGTAAAATGATCACTGAAAGATTCTGATCTTCACATTAAAATGTTAACTTGTTAAACTAATGATCACAAGCGATCAAAAAAAGAATAAGAATGAATGTCAGAACTGAAGAAAGACCACGCGTTGTTTTCTTCATTGAAGAAGGCAATTTAGAAGCCTCGTTCGTTTCCAAACGTAGCCACGAGTAACTTTTCTCTTCTAATTAATAAAACTAGTTTTTTTTGTTGACTCTGAAGTGTCAAAGACGAAGTATGACTTTCTTGATTCAATTAAATGTTTAATACCTGGGGTTTATAAAGCGCGAGAATTCACACTTCCTCAAGACTAATGGTCGCCAGTAGTGTAAATCTGTTTATCACAACACGAAGGCTGTAAATGTGTTAATCTCAAACCTCGGAAGTATTCTTCAATTTAACCTGTTTCTTTGTTGAAGTTTAATGAAATTTGCTACATGGTGTTAAGGATTCCTATGATCAGTTAAGTTGGAAAAAACATACTCTAGAAATTGTTAGACGCTTAAGATGGGTGTAACTCGATTATGGACAATTCCAAAATGGCGCGCCGTTGTGGCGGCGCGTGTCCCGCTCTTTCGAAATCTGTTTGACTCATTGTTGAAAAGACATTGCAGATCCATTTAACTCTACAAGATCATAGAAGTTCCAGTACTTAAGGCTATAAAACTGGTATAACAGTTGACCTAATATCACAGCGCAAGTACCTGTTGCTTGGGTCCTACATCTTCAAGGATGATTTCACAAGGTGGTGTGGGATGACACCTCTTACAAAAGCATCGTCTCCTTTTTAACCTCTACTGCTCTTCACAGTTCTTCGAACAATTAAATTCTCGGAGGCCTCACTGCTCACATTTTCACGTTGTAAACGAAAGGTTGAACAACGTCGGTTACAAAATTCGCTTGACGGGCGTGCTACCCAAACGTATCGGTATGCCCATGTCACTCAAAATTCTGGACATGCCACGATTTTAGTGGCGTTCAAGTGAAATCATTAATCTTCTAGAGTTTTGACAGCAATATGCTATCGTATTTACCCCACAATTATTAAGATTAGGCTGCGGCGTCCTAAGTGGAGCCAGCAATAGCATCAAGTAAGGTGAGATGTGTTTGTACATTGTCCCACTCGCATCGTGACCGATTTAGAGTTTACTGGTGTTCAAAAACTCAGCGCGCGTATGTTTCTTTGGAAAAAAGAACTATTTCAAAGTATGCAAATTACTATAAATATTTCATCTTTACTTGTATTTTTTATTAAGTAAATGCAGATTTGTTGTCATTAATATCATTTTATGTACAAGTTGTACCCTGTCTTGGGGCATTTTTTGGTTTCCTCCTATAAAGGCGGTGAGAGCTCCAAATGGCTTTTGTGACCCGTTTTCCGCGATTTGTGCCCATTGACATTAAATACTTCAATAAATAAGTGGAAACGTTCGTACAATAATAAAAACGACTTGCTTACCCTCTTTACGGTTTGAAAAGACAAAGTCAAGGATTAAGTGGAGGTGCAATATTAAAAGCAATAGTCACTGTTTGTACAGCTTAAACAAGGCTTCTACGGCACGCACGAGCTCGATACTTAAATATCACAGTTCATAAATCATACCCACCTCGACGCGTTCCTCTTTTAAGTCCACTTTCATTGCCAGTTCTTCCCTGAGCAGGACATCAGGATAATGAGTTTTTTGAAAGGTGCCTTCAAGAAGGTCAAGTTGTTCTTCTGTAAATATCGTGCGGTGTCTTCTTTTGCGCTTCGGCTGCGAGCGGAGAAGATCACCAAAGCGCGGAAATCCTGAAAAATAATTTCGCGCAAACGTAAAAATTACATGAGGACGGAGAAGAAGAGCGGCGTGGCCTGTTTATCTTCATTTAGATTCCCTGTAGGTATCATGGCCAGCATCTGTTATGAGAACATGCTAAGGTTTTGAAACCTTAATCTGTGGGCGTATAAAGAGTATCGAGAATATAACGAATTATGGTGTTAGCGAGAATCTAAGACCTACAAATCGTTAAAATACTAGATGCGCTGTAATGATCTCTCAAAGTGACACCACGTGAAGAGTAGGAAGGACTCGTGCCGTAATCTGCAACAGAGCCGTTTATCAGCACATGTCCAACAGCTGTAAGCACTGGCTGCTGCGACTGAGTAGAAAACCTATCTCCTTGTTGAGATGTGACACAATTTTAAAGAAACAAAAGTACTGTACCGATGTAACCTGGTGCCATGGCCGGGATAATTGGGTACGGGTGTGGAATTGTATACGGCATGCATCGTTGATGGGTCGGCCGCGAAAGAATGCTCTCAATCGTGAAGGAAGACCTGAAGGCGGACATAATCCTTTGACCCGAATTAGTTACCACTGAAGATCGATAAACGCTGGTACTTAAACGCTGTTTGCTAAAACAAAATGGCCGGAAGAGGAGCGCTCGATCGGGGTCACCGAATCACACTGAATGACTAATAGGCCCAATATGCGAGGAGCTTTGTATCCAAAAAGGATTTACGAATTACTTACAGTGTTAATTCGTTACGTCATAAGAGGTGTTTGTCTACAGTGAACAGCCAGTCCGCGGCCGGGGACAGCTCATCGGTAATCAACCAATCAAACGCGAGACGGGTAATTGAATTTTGATTAAAATAACACAGGGAGTCGAGTCAATTAGCTCGAGTTGTGCGAAGGTAATATATTTATTGACAGTGTCACGTCTCTTTAGTAAACGGAGTGAGGGTAATTCGCAAATCTTACAGGCAACACGGAGATGATTGGCAGGTCGATCACTCTAAGCCCCACCCCAACGATTTAGAGGTTTGTGAAGCACGAGCGGGAGTACTTGCTAATCCTTTGTTATTTTCCGTTTGAGAGGTCCATCCTACCGTACAATTGCAATGGAGAACATGTCTCGCCTAGGACTTAACCCCCGGTTGAACTCTTTTGTTCTCAATAAACATTCTCTTGAAATATAAGGGCCGTAAAGTGACAGCTGAAATGTATACAAGAGCTAATCTTGCGTAGAACGTGTCAACAAATTCGCATAAAAATATCGCTACTACCTCTTGTCGAGGTAGGGTTACAAGCCACATATCTACTCCCATGCAAGTCCATACGGCTCGCCACCTTATGTTTTCAACCTCTCCAAATTTAAACGTCCAAAGGCTTATTTTGCATTAAAAGATTTACTAATATAAGCTTATTAGTTTAAGGATGTTTTGGAGGCCGATGGCGTCTATTTTCGTGTGAAATTAAAGGATTTTACGAGCGTGTTATCGTGAGGTTTGGTGTTTTGACACGTTGGTTGAATTTTTGAGATCCTTTGGCGGTAAAACTTCAGTAATCTGCAAACTGTGAGTGGGAATTGAACTGACGTGTAATTACTTAATTACCGCTGTAATTACGTTTGTCTTTATTCTGTCTCCGGTACTTTAGCCACTTTAGGAAATGTACGCCTGAAAATAAACTTTTTCTTTTACGTCCAAATGTTCTTATTAGAAAATCCAAGCAGACTTCAATTAACGAAATCAAAAGTTAAATTGCATAACCATTGAGGTGTTTAAGATTTCTTGTTAGCGAACTAGGGCTTTTTATTAAATTCTTAAAGTTCTGTTGTCCTTCATCGTGGGGGAACTCGTATGTGCTGTGTTGGTTTAATAACGTTCTTTGTTTTTCTAATTTCTTGACTCTTTAAGGGGGTATGTTTGCCCGGACCTGTTTACCTGGGGTTTAATGAACATTTATTTTCTGCCTTTTGTTAGTTTAGCTGACTTCCTAATCTTTGTTGTTCGGTACCAACAACTTTTATTTCGTATTCTTTATTGCTGCACATTTTTTACGAATGTTGGATTTAGTGGTTTTCTGATTAAATAAAAGTTACGTTTTGCTACTTCTTATCTATTAAGTTCTACTGACTTAAGCTGCCAGCGATCGTTGCAGAATTTACCAGACATGAGGTCTGTACAAGGGAACACAGACGAACCTAACAAAGTTGTTTGACCCATCGAGAAAACGGGTATGAGATGAAAAAAAGCCAAGACTATTCCTTCGACTCCTTGACTGACTTCAAGAACTTAGCCATTAGTCTAAGGTTGCTTCTCACTGTCTGGTTTAGGGACTTTTTCCGACCAGAACTGTGTACATCAGCAACCACTGATACGGTCTTCAGGCTTTCACTGTTGTGAAGTGCACGTCAAATTCAAAACTGCCATTCCTCGGTAAACGATTTGTTTTATTCAGTGATTTTTAGTCACCTCTTTCTTTCTTGAATGTAGGTCAATGGTTTATTTTCTCGAGGTTTGATCTATGTAACTCTGACAGTGTGATCGATCAGGAAAATATTTGTCCGGAGACCTATCGCGAGGGTACCACTGGCGGGTTTATTTCTCACTGTTGTCTCAACTGGAATGTCATTTCTCTAATACTTATAGTCAAATATGGTTCCTTTTCTTGTTATAGCTACCCATAATTTCTACACAACAACAATGACTACACATTAGTTGACGTTTACAACATTTGCGTCTTTCTCGGTGAACAAAACTACAATTTGCCTTGAACATCGATGGTTAAAAACATAACAGATTGGATCCCTTGGTTACGGTTTGCTCTTCTTAAACCAGAAATAGAGTTCATTGGAAACAACTGAAGGCCGTTAAAAAACTTAAAAAAGGGAATGTACCACCAAATGATGGTATTCAAAGCAAACGTCCTCACGCAACGTTCTGATGTTGCGTTATCATCAGCCGCACAACGAAGAAGAGTTTTAGTAAGCATATGAGTTTCTCACAAGATCAGTTTCCTCATGGGCTGAGATAGCCCCATGCGGTATTTCGTTCCTTGAAGGTCAACAGTTTTTTTTACAGTCAACTGAGAAGTTCAGTAGATCCCTGAGAAAAAAATGTTAGAGACCGGGTTAAATGAACCCTGAGGGTATACAGACAAAAGGCGTGAATCAGTCAATCTTATGCTTCAGAACTTGAGCTCTATAAATTACAGACGCCGGGAAATCGCAGTGAAAGACGGCATCTTAAACAAAATAATCAGCGTTTTAATGTAACAGTAAGACTTGATCTTTTTGGCAAAAGATATAAAATTTTGTGGTTAGTTTGTTACTGTACCAAATTTGTTCTTCAGTAATTGAAAATTAGGCGTGATGAAAGACACCAAAGGAAAAAATTTGGTTCGGATTAATTTTGTGGTTAACACCTTTCCTTGGGTAATGAACTGTGTTCTAAATAGCAACGATATATAAATGCGAACCTTAAGTGTAGGTGGTTATAACAATTCATATCTTGCCTCTAGTGTTATATCACTTTATATTTGGTTTCAACAGAAAGAAATCCCGAGGGACATTCCTTCGAAAGTCTTTCCTTTGAATTGATTTAATTGTCCTCGCCTGTCGTTCTGTGAAAAAAAAATTTTGGACGACATATTTTCACTCACCGCATTGCATTTACTGAGGCCCGGAAAGGGAAAGGAAATCTCAACACCCGATATCTTCGATTAAAAAGGTGGCTACGAAAAGGTGACAAATATATACTAAAACATTTCGAAATGTTAGTGCGTGTGCTCAATGGACTCATCTTAGCAGTTATTTATGTACAAGGTATGACTCAACTGTATCTAAATGTATCGATGAAAAGTTATGACTTAGCGATTCGCTTGACTTGATGACACGATTCCAGAGTAAAGAAAAGATAATACACATCTTGGAACCTTTATTTTAAAAGAGACACCATCCCAGACAATATCACTAGAAGAATAGCAAATTATCTCGCCATTAACGATTCTAGAATTTCTATTTTTATTAACTGATTTTTTATGATTCAAACCTTCTGTTGTGAAAGCTTTGATTGCAGAGTAACTGGCGGCAAACGGTGAAATGTTAAATCATAAATCAACGCGGTGTCTACATGATTATCAGCCACTGAGCATCGGCAAGTTTTGTTCATAGACACTGTAAAGGCTGCCGTAGCGTGCTATACTGTGGCCTGTCTTTTTACCACCAGCTATATAAACATACCAATAAAAGCCTGGGAAATTTCTCTTGCAGCCTGAGTTTATGAATATATCTTTGCCTTGTGCCTTTCACTCCGAAAAGAAACCAACTAGAAACCTGAGCTCCCAAATTGCATCTTGGGAAGTAATAAAAAGAACCCGCAAAACACTGAAGATTTAATACAACTTCAGATCTAGACCCAAAAGTTAGAATACCCTTTACATTAAACAGCACCACAGAAAAGTGAGCACTAATCAATAGCTTTCATTTGAAAAACCACTATTTAGGATTTCATCCACAGACTCAGGATTTAAGTTTAAGTTTTACATGACGACGCTGAATTTTCAATTTGCATTCATATGTAAAGGAGCTGGCAAATACAATACATTGCAATTTTACTGTCTTGGGGGAAACACATTGACCCAGCCGACAGTATACGGTCATAGAATTGATATGATACAACTGAGAACGAGTCTGTTTCTTTCATAAAGAGGTATAGTAGTTTCATCATGCATCAGTGTTTCATTTTCAGACAAACTGAAAGGGAATAAAAACCTAGACGTTGTGTCTCAAAGGCTTGGATTTCTAGCTTAAATCCTAAAATGTAACTTTAAAACATAGCTATTAGCTGCAGTTCTTTCCATGACCTACGAATGTTGTCGCTTCTCCAATATTTAGCAGCATGAAATTTAGCCGCCATTTTTACGTTCCTAGTTTGTTCATTTTTAAGAGTATTTTTGCAACTATAAAATTAACCGGAAGACTCTTTCACAGGACTTCTCGAGTGGCCTGTCGATGAGAGAGTGCAAACGACTTGCGAAATATCACAGCTCAGCCAACCATCTTTTTCGCGTGCGCCGATAGTTATGAACCCCATGAGCGTTAGATATCCTGACTAATCGTGTTATAACAGCCTGGGAGGGCAGCTACAGGTTATCTACCAGTGAAATTGTCTAAATGTGTCAAATTTTGGTATTCAACGGAAGATCCACATTACGATTTCTGTATAACTGCTGCTGTAGTATTTCTATCAGTAGCAAAGAAAGAAGCCTTAACCACACGGGAAATGCTTTAGCAACGGCGATCATTAACTCTTTATTCTTTCTCTCCAGCTGAGAGCTAAAGCGCAATTTTCGTAGATGCAGCTCTAAATTTAATATTCACTCTGTAGATGAAATCGCAAAGCACAACCATTACTGAAATAATACGAGTAAAGCCACTGAGTACTACTTTCAAGTGGTACTGTATATTTTGCTACACAAGGGTGTTCTAACTGAAGAGTATTCACAAATAAAAGCAACGTACTTCTACCCAGATAACACCACACATTAGCTTTTCAGTGGAGCTTTCGTGTAATGCTGTTTATTTGTTCGTGGACGTATATTTTAAAAAATGAAATTTAGCCGATTTTGTTGTCAATTAATATCCCGGTGTGAAGCCATGTCACTTCAGGTGCGGCTCGTCTGTGAGGTACAAAACAAAATCTGTGCACGTGTGGGGTATTTTGCATCCAGCAAAGCCTGGTAACCTTATGTTCTTAAAATATGTATACTTGAAAATCAGCCTCTAACAACAGCTATGGAAATTTACCTGATAAAAAACATTCTCGTTTCTAGCACAAATTCACGCCATTCAGCTTCAAAATCTTCATAGTACAAAGTATTGGTACGCGTTCGTAACAATCAAATTAACTCTCAGTAGGACCCTTGGAGTTAACGTATAAATTGTCCCTACAATAAAGAAAATCATGGACTAGAGAATTTCTAGACCCTGCTAAAGATAAATGCCACGCGATCTTTTGGTATTCCGAATTGACGCTACATTTGAAATTCCGAACTTTACTTTCCGCCGAATATAACGGGCTCAAAGTTAACGTGACGTCAGTCAGTGAACTTAAAGCTTCAGTTGAAAGGCTCGTAATCTTCGATAGTGGGTGTAACCTCACATACCTATGATAAAGCTGTGATAAGGAAGAACACATCTTCCGGGATGAAATCATGACGAAAGCAAATCAAACAGTTCTCATATGCTTATTTTAAGGGTCGCAAAGGTTAGCTAACCTAAAGTAGCGAATTACTAAACTGAGAGTGGCTAAAGTGAGTAGAAGGCTAAAACCAAAAGTATTTTCAAAAGAAAATTCAGCTTTTATATTGAGTCAGAGCGAAAAAAGTGCGACACGCCAACCCAAACAAGCTTACAAGAGTTAGCTTGGCTAGTTTATCTTCAAGTCTTACAAAGGGGGAGTAAAACGCGAAGAAGAAAAAGATGTGTCGATGGGCACGTCTAAAACTGATGAGACTCACTCGAGACGTACTCTGGAAATTAACCTGCCTACTGTTATTAATAAGAGCTACGTCTCGCTATCACGGCCAATCAGATAAGACCATTTATGCTTTAAAATAACCCCGCGATGTACGGCAACTCCGAAATCAATACACAAACTAAAAGAAAATATTCCTCTTATTCAAATACAGTAACTGCACATTGAAAGGGTACTTCCATAAACAGCTTTAAACCTAAATACCCAGACCACTCAATCTCCCGGTTTTGTGGTTCGCAGGGGCCGATCCAGGGGAGGGGGATTGGGTAGCTAGCCACCCCTCTCTTTGTGTCGTTTAAACTTGAAATTATGCCGGAAACAAAACTACCACGATTTTGTCTCCGATTGTTCCGATATCGTTCTGTCAGGTCAGCACCCCCCCCCCCCCCCCCCACCTTAAGAAATCCTGGATCCGCCACTGGTTTGGTTGGTCATTGTTTTCACTTGCTTTCTCTTCTCCTTTGTGTCATATACTTGACATACCATACTTGCGTTTAGACTTCATGAACGACCTACATCAACCTCATCGAAGGCGCATGGGGATTTTTAAGTTCTTGGGTACGCAGAACTGTAGAAACTGCACTGAATCTAAAACTAAGTGCCTTCTGTCGTGAATAATTGTTCCTAACTGGAACATCAAGAATACGATATCGAGTGATTTTCTCAAAGGGAGAACAGACCATAATAAAGTTTCAAGACAGACAAGAAGAGTTTAAAAACTTGAAAAAACTGGAAAATTTTTTCAAGTTACAATCCACTGATTTCCATCATGGCTATTCGCAACCAAACACATGTATTTATTTCTTCAGAAAACTGGTAGAGTAATTTTAAACAAAACTGAACCAGTATTTTTGGGTTTCCTTTTCTTCCTTTATGTATTTGAGCTTTCTAAAGTAATACTAAAAATAGGTGACATGGCCCCAGGCAGCACTGATCGATGTTTCCATATGCATTCAAGAACAAAGAACCAGTCAATTCGGGTTTACGCATGCCAGTAGCATTGGAGTACACTGACATCAGCACCAGCGAGTTTTTTTGCTTCAGCAGGGCTGTACAGTGCTATGATTATAATTAGTATACATTTAACGTGGTTAATTGCAAATAGGCGAACCTGATTGGCTCAATCTTCATTGTCCATTTAACAGTTAGACTACTAGGCGGAACTTTATACGAGTGAATGGTCAACGATGCTTACTCCAGTTGACTGCTCGCTCAGAGAAAACTTGGCTTTGTCGTCAGTCTGATTGTTTGGTTGACACTACTTCACTCTAATCCACTCAACCCCACTCCTCTCTACTCCGCTCCATTCCACTTCACCCCACCCAACCCCACTCCACTCCATCCCACCCCACGCCCCTCCACTCCATTGCACTCTATTGCACTCCACTCCACCCCAAACTCACTCCGTTCCACTCCACTTATAACTAACTCTTCTCTAATCTTCTCTACACTTCCCTACTCAACTCTACTGTTTTAGACTACTTTCGACATGCATGTACCCTACTCTGTTCTGCTTTACTTTACTCTACTGCACTTTACTCTATTCTATTCGACACTCGACCATGGCATAGAAAATACTGTACTTAATACTCTACTGTATTCTACACTACCCAGACTCTAACATACTTTAGTCTGCTCTAGTCATGTACCCTACTCTCCTCTCCTCTCCTCTACTCTACTCTACTCTACTCTGCGCTACGGTACGCTACGCTACGCTACTCTACTCTACTCTACTCTACTCTACTCTACTCTACTCTACTCCACTCCACTCCACTCTACTCTACTCTACTCTACTCTACTCTACTCTACTCTACTCTACTCTACTCTACTCTACTCTACTCTACTCTACTCTACTCTACGCTACGCTACTCTACTCTACTCTACTCTAATCTACTCTGTTTCAATCGATACTCATATCAGGCAAGAAGTTGAAATCGTGGTGTTGACAGTTCGAGCCAGACAGTACTCTTTCTTTCTTCCAAGTTCAATACAATGGCGGAAGAGTATCGGTTCTACGAACAAACCAAGAAAACTCCCAGATACAATTCCACTGCTATATGCAATGTTAAAAAGTTGGTACAAAAAGAACTTTGTGTGCAAGGAATTAACTTCATCCAATTTGAAAAAAGCGCTCGATAACACTACACCGCTTAAAAAGCCGCAGGTGAACATTAAAATAAGAACAATGTAAATCACGGGTAGAAACCGATACCAGGAGGCAAATAAAGGCACGAAGGAAGCCAAGATGAGAAAAATTGCCACGTCCCAAGTTCTGCTGAACACGCACGAGCGCGCATTCTTGCAAAAGGTAAGAAGCTCCCAGCAAGATTTTCCAAGCATTTCACCCAACATTCCTGAAAGTGTGTAGAACACGAAGTGATCTCGAGGATTTATTTGTGACTGCGGAAAGACCAACGTTGTGGCCTCTGAATTGGCTGCGACATAACGCGCGGAAAATCCCACAAATAAGGATAGAATGACGGGAAGATAATTCCACGTCGTTAACAGCCGCTCTCTCCAGGACATCTCGCTGCCGTCAACATCTGTGTTTGAATTGATTAATTGGTACTGAGTGATCTCATGGGAGGTGGCCTGGATGCTAGTCCTCTGATTTGTGTCTGTCATAGAGTACAGCGGTATGTTAAGCAGAGGGAGTAATGCGCATGCCAGCAGTGCCGTTTGGGAAGAAATGCATGCCAAAGCTGTCAGGCCTGCAGATTGAAAAAAATGTTGGTTCATTACTCTCAGACTGATCATTATCACCTAGCCGACCAATGTAAAACGGTTTCAAGTACGAATCGAAAAGCCGCGAGCACTGAGCTAACAAGCCAACTGGGAGCTGGCCCTTTGTGAATTCGTATTAACCGATTATAGCGAAATTTAATATAATTAGTGCATAATGTTCTCCCTTAACTAGATTAAGTCCTTAGTGCTTGAAAAGTTTCAGGAGCAAGATTTCCATGCCTCCCTATACTGTTAAGCCGGGATACGATTTTCCTCCTATTCCGCATTTCATCACAGTTACGACAGTTACTACCGTTTAATTTGTTAGCGGATCGATGGTAGGAAAGGAAATCGGTCAGTACAAAATGCAGACTGCAGACTGCAGACCGGGTACAAAATGCAGACTAGGTACAAAATGCAGACTGCGGACTGCAGACTGGGTACAAAATGCAGACTGACATTTGAAACTGTTTTTTTTGTTCTTTTTTTTTATATTATTTCATTTTACAACTTACCGGTTGTCACGCAATCCCTTTTCCGATGTCATATTCCACGAAAACTCGCATTACCGGGGAATGATCTTGCTCCATGACTCGAAACGAAAACGCTGAGTCATGATTTCAATTTGTGTAGCGATTGTGTGGTCATTCATGATCCGATGCGATAAAACCACAACAAATGTAAACAAAGGGTCAGTCACGGAATCTTGAAAAATTCCCCCGATTGACTTTTGTTATCTTCCTGGTTTATTAATTAATAAGTACAGATAAAACACATTGCAAATGTAGGAAACTTAAACTTTCTTTAATTTTCTCCAAAATATATTTTTGCTAACCAACCATAACAATTAACACTGCTCCATTTGTGTAAAGTTCATTCTACCAGCCTGGCATAAGTTCACAACTCACTTGCGAGCAAGGGGACGAAGGCACTTCTTCTTCACCACTGTCACGCGACATAGTGAAGTCAACCCGCGAACAAGACTAAGAGAAAAAACAAAAACGAACTTGTAAAAATACAATCCGATCTAAAAGCTACAAAGAAATGGTAAAATACAACTCGACATCTATGCTCCTACTTCACATGCAAGATCTAAATTCTCTCACGAGGTATAAGTAATTTTATATTAACACACATCGGTTAAAGGAAGGTGATTTAACTGCTACTTACCGCATTAACCGACCTCCGAAGGCCGCCATGACGAACCGGTGAAGAGGTAAAGAAAGCGACCACGTGCACGGAAGGTCATGTGTCTGCTGGTTTCTCGGTATCATGTTGCAACGAGTGTTGTTATTTTATGTTATGCGATCTCGCGCTTGAAGTAAGAAGACTGAGAAGGCTTAAATCATGTTTAAGAACGAATTGATCTTCGAGACTTCGTTTAAAAAGTATTTTTGTGGAATATGACATCCGAAAAGGGATTGCGTGACAACCGGTAAGTTATAAAATGAAATAATATTAAAAAAAAAACCAAAAACCAGTTTCAAATGTCAGTCTGCATTTTGTACCCAGTCTGCATTTTGTACCTAGTCTGCATTTTGTACCCGGTCTGCAGTCTGCAGTCTGCAGTCTGCAGTCTGCAGTCTGCAGTCTGCAGTCTGCAGTCTGCAGTCTGCATTTTGTACTGACCGGAAAGGAATTGCATGCTCTGTTGAGTATATATGGGGTTACGAAGTAATATATCAAACACGGGGTTTACCTCGGTGTAAGAACCTGACAAGATTTTCTTTGTTTGTTAGCTTTTGTTTTGCTGTACGGTATTGTTTAAAATGTTTTTGTTTCCTTTGTTTTACGTCATTCGTGAGTTTCACAGGTTCTTACACCGAGGTAAAGCCCAAACACGAGAAAGAGTGTTTCATCAGGATATCGAAACCCCGAGAAGTGGGTTGCAAAAACGAGGCGCAGCCGAGTTTTTTTCACCGACTTCGAGGTGTTTGGATACCTGATGAAAAGCTCTTTCGAGTTTTTGATATGGCTTCTCAAACCATTCATAATTCTTATAGAAATTCAAAGCAAAAGTTCGGAAAATTTTATGCTAATTAAGATCCGGTATCCAAACCACCGTCACGGTAGTGATTTCCTTTGTTTTCTCTTTGTGAATTATTAACGAAGTTGAGAAGAAATCTTTCCTCTGAATAGCCAAAAAAAGGGTTTTATCTATGTACTCAAATTTGCACACAGTCTTACGCTTGTGTCGGATATTTCTGTGGTCCGTCCGCAACAACAAACGTGAAATGCAATAGAGTCAGTTGCATTGTCATTCATGCAATACCTGTGAAATAAACTGCTCCAAGAAAAGAAGAAATTCGTCCACCCAGTTCGTACGAATGTTCGATCTCGCTCCTTTCTTTCTCAGCACTCCAAGACCAAAACGGCGAAGACAACTCTGCTATTCCAGCCCCAACACCGGCTAAACCAATTCCGAATAGTTTTACTACTACGTGAAGCGATTCTAAAGCGTATACAACAGATCCGAGGGCTGAAATCAGCGATGCAAGGATTAGTCTCATCAGAACGGGCAGGCGAAAAATAACTTTCGAAAGGAGTGCGGTTATGACGAGATACGGGCCGACGTGAGCGGCAATTACCAGCGTGGTAGGAAGAGTTGTTCCTGATAAAATGTCGCTGGCAGCAATGACGGCGAGAGACGTGACAAGTTGTTTCAAGAAACCAATTGTAAAGAAACACAATTTGGTTTGCCATGATGTGCCATGCTCCTTCTCGCTTTTTTCAGGCATTTGTTGAAATGCCTCTGCCAAAAAGTGCGTTGACTTCTGTGCAAGAGTAGAGTGGTTTAACTTCTACACATTTCTTGAGGAGATACAGGTTTCGGTTAAGGAAAGATACACGAAATTTGAATGCCACCGTCAATAACGACCGCGTTTTTTAACATTCAGTGTGTTGCTCGGGTGATTTTATTTATTTATGCGGTGATGCGGGAAATTCAAAGAGATTTAATCTCAGTGTAACGATGCTTGATATCGGTGTACTATGGTTATAAAGTTCGAAGTGTAACACCCTAGTTAATACATGTTGAAGTAAGTCATACACTTCATTCACTTCATTTTAATACTTCTGTATCTGATCATATGTCAGAACTCTTGAGGAACTCTTGAGGCATGTCACTGTAAGGCATTATCTTTATTATTCCTTGTATGCAAATGAAAGGATTCACAAAGTGGAATTTGAATTTAAGTGAAGCCCCACGGGGATTTTGAAAGATTCTGAAAGATTTTGGGGATTTTGAAAGGAAACAACGGCTCATCACTAACGTGCTCGCTAAGGCCGAAGTCAGCTCAAGGAAAAATTTTAAAGGTTTCTGTGAAAATCAAAGAGCTGTGGCCCAAATTGTATTTTCGAATAGAACTTTAAAATACAAGAGAAGGGTGTCACGAGTTTTAATTACGTCTGACTCCCTGCTGCTATTTTTGTTCTAGGTATTATGGATGGGTACTACACCTGAGGGTACCTAGACTGCGTGCAGTCTCTCTTTTGCTTTAAAATCCGTGCTGAACGAAGCGAATCCGCTACTTTCGCTTCGTTCAGCACGAATTTTAGAGCAAAAGAGAGACTGCTCGCAGTCTAGGGGGTACCATTTCGAACGAAATTTCATTGACTAGGCATGTTCTGTATGCGTGAGAAAACCCGCGGAGGCATGGACCGAGTCACCGTTACAGAAGTTTGTTCCTTAGCAGCCACTCCTGCAAATGGCGGCTTTGTGAGGGATCAGACCATCCAGTCTTTTCAATCTACAACAGTGCAGCTGAGAGCCTTTGCCATCCCAAGATGCCGCGAAAGGTTTGTTTTTAACAGTATTCACAGTTCCGCTTACAGGTAGAGGTAACATCATTGGTATTGCGATTTGTTCTCGAGTTTTATCACCCTATCTACGTCAAACGAGTCACTCTTTGTCTGGGTGTTTGTGATGAAGTTCGTAACGAGTCTTGCAAAGTTTAGTTTAAGTGTACTTCGGCAATGTAAATTAAACACGTAGGCTCAATGTGTTAAGAGAGCAAACAATGTGATTGCGGTAACTAAATAATTAGGAACGTCCTCTTGAATATTTGCATCGCGATCGATCTCCTCGATCCGGAATCAGAGTGGTGTTTGCCGGCCTTAGACGTTGCTTTTTAGCTTGAAAATAATTTTTCTTTTCTGTTGATATTGATATTTTGTAATTTTTTGATAGTTTTTTTTCTTCTTTTAAGGTGGTCTGCTTTGTATGGGGTCAATGACTCTTTTGCTGACCATCTTATGGCACTATGTAATTTATTCATTATACTGTATTTTATAATTCGGTAAATTGTGATCGTCCGGGTGAGTGTAGTCCTGAGAAGGACTGTTTGAGGTGACATTGACTGACGTTTCGACAACCTGAGCGGAAGTCATCATCAGAGTCAAGTGAACTGTAAATCGTCAGGAGATGTTATAAATCTCTGGTCGTTGTCCTGATTGGTCGACGATCTCGTGATGTTATTGGTCGTCTGTCAGTTAAGCCGTGATGTTATTGGCTGTGAAGACTGTAAACGTGATTGGTGCGTTTCGATCCGTCTTTTGTTAGTCAAATGTCCGTTGGTCTATTGTTAGTCAAATGAGTCAGTTTGTCTATTGTTTGTCTGTCTTGTTATTGTCGGCAATCAGTCGTTTGTAAGGTGCAGGTAGCTGTTGGCAACGGTTCAGTGGTGTTTGTTCTAAGTTGGTAAACCAGCTTTCCAGAGTGATACGTTGATAGTAGTCCGTACTGTAGGTAACGCATTCAGCAGAGTCCCAGTCGATTCTGTCTATTTTATTTAGTCTTTGTATGTTGTTTTAAAAATAGGCCATTAAATTGTAATAAATAGGTTGTTTTGTATTATTTATCAGTAATAATTATCGGTATCGCAGGGGTCAGGGTTCGAATCCTGGCAAGCCTGATTTTCTCAGGCTTTCTTTTCGCAACTGGATAAGTTGCGTTAATAACTGCGAGGATCTTATTTACTTATTTCTTCATTCCGCAGTTCAAATATATGAATTTCATATATTCATAATTTAATAATTATTACATGTAGAACTTGAAGTTTATCACTTTTTTGTAGGTATAATTATCAATGTTAGATTTTATCATTTTAAAACATGTGCATTGTAATTGGTGCCTCTGAATCATATATAGAGGTGCTTTACAAATTAATTCCTTATAATTTTCATTCCTTAATGAAATGTTGTAGAGGAAGTCAGCGGTAACTAAGGAGCCAAAAGCATCCACAGAAAATGAAGCCAAAGGGGAACAACAAAAAGAGATGTTTACAAGCAATGATGATAACATCAAGAACGCAAGTGAAACTGTGGACAAACAACTTCCTCAGCCACCTCCCCAAGATGTTGTCACAGAGTGTGGCTTTTCTGCTGAGAGGGTTGTTGAATACCAGTGGCCTCCAGATCGAACAGGGGAGTTTTATTTGCTGCGACATCAAGTTTGTCAGTTCTTGGAAACTGAGGACCTTGAGAAGAAATACCCAGGTCAGTGTGGTGTAAAAGACTGTTCACAATGCTTAAAGCCAGTGTAATTGAAGACCTTTTTAATAACATCATTATTGCTGATTGCAAGGAATATACATGTAAATGCACATGTACTTCCTTTTTTTTGGTCTGAAGCATGTTGTATATTTTTTTGCTAAAAATTCTGTAGATGTACAGATGTGGTAACCGAAAACTTTAAATAGGACCTGAGTTTTGGTTGATTCCTTTTGCTTTGGTTCAAAAAGCAAACAAAAGAAATCATTCATGCTTCACTTCAGTTGATTATGTTTTTAAGAAAAAAGTATTAAGCTTTTTCTATAATTCAACGCTTAAGGCCAAAATTCACATGTTATAGAATTCGTTACTTTACTTTTGTCCTTTTTTCTTTTTCAGTTTTTTTTTTCTCTTTTCTATGTGCAATACCATTTGTAATTGAGAATGCAAAATAAAATAAACTGTTGTTGAATTACTGGCCATAATTTATTTCTCACATGACTACTAGTATTTCATTAGTCAAACTAGTGAGAAAACCGTTTGGTTTTGAACTTGTATATTCCAGTTCCTACAGCCTTAAATGGCAAACAAAAAAGAATTCCTTATTTTAATTTCACTCTGATCTACAGTTCACTTTTTTTCTGGTTTCAGAACTTGAGAGTCACATTTTAGTTGAAGATGAGAGGCAATATCTCAAAGAAAAAGGAGTTATAAATGATGAACAGCAAGGTATATAAGAGAGAATTTACATACAGTTCGAGTTGTACTATAATTATAATTCATTAGTTTTTACCAAGCCATGTGTTGACTTACATATATATGCGCCTATTGCACTGTTGATTAAATGTAACCTACACTGAATCTTGAAATAGTGCACAAGATACATCCATTTCTAAAAGGATATTTTTCTGTTCACCTTTAAGAGCCAGAGGCCTTCAAAACAGAAGATGTCTGCCAACTTATGATTGATAACTTTCCAGCAAAATACCAGGTAAAGTATTGACAGCATTATTGTTCCATAATTACTCAGGTGATTGTAAATGTCCAATGCCAAAACAAGTGTCCATGTTTCACTCAAATTCCAGCGTATGAACAGTATTTTACTAACTAATTCAGGAATACTGTAAAATCTGTACATGCCCATACATGTATCACAAAAGAACTTGACTGGAAAAGTGAAGTTGCATGTGCAACAAAGATAAAGCATGAGGAAATTGAATGCTTTGAAATTGTTGTAGTAGTGTTGGATGGGAATAAATTAATAATGTGTGAAAATTTGCTGAAAAGCTATTATTTTTTTTAACCTCTGCCCTCAGTTCCTTTATTTGTTTAGTCATTGCAAGATCCTTTAGATGTCATGTACCCTTTCTTAATCTCCAGTGTCATGAAATGTGTTTGTGGTTATAAATTTTAGGTGGGTATTTCTGTTGAATTTCAGGTTAAAGATCATTCTTGGATTGGGATGAATGTGTACATATACATGTAACGAAAAAAAGCAAGATTTTGTGGTACTTAAGTACATGTAAAACCTGTAGGTTAGGATGTTAGTGGAACCCTCCTTCAATCTTTCATAACCAAATTTCTGCTTTTTTTGCAACTATTTTTTGTTCAGGAGTACATTAGAGTAGCTCATATTAAAGAGCGTCAAAGGCTCATCAAAAAGGCAGAAGATGAAAAGGTATGTGAATGTACAATCATGTAGAGAGGATACATTTGCAAAGGGTAGAAACACTGTTTTCCCACACAGAGATTCAGTACAGTTGAAATGTATGACTGTCTAAGACTTTCCTGTCTTTTAATTTGTGCTTGTTATTGTACCTGCAATAATTATTATTAATGCACTTGTTACATTTACTGTCTACACATCCAGTATTTCTGTACTGTGAGTTGTTTCCTGGGGTAGGGGGTGGAGGCACTCCTCAGATTTTTTTGGTGGGGGTATTACAACCCAGTTCTCCAACCCCTGACCCTATTTCAGACCAAATATGTACATGTAATTTTCCAATACCCATTTCAGACCTCACATGTGATGTCCATTCCCATTTTCAGTCCTTATCCGTTAAATCCATACCACATATGCAAATACAGTAAAACCCACTCCCATATTCAGACCTGGTCTGTATTAATCCATACTTATTTTCAGACTTTCAGTCCAAAATGGCTAAAATCCATACCCATGTTCAGACAAAACAGCTCAAAAACCATACCCCTTGGGGTGGCACATACCTATATACCCCCACTGGGGTTGTTTCTTTTTGTATAACATGACTTGTTTTAAGTCATCTTAAATGGAGTTAAGATGAGATAAGATATGAGCTGGAGTTAAAGTTAAGTTTAAAATAGAGTTCACAAAAATTCATTGGACAGGTACACTTCTACCTTACATTTAAAAATCCACCAGTGTGTAACGTAGTTACAGTGTTACTTATTCCTTTATTTTTAGAGAGCATTTGAAACAAGGAAAGTTGCAAACTACATAAAGCGTGCCATCAAAGATGTCGCAGAGTTTAATGCACAGCTAGCACAGCAAAGAAGAGAAGAGAGATGTTCATACTTTGACATGCAGACTCAAGTAAGATTAGATGCAGTAGAGTTCCAAAAGTTAAGACCCTTGTTACAATTTTGTTTTTTCCCCTCTATTCTGTAAGCCACCTTTTTCTATTAGTACATGTACCGGTACTTCTACAGAGAGATTAGGAATGTCACATCCTGTTGCTTTTAGGTCTTAAGCTTCTTTAAGGAAGAGTGCATTGCATTCATAAAGTCAGTAAATCTATGCAAGTTGCTGTGGATGCTTATTCAATTTAACCAACCTCTGGAAAACCTTAAAATAACTTAATAAAGTTATTTGTTAATTTCAGTGATTTTCTTTCGTAACTTTGTTTTTTGTTAGTAGAGTGCCATACTCTTAGAATGAGTAAATGTCTGTACTGGACACTTAGGATGGTCATGATTTTCATTGTGACAGTGAGCTTTCACTTGGGAGCTCTGCCATCCTACATATTCATGTACATGTGTACAATTTACTTGTACATCCTCTGGTCAAAAAAGTGACAGTCTTAAATGTCATTGCAGATAATCCATGTTCCATCAAACAAGACGACAAGGTTTCCAAAGCAATACACCAAACCAAGTGTGTACCCAGTAGCTCTTCTACCAGGACAATTCCAAGAGTACTACAAAAGGTAAGTGACTGACTAGCCCTGACTGATAATCCCAAAGGAGGATGGAAAGAGAGGGATGGGGCACCTGCTTTCAAACAATGCCATGTTTTAGCAAGCCACATCTAAAGACATGGTACATGCAAGTTTGACTTTTTCTGAACTTTATTAATTTTTTTCTTTTTTTAAATTTAAGCAATGCTTTAGAGCAAATGTCAAGTTTAAATTTTAAACTTGACATTTGCTCTAAAGCATTGGATACTCATCTGAAGAGGGTTTAGATTATTTTGTCACAATTTTTAATGCACATGTACATATACACTGTATGTATACATCTTTATACATCAAAAGCGGATAATATCATAGATCTATCACATGAGCAAGGTGACAAAGTTAAAAGTAAGTTCTGGATTGAAGGAAATGAGAAAGTGTTAAATAAAAAATAAAATACTTCTGGATGCTTGTGCTCAAAAATTAAAGTTATTGTAGTTATTGTTGAGATTTTGCAAAACTACAGTTACCTGCATTAAGTCTTTCACTTGTTGATTTCCTTCCTGTTCTAACCTACGTGTAATTGCTTGAATTTTTTTATTATCTATCTTCTTTAAAACTGAGCGAGAAATTTAATTTTGATCTCCTTTTTTTCTGTCTGAATGAAGTTATACTCCAGGTGAACTGAAGAACTTTCCATTAGGCACTGTCATGGAAATGCCAAAGCCTCCACTCCCCCCTGCTCCATACATCCCCCCTCAAAAACAAGACTCTGAGGAATCAGATGACATTTCCCTGCCGGTAGGAGCTGTGTAGTGTTGGACCTCATTCATTGGTGTGAAACTGATTGTGTGGTTCCAGAAAATGTCCATACCCCCTCCACGGAGGGTCATTGGAAATTCTAAGGAGGAGGGGGATCTTAAAGGCCAAAAGTTTTAAGGGAAAGTATGAGCGTAAACTGGAATTTCCAGAGGAATGGGGGTTCAAACCAAAAAAATCCTCCGTGGGGGTAGTATGGATATTTTCTGGAACAACACATTATTAAATTCTCAGTCTTGGTTATTGAATTTCCAGCTTTCTGATTGGTTCAATACACAGAGGTTATCAGCCGAAAATAACCCTGCTTTTTGTCTGATGAGGTAGCTGGATGCCATTTTATTTAGTGCCCGGGTAATCAAAAGTTTCCACCACAAAAATCTGTGGCCAAAAAAAAAAAATTCAGCAACGACTGCCATAGCTGAGAATTTAATGAAGTAATTATTCCACTTGTGCTTGTTGGATATGAGGTGATTATATAAAGTAACTAACTTGGCGCTTTTGTTAGTCACTTGTTATCTCATATCTAGCATGTGCTTGTGGAATAATTGTTCATTATTGTTGGTACACTTTTAATAGAGCAGTTAATTTCAGTTGAGCAATGTGCGGCGTTTTTTGACCGTGGAGTTTTTGGTCAAGCTCGCCGTTACCTTGACTGGTTGTGTTGCGTTGCGTTGTGTTGCGTTTTGTGGTCTGCTTTGTATTGCGTCCTCTTGTGTTGTGTTGTGTTGTGATGTGATCTGTTGTGATTTGTCTCTAATTTGTTACTCTAGTTTGTTGGCTTAGAATTTCTCAGTTTTCCTGTTCCTTCGTTGCACGACTCGATACAACAACTAGACGGATGTACAACGGTTCGACCAGCTCGACCAACTAACAAGCAAAACTCCCACTGTGTATTCTCCACAGGCAAACACCGTTTTCTCCGTTGAGGTTTCTCCGTACTTTTTTATGTGCCTTCAGTTGCCCTGGTTAAGTTAGCCAAAATTTCATCTCTTTCACTAACGAGTGCATTTTGGTGGCCAGTTCGTATGCTAAAAAAATCGCTAACCTTAAAGGGGCATTGTCACCAATTTTTAGGATTGCTATAAAAAGCTAAAAGAGATATTGCAACCAGAGGAAACCCCAAAATACTGGTTCAGTGTGGCTTAACATTACTCTAACAGTTTTCTGAAACTTCAATGAAACTATAACTATGTCCGTTTGGCAGCAGATCGCTGGGATGAAAACGGATTGCAACTTGAAAACATTAGGCTAAAGTTTCTCCTTAGTTTCTTGGCAAAATCACCAGAAACTGTCTATGGTTTGTTCTCCCTTTGAGAAATCTTTTGATTCCTTTCTGGTAATGTTCTAGGAGCATTTTCATGTACGACAAAGGGTATGTGAAATATTTTTCAGAACATTCTTCTAGCGAAAACCGGACTTAAAAAGCACGGTGACAGAACCCCTCTTAATACAGTGCAAGCTTTATTAAGACACCTCTTTACCCAAAAACGTAACAAATACTGTATAATTCAATGGCAAAAAACTGGTCTACCTTTTGAGTAAAGCCAACAGAGTTTACACGGTTGAGAGTTTAATCTTTCGGGAGAATATACTGATGAGTTGGCTCTTAGATGAAAATAAAATGGTGAACGAGTTAAGATCATCTTAGTAGAGTCGGTGGAGTTTGTTGAGTTGGTCGTTTGCCAAGTTTGCAGTGTTCGGTTAAATCCAGCCCTGGGTGGATTTAGGGGGAGGGTGGAGGGGGCTGCGGCCCTCTCCCCCTTAATTCTTCTTGTATTTTAGGAAAGTTTTTGTGTTAACCAACCGTCCGCACTGTTGCTGCTCTTTATTCGCAAGTATAATGCAGTTATTTGAGTTACTAGAGAGGGATGACATTCATCAATCCCCTGCAGTGGTTTATTTCCAGTTGTCTCGGAGAATGTATGAATGCAATGGGATGACTCTGTAAATAGTTCGCCTACTACGACCGTTACGATTTCGTTTTGCAAACCGTTTTACCTGACTTTTGGTCAGGAATGCTCTCAGAGTGCTTTAAGCAGCATCTCCATGAATGTGAATTTTTCATTTGGGGGGAGGGAGGGGGCGCTCTCGCCACAATTTCTTCGGCCCCTTCTTTCTGAATTTTCTGGATCCGCCCCTGAAATCCGTCTGTCGAGATGCTTTGCCGGTCAGTCGAGTTTGTCTAGTTGGTTCGCGTGGTGGGGTTCCTACTGTCTTATAGTATGTAAGGATTGTTGATCAATTTTTTAGCAAGGTTCGTTGTGTTTGTCGAGTTGTGTCGAGGTCTAAAATATTTCATCTGCCAGTGAGTGAGGTTTGTTGAATTTGTCTAGTTGGTAAGGGTCGTTGCATTTATCGAGTTGTGTCGAGGTGTGGAGATTTTGTCTGTGGAGATTTTGTTTGTTGAGTATGTCGAGTTGTGTGGTTTTTACTGTCTTAGAGAAAGTGAGCATTATGGAGTTTGCCTACTTGACAAGGAGTTGCGTCGAGGTGTGAAGTTTTAGTCTCCCTCAGCGCATGACAGTTAGTCGACTTTGTCAAGTTGGTCGCGTTGTGGGTTCGTACTGTCTTAAAATAAGTGAGGATTGTTAAGTTTGTCTGTTTGGTAAGGGTCGTTGTGTTTGTCGAGTTGTGTTGAGATGAGGAGATTTTGTCTGTCAGTGAGTGAGGGTTTTGGAGTTTGTCGAGTTCGTCACGTAGTGGGGTTCGTGCTGTCTTAAAGTAAGTAAAAGTTGTTGAGTTTATCTATTTGGTAAGGGTGGTTGAGTTTGTCTAGTTCTCTGGTGTAGAGATTGTCTGCCAGTGAGTGAGGTTGGTTGAGTATGTCTACTAATGTACAACTGTAAGGTAGACAGAATACTAGAAATGCTGAACTTGTTAACAACGCAACAAAGCACAAGGCAACGCAACACAACGCAATGGATCACAACACAATGCAATTCAACAGATACAACACAACAGCAACACAACGGATCACAACACAACGCAACACAATGTAACTAAACAGACACAACACAACGGATCGCAACACAACGCAATGCAACACGACATAATGGATTACAACACAACGCAACGCAATGCAACAGACACAACACAACACAACACAACAGAACTCACCTCAACACAATAAAATGCTAAACAAATCAGTCGAGGTAACGTCGAGCTCAACCAGAAACTCCACAGAAAAAAACGGTCAAAAAACGCTGCAGGTATACAGTTGAGTGTCAAAAGTTTGGTTTTGCTTTGCATCCCTCTGTGACTGGTTACAATGAAACTTGTGCCACTTTAATTTCTCATCCAATAATTACTATTATTATACATTGTAGTCACTATCTGTCTTTTCATTGGCTAAGAGCCTACAGTTAATTCTGGGAATCAGCGCAATCTACAGATTATTCACTAATCTGCTAGCAGATTAGTGAATAATCTGTAGGTTGCACGAAGTAAATTCATGGCTCGTCGATTCGCTTCTTCAACCGAGCAAGAAATTGAAAAATTGCTGAAACAAAAAGACTCGGAAAACAAAAGAAGGCTCACAAAAATTGCGAAGGAACTGTTCCACGAATACCTTAAGGAAAAAAGCGTTCAGAAGCCGGAAGACAAGAAGGACACAAATGTTGAAATTGTTTGCCATTATTTTGTTTACCTGTAAAACAATGTCTAAAAAACAATTATTAGATTTGGTTTTTGCGATATTCAGCTGATAACAGGCTGATAACAGTTACCTCGACCTTGATTATTCCAGATATCGCAAAAACCTCATCCAATAATTGTTGAGAATTGAAACTTAAAACTCATCATGGTTTGCTCATGCACATTTTTCCATGCTTGCCACCATTTTACATATTATATTTGCTTCAGTGTCTGATTGGTTCAATGTAATTATGCCTGTGTCTGTTTCTATTGGTCAGAGTAGAAACAATTATGTTGGGTTTGATTTTATAACACTCAATTTTTGCTTGCTGGCAGAAGGATTTTGAAATTTTATCGATTTAGAATCACCTTGTATAACGTAAAAAAAAATAGGGATGTGTTACTCAATTAAGCTTTCAACTGAATGGTCACACTTCAGACTTTTATCCACAGACTCAAAAGTTAGAATCACCTTGAATAGCACAAAAACAGCACCAAAGGAAAGTGCTGCTCAGCAGCTTTCATTTGAAAGGACACATTTTAGGATTTTGTCCACATACTAAAAAGTTAAAACCACCTTAAACAGCACGGGAAAGTGCAGCCCAATTGCTTTCACTTGAATGGCCACGCTTTAGGATTTCACACACAGACTCAAATGTTAGAACCACCTTGTACTGCCAGCATAAAAGGTACATGTAACTATTTTGGGAAACTTCTGCTCATTGAATGTCACACTTTTGGATTTCATCAGCAAACTCAAAAGTTAGAACTACATCTTGTACAGCATAATAAACAGCACCACTGGAAAGTAATGCTAAAGAGCTTGTCATTGAGGATTTTCTTCACCGACTTGTAAGTTAGAACGATCACCTTGACAAGATGAAATGTGGGTTTCACTGTTTAGGCAGCATGTGTAAATGGAGGTTACTGAGGAAGGTGGCAAGAGTCAGGACTCCTTTCCTGCTCAGGGGAGGGGTGGTGGGCAGTGCATCCAGTGTCAAAGATATGTGACTGCACATTTTGAGGTGGTTTTCAGGACAACTGATTTATTATCACAAGATTAACAGTGATGGTGGCTTTAATCTCTCATTCAGGAATCTACAGCGGATGAGTCCAGTGCTGAGAGTTCAGAAGAGGAAATTGAAGAACCTCCTGCAAAGAAAACACCCAGCAAATATAAGGTGAGTTCGCATTTTACATGTACACAGTCCTTCTTTTGCCTTACTCATTTAAATGTGTTTAGGTGCAAATGTCCCCATTCAACAACATCTTTAAGAAATATATCTGAGCCTTTTTTAATTTTCTTTTTCTTTTCTTTTTTTTGGGGGGGAGGGGTAGGGGGAGTATGGTAATCACATTGATTTACATGTAGTTTATAAAATAGGTCAGACATTTCACAAATGTCAGGTGTTGGAATGTTGTTTCCATCTCTAAGAATAATTATGATCAATCAAACTCTTCTTCAAGTTTCCCCAGTTTTTACGTCAATCAATTTTCTCTAAGCAGCCTCCAAAACGTCCTGATGCTTTGTGTGGCATTTGCCTGAAAGGTTCTGATTCAAACAAGAAGGGGTTACCAGAGGATCTCATCCATTGCTCCCAGTGTGAAAATAGTGGTAAGTTTTTGTTCAGTTTTCAGCACATTTGCTGATTTCTCTTTTGTCACAGTTTTTGCAGATAGAGGAAATAGACTATTATGGCCTTGCAGTCTATCCATTTCCATACAGTCACGTAGACACAACATGTTCATGTATGATGTATGCAATTTTAAATCATGTTCAATCAGGTTCTTGGCATACATGGAATAATCCTTGCAATCACAGCTATGTACATTACAGATACTTGTATGCATTTTGGACCTATTCTCAATCACATCCATAGCTGACTTGTTCTGTATATGTATGTAGGTCACTCACATCTCATACAGTTTCCAGAAGTACGTGGTACAGTGTACATTTTCAGTCTTGTACTTTCCATATCATTTGGCCTAGTTGTAGTCATGTTCTATCCATATTTCCACAGGTCACCCACTCTGTAGTTTTGGGCCTAGTTGTAGTCATGTTCTTTCCATATCTCTGCACAGGTCACCCAACTTGTCTGGACATGAACCAGCAGCTGGTAGCAGTGATCCAAACTTATCCCTGGCAGTGCATGGAATGCAAGACGTGCATCATCTGTAGGGACCCATTTGATGAGGTGGGTAATTGATCCTTAGTGACAACCATCAGGATTTGAAGGAGAGCCTGCTGACTTTCAATTCCTACACTTTCAGTTGTAAAGTAGTTTCTGTGATTGGTGAAAATCACCATAGACTAGAGGAGAGAACCACTGTTAAAGCTTGTGATATCATTATTTTGATGCCTTTTATTTATCTTCATACATGTATTAACACGCCATCATGCTTGTATTTTATTCTGTGCCAATTTAGAACAGAGGCAACTGGGGGAGGATGGAGATGAAAGCCAAACAAGAGCAAGATTTTGAACTTTTTTTTTTAGAGTAAAGAAAATTTCAGCAAATTCAAATTTTTCAAATTTCCGAAAGTACATGAGAGTTTCAGGCCATAAAAAGCAAGAATTTAAACTCTCATCTAATCACAGCGACTTGTTTTTATTTAGCCCTGGCTTTGAAAACACGTGGGTGTTTCTATCCTTCTGTTAGTATGTCCAGAGTGCACATAGCCTGTTTTGCTAACAGAGTGCATTTTGATGGTTTACGTGTTGACAGGACAAGATGTTATTCTGTGATGAGTGTGACCGTGGGTACCACAGCTTCTGTGTCGGGCTCAAGCAGATTCCTGTCGGTGAGTGCAAGTATTTATGACCTTTAAGTGCAAGTGCAATTTAGCTAGCCTTTTTGGGGACAGCAAAGATTAGACAGGAACAGTGAAACAGAACTGTTTTTGTGCTCGTTTTTCCATGTGCTTTTCCTGCTATCACAGAGCCTGGAACAGGGTACAATTTAGCAAGAAATGAGTTTAATGGTTTTGAACGATGCCCCCAGAAAACACCTGAACTGCAGGCTATCACCACAGAAATGTAATGCTCTATACATGTAGCTTTTATTAGACACGGTGAACACGTCTAAATCCCACACTGAATAGTTTCTTTAGACACTGTGGCCAGGTGCTGCATCAGTAGGGAAATGTAATACTTCACTTTGGTACCAGTTGGGTTGATATGAGGCAAATTGGTCACCGTAAAGTAATTCCAAAGCTGACGTTTCAAGCTTTGGTCCTTTGACAGAGCGAATGCCTACCTACCAACCTACCCAATAATAATTCCGTAGTGTGTAAATTAGGTTGTCAGTCATTGGAAAGACGAATGACAACCTGAAATACAAGTAAGGCTGTAAGATAGCAGCCTCGAGAGAAGGCAGATAGAAACTTGGGACTGACAACCCTATAAGGTTGTGGGGCTGCATAATTTCTGCAGCTTCACACACATGGTGGCTACAGATATTCAAGGTTGCCCGGAGCCCCGCTCGTGGCAAGTCACTGGTTCTACAGGGACCACCCATGCATTAAAGGGACTGTGTTAGTTGGGGCACATGCGCAATAGAATCCGGTTGGTCGGTTTCTGAGAGAAGTATTCCTGCGCAGACTTGCTTGATTTCTACAACCAGAATCACTTTCCGTAGAAAAGCGACATGACAGCCTCCTGAACTCTCTGACGGTATTTGAAAAAGTTGGGCCAACGATTTCAAAGTGCTTCTCATCAACTTGCGCATTCACCTGGGGTGACATAGTCCCTTTAGAATGGAATAGGCCCCGAATGTTGGCATGGGATCCGTCTGAATGGGGATGCCATGTAGTGTAGATACTTTATGTTTGTTTATACAGCGTAGCCTGCAAATCAGCCCATTTCATTACTCACTACCCTTATTGGGGACTGTATTACCAGACTTTGCATTTTTTGCAGCAACTTTATGTACGTGTAGTTGTGCTCGACAAACTGTCAAAGAAAGCCCCTTCCTAGGCGAAGGATTGTAGTCTTTTGAGAGGTATAGACAAGCTAGGACAAATCAGCGTTTTGAAATAACCTACGTGTTGGTGAGAAAGTGTTTTATTTTGTTCATCAGGTCGTTGGACTTGTGACATGTGTGGCATGTGTGCTTCCTGCTTAAGGCGGTCACCAGGTGAAGGACCCACATCCAGATGGAAACACGAGGTTTGTGCGGCACTCTTGTTCGCGTACATGTATAATGGGTATACTGGCTACGTGTTGATGAAAAAAAAAAACAGAAACTCGCACTTGTACCATAAGCAGCCAATTGGCGGGAGCTTAACTCAGATTAGCCAGCAAGAAGCAACCAGGAGCATTATTCCCCTCCCCACCCTCCTTCCCCCACCCCACCCCGATTGGCATGCCAATCCATTGCAAGGTTATGCCTTGATCAAACAGATTCAACACCATTCCTTACGATTTTAATGATAATAATAAAATATTTTCCTGACTCAGAGCGCAATAAAAAAGTTTTATACTGTTAAAATGGAATATTTCGTTTGCACCAAACCGAACTTCATCAGCCACGATAGAAATGTGAATATTAAGAAGGGTTATATCACTTCATAAGGGTCTCAAGGTGCCTAAAATAGAGACCTTCATGAAGTGATATAACCCTTCTTAATATTCACATTTCTATTGTGGCTGATGAAGTTCGGTTGGTCCGAACGAAATATTCCATTTTAACAGTTTCAAACTCTTTTATTGCGCTTTGAGTCAGGAAAATATTTTATTATTATTAAAATCATGTTTCCAGAGCAGGAAAACAATATTTTTGATTGTGTCATTCAGCATTGTTGAATACAGCGTTGTTGTGCGTTTTTTGGTGCCAATCAAACTTTTTCAACACCATTCTTATCATCCAACATCATTCAGCAGGGTGGCCAAACGCGTTCAACGTGGCAAATTCAACATAACAGAACGGCACTGAATGAAAATGTTGAATCCCTTTTGTCAGGTCCTCTTCCTCTTCACCTGTCTTTATGTTACCAGGGTTCTATCTAGGGTATTTGAGGGGTAGAAGCTTTCCCTTTACCCAAAAAAAAATGCCCATCTACCTCCCCCCCCCCCCCAAAAAAAAATATTGTTCACGTTAGCAAATATCGCATGTAAAAGAAACATTGTCAGAACGTAATCCCGACTAAAAAATAAAAGAAAATACCACTGTAACATTGTCTCAAAATTGTGTCTCAAAATGCACCAGGTTGCATCTCGGCGCATATTCATTTCAAAAAATTTCCCAGGGGGGGCATGCCCCTGGACCCCCTAGGAAGCTCGTGGCCTTTAGCCACGAGGGACTTCTCCCCCAAAAGATAAATCCTAGATAGAACCCTGGTTTCGTGTGCCAAATTGTTTGTTGTAATTCTTATTAATTCTGTCGGCTGCTTTACAGTATACCAAACCACGGGACGGATCAGAAGTACAGTTCTTACAAACCCTGTGCACCGCGTGTTCAAGGTACATGTACAGTACTAATGACAGGGAGATTTAGCATTGCGTTTACGGCAGACGGCAAACGTCAGCCTGTCCTTTGCCGTCCGCCGTCGGCAGTTTTAAATGGAACATTTTCTTCTTAAGCTTTGTGTCAACTCATTAAAAACTAGAATGGACGAAAACAGCTTTCTAACTTTCAACGAAAGTTTGAGTTACTGCTTGATGTGTTTTTCTTGGGATAGCTGTATAATTTGAGCGTGAAAGAATTGACAGCATCTCGTGAGGGTGACAGCGCTAAACAACAATTCCCTTTTTCTCAGAGAGCAAAATGTTAAGCTCGGAGTTTGATGGTTTCTATTTCCCTCAATTTTGGGGGGGGGGGTGGGGCGCAACTGTCGCAGAGATAGAATCGGATCCTACTTCTGCGTCATTGCGGGCAATTGTATCATCGTATGTTTAATATCAGCAAAATTGCATACAACATCGTGACGTAATTTTCAATTTTCGGCCAATCAATTGTAACTTGTATTAGAGAACAGCCTAAATGTTAACTAGTTGTCATCGCAGAGATTCGCAGTAGACCACGCCAATTGAAATACCTTAATTTTTACCTTGTCTTCTTTCAGGTTGTTCAGAGCAGGGAATTTCTGCCCGGTTTGTTTAAAAGTTTATCGCAACGATGAATCTGATCTGCCCATGGTTTGCTGTGACACGTGCGACCGCTGGGTTCACACAGGTTTGACAGCTGTTTTTTTTTTTTGTGTGTGTGTGTGTGTGTGTGTGTGTGTGTGTGTGTGTGTGTGTGTGTGTGTATGTGTGTGTGTGTATGTGTGTGTGTGTATGTGTGTGTGTGTATGTGTGTGTGTGTATGTGTGTGTGTGTATGTGTGTGTGTGTGTGCATGTGTGTGTGTGTGTGTTTGTTTGTTTGTTTGTTTGTTTGTTTTGTTTTTCCCTCAGCTACTTCACCTGAACGGTCTTTCTCTAGGATTTTATCGACAAATTCATAAGTTATAACCACGTTTTACAGCATTAAAAAACAGCACCACAGGAAAATGAAGACTGCGAGCAGTCGTACTCTTTTCCTACCAACCTACGCGCCGGGCGGAAAAGTAAGACTCAAAATGTAGATCCATCTGGCAGAAAAAAAATACACAACATCACATTCATGGTATTACTGGACAGCTTTCTATTCATTGGTCACACTTCAGGGTTTAATCAACGGACTCAAATGTTAAAATCAACGTGAGTAGTACTGTTCAATAGGTTTTGTTTAAATGATCACACTTTCGGATTTCATTCCATGGACTGAAAAGTTATAGCCAAACTGTACTGCATAATAAAGAGCTCCATAGCTTTCATTTGAATGGTCACAAGTGAGGATTTCGTCCACAGACTCAAACGATAAAACCACCTTGTACAGCTTAGTAGCCAGCACCACACCAAGACATATCCTAGTTTAAATGGTTATACATCAGTATTTCAAAAGTTAGAGCCATCCAATGCAACAGCACTACACCACTCACATAAGGGATTTTTGTCTCCAGATTGCGATGGCATTGACGAGAAGGAATACGCGCAACTAGCCAAGACTAAGAGCAAGTACAGCTGTGTGTTGTGTCGAGGAGAGAAAGAAGAGAGAATGGATTCCTTTCACAGGAAGAACAGAAACAAAACTGGATGATATATTTGTGGATACATTACATCGCTATCTTTTGCCAAGTGTCAGCTTCCATTGTGCTTTCATGTTGAGTATTTTCTTTCACTCTTTCTTAGAGCTCAAAAAATTTTTTGAAAAAGTATCGATAACCGCATAACAACCTAAGAAGGTACTGCTCGATAGCTGTAGGATTCTATCCACATGTTCAAACGAGAGAGCCACTTGGCGTAAAAACAAAAAACGGCATAGGAAAGTACTGCTCAGTAGCGTTCATTTGAATGGTCACACTTTAGCATTTTGGTCACAAACTAAAAAGTGAAACTGAACCACCCTGTACAGCACAACAAACAACAGCACCGGAAATCACTGCTCAGTAGCTTTCTTTTGAATGGTCACATTTAAGGTTTTCATCCACAGACTCAAAAGTTAGAACCACCTTGTACAGGATAATAAACAGCACCACAGGGAAGTACTGCTAGATAGCTTTCATTTGAATGGTCACACTTTAGGATTTCATCCAAAGACTCAAAAGTTAGAACCCTCTTATTCATCATAATAAACTGTGTCACAGGGCAGTACTGCTCAATAGCTTTCATTTGAATCAGCACACTTTAGGACTCTATCCACAGGCCCAAAAGATAGAACCACCTTGTACAGCGTAGTAAACAGTGCTATGGTAGCTTTTATTTTAGATTGTAGGTTTTCATCATTCACAGAATCAAAAGTTGTAGTCATCTATGGGAAAGTACGGCTCAGTACCTTTTGCCTTGAAAGTTGTAATTTACTTTGTACAGTAAAATAAACAGACCACAGGAAAGTTCTTAATTCTTAATTCTTAGTTTAATTCTTTATTTATTCAACGGAAAGTTGCATAATACGGCTGAGTATTTTACTCATCAAAAAATCCCCAGCATATTACCTGTAAAACCTTCGAATGAGGTGTATTGATCACATTTCTCCTTGGCAAAATGTTACTACATACACGTGCAAAGCAGCCTACATTGTACATAAGAGATCTGCAAGATATTGCGATGCTTAGTACAAGGTTAAGCATGCAATCACACCTCCAAGTATTTCAGATCTATTCGTCTGCAAAGAAACCTTCTATTATGTTTAGGAAGAGTGTTCTCGTACTGTCACGCCTAAATACGGTTTGTTATGGTATCCGTCAATTAGATTCCTCGGGTCATTTAAATGGTCAAAACCCCCCTAGGCAGTGACTCCTGGCAGTGACTAGGGGTTTAAAGGGTTAAGAATGGAAAAGGACATGATCTCTCAAGATCCCGCGCGTCTTATTTTCACCGTCCACACCATCTACGAGCCTGGAAGAGGCTAGGGAGATAATCGAGTTCAACACGTAAGCAGCTCACAAAGGAAGACCTCAAAATAGCCTGCGTAGCAAACGTTTCCGTAGGCTATACCGCACGTTTGAAGCAATTTTAGCTTTTTGGCCGCGCGAAAATTGGGGAGAGAGCAAAATATGGAAGGAAGTGGAAAAAGGAGGGGAGAGAAGGAACTTTTCTCCCCTCCCCCCTCCCCCTGGCTGCAATGGTCTACGCAAGCTAACCTCAAAACATCTGCCTGTGTAAATTTCATGTCATTAACCCCCAAACACCTGAATTTCCACCGCATCCACCACATTTTACTGACTGTCACAAACGCCATTTAATGACTGACAACTTGTCTTATTGCCTCCAAACTTTACAAAACATCTACAACATAACTTTCCATTAACACTAGGTATTTATCTATTTATTGTAGAATCTTACTTGGGGCATACGCAGAACACAATCTTTTTCCCGCTCGCGGCGTTATTTTCGTTCTGTCGTTGTTTAGCAGTTTTGTTAGACATTTAGTTTTCTTTACTTCTTGCAGCTGGAAAAAGTTTCAAGTTAGGTTTGCGGAAGGTAGAATTAAAACTTATGGGTGAGTAGGCCAAATTTTCCTCAGAAGTTTACCGTTTGCTTGTACGTATAGACGTTTGGCATAATTTCAGAGATTATCCTCGTCACACATTGTAAGATCAGTTCGCACTGCATCAGAGTGCATACTCCTGGAGCGCACAAAAATCCACTTTTAGGAGTCAAAAGAGTTTTGTAGCTCTCTTTTCAGTGTTTTCTTAACCTGCATAACAGGCGTTTATTTAGACGAGCGCAAAGGGCGAGACACGAGCACGGCGCCTTCGCATTCAGCTAAATTAAGGCCTGTTATGCAGGCTAGTGTTTTATATAATTGTAAACGTCATCTGATTGACCGAGATGTAAATTATTTTTACTTTTGCTAACAACAACTTCCGCTCTCGCTCAGGCTCGTCCTCTTCTATCCTTTAATTTGTTTAAATTGATATGGAACCTACTTCTTAAATCGTCTACTTCCCGGCGTTTTGCGTCAATGGATGCTTGTAAATCGTACCTACTTAGAACGTATTAAAACTCGGAGTTTCACAATATTTGTAGAACTTGTCAAAGGCATACGTGAAACTCCCTATGTACTGGTGCTGTCAGTTATGTTTTCTCCATTTTCCGTGTATACGGTATGTGTATATTTTTGATTGGAGAAGGCATAAGAATCGTGATCTACCAGCTGCTGTGATAGGACCTGCCTGTCCTGCATAGGCTAGCCTGCGTGGCATGCGCTAGAAGGTTAGGAAGAGGGAAAATTAGGAGGCGTGAGACGCGAGTGCAAAACACGAGGACACTGAAAAAGGCGCAAGCGATTTCCCGTTTTCCTCCCCTTTTAGCGCCTGCCACGCAGGCCACGCATGCGCCTCTTCAGCTATTAGCGTGCTAGCAGCACACTTTGTCCTCCTCCTTCATAAAATCTTCGTGAGCGATGTCAAGTCATAAGGTAAATTTTCACTGTTCTGACTGACTGAAGTAAAATTTCCTGTGAGTAAAATGCGCGTAAAAAAACGTACGTAGCCAATTTTCACTGTTGCGTAATTTCCACTAATGCGTTAAGAGACTTCCGGCGTCATCTTGATTATAGTTGGCGCCTAAAACCTCTTGGGGCGTGGGTGGAGACAAATAAGGCGGGTAAAATTTTAAGCGTTTGCTTGTTCTTTGTTACCTTAGACAAAAGCAGAAGAGAAAAAGAAAGAATAGAACAGAGTAAGACATTGGATAAGAGAGATCTTTGGAAACTGGTTTTTATCGGACCAATACAACGCTGGAGAATGACGCCTTGATCTGTAGGCAAAGAGATGGGGATACGAAGTGAAGGCCAAACACGACTCCCGCTGGTCGCGCTGAATTTATTTCAGTGGCCTTCAGAAAAAATCTCTCCCAATTAGTACATCTCTAACCGGTTTGTCCTTTTGATCAAAATGATTGTGAGGAGTCACAACTCAGTTCTGGTTGATTGTGCGTGATGCTTACTGTTTTGGAAATCATGTTAAATGAAGCTGCTTTTTGCCCTGGTGCGGTGAGCCAGCTTTTTGGCAATGCTCGGTTTTTGGGTCTATTTTGCCAACGTCACTTAAAAAGAATGATCCCTTCTCTTCAATTCGGCGTATTTTACCATTTTACAAGGAAGAGGAAAGAAACTGCCCGAAAACATAATCAAACCACCTGCAAGATGGCGTTAACATCCGGCGCGATCCTCTTGTGGCGAAGTGCATGGCAAAGCCAAATGAATCGCTTGGTAAAGTAAAGATTTCAGATTGGATAAATTCTTACGTAAAAGCGGGCGGCGCGTAAAAGTTGTTCAATGACCTACTCAGTACAAAAAAAACATGCGTAAATCTTGCTTTACGCCCAAACAAAACGCGTCAGAGGACATTGAGCAACGTTAAGTCAACGCACTAGTTTACGCGCATAAATGTTCGTTTTAACGCGTTTTTACTTTTTTCACGTACGTTTACGTGCGTAAGACGAAAACGCGACAGTTCAATTACACGATATACAACGTCCCATGACTCAGTGTCGTTCGTGCCCTTCCAATTTTAGCATCTATGTTTAATTATGTCTTTCCTCTTTCTTCTATTTACTTTAATTGTACCGTTAAATTGCGAAATAAAATTGACGGACGTGATCATGATGATGATGATGATGTAGTTGTTGATGATGATGGTGGTGGTGGTGGTGGTGGTGGTGGTGGTGGTGGTGGTGGTGATGATGATGATGATGATGATGATGATGATGATGATGATGATGATGATGACGAAACTGATGCTTGATGTAAAATGTCAAGTTTGTCACCAAAGTCGTTAAAACAGCCCAGCCACTGTTTCCAATTAGATTCTTCGGCGTGGTTAAAAAAAGAACCCGAAGTGTTGTGGCTACATTTGCTGATAAAGAGTATTTTTAGTTGGGTTCAAGCTATAGCAAACAGGTAAGTCTACTTGTAAATAGTCATCAGTGATAACTCGGTACAAAGGCAAAAAATGTCAGTAAACCATCGGAACGCGTTCCAAACAAAAATGCGTTTTTCCAAACTTACGATTTTCTTACTATTTTCCGTTGAGAATGGGGATATTCCTCGACGCCTCTACCGTATTCATTGTAAATCGTATATTCTCAACAACAACCAAACTGGCTCAGTAAAGAATGCTTATAATTGAACAACACAATTTTCCATTCAGTATAAAGTGTGCCTTACAGTTCTGCTCTTACAAATGGGATGCAGAAATTCTGCATCTTGTTCAGTGGCTAGATAATACACTGCACTGAGTTGAGATGCAGAAATTCTGCATTTGATAAAATGAATAAAAATAAGTAAAAACGACACTTAATAAGTAGTGAATACCAATAGGATGCAGAAATTCTGCATCTTGCTCAGTGGCTAAACAAAATACTCAAATCCACTGCACTGAGCTGAGATGCAGAAATTCTGCATTTGGTAAAATGAATCATAATCAGAAACTATACTTATTAAGCACTGAATACCAATGGCTGCAGAAATTCTGCAAACTATACAAATTCACTGCACTGAGCTAAGATGCAGAAATTCTGCACCTGCTAAAATGAACAAAAATCAGCAAAAAACTATACAAATTCACTGCACTGAACTAAGATGCAGAAATACTGCGCTTGACAAAATGAATACAACTCAGCAAAAACTATACTTATTAAGCGGCAACAGGATGCAGAAATTCTGCATTTTGTTCAGTGGCTTAATACACTCAAATTCACTGCACTGAGCTATGACGCAGAAATTCTGCGCCTGCTAAAATGAACAAAAATCAGCAAAAAACTATACAAATTCACTGCACTGAACTAAGATGCAGAAATACTGCGCTTGATAAAATGAATACAACTCAGCAATAACTATACTTATTTAGCAGTGAATACCAAAGGATGCAGAAATTTGGCATCTTGTTCAGTGACTTAATACACTCAAATTCACTGCACTGAGCTAAGATGCAGAAATTCTGCACCTGCTAAAATGAACAAAAATCAGCAAAATAAATACGATTTCACTACACTGAGCTAAGATGCAGAAATTCTGCATTTGGTTATACGAGTAAAATTCAGCAAAAAGTAATATTAAGCAGTGAATACAGGATGCGAAATTCTGCAATTTGTCAAATGACTTAAAATACTTAGATTCACTGAACTCAGATACATGTAAGTTGCAAAAAACTGTGCCCCTGGCCCAACCTTGTTCCCAGGGTGGAGAAGAGAGACCTTGGGAATGAGGTTGATCTGTGTCCGTGAATAAAATGAATAAAAGGGATAGTGTTCAAAATGTCACCTACAGTATAATTTATATTTAATTATCAAATGACATGCAGTTGATAAAACCAATTTTTTGTCTTTGATTGAAACTATTCTACATAACATGTAAAAGGGGGCAAAATCCATGGAGTTTGGAAACAATAGAACATGCAAACAAGATTGTACCTGCTTACATGGATATAAAACAGTCTAACTTAGCAACAACATGTTAATTGCAGGTTGAAAAGAGATGTGAAAAAATTATGAACCCGGCCTTTTGCAATAATAATAAAGATAAAGAAAATCAATGTAAACCGCTCTAAGGAAAATATCAAACTGTGGTTATAACAATATTTTTGATGGTAGCCCAAACCATAAGAGAAATTCAAATGTGGCCAAAATCTGTGCAACTAGCCCCATGAAACAAGGTGAAACTGGAATAGCATTAATCTTACTGACAAGATTTACATGTATGAAACATGTACTACTCTCTGAATATCCATTTAAGTTCAAAGTCCAAGATACATGTACAGTGTAACATACAGGGGCCAGTTGCATAAAACTTAAGGTCAGCACACACGACGGGACTAGTCACAGGGACTTGTTGCAGCAACTAGTCTCCTGTAATGTTTACACGATGGGACTAGTTGCGGGGACAAGTCCCTTGAAGGGTTTACACGTGGGGACCTGTTAACAGCAAAAGGGTAAAATTCAGGGCGCTCTTACTGAAATTCGCCAAAATGTGAAGACGAAAAATGGAGCGGTCCTCAACAGTAAAACCAAATTTAGTAAATTAACTGCAAAACATCAAAGTAATTCGGCTCAATAAAACCGCACACTGTTCATCTATAAGTCTATGTGTGATTGTCATTTGTAATTTCAATAAAGTTTTTTCTCTAGTATCCTATATTGCTGATACAGAAGTAAAAAGGCGACTGTTTGATCAAGACTCCCAATACAGAGGAAAAATTATTCTCCAGGCCAACTGGAAAATCAAAATTAAAAGATCCAACTAAATATTTTCATTCAGTCGCAGGGACTTTTCCCATGAAGAGTTCACACAAAGAGACCAAGCATACCATAGTTTGTGGGACTAGTCCCCGGGACTGGTCCCATGAATTCAAACCAGTTTGAATTCGTGGGACTAGTCGCAGGGACCAAATTTTGGTCCCCTGGACTACTCACAGGGACTAGTCCCCTCATGTGTGCTGACTTTTAAACTCAAACTCTTTATTTTAATGCCAGACATTAGGTTTTAAGCAACTGGCCCCCGATCAGTATAATACACTGTGAGTTTTGTACATGTAACTAAATAAAAGTGCTGAGGGTTTTTAAATATATTATTTATACTTATACTATGTACTACGTATGTACTGGTGTATGCTGGCCTCGTAAAATCTGTTGTCACATCAGAGGTGCAGAGAGACTGGTATACATTGTAATCTTGCATGCTTCTCTAGCCTGTTTTAGGTTAACAATATAAGAGAGACATTATTAATTCATTTTCTAAGTTATATTCAGTACTTGAAATTTAAATATCTCAATAATTTATTGTATCTTGATCTGAAGTTAAAACAGAAAAACATAACTACAGATTGTTTCATTTCATCCACGATAAAATAAAGAAGACAAAAATCTTACATGCACACCACACCTCCAAGGTAATTTGATAGCCAGTGCATCTTTACCATTATTGGGGAGTTTACACAACCACAACAGCAGCAGCACTGCAGACGTTACCAGTTATAAAGAGTTTGTGTGATCTTTTAAACATTATTGCAGTGATTCTAACTTGCTACACTTGTCAAATGTAGGTGTATTTTCCTGGAGTGGAATTGTAGGGGTGGCATTTAAATTGCTTGTGAATTCAAGTTCTCCATAAAGGGTCACATTAGGTAATTTCGTGTTTTTGTACATGTAGTTATGCAGAGGATAGGAAGGAAATGTACCTTAAAGTGTGATGCACATGCAGAGTTGTTTTTTTGCTCATTAAAGCTGGTATTTTTTGATGCTGTCATTGTGCAAGCTTCCTATTTTCACTGCTATGTCCAATACAAAATTCACTTGGAATAGAATTCTGTCAAACAAACCATTGAAACAGTACTGGCTGTATGTGTCAGCCCAGTCAAACTCTTATAGAGTTGTAGGCAGGCTGTGACTGGAGTAGCAGTCAACACAGGGTTGTTTTTCTGTGATTTTAATATTGTTAAGGTTTAGTTTTGAGTAGGCAGTAAATATTCCAAGTGAATCAAATATTTAAAAAAAAGTTTATTTTCTCTCTTCCCTTCAGTGTCTTGTGTCTCCTCACAGGCGGCGATTTTCAGGGACTACTTGTAGCGTATGGCTAATCAATCAACCCAGCTACATAAGCTCAAGCTTATGTTCATGCATATTTACGCTGGGATCTTTGGGAACATTTCATTTAACCGATTCTAACAGAGAAGACGCAAACACCGCCGCTGAACTGTTTGTAATATGTCGCTGTTGTATAAATACTGCAGTAAGAATCAAACACTTAAACACCTACCATTTAGAACACTCCATTAGGCCAGTTCTTCTCACGAGTTCTGCTGGTTTGAAGAATTCAAATCATGGCATCCATGAAGAAGCGTCCCTCAGATTAACGCAGTGACCTTTATGGTAAATCTAATCGCGCTCGTGTACGTCGAGAGAAAAGAAAAACGATGTAAAACACCATGTTCTTGACAAATTAAACGGAGAGGACAAAATTAATGTGAGCGAATCGAGGAACCAACATTGAACGAGGCAACAGAAAATCGAATGGCGCGTCTTCTCAAACGGAAATTAATGTGTCATCCATAAAATACTTGAACCAATCAAATCATCTTCTGATATTCAAAACGTCCAATCACCTTTCCTGTAAACCTGAGAGCAACCTGGGAACGAGGCTGCCCGTTGGGAGGAAATTCGTTAGGAATCTTTCCATTTCGGCGGCCTGAGTGGAAATCGCGAACGGAAATTCTTCCAAATTCGTATTTTCAACGGTAGCAATCCTGAGGAGGAGGATTTCGACGAAGACACTGCTCGTATCAATTAGATATGAAGCGAATATTCAACTTTGGCTTGTCTTATTCAAGGACAAACTTATGATGAGTTCGTTCCACAAACGTTGTCTACATGAATTGCAGACATCGACTTCGTTGTCAGCGTCCAGTTGAGTTTTTGTAGCTCAGGCACAGGAGTGTGGCCTGTTCAAATGCTAATATGGTAAATGAAAGGTAAGAGTCTGCTTTCAATCTATTTAAATGAAGATTTAATTTACTCTGTTTAATATTAATAATAATTATGCGCCGATCAATGGACGTCCTGTATTTTGTAGCTGGAATGTTTGTTTGTTTGTTTGTTTGTTTTTTCCAATGTACATGTAGGTCATGTGATATTACTCAAGAACTGTTTCTTTCTAATTTCGTCTTCTTCATAGGTATATGTATACATGGTTTATGGAAAGACAAAGAGCAATTGCCCTAGTCTGTAGATTGCTAGATTGAGAAAGTTAATATCACATGACCTTCAGTGTACAGAGGTCTCTTGGAATACCATCCCCCTCCCTCCCTTTCCCTGTGCCCATATCAAGTACATGGGTGGTGAGTGCCAAATTTACACCCAGCAAAAAAAAAAAAAAAACACAGTGCATATTAAAACATTGAAGGCGTGTGTGGAGTAAGGCCCTAAGTGACCTCTAATCTAATGTCAAATTCTCCCTTTGATTAATTTTACAAACAGACGTAAGGAAAGGGTTGAAAGGAGAATTTATCAGTTAATCAGAAGTCACTTGGGACTTTATTCCAGGCACCCCTTCAGTTATTAGATTTAGTTATTGTGATACTTGGTTTTGGCCTTGGCTGAAAACACTTACAGAGACCTTGATTATTCCACTGTATGATCACAAAAACCTCATTCAATAATTTTTATTCATTGCTTTTATATATTTATTTACTGATTAGCATGCTACAGTTTATAGTGGTGGTCAGGTTTGAAAGGCCTTGTCACATAAAGAGTGAAGAAACACGCCACCAAACCATGCCTTACTCCTTTTGTTTTGGGAGATACAACTCTGATTCACTCTCTGATGTCTAGAACATTCAGAACAGGCGAGCAACATTTTTACTCGCAGACCCTGAGAATAATATGAATAATTCCCACTGAAAAAAAATTAATAGTTCTTTGGGAGGGGCATTTGAGCACTTTTTTGGCAAAGGGGGAGGAGGGGACAGGAATTTTATGCAAGCCCTGAGCATCAAAAGTTCAAATAAATGCTTATTAGAGTCAGGAGGGATGGATGTTAAAGTTCTGAATTGTTCAGCACATTACACTAGCCCTTTTCCGCTGTGGCATCCTTGAGGAAATGCTTTGGGTTGGGTTTACTTTGGGTTTTGATTCACTTCCCGGTTGCAGTTACTCACTGATACATTGTAAATTACCCAAGGGTAAAATTCCTAGTGAACAGTGCAACTGCATCACATATAGTTGTCATACAAGGGCACCGTGTTACAGAATGGGATATGTTCATTGCTTATGATATCTATATTGACAATATTAAAAAATAAAAGCAGCTTGAGCATCAGTTTCAAAGCTGGGAAAAAATAATAACAATAAATAAAAAACAAACAGACAAAAACAAAACAAAAATACACTGGCAAACAATCCCCTACGTAGGGGTGTAATGCTTTGACTCAGGATAAAGTTAACAGTGAGGAAAATTTAGCTACAATGCATTCCCTGGTCATCTTGTGCTTTGATGACAAGTAAAATGGCTTTAAGGGGTTACGAATCCACAACACATGAAATAGCTAACTACTATAAGCAAAAATGGCTTACAGCCTGTAAGTATCATAATGGCCAAGGTTGGCCCTCTCCTCCACCTCCTCATTATAATACATTAATTGTCTGTCTCTTTTCTTTCTTCTGTCACAGCGTATACTATCGGGCTCCTGAAACTGTACATTTTGGGCCAAAAATGTTACTGAGGCTTAACGCAGTGCTTCCTGGTGTGTGGGCACAGTCTCGTTTGGTTTGATCAGTGGCGAGGTAGATATGAACTACGTCAGTGTATTCTAAGAAATACAAATAAATCAGCGAAAGGATTTGCTTTTACTTCATGATTTGTGCCAGACCATGGTGAAACAGTTAGATCTGATAAGGGAATTTGTGTGACACAGACATGAAATGTATGCAGTAAGGCCTACTTCCATACAGGGTGTAAGTCACCTATTTGCTGAACTTAGCAGATTTCTTCCATTTTATTTCAAAAATCATTACTGCTGTATGAATATACACCTGGCTGATCAGGGCTCAAATAGATACATACACCCTGTACCAGCAATAATTAAGCAGCAAATAGTATTTTTTTTCCTTAGGGACCGTTCATTTTTTATGAGGTAGGGGGGGCTGGTGGGATTTAAGGGGGGCCACGTAAAAAAATATGGTTCAATAAACCAGGCAGGATTAAGCCTTACTTTTTCGTTTTGAAACCTTCTAATACATGTACTTTCGTTGTCCGGACTTAGTTCTTAAATCAAACCAACAAAGTGCGAGAAGAGCCTCCTTTTAAACTGTCGCTCCGTCTTTGCATAACGTGATAACACTCTAGCGAACATATCACGTACTGCTTTATACGTCGACAAGTTCGACACTCAACGACATTTAGATTCTAAAAACCTTAAGCCCTGACAATCTGAATGAAAAGTAAATAAATTAAATCAGAATGATATCTGACCATATCGCTAGAAGGACCCAAAACGTACTAAACGAATTGTAAACCACCCTGTGACCACCGGTGCGGGGGGGGGGGGGGGGGGGGTGGTGTGGGAATCCCATATGAAAATGACGGGGATGCTAGCCGGAAAATTAGAATTAAACCCCTAAAGGAGACCAATCTGGGCGTGGTTCAGGAGTTATTTGACCCCTAAACGAGACCATGCTAAAACAGACAACCAAATAAGAGCTTCAGTGATTTTAAATGCGCTAAAGATTGACGCTAAAGATTGACATCGTTTGGTTTTTTCATATAGATATTTCTTTACGCACACCCTAAGCGATACCGGAATGGGTAAAAATATTGGCTTGCCTTCCTAAAAACCCTAAGCGAGACCAAATTCTGCAATTTACAACCCTAAGCGAGACGACGAGTATCCCCGTCACTTTCATATGGGAGTCCCCCCCTCCTGGGCCTGTGACCCTGAGGGGCCAAACAAGTTACAAATTCACGATTTACTTAATATGTTTTTTCTCAATATCAGTCTATTCACGGTTCAGAGTCAAGAATTTTAGAGGTTAACGTCTCAAGGAAAACACTTCAGTCTAGTGGCACAAAGCGATACAGGCTCGCTGCAGAAGCGACTTCAGCCTTCTTAGCCTTGTCTGTGAACAGAATCAGGTAAGCATGGAATAAAAAGAAGCCTCTGTCTCTTACAAATTAAGTATGTGAGTTTCTATGACAATATTTTTAAAGTAAAATTTCCAAGAAGGGTTAAACAGGAAATTTGCGTGACTGAGAACAACGGCCACACTGAATTGCTTGAATAATGCAATTTGTCTTAGGTACTCTTATTAACGATCGGCTAACTTTTCAAACTTTAAAATGATTTAAATGAGAATAGGGTTTACTATAGGGTTTACTGAATTGCTTGAATAATGCAATTTGTCTTAGGTACTCTTATTAACGATCGGCTAACTTTTCAAACTTTAAAATGATTTTAAAGGAGAAGGTCACTCCAGAAAAGGTGTATTTTTTTGAAATCGCCAATGAACAGATACACTAAGTTGAGTTACTGACCGTGGTTTTAGCTTCTGAAGTGCATCCGATCCCACTGAAATTCCTCTCCAAAAAGGGCCAAAATTCAACACTGCGCGCCGCCATTTTGAATCGTACTTAGCAGCCTGGCCGCTTGTCCGTGACGTCAAATGTTCAGTGGGATCGGATGCACTTTAGAAGCTAAAACCACGGTCAGTAACAACTTAGTGTTATCTTTTTATTGGCGATTTCAAAAAATACACCGTTTCTGGACCGGAGTGACCTTCTCCTTTAAGAAAGTTACTTTATAGTTGTAATATTTGCAATGTAAGCGGCACATTTGATGATAATTTTAAGCACAAACCCTATTCTCATTGCTATTCTCATTCTATTCTTTAAGTAATTTCTAAGAGGCATTCTTGAAGATCAATTTTGTATTGTATTATCTTCCAAGATCATACTTTCCTATACCTGCAAATGGCGTAATAAACTGGCTTTTCCATGTAATGGTTTCACGTAAACGTAACCTGGCGGTCATTAACCCTTTCAGCCCCTGAGATGAAGATGCATATTCTCCTTACTGTTCCCTATACATTTCTTATGGTACAAGTGGCGATATTTTTTTTTTATGTCAGGACATCACATCTTTGATGATCTTTTTCCTTTATTCTCATGACTCGAATGTTTGATCAACATAGGATTCATGTTCCTCACTATTGGAGTGCAAAAGGTTGTTACATCTAGTTAGCTCACCTGCAGCTTCTAACTTATTTATAGCTGCTGACATTTATAGCTGCTAACATTTATAGCTGCTATTTATTGATTTATAACAGCGCAAAGATATGTGACATAATATCTTTATTTTTCTCCACAGGGCTAGATAGAGATCTATTCGCAAAGCATCTGCAAGAGATTTCAAAATGCTTTTCTCCTCATCTGAGTGCATTACCTGGCTTTCTGTAAAGATGGTCGAGTCTGTTGCCATAGTAACAATTAATGTAGTTACAATATTTATTTTTATAAAAACCCGAGGTTTTCCTTTGCGTAACGTCATATATTTAGTCATCAATCTGGCAATTGCAGATATGTTAGTTGGGGGATTTTCGGAAGTGTTCGATTTCTGTTATTTTGGTGCAAGGCTTTGTGAATTTTGGAAGTTGGGCGTAACTACAACGTGGCAACATACTTTAATTGGTATGCAATGGTTGTTTCTGTCAATGTCTCTAACAAACATCACTGCCATTTCTTTAGAGCGGATGCACGCGACGTTCCGTCCAATCAGGCATCGCGTCATCAAAACATGGGTGTACTGGGTAACAATTGCTGTTATGTGGGTTTTAGCTACGCTGATATCGGCTGGCATGATTATGATCTCTCTTAATAAGGAATTCTTTCCGAAAGGGTGGATAAAGTCATTTTACTTATCGCAGTCATTCAGTTTTTTCTGTCTGTTCGTTATTTTTGCATGTTACACGTCCATTGCTGCGAAAATACGCTGTGGAGTACCGCAACATGGCCTGGCAGCCATGAGAGAAAGAAAACTGACCGTGACTTTGTTCATTATGACTGTGGTATCTTTGCTACTGTACTTGCCTTTTGCCATAATCGTTTTTCTTTGGACCACCGATATGTTAGAATCTCTCTCTCTTTTAACCTTTGCTCGTGTTCATAATGCTTTAGTGGTTTTATTCTATATAAACTCTTTTGTAAATCCAATTTTGTACGCGATTAGAATGCCAGAGTTTAAAAGTACTCTGGCTTCCCTTTTCTGTTGCAAACCCCAGCGGAGACAAGTTGTTTTGCCACTTCGCGGCATGTAATAAGTGAAACACCGTTGTTTTCAGTAAGATGATTTAGACCTTTTGGTGTGTGAGTGAACAGGTCATGAGCTGGAGTCTGTTCAATGCGATTTTCCAGGATAGTGTATTGGTTCTGAAAAGAACTGCTGTTGTCGAGTTCACGGTGACCGATGACAACCCAAGCAGAAGAGTCTTCTGCTTGGGTTGTCAAAATGTCAGTCATTGTCAAAAACAACAGTGTTTTTCATAGCTACGGTTATCCGGGCAATCACGCTCAACTCTGATTCCCCGACGGGGGGGGGGGGGGGGGGAGGGGGGGTTGGCAGTCTCTATAGTGGGCTATATGCCGGATAGCCTGCGTGGCCAGGCGTTCTCGTGAGCTGACCGAGCGAAATAGACCGCAAGAGGAATGGGGAATAGGGCAAGAGGAACGCCTGCGTTCGTCTTTCCCTCTTCCCCATTCCTCTCGCGGCCAAGTTCCACTCGCGGTCTATTTCGCTCTGTCAGCTCACGAGGACGCCTGGCCACGCAGGCTATATGCCGGAATTGAAGGGGTGTTCTTTCATCGCTTGCGGTATACTAATGGTAGGAAAATGTACGGTTTAAATGTGTTAATGGGCCACCGAGAAAGAAATAGGAGCTAAGTCTTAGTACAAAACATGTTACAAAAAACTTTGGCAGAAATCGCAACATGAATTATACTAAAGCTTGGAGCTTTCAGAGCGAATAAAATCCCGTCAAGATCAACTGCTTTCGGCTTACTTTGGGGGAATAAAAGAGGCGCAATTTCTGTTCTTCATATAACGAAGGGGTACCATTTTCGATAAAGATTAGAATTAGAACTTTTGATGTGAATGAGCATGTCATCAGATGTAAACTTCACACACATACGTTGGATGTCAATGGATTTGACATTAGATAGTAAATGGCATGTAAAAACCATGGAAGCTGGTTGTGTTTTTTTCTTTAAATTAATGCGGTTTTGATGGACATTTAGATTCTCATAAAGTTGTCGCATTATTAAAGGAATGAAATATTGAAAAGATTAATATAGAATTAGAAAACTAATATCCCTGCTGTCAACAGATCCTTGAAATACAGCTGAGAAAGATTATCATGCAGAAACGTTGATTTGTACGCGGCAAGTCCATAAATTAGATGTGGTCAATACTTTCGAAACAATTGAACTTGAAAGAAATGGTTTTCGAAGGGTCTTTGCTTTCTTATAAGTAAAGTTATGAAATTCATTAAAACTTCATAATGAAGATATAGAACAAAGGAAAATTTTATGAAGGTTTGTAAATCCTGGTACAGGCTATCTCGCAGTACTGTCGCGTTCACCTCACCGAAGTCGATATGACAAAAAAAGCTGTATAATTTGTATCACTATTTTTGGTATGTACTTGTTTGAATAAGTGTTAACTGATTGAAAAGCTCCCTGGGGAAGTGGGGCATAAAATAAAATATTGTTTATTATATATTACAATTAATTCCTTGTTGTAAATAGCGAAAATCTATGTATTAAAGAGTGTTGTATCATTTATATTCCTTTTTAATGGACTCTTTTTAATCATTATAAAAAACCAACCCAGACCTTATTTCCATAGTAAAAGTTCAAAGCGACTACGGAGACCCTTGGAGTTCACATCAACGACGCAATTTGTGCCGCATATGATGGCCTCTAAGCTAGTTACAAACAAAACTGTACCGCACGTTTGAAGCATATTTCGCTTTTTGGCTGCGCAGAAAATGGGACGTGGGCAAAAAATGGAAGAAAGGGGGAGGGGAGAGAAAAAACGTTTCTCCCCTCCCCCTCCCACTCGCCCCAATTTTCGCGCGGCCTAAAAGCAAACAATGCTTCGAAGGAGCGGAAAAACCTACGAGAACGCTTGCTACGCAGACTAACCTCAAAACATCTGTCTATGTAAATTTCACGTCATCTGAACCCTCAAACACCGAATTTCGAGTGCATCCACCGCATTTTACTAACTGACACAAACGCCATTTATTGACTGACAACTTGTCTTACTGCCTCCAAACTTTAGAAAACATTGTCTAGAACATAATTTTGTATCAACCATTTCCCATCCTTTCTGCGCATCATTTTTTTTTTTTTTGCGTGGTTAGCGTGCGCACCTTCGGAACTTGATAGGTTTTCTATGAAAGATGAAATTTTGAAATGTTCTAAACATAATTACCAATTGGACCAAGTCTTAGAAAATGTTAAATATTTCTTCTATTTCGATGGAATCACCTTAACACTAGGTATTTACATTATAGAATCTTACTTGGGGCATGCGCAGAACACAACTTTTTTTCTTGCTCCCGGCGTCGTTTTCGTTTTCTCTTTCGTTTTGTTAGACATTTAGTTTTCTTTAATTGTTGCAGCTGGAAAAAGTTTCAAGTTAGCTTCGCGGAAAGTAGAATTAAAACTAATCGGTGAATAGACCAAATTTTCCTCAGAAGTTTCCCATTTCCTTGTACGTATAGACGTTTGGCATAATTTGAGAGATTATCCTCGTTACGTATTGCATAATCAGTTCGCGCTATATCAGAGTGCATACTCCTGGAGCGTACAAAAATCCACTTCTAGGAGTCAAAAGTGTTTTATAGCTCTCTTTTCAGTGTTTTCTTAGCCTGCATAACAGGCTTCTATTTAGCCTAGCGCGAACGTTAATTTAGCCGAGCGCGGTGCCTTCGCGTTCGGCTAAAAATAAACGCCTGTTATGCGGGCTAGTGTTTTCTATAATTGTAAACGCCATCTGATTGGCCGAGATGTAAACCATTTTACTCCTCCTAACAACTACCGCACTCGCTTAGCTCGTCCTCTTGTATCCTATAAATTGATATGTTATGGAACCTACTTCTTAAATCGGTTCGCCTCCTTACGTTTTTTGTCAATGAATGCTTGTAAATTGTAAATACTAAGAACGTATTAAAAACTCCGAGTTTATCACATTTTCACAATATTTGAATGTAGAACTTGTCAATGGCATACGTGAAACTCCTTATGTACTTCTACTGTAGGTTATGTTTTGTCCTTTTTGCTTGTATACGGTATGTGTATATTTTTTATTGGAGAAGGCATAAGAATCGTGATCTACCAGCTCCCACCGCAGACAAGTCTTTCAACTGCTGCTGCTGTGATAGGACCTGCCTGTCCTGCATCAGGGCTTTCACAGCGGTCAAACGCACAACGCGTACGCAATTCCCGCCATAATTCTCCCAATGTCGAAACTTGCACTTTGACCGCAAAACTTAACTTAACGCTGTTCCTGAAAACTTAAGCTTTTTACGTCGAGTGTGTGTTAAAAATGAAGTAACTGACATCAACAAGTTTTATTGGGGAGAAATTCGGTTTATCAGGACATTTTCTGCATCGTTTTCACACGACCTTCACGCTCACTTCACGCTCTAGATCTTCATTTTAGATGTACAGATTTTAATTATATATAGGGATTTTAAAATAAGATCAAGGGTACGAGGGTGTGTATGTATAGCTTAATGAACTGCCTTAAGAAATTAGTTTTTAGTTATTTAAAAAAAAAGAATTTTATATGAACCGATTTTACTGTGTATATACTTTGTATAAAGTTTAATTTAAGTTTTTATTAATTTTTATTATTTTGCACGACCCCACAAGCTACAGAGTTTAATTTTAATCGTGCTGAAATAAAGGCTGTCTGCCTGTCTGTCTGTCTGTCTCGAAAACGTTTGAATTGATTCAAACTTCAAGGCTCTGGAAGAATGGAAGTAACGTAACTTTTTGCATTTGACCGCTGTGAAGCATAGGCTAGCCTGTGTGGCAGGGGCTAGAAGAGGAGGAAGAGGGAGAATTAGGGAGCGTGGGAGCGTGGAACGTGGAACGTCTGACGCCTTAAAGATTTGACCTGTAGACAAAGAAATGGGGCCAAACACGACTGCCGCGGCATGGTAGCGTGGAACGTCTGACGCCTTAAAGATTTGACCTGTAGACAAAGAAATGGGGCCAAACACGACTGCCGCGGCATGGTAGCTGATTTTTCTTTTGGCCTTCAAAAAAATCTCTGCCAGTTAGTACATCTCTAACCGGTTTGTCCTTTTGATCGAAATGATTGTGAGACGTCTCAACTCAGTTGTGGTTGATTGTCTTGATCTTTTGATCTACAAAGTAGAAATCTCTAACTGTGATGCTTAATGTAGAAAATCACGTTAATATAAGTTCCTTTATGCCATGGTTTGGTGAGCCATTTCTTTAGCAAACGAGTCTTTTTGGGTCGATTTTGTTGCGTCATTTAAAAAGAATGACCCCTTAATTCATCGACCCTCAATTCGGCGCATTTTCCCATTTTGCAAGGAAGAAGGAAGAAGCGGACCCAAAATACAATCAAACCACCTGCAACATGACCTTTACATCCTCACGAGGCAAACGAATTACATAATCATGTTTAAATATGCCGGACTAGGCAAATTCTTACGTAAACTTGGGAAGTGCAATTTTTGCGAAAATACAATAACCTCCGAAGAAAAAAAACACGAGTAAATCTTGCTTTACGCTCGAACAAACGCTTCAGTGGAAATGGAGTTTACGCTTTTACGTAGGTTTTTAATTTTTACGTATGTTAACGTGCGTAAACGAAAACGCGACTGAGTGCAATTATACGATATACAATTGGTGGTCATCAAAGTCCCATGACTCACGTTCACGGTCAATTTTAGCATCTTTGTTTAATAGCCCTTGTCACGGTTAACTTTTCTTGTTTACATTACAATGTATTTAAACGTGGATGTGAAACAGTTTCGGACAGAAATTGCAAAACATTGTAATGCAAATGAGAAAAGTTAAATGTGAAAAGGACTATTGTGTCTTTCCTTTCTCTTGTGTTTATTCTTATTATGTGCGTAGAAGAAAACGCAATAATGCAATTATACAACACACAATTGGTACACACGTCCCAGTGTCGTGGTTCCCTCCAATTTTGGCAACTTTGTTTACATTATTTTGTCGTTCCTCGTAATCATGAGGATGTTGATAATAATGATGATGATGATGATGATGATGATGATGATGATGATGATGATGATGACGACGATGGTGATGATGATTACGAAACTGATGTTTGGTGTAAAATATCAAGTTTGCCACCAACGTTTTATTTAAACAGGCCGGTCACTGCCTTCTCCGATTAGATTCCTCGACGTGGTTAGAAAGGAACGCCAAGTACTGTGGCTACAAATTTAAGAGTATTTTTAGTTGGTCAAGCTATTGCAAACAGGTAAGTCTACACTGGCAAACAGTCAGTGATAACTCGCGTAGAAAAGCAAGCGAAAAAGCATTTTTTAAATTTAAGTTTTCACGAAAATGTTTATCCGAAGCTCATATATATAATAGAAAAGTTATTCAAGTGACATTGAAATGCTAAAAAATTTAGATCCCTTAACTGAACAAGTGGCCGGGATTGCTTATTAGAGCAAAATTCTGTCTCAAAATCCAGCTTTTCAAGCTAAAAATAACTTCTAAGGTAGAATCACCCAAACAAAATAAAAGAGCGTTTTAAATTGGGAGTTCATCTAACTCTTGCTTATTCGGAGCTCATTAGCAGCACACTAAAGACACAAATCATCAAAACAGATGCCTTTATTTCCTGTCAACTCAAAACCTGGGAAATCGCATGTTGTGGACACAGGAACACATTTTCAATCGCATTTTATAGCCAGAAATGTCAACAACCGACTGCCAACTTGTCTTATTGCCTCCAAAATTGCCAGAGAATTAGGCACCTGCAGTACGCAATTTCCCCCGCTCTCATTATGTTCGTTTCCCGTTCTGTTGTTTAGTGGCCATGGTTTCGTTGGACCTTCTTTTGCAGCTGGACAAGATTTCAACTTAGCTTCGTGCAAACTAGAATTTTAAAAAAGTATATCAATCGGTGGGTAAAGCTAAATCTTCTTCCCTGAGTTTTTGCTGCCCTCATAAATGGCAGTAAATCATCGTCAATCGTTCTCATCTTCCACTGCATCTTTGCGTTCACTGTCTGGCTCATATTCGGTCCTTATGAATTTCGTCTTTCCGGTGGCCATGAGTCACTTCTCGTTGTTTTTCGTTTTGTTGGGCGACAATTGGCTTATAAAGTTGTCGAAAAAAATAGAGAAAATTGTTGCTTATGCTTCACCGAAGACCTGGTATCGTCTTTCGCCGTAGCTAGTCCTAGTTTTGAATGCAATTTCGAATTAACCAGTTTTTTTTTTCTTTTTTTGTAGAAGTTTCGCTTACAGCAACTATCAGGCATTCTCAGTAGCACTTACGTAACAAACGCTTCTTTGTTGTACATTGTGTATTCAATGCACACAATGGACCACACAGGATTTCGCGTTGCTCTTTTATCGCTCTTATATCACGTTGTGCGATATAAGTTTTTATTGATGAAACCAGCGAAGTGTGATAAGGGCCCCCTTTTGTATCGACGCTCAGTGTTTAAATGATGTGATAACATTCTAGCGAACATATCATGTACGTTTCATACGTTGTCACCTTAGACAGTCAATGACATTTAGAATCTAAAAATTCTTAGCTCTTATAATCTGAATGAAAAGTAAATCGCAATGCTATCTGACCTCATCTACGGTGAAAGGAAACCTAAAAAGTCCTCAACGAATCGTGGACCCTTTAAACCCAAACAAGTTACAGATTCACAATTTATTTATTACATATTTTTTCTTATTATCAGACTAGCTATTCACAGTTCAGAGTCAAGAATATAAGCAGTTCACGTCTCAAGGAATACACTGCAGCCCGGCACCGGATACACAAAACGAAACGGGCTCGTTACAGAAACGACTTCAGCCTTTCTTGTCCGTGGCTAGCAAAAGAACCAAAGTAAGCCAAGAATAAATAGGGGGCCTCCCTCTTACGAATTTATAACCTCCATTCGTATTTCAAACGATTAAAAAAATTGATAGATATTCTAATACATAACTTATAATAACTTTTATAAAAGTCTGCCTTAAACATTTGAAAAAATTTCTTTTGCAGTGAAAACTGTGTTCATTACATCATTCTCCAACTAACGGAGGGCTTGGCTGACAGGTTGAAGACCTTTTGTAACTTCAAGTCCTGGTTGTTTCCGTAAGTTTCTGTCATAATATTTTTAACGAAAATTGTTCACAAAGGAGTTTAAAAAGAAAATTGGCGTGAGAACAACTGTTACAATTATTTGAAATGATATAATTTGGCTTATACAATGTTACCGATCGCCCGGCTTTGTCAAGCTATTTTAAGAAAGTTACTTTATATTTGTAATATTTGTAATGTAAGCGGACAATTTGGTGAGAATTTCAAACAATGGAGCGGCCTAGAAGATCAAGTAAAAAAACAGAAAATCCTATTCTCAGAATGAACAACGGCTCTTCAAGGCCGTTGAAAAGGCTATAAACGATTAAGGAATTCCAATAATTCGCCTAATACGTAGTATACAAACCCCTTCCGGTGGCCGGTTTATCTGAGGATAATGCTAATGATAATTTTGAGGACAACCTTTCAGCCAAGGGCATTATACTCCGATATGCCAGCAAGCCAAGAAGGGGTCTATTTGTTTTATTACCCTCCGATTAATTTCTACAACGCGCACGCTCTATTGTGGTAAAGAGAAAGCATTCAGTGAGGATCACAGCACATTTGCCGCTAAACAAATTCAAGCTGGTTAGTTTACTCGAGCTTATTACACTGTGATTAGGTCTGAAAAGTTAAAACCTGAAAAAGTGACTTCCTTTCTTGCTTTTCTCTCGTCAATAAAATCGGACGACGGGTGTCGCCTGATACCCGACGTCCGATTTTGTACCACGCGATGTGTTTCGGCCAATGAGCGCGCGCGAAAATTAATCGGTACATGGGTTATAAAACATAATATTAGTTTTTCAACATAACGATAACCTTACTTTTACAATTGCCCAGTTTTTAGAAAGAGAGAATGCAAACATCACACTAAAATCAGCGAACTAAGTTACGGAAGCCTTTCCTTACGAATTTATACGCCTATTCACGCCTCATATATCTGATAATGATTCACAAAATCATCTAGTAATAAGAGTTGTTATTTTATTGTAACTATGAATTTTATTATTATTATTATTATTAATTTTTTTTATTTTTTATTTTTATAATTTTTTTTTTGCAGTGAGAATTGTGTTCATTGCATTATTCTCCAACTTGAAAGGCTCCTTTTCGTGCTGTACGGTAAAAACCGCTTTTATAAACTGCTCAGCTTTCCTGAGTTTCTTATGCAAATTATTTTGTGCCGGAATGAAATGATATCTTTTCAGGATTTGAGAACATGTCCCTAGTAAATAAGTTTAAAAGTATTCTGAAAATTGTTATATTTATCTCATGAACACCTTAAGAAAACTGGGCTAAAACCGAATCACTCCAAGGACTATATTCCAAGACTTTCCTATACATCTAATGAACTGGTTTTCCCATCTATATCACGTAAACGTGCGTTACCTGGCGGACATAAACCCATTAAACCTTGATATTAAGATACATATTCTCCTTACTGTTCTCCATATATTTCTTATGGTAAAAGTGAGAAGAATTTTTTAAATATCAAGTCATTTTATCTTTGATGATCGCTTCCTTTATTCTCATGACTTGAAAGTTTGATCAAGTTGTGGAGTAATGAAAAGAAAAATTCCATTTTCGTTACTATTGGGGCGCGAAAGGTCGATACACCTTGCAGCTACCTGATAGCTGCTAATTCTTGTTTATTAAGTTTATAGCTACTATTTATTTGTTTGAAAAATACGTGACATAGTATTTTTATTTTTCTCCACAGATCATAGAGCCAGTTTACTCGTAAAGTCCGTAAAGGATCTGCAAGAGATTTCGAAATGTTTTTCTCCTCATCAGAGTGTATTACCTGGCTTTCTGTAACGATGGTCGAGTCTGTTGCTATAGTAATAATCAATGTTGTTACAATATCAATTTTTATAAAAATCCGAGGCTTTCGTCTGCGTAACGTCATATATTTGGTCTTCAATCTGGCAATTGCAGACATGATAATTGGGGCATTTACGGGAGTTTTGCATTTCCTTTGTTTGGGTGCAAGCCTTTGTAGCTTTTGGAAGTACGACGTAAGCACAACGTGGGAACATATTTTAATTGGTATGCAATGGTTTTTTTTGTTAATGTCTCTAACAAACATCGCTGCCATTTCTTTAGAGCGGATGTACGTAACGTTTCGTCCAATCAGGTATCGCATCATCAAAAAATGGGTGTACTGGGTAACAATTGCTGTTATCTGGGTTTTAGCTAGCTTGGTATCGATTGGCATGGTAATAATTTCCTTTAATAAGAAATTCTTTCCTCACGGGTGGACAAAGTCACTTTACTTATCGCAGTCATTCAGTTTTTTGTGTCTATTCGTTTTCTTTGTATGTTACGTGTCCATTGCTGTGAAAATAAACTGTGGAGAACAGCGGCATGGCCCGGCAGCCAGGAGAGAAAGAAAACTGACCGTGACATTGTTCATTATGACTTTGGTATCTTTGCTGATGTGTCTGCCTTTTGGTGTAATTGTTTTTCTTCGGGCCACTGGAATGTTAAAATCTCTTTCTCTTTTAAACTTTGTACGTCTAAATAATGCTGTGGTGATTTTAATCCACATAAACTCTATTGTAAATCCAGTTTTGTACGCAATTAGAATGCCAGAGTTCAAAAGAGCTCTGGCGTCACTTTTCTGTTGCAAACCCCAGCGGAGACATGTTGTTGCACCATTTCCCCTCATGGACCAGTAAAAAATGCTAACCCTTTAAGCCCCAGTAGTGACAAGCATCTAATTTCTCTCACAAGAACACTACTTGATCGAAATGTACAGGTCATAAGAATATAGTAAATGATCACCAAATACAAAATCTGTCGACGTTTAAGTAAATTCTGTCAACTAGTGCCTTAAGTAATATATGGAGAACAGTGAGAAGAAAACACATGTTGATATCGTGGCTTAAAGTGTAACCTATATAGAGATATCTTACATTGTTGTTTTCAGTAAGATGACTTTTGGTGTGTGATGTGTCATCAGCTGAGGTCTGTTGAATGTGGTTTTCCAGGTTAGTGTAGCTCTGTAAAGAGCTGCTGTTGTTGGGGTTGACAGTGACTGACGTTTCCACAACCTAAGCGGAGGCTACCTACAGCATGACTGTGAAATCCTCCGCTTAGAGCCGATTGGGTTGCTGAATGTCAACAACGGCAGTTCTATTCAGAAGTACGCTGATCTATACGATCACGCTCGACAGACGTCTGATACGATACTCCCGAGTTCAAACCATATTAAAAGAGGAAAGCCGCCGCTTTGCCACTCCGCCGCTAATGGATTTAGCATATCAGATAATAAGTGTTAAAAACAAGGAACATGAATTTAATGCTCGTTTTTTTTTCTTTTTCATTAACGAAGTAATAGTTTTCATGGACAGAAAGGCATTAAATGCAAGAACTGTGGCGGCAATTAATTTAATTAATTTAATAAAAGATTGAAACTTGTACACTTTAAGTTATATTTGAAGTTGTTGTATACCGGTGGTTAAAGTGTTCCCGACAAAAACGAAAGGAAACACGAGATGTAAATTAACAAGTAATATAAGGAATATAAGTGACTTAGAGGCAACACGAAAGAAATGGTTTCAGATTGCTTTTAATTATTAGAAGTAAAGCTATTAATAATTCATAATGAAAATACAAGGAAAATGAAAATATTATGACAGTTAATACGTATTGCATATACATTGTATATTACAATTAAGTCTTGATGTTAGATGTTACGTTTATTGCTGTAAATAACGAAATCTAAGTAATAAAAAGTGCTGTATCATTCATAGTCTCTTTTGCTTTACGGATTTTTGTTTAATCACACAGCAAAAAAAATCGTGTAAACTGAACTCCAAATAATGAGTAAATCGTTGCATCCATAATAACCCATTATATTGAGTAAACTGTAGCAGAAATGTTGAGTAACTAATACTCAAGAACTTGAGTAAATTTACTGATGATGAGTTAAGTTACTCAGCAGTGTGAGTAACTTGTACTCAGCTGTTGAGTACAATTAACTCAAATTTTAAGGTAAAATTACTCAACAAAAATGCATCCAAAACAACTCTTTATTTTGAGTAAAATGTTTATTTACTCATTAACAGGAGTAAAATGTACTCTACATGTTGCGTAAAATAATTATGTACTCAGACAGTGAGTTAAAATATTACTCAAGGTATTGAGTAATATAAGTAGTAACATAAGTGCTTTACATTTAGAGTACGGTAAATTAAACTTAAATATTATAAATAGTTAATCATCTGTCAATACCCTCTTAAATACAAAAATCATTTCATAACAAATTATACTTTGTTTGGCCAACCCAGAACTAGACCCAGGTGTGCAATATTGTTGTATATACAAATGCATGCTTATTAATAAATCTACAAAACTGTATTTTTCGAGAACTTATAAGGCAGATAAGCAATCATTTTTTCTGAGATCTCAGTGTACCTGGGCTGTCAATAACATACACTATTTCCATTTCTAAGTGATATGGATTTTAAGAATAAGCTCATCAAAACGAGTCTCATTCATACAAAAAAAAGAAAGAAAAAGAAACAGAGAGGTCAATGTTATGGTATTTTCAGATCTATCTTTCTCTACCCAATCACTCTCACTGACAACTGCTAAATGTACATGGGTTTACAAATACCCACATCACCTTCAGCAAATTTGTGTCGAACATTTAGTCAGCCTAAAGCTGTAGACGAAAGCAATATATGGATGCAATCTTAAAAGTAGCCCTGGTGCACTTATCTATCAGAAAATTAAAAGCATAGATATACAAAAAGAGCATGTTGTAACACAGAGTTACTCCATGCATTCATGTGCTCAACCTTAGCGGTAGTCCACTAGTGAAAGTCAAGATTGGGTTTTGTCTACATTGCAGAAAAAACCGAGAACCAGAATGGTGTTAGACGAGGATAGGTGTTCAAAAGATAATAAATAATTCAGGGCTTAGCTACCAGGTCATGTCTATATTTTCTACTTTTTTAGACTGCAGTAGCCCATAGATCATGCAAATGAACCACTAAGGTTGAGTTCTCTACATGTGGCAATTAACTGAAAGATGGGTGGCCCTTCTTTTGTCCATGAAAAAGTAGTTCACGTACTCGAAAAAATAATAATTATAGTGGTAAGCTTTCAAACAAAAGAGTGACAGAGACTATTACTATATGCATTTAAATTCATTCTTACAAATATCCAATCTGAGGGCATTGACAGAAGCGCCATTATTTCCACTTAAAGATGGTCAAACAGTCTTGGCACCTCCCACTCAAAGATGGGCGGCCCTACTTTTGTCAATGGAAAAGAAAAAAATAACGTAGCGGTGAATTTTGAAACAAAAGACGAAGGAGACTATTGCTATACGCATTTGAAATCACTTGTAAAAATATCCAATCTGAGGTCACTGACAAAAGTGCCAGTATTTCCACTCAAAGATGGACAAACAGTCCGGCTTGGCACAGCCCACTCAAAGACGGGTGGCACCTACTTTTGTCAATGAAGGAGTAGCCTGTATACTCAAAAAAGTAGCTCATACACGCAGAAAAAAAACTTCAATATAGTGAACTTTGAAACTAAAGAGCAAAGGAGAGTATTAATATATGAACTTACATGTAGACTCATTCAAACAAATATCTAACCTGAGTTCATTGACAAAAGCACCATTACATGTGCTCAACCTTAATGGTAGTCCACTAGTCAAAGACTTGTCAGTCAAAATTGGGTTTCGTCTACATTGCAGAAATAATCGAGAACCAGAGTGCTGTTTGACAAGGATAGGTGTTCAAAGGATAAATAATTCAGGGATTGGCTACCAGGTCATGACTATATTATCTGCCAAATTTTAATTATCACTGGCCCATGGATCCCGCGAATGAACCGTTAAGGTTGAGCACTCTACCACAGGGCGCAGAGGAGTCATATTTGACCGTAATGCAGGCTAAATTCATCGTGCAAATCGATCTTGTTTTGAACTCAAAACAATGAACGTGACTGAACAAAGCATGCTATCTAGTTACAAGTCTGGTGAAATTCTATCCGCAAGACAAAAGGCCGACAATGGTCGCCCGAAGGGCGACCATTACTGCTGTATGCGGTTTTCGTCATGCGGATGGAATTTCACCAGACGCGTAACCAGATAGCATGATGCTTTGTTCAGTCACGTTTATTGTTTTGAATCAACAAGATCGATTAGCGCGATGAATATTTAGCCAGCATTACGGTCAAATATGACTCCTCTGCGCCCTGTGCTCTACATGTACGTGTGGCAATTAACACTGTTCAGTTGGTGAGACATTTAAGGCCAGCACACACGAGGGGATTTAGACTCATGGACTCTCAGAGACTACACAGTTGCAGGGACTAGTCCCCTCGTGAGTACTGACCTTTATGTCATGTAGTGAATTTACAAAGTGTATGATGGAAGATGGTAGCTTTCTGCCATCTTGAACCCATCCTAGGAGACCCAGGGGCAGATAGTCGGGGCGAGAGGCAGTTAAAACGGGCAAAATCGGTGCAAGCAGAAGCCTTTATTACATTACACTCTGTATAATACGTCACGAAAGGAACAGGTAAATAAGCTGATCGTTGATTGGGCACAAAAAATACTATGACTCAAAATTTGTGCTCAATCAGAAGCCAGAACGCAAATGGGCTCTTGAACTCATTCGTTAAAGGTATCCTCTCAGGGGCTCTCCCGCCCGTCTTGTAAACTTTTGCTCGCACCAGGCTTCAGCTCGCACCGATTTCGCTCGTTTTATCTGTCTCTTGCCCTGACTATCTCCCTCTGGGTCTCCGAGGATGTCTTGTACCTGTAAAATGCATTTTTGTAAGTGCAAAAAAAGTTACAAGGCCTGGTGGGTATTCATACATAAACACATAAAACTTGGCCAGCAAAGCTGGAGTTCCCTCGAGATACACAAAATTATCTTCCCAACGGCTAATTGCACCTTATTGACCAGAGAATCTAGGCCCCTCTGGAAGATTATGAGTGGATATTGCGCTGTTTTCCTCTCTGCAACTTGTTTGGGACTGGTTTCTTCCTGTTGAAGAAACAATCAAGAATGTAAGAATAAAAACAATAATAAAAATAAAGCAAACTAATTAACAAATTAATTTAAATAAGATCTCATGACCTTGGATGCTTATGTCAAGATGGACACTTGTGACAGTGGATACTTTCAGGGAGATGAGTCATTCGTTGTACATGCAGCATCTTCACTACAAGAGTTTAGTGGAAAAAAACACGAAGTACTTTCTCATGGCATTAAAAACAACAACAACACAAAACAAGTACAACTTGAGACACGAATAGAAGCTGCATGAAACCGTGTATTCGGTTGGACTGTTTGTGTCCCCACTTCTGCAGTCTGCACTGTATGCAGCCGGATTCTGACCAAATATTTTACAATAAAGTAACAACCATTAATTAACTGACTACTATAAAAAATTAGTAAGTACTGTCCTCTTCCACAAAAGCTGTTTACAAACCATACATGTAAGTCTGGTTTATTTCCAAATTTGACTGTCATGGAAATAGTTGACCCTCAAGTTTATGTACTCACTGTTACACATTTGTGAAGAATGTACACTTACAGAGATAAACTCCACAAATTCCTTGTGTTTGCATGTTGCACCCTTTGCCAATAGCAGTGGCAATACTGCTATTGCCACCTCAGCCTTTTCTTCTGAAACAGAGAACGGTAGTAGTTAGTGGTAGGTCATCTGTCTATTAGATTTGCTTTGTCTTTTTTTCCTTTCGTTTTATTCTTTTGTCTCGCTAGTAATTGATTATTAAGTCATCATGTAAAACAAAGAAGGGTTAACAACTGGAAATCAATCAAATTTGCAGTTTAGTTTGCCACCAACAGGCAGTTTTAAGGAAAAAAAAACATGGTAGCAATGGCATGCAGCAGCACAAGCCATTCCTAAAGATCTTCTACTGTGATCAGTACTGTTTATGTTACATCGAACTGTATGAGGCGCAACACCTGCCAGTTCAGATGGATAAAAATATTAAGTGCAATCTTAAGTTTTGTGATCAGTACTCTTTATGTTACATTGAACTGTGATCAGTACTGTTTATGTTACATTGAACTGTATGAGGTGCAACACCTGCCAGTCCAGATGGATAAAATATTAGGTGGGATCTTAAATTTTGTGATCATTACTGTTTATGTTACATCGAACTGTATGAGGTGCAACACCCGCCAGTTCTGAAGGATAAAACATTACAATGTAGGTGCGATCTTAAATTTTGTGATCAGTACTGTTTATGTTACATCAAACTGTATGAGGTGCGACACCCGCCAGTTCAGATGGATAAAAATATTAAGTGCAATCTTAAATTTTGTGATCAGTACTCTTTATGTTATGTTATATCAAACTGTATGAGGCACAATCCCGCCAATTCATATGGATAAAATATTAGGTGCAATCTTAAATTTTGCGATCAGTACTGTTTATGTTACATCAAACTGTGTGAGGTGTGACACCCGCCAGTTCAGATGGATAAAAACATTAAGTGTGATCTTAAATTTTGTGGTCAGTACTGTTTATGTTACATCAAACTGTGTGAGGTGTGACACCCGCCAGTTCAGATGGATAAAAACATTAAGTGTGATCTTAAATTTTGTGGTCAGTACTGTTTATGTTACATCAAACTGTGTGAGGTGTGACAGCCGCCAGTTCAGATGGATAAAAGGAATTGGGTGGGATACACCTTATTCCAAAATGATGGAAAATACATCATTCTTTTCTCTCCATGTTAATTGGCCCTTGTTGCCTCGTTTTAAGCCAAATATTCCTTTGAATTCTGCAGATTGGATCAAGGCAACAAGGGCCAATTAACAATGAGACAAAAGAGTAATGTATTTTCCACCATTTTGGAATAAGGTGTATTCCATACTCCAATATACCAAATAACAACTATTGCTTCCAACAGCGACCCAAAAAATATTCTATTGGGCCGTTGACAAAACCTGGATCGGATCGGGTCGGATGGGATCAAACTGGACTGCCAAAACCTGGATCGGATCGAATTGGACTCACAAAACCTGGATTGGATCGGATTGGATTGAAAAAACCTGGATCTGATCAGTGAAAGTATTCCCACTAATAATGGTCATGCAGCATCTCTGGATCAAGATGACAGAGATGATGAAGATGATGACAAGATGATGAAGAACGTGGTTGTCATTGCACTGTTTTTGCTTTTTCCTTCTCCATTCTGTGGTTAAGACTTATTGTTTGTTGTTATGCATTTAAACTACTACATTAAACGATTATTTTTTTTCTAGAGGGAGAGATCCAAGCGGAAAGACAAACAAAAATGGAGCTTAAAGTAACAATGATATCAAGATAATTGGCGTCTTTACCGTCCTTTACTTGAAATTTTCGCTATTTATGAATCGACCTGTATACTATCTGTTGGTGAGATTTCTACCTCAAACATGAAATACACGAGGATGTTGGATTTATACACAATAACATCTGCAGAAATTGGTCATATGACTGAATGATTTACCCCCTTCCAGAAATTAGTAACAAAAATACGATTAGTAAGGACAAGATTTTTCAGTTTGAGACCCTGTTTTGTCATGTAATAACTACTGAAATTTTGCATATGAACTTTGTGTGTTCTTTGGTTAATGCTAAATCACATTGTTGAGATGAACCAGAGAAAGGCTGAATTATTCTTTTATAAAATGTGGATGGATATTTGTGTCCACTGTAATGTCTTTGAAACATTTAACATGCAAAAGCTTGCAAAGCTCTAACAATTTCATTAGACACTTGTGAATATCGGAAATGAAACTATAATGCTCCTTTTGCTCAAACTTAACACCATTTTCGTCATGCTGGCTTACGAACACTATACCGTCATGTGAATCAGGCTATCGTAATTGTCGGCGCAGATTTCATTTTCCACCATTCTGGAGTCAGGACAAAAAACGGAAGCAGGTAGCCTTGTTATACGGCTATTCTAAAACCCTTCAGTTCTGTTTCATTACCTTTTGTGAGGTAGCCGTGGTTACATTCTTTGACTTTAATCATACGTACATGGTTCACGTTCCAAGTAAAGAATGATTAAGATGCAAGTTATCTTGATATCTTTGCTACTTTATGCTCCATTCGGCACTGACTTAATTGTACATGCTTTGGCACACGCTATCAGTACCTTTCCTTTTCATAATTCCACTTAGACCTCTCCTTCTAGAAAAATATTCTTTTCATGAAGTAGTTTACAGGGTGTAATTCCATAACAATAAACAAAAAGTCTTCACTACGGAATGGAGAAGAATAAGCAAAAACAGTGCAACGACAATCACTTTCTTGATCTCTCTTCTTTATCTTGATCCAGAGATACCACGACCATTTTTAATGGGAATTGGACATGCGCCTACTTTTACTGAGTAGAAAGGGTTTTTTTTTTTTTTAATTAAAATAGAATTCGACCCGATCCGGGTTTTGTGAGTCCGATCCGATCCGATCCAGGTTTTGTCAGTCCGGTCCGGTCTGATCCGATCCTATCCGGTCCGACCCGGGTTTTGTCAACGGCCATTCTATTGAGGGTTCTCATGCAATGTGGTCACTCACAATGGTACAGTAGCTTGAACATCTGAGAAAAAGGCCGTCACTTGCGAACTGTTCCAAGCATAAAGATCTCACACTATGAAATCAAATGTGTAAACATGACAATTCAAAACAAAGAAAATATAAGCTTAAAGGCTGCGGGCCCTCAGAAATGAGCCACAAATGTTGCTTTTGAAGTCCCCAAGAAAATGTCATCAAGAACACTTCAGGTGCGGGAGAATTCGCTCAAAAGTAGTAAATATCAAACAAGGCAACAATATTTTGATGTATAAAAGCCTCAGCTTCCGTTTTACGGTCTAAACTTAAGCTTACCTTGACAATCAACTAATTTAGGTAATCTTGAACTTATTTTTAACTAATTAGACCTATAAAACATATTTAAATTGCTAATTACCTACCTATATATCTATTTTATATAATATTAGTATTTTATATTTTATATTTGTATTTGCTAGTGTCCCCAATTAGCTATCCATAGCTAAAGACCCTGACACTTCAATAAATAATGGTAATAGGACTGAGTGGAGTCCAATTCGGTCTGTAATCATACGAGTGATTAACAAAATCGGACGACCGCGTAGCGGGAGTCCGATTTGTTTAATCACGAGTATGATTACAGACCGAATTGGATGACACGAAGTCCTGTTACCAATTAATCATATCTATAACAAAATTCAAGAAAGAAAAAGGAGAAAACGTACCGCAGAAGGAATAGACAACAGTTTTATTTGCGAAATATGTTTTTAAAAAAAAGCTTATTCAAGTGTAAATGATCCATTAGCGCGCGCGCTCTGACGCGTACTGTCCAATTACTTAGGCATGACGCGTACACTGTCCAATTACACTGTCCAACTGTCCTATTAATGCTCAAATCATGGCTGGTGATAGCCAATCAGATTCGAGAATTTTGTTATAGTTATGATTAAGTCTATGTATGTATGTATGTATGTATGTAATCACCTGGACAATCACATGAGCCATCAAATATGGCTTGATCAGTGGCAGGAAAACATTCCCAGCGATCGTTAATCCGCTGTAACAAGATTGTATGTAGCTATCCAGAGACCGTGAAGCAAGAAGAAGGAATAGTACAGAAGCCATCTCTCCAATGCAGAGCGACAGAAATTTATTCCTCAAACGATGAATTCAACCGACGGTCAAAACAGGCGCCAAAAAGGCGAACAGCACGTCGGGAAGGCACCTACTTTGCGCATGATCAATCTGTGCCCAAGGTCACTCGGCCAAACCGGCCAGTCACCAGGGAACCGACGAGAATTGGTTATAACGTGAAAATGGAAACCGCTTTTCGATTCATCTACAGTTGCTCTAATAATATAATTTGCCGGTACATCACATAAGTAGCAATATCGGTACTCTAAATCTACAACAAATTTGCTCGACTGGCAAACTTGCGGTAGTTTCGTCTAGTGGCTAGACTTACTCAAACTGAGGAGTTATCTCGACTCACTATGTTGAGTAGACTTACGAGTGAGAACAACTTACTCATGATTTTGAGTAAATTTGACTCACACTCGATTTACTCAAAATAAAGAGTTGTTTCAACTCAGTATGTTGAGTAAAATACACATTTTACTCATACAAAGAGTCAGTCAGTGCGGTTTTTGCTGTGCATTATGGGACAATGGTATCGGAACTTGCTTTCGCAGTAACAGTTCAAAGCGGCAACGGAAACTCGCCAAATAATCGGGTCCACATTAATGACCAGGACGCAGTTTGTGCCACATACCAATATGAAATGAAGTTTGGATAAAACCATATGTTAAGCAGAAGGTTTCGAGAGCGCAAAGAAGCATGAGAAAGGCAAGGAAATCGTAGCTTTCCATCGCTTGTTAAACCTTCCCTTGGTCCTCTGCGTCCTCTGTTAAGCTTTCCCTCTGACCTACCTGTGCTTGTCCCTCTCGCAATCCTGATAAGCGCCTGGGTACTTGGTAGAAGTATTAATAATTGTTTGCAGTCTTAAGAAAGTAAAATAAGAGTGACCCCACCGTGGATAGTGAAAAGCCGTCTTACTGTCCATGGTTCAGCATACTGAAAGGAGAGACTGGGAGTTGTCATGGAAAATCTTTGTAAAAACCAAGTTTTGGTTTATTACAAGATGGTGATAGATACATATTCCGGAGTCCCAGTCATGTGAGAGTGGGCAGCTTATATACCAACAGTCATTAGACAGATTTACAGGTGAGGAAATTACCATTACTTAGAGAAAAAGGTCTAATTCTCTAGAGGATTTTAGCCCTTCATCAATACTTAGCTTTAAATTCTTGATATATAAGGCCTTAAAGAATACTAATTGCGACCAATTGTCATTACGGTCAACGGACTTAGTTAGTGTGAGCAGTATTGTAAAGTGTTAGTCCTTTTTTTCAGAATTTGGAAATTTTTCTCTTTTTAATGAAAAAACTGCAACTTTGTTGCAGTAACTTTTACATTTTTAGAACATTTTAGTGTTCTTTATTGTTTTTGATTTTGGTGCATCTTGGAGGTTTTGGAAAAAATCAACAAATCCAAGATGATGGATCCAAGACGGCTGCCTTTTGAGAATATGACGTCATCAACCAAAGTAATCAGAAAATGATGGAAAGTCATTACCACCAAAATGTTTAACTGAGTTTGGATTATTCAAGGAATTTGACCTTATTATTCCTGTCATGAGTTTTCCACTATTCTCAAAATTATTCCGGAATAATTTCACTGAGCCTAGGAAGTATTGTACTCTCACAAAGCTTCATATGAAAGAGGCTAACGTGCTCCCTTACTAAGCAAAAATTTGGCAGCTTCAGCTAACTGCTTTATCCTCTGATGTTGCAATCATCAGTGGTGTTGAACCATCGCTGTTCCTTGAATCAAAGTCAGGTCCAAGAGACAGCAGCCTCTCAATAATTTTTTTTAGATTCCCACGTTGTGCAGCACTGTACAGCAGACTCCACCCATCGTTGTCTTTCAGAAATGGTTCTGCTTCTTTATTGATAAGTCAAGCAAGGGCCTGTGGTCTCCCATAACAGCTGCAATCATCAGTGGTGTCGAATCATCGCTTTCCGTTGAATCAACGTCAAGTCCAAGACAGTATCTTCCAAGCCTTGTTTTCATAGGACTGAAATTCACTCTTGTCAGCAGGATTGTTTGTAGCCTTGGCACCATGCATCATGATTGCTGTCTTTTAAATTTACGGTAGGAGGTTTCTGATGAATAGACGAGACACTGCATCCTGTTAGTTAAGACAAAATTATGAGAAAAAGTGTACAGTTAATAATTACAAGTTGTCTAAACTAAATGTACGTTCTAACTTTTATTTGATATTAGGTAAACGTGGCCATGGTTATTTATGGTGCTGGGAAAAAGTGTCAATAGATAGATAGATAGATAGATAGATAGATAGATAGATAGATAGATAGATAGATAGATAGATAGATAGATAGATAGATAGATAGATATATATAAACGAGTTGATTTGCAGAACTGCTTTCAGAGTGCTCAATAGTAAACTAGAGCGTGATTATAACAGACGATGAACAGATCAACTGTAGATTTGACTTGGCATTTTATTACTATTTAGTTTCGTACACAACTTGTGTGCAGCACTCATCAGATAAAATTGCCAAATGCGAATTTACATCTTTACACTGATTTGAAATACATATGCGACCGTTGGAAATATGATAGCTAGAAAAAGTAAACGCTTTTACAAAACAATAGAAAGTGAAAAATTATAAATAAACTCTGTTATTATTGCGTGACAAGAGAAGCTTCAAAATTTAGCATTTTTCAGGAGGAATTTGTTTGCGTGTCTACATCCATGAAGTTATCAGTTCATTTCGTTTGTTCAGAGAGCCTAACTCAGGTTTACAAATAATAAAGTACTTCTCCCAGAGGCATAGATTACATCGATTAGAAGCGGGGTTACATGGGGCAGCTTGCTTTAAAATTTTCCAAGTGACTTTGAACTTCGACTTATTGTCTTTCAAATGCCAGATGTGTTTATTTAGCTCGGTGTTGAGCCTTTCAGTTAGCCCGACGTAGGTTTGGGGAGGGTTGATGTCGTCTGTCGTGACGGTCGCTTGGTAGATAACCGATTCCTTGAGGCAATTTCCGTCCATAGGACACTCAGCTGGTTTTCTGCAGTTGCATGTTTTAGGCGACACGATCTTTGAGTGCAAAATGGATTTATTATGGCCGTCGATGTTCTGTTTTAGGTTGGACATGCGGCTGTAGCTGATCTTAACTGTGTTGCGGTTGAAGATCTTATGTAACACATGCTCCTTGGGGAATTCGTCGTCAAGGATCTTGAGAAAGGCTCAACCGACGTTGGTGGCTACATTTTTGCTGTAAGGGGGGTTATACCAAATTATCTCCCTCTTTCGATTCTTTCTTCCAGGGCTTGCGGGCTGGATTGGCGTTTGGGGTGAAAAGGTAAGATGATGTGTCTATCCGCTGTTGTTGAGGGCTTTCTGGTAGATTGGCGCTGCTTTATTGAAAGATTCTTCATCATAAGAAATCTCAGATAGTCGTCTATTAATAGATTGTGGGATGTTGTCGATAATACGCGGCGGGTGATTAGATTTCTTGTTGACATAGAGCGGGATGTTATTAAACTTCCTTGATGTCACCCTCAACCTCTCCAGTGGTAAACACATGCCATATAACAAGCCTAATAACATCCCGCTCTATGTCAACAAGAAATCTAATCACCCGCCGCGTATTATATATATATATATATATATATATATATACATATATATATATATATACTATAATTAAAAGATGGAGACTGCACGGACAGTTACTTACGTTTCACGCACAAGGCGATCATCAGTCTGATGATCGCCTTGTGCGTGAAACTTAAGTAACTGTCCGTGCAGTCTCCATCTTTTAATTATAGTATTCCGCTCTGCATGTATTTGCATCGAGCACTCACTCGATTGTGTGAAACCATTTACATTTTTCTTTGTTTATATATATATATATATATATATATATATATATAACTGCAGACAGTACTGTTTCGGCCTTCTGGGCCTCATCAGTGCATTGCTGATGCAGGTTAGCGGCTATATAGCCACCTCAGACGATCCCACACATGTGGCATCATCGTACCATGTAGGAGTGCTCAAACTAGTGAACTAGTGAGCTACGCCTATATATATGACTTGTAACTTAACTTGCACTTCAGTACTCAGAAGATTTCGACTTAAGAGAAAATATGAATTTTGAATGTTAATTGTATGGACAACTTAATGATCCTTTCACAATCACAATTCTTAATTTGAAAGAAACTTATTTAAGATGTAGACTTTTGTAAACAAGTTAAACAGTTAACTTAAAGGTGTGGATAGCTCACAATCTAGTAACACACGATAATGTTCTGCTGAATTTCGTTAGAATCTGACGTCCCCTTAAAAACTTCAGATTCTTAATACTACTCCTTACTCCAATGTAAACTCTGACCAGAATATTTTGAAAAATCATATTTGCCGCCAGTATTTCCCACGAAAACTGTTTTCAGGAAATCAAGAACAATCTACAAACTAACGAGATTCGAGTCTGGCTGCTGAGCATCCTCATCCCCAGAAGCATTTGTCAGACTGTTCTTGACAACAATCACACTCTTGTTGGCAACAGCAGTGTGATGGACATTGTTTATTTACTCACAAAGATACGGCTCCTGAGCTGACGCATGTTAATCAGTCAGGGTCTTTTGTACGGCATTATTGTATGAAGTGCGTCTTACGGTCTCATAAAGAAACTTCTTGTCCTTCAGAAACGTGTAGACTGTGTAGACTACTTCAAACAAGGCCAAACACATGCAAAACCAGTGCATATGTTAAATACTGCTAAATTTATTTACGATGTAATGCGTGGTATTGCACCTCCCAAACTAGAAAGCCTTTTCGTACAAACAGTTTTAAAATGTGCACAATTGTAATACAAGAGAGGACTTCATCCTCTCTTACTTCGAAGAATTCAGTCCTAACCGTTAAGCATTACCTAGGTTTCAGGTATACGTAGGGAGGTGGTAAGTGATTCAAAACCATCGTGGTGTTCGTTGCATATTTTTTTGGCAGTGTAACGATCGATTACACAGCATTCGTGAACTGAGATGTCACTATTTCACGAATACTGCACTGTTTAGTCAGTATGTTGCCAAGAAATATGGTACAAAAACCCGTGATATAGATAGTTTCGAATCACTTGCCACACCTCCATGCAAAGTAGGAGGCTGTTAATATTAGAGTTGATTCCACTCAATCTGGGCTTGATTCGCCGAACTGTGAGCTTATTGGAGACCGTATCCTTGAAGTCATTTTCCAAGTGCTCAAGCTCAGAAAATTCGTCAGCTACAAAACAAAAATCAGTAATTTGTTGGTTCCCTTGGTAATTCGAAACAAATATCGAATACTCTCAGGAGGTTTGAATGAGACTTCATCATCACATCCTTTATTTAAACACGGTAAAAAATTTAAAGCATAATGCCTGTGGGGTCGTGTAATCAATAAGGTATAGTACTTAACTACAGTACTTCTACTAAGAATATTGCTCGACAAGAAATTGAGCACAAAGAATAAATGGCTGGCTAATAGCACTTAAAATCATGGTATTGTCTGGGAAGCGACTGAACTGACTGTCCACTAAAATCAAGTTCCTTAACGTATTTATCCTCCTTTACATTACGGTAAAAAGCCGTAAATTGGGAGCCCGTAAAATATGTAGAAACAGCATTCCATAAAATGGCTCCTCTATGGCTAATTGTCGTCAAAATTCTCTGAGAATTTCTGACTGCCCGGAGTTTTAGACGACAAGAAACAGCGACTTTATTAAGCCTGCTAACTTTCGTGAACTACAAAACCAAAATACTATATATGCTTTTGTGAACTGCTTGCAAATTGGGCAAGATGAACGTTTATTCGTTTGTCTCACGATGGAATGAATCGCTTTGAGCTGTTGTTCGCGACGTTTCGACTGTAGTACTGCTAGTCTTCATCAGGCGATGAAGACTTGCCAATTACTTACAAATATCGAATATGCCTAGGAGGCTTGATTAATTAAGTCTTTTCGTCAAAATTCTTCAAGAATTTCTGACTGCCGAGCGTTTAACAGTTTTCTTTTTTTGTCTGTATTTCTCTTTGCAAAATGTTGGCGGAAACGGGGAAATGAACTGCACAGGCGTCGTACGTTTGACCACTGTCCATTTTATTGAACATTCTTATGTAAACTCCCACGAATCCTTTATGGTAAATTTTTCAGTCTAAGATCTATCCAAGGCTGTAACACACGCCTAATACATAAAGTAATAAAAATAAACCACTTATTGACTTGGGGCGAAATGTGACGCCACCGAATGGCATACCGCGAGTTCTCCGACCGACCGGGCGACTCACTCGTTGACGTCCGTGACATTTCGCGCCAAGTCGAGTGAGCGGGAGGAGAAAGCCTGGGTACTAGGCTGGGTTGCTGGAACATCGGAGGTAATAGCCGAGGCTGGAAATAATGAACAGTTGGCCACGAAGAAAAGTTTCGAGGTACCCTAATTGAATTTCTAATTGCAAAAATCTTTTAACCAAGGGCATTATCCTCCCCTACTTCAGCAAGCCAGAAGAGGTTTCTTTTTTTTAGAGCCCTCCGATTTAATTCTATAACGCAGGCCTTTGTCGTGGTACTGACGGAGAAAACAGCCAGCGATGGTCACGGTATATTTGCGATAAGTTTCGCTGATGTTAAAACACTGACTAGATTTAAAAGCTTGAAATGCACGTAACTTCCTTTCTTCATGGTGTTTTCGACGATTAAAGCAGACGATGGATATGATCATATCGTCGTCTGATACCCGCGCCCGCCGTCGGGTTTTATATCAAGTGATGTATCAGATCAGATTTCGTCCAATGGGGAGCACGAAAATTATAATCGGTGGGTCGGTGGGTTACAGCATGATAACATTTCCTTCTTTCGGGAGATAAAACCGGAACCGTACCACAAAAAGTGAACGTTTATACTTGGGACTGTCACTAGAACGAACACGTAAAACATACTTTGTTTTGCGAGTCTTGAATTTTCCATTTATCGCGATATTGAAAACAAAATCTTGAAAGCAGAAGCTACATTTCTGCAAACTGAATAAAGTCGTTAGTCTGTTGATAAAAATTGCAAGAATGTGCTAATAAAACAATTCTATTGCTATGCCAATGGACACAAAAAGAATTGCATTGCTGTACATATGTACAAACCAGTGAACTGACCTTCTAGACATCAATTGAAACGCTGGACGAAAGGGAGTTTGTGCGACGTCCTTTCCTGAATCCGCTCTTCCGGTTTCGCGCCACTCAACAAATATCACCTGTGGACGAGGCAACCCAAGCCAGAGAAGGAGCAGAAAAGGAAATAGAACGGAAGTTGAGCAAATAAACTGATTAGTGAACAACAGCTTTCAAAAAATGATGTCGACTATCTCCAATCTCGAACGAATTTCCCGTTTCCCTTGTTCGAGATAGCAGAGTTTGACGGAAAACAATAGAAATTGTACCCAAGGGTTCGTTTCTCGAAACACCTGATAACTTACCGGAACCGAGAAGTATTTTTTCAAATCCGTTTTTCTTTTATCGATTATTGGCAGCTACTGGCGCAGACATGCCAATGCGTTCCACAAAGTTCAGATAAGGGTTTAAAAATTTAGCTTTCAAATCAATAAAAATTGAGTCTCTGTTAAAGAATATCGTGCACATAAAATAGTTTTCGGGATTGGTAGCTTATTTGGCAGTCGAGAAACGGGCACTTGGCTCCAGCTGGAGGCTCTTTGTGTAACAGCAAAGAATGGATATCAACACCATCGGCGGTTTACGTGGCCTACCAAACATTTGTAGAATGGGAAGTATTGTTTGTGGCGAGAACACATGTATCCGCTCAAAACCCACAAAAAAATGTGCTTTTATCGAGTATTGGTGAGTTTTACAGTAGAAGCGGTTTCAGTACAAAGTAAAGTTGACTCTAACAGTTACTGTGGTTCAAGTCAAGCAAGGATTTTAGCCCAGCACCATACATTTCAAGGCGAAGTAAAGAATGACCAGCAAAGAAACAAAGTACGTGGGTAAACAGTTTAACAATCATGCATTGGCTAGTATTGTCTTGTACATATAGTATTTGCTGGCTTTGTTGAGCCTCGTGATTCTTCATTTTACGGTACATTCTTTTCCAAGTTACAATTAACTTAGTAGAGTTTAGCAGGTCCTTTTCGCAATGTCAAAATGATATACATTATCAATATTCTAAGTGTTATTCTTCTCTTCAGATAGAATAGAAAGCAGTGAATACAATTTGTGCAAAATCATAGAATTGTTTCGACCTCCTTGGATTGCTCTTTCACTATTGAGGAATCAAGGATCAGGAAGCGTGCAATTAGAGGTACACCCGGGGAAGTACACAGGGAAGAAAATGATGAAACGAGAAAGACTGAAATGTTCGGACCAGGCAAAGAGGGGTAGAGGTAAAAAAAATTCTAAATACTATGTAAGAAGTGGAAGATTACAAACGTTCAGTACCGATGTTGCGAGAAGTACGTTCTAACGCCAAGAAAACCTGGAAATTTTCCTCAGCCTGATTGCACTTCACTGGGTGGCCGCGGTTGATGCAGGAATCAGAACTTTCATTGAATTTTCTTTGATTCCACAACTTTCACTGACAACTGAACTGATCATAAAGAAGGACTGTGATCATACTAGGCTTACATGAAATTCGAGACATGACCGCGGATCGGACATATTGGTGTCTATGACGTTTTGTTTTGCAAAAGTCAGGTAAATGTTGTTTTAAAATTCTGTGAATTGAATTCCTATTTTCCCTCTCTTTGGGGCTTATTTTAACTCAATAATCCCATCTACCCAGTTTATAAGCTTTAACTATTTAATAAAACTCACAGCTGACCTTTGTTTTCTACCTAGCAACTTGTGTCTTTTTCAGTAAGTTTTGTAATTATTCTCGCGGACAGTCAAACCGATCTACCCCTTCTCCTGCCCTCGCCCCGCCCCAAGCATCTCGTGCATTATAAACGTTTTAGATCACCCAGAGACACGTCACGAATGATTTTTGCTGAACAGTAAAAATAGACTTGATCCCAGTCTTTCCAAGGAACAACACACTACACGTCGAACGAATGTCGAAATAAGTTATTTTATGTGAACTGATTTATAATTATGTGCTTTCGAATTATGAAAATGCAACTCTAACATCCAGCTGACGTCTATGGTTAGCCATTTGTTCCAAAATTATGACACGATATACGTGGGTTTTTTGTCGCGTATACTTGTTAAGATCTCTCATATATGGGCTTTTATCCCATGTATACGGCCATTTTCAACGCATATACGCGTTCAAAACCGTGTACGCGAGGTTTAGAAAATCCTCTGTATATGCTGGCATGAAAAGTGCCTTCCTTCGGAAAAGTATTTATATATGATGCCATGAAAAGTACCTTTACAAAGGAATGTAAACATGGCGGCATTGTTAAGATTCCCTGGTTAAATTGTGACCTGCCTTCTCTTGGATATTTGCAACTACTCTACTACAATAGAACTGTTAGAAACTTTTGCTCGTCTTTTAACTGACTGTGCAAGATTTTATCCATAATTTACGCTGATTGCAACACGGCAGAGAAGTTGATCGTCCGCCTTGAGGTTGCTTTGGATTCAGCTCGTTTGGTAAATTCCTTTGAAAGAGATGATCGAGTAAATGCTGAGAGAATACCACATCTTGCATCACTGGTGAGACAACTGCAAATCTTAAGTAGGAAATGTACCCAACAGCAGCAGTTCGTACATCAGCACGCCCCATTATTCGGGTTTTGCCAGGTTAGTACGTGTTGTACTCCTGATCGTCTGGCCTACCGTCGGAATTCATTACCTCAATTGGAGTTGCCAAGAAACCCAGATCAGTGTAGATAGGCTTGAGCGACTCCCATAGGCATGTTTTAAACTTTCGGTTGTTCATAGTAGTTTCGCGTAGTTTACGGCGCGCTATCATGATCTGATTATTTCAGAGACCGCCACATATCGCGTAATCATCATGTTTATTAAAACTAGTAATTATTCGATCTGAAACAGAGCAATACAGTTTATCGTTACGCACTTGCTTATAATTTCTCATGCAATGATTTCACTGGAAAATAACTCAATTTAAAACTCTAATTTTACAATCACGATTCACTTAGTTCTGCGGCGGGTCGTAGCTTAAAACAGGTTAGCATGATACAGGTTAGCCTTTTGCCGGTTAGCAAAAACGTGACAACTCCTTGAAAATTCAACTCCGGACTGAAATCCGACCACATGTTAACCCTTTCGCTCCCAGAGTCAGTTATGGAGACAACAAAGGTGATTCTAACTTTTAAGTCTATGGACGAAATCCTATGGTGTGGCCACTCAAACAAAACCTCTTCAGCAGTACTTTCACATGGTACTATTTATATTTTAGGATTTTACAAAAAATGAAATTTGGGATTCGTCTCAAGTGGGTTTTTATTTTAGACACTCTTGGGAGCGAAAGGGTCAAAACAGCATATAATCTAGCAATGTCAAATGTCAATCAGTGTTCTTTTAATTGTTAACTAAATGAATGCAGATAATTACCAGGTTAATTTCACGCTATTAATTTCATATTTTGAACGAAACAATAATTTTGCTCTCATGATCTTAGTGGCAGTTCCTTAAATATTGCCCGCCCTGAGCAATGGTTGTCTTACCATCATTTGTTCACAAGGATTTCTTTCTTTCTTTTCTTTTCTGGAATTTATTGTGTTACAAAAGGTAACATCCATTATTTATTTTCTTTGTGCTTTTGTTGGAGGGCTTGTACCCTGTCTTTGAACTTCACTTGTGAACAATTTTTCTGGAAAATTTGTTGGGGTAAACCCTCTTGAGTAGGTTTGTTTTAAAGTTCTCTATATTCTTCTCATCAAATTTAAGTATTTTAGAAGAGTTTGTTCTTAGAAGTCTTAAAGCCTCTCCTTTCACAAATCCCTTTTAACATTAAGCTCGTGACAGGAGGAGAAATTCAATAAAACACTCTAGTCTGTTTGCAGTGGTAACCAAAATTTTTCATACTCTTTAAAAAATCCAAGCCTTTAGAGGGGGCTTAGACCTTACCCTCGGAGGTACAAGCAAAGTCCCACCCTCACAGTGGTACAAGGGGGCAGCTGATGGAACCTGTCGCCTATGTTTCTGGTGTGATACAATATTTCGAAAAGATTTTACGTTTGATAGATAGTCTCTAATGTGCTCTTGAAGATGGTCCATTTGAAGGAAATGGACATACAACCCCAGGGCGGGGGGGGTTACTAAATAAACTTATATACAGGGAGGCTCTGCCCAGAGATTCAAACCCTTACCCTTTAAAATACTAATTTCTTTACCAATATGGCACCCCTTTCATATACCTGGAGCAAAATTGCACCCCTTTCTAATACCTCAAGGATAAGCCAAAACAATGATAGAATTTTTTTATAGACTAAAATGGCAATTTTCCCTACCCTTTAGTATACTGCAAGTTTAAAAAAGGCTCCCCCTTTGGGCGGAGCCTCCCCTTACAGCCTACTATAGGGAGTACCCGCCGCACACAACACAACTCCAAAGCCATATCACCTGGGCAGTGACAGCCATGGACAGCTGTTTCATCCTTGTTAGGACTCATCAGCACGGTATAGCCAGGCATAAGGGTCTCAGAATAGATCATTGACCCTGTTGATTACTGGATTACTGTTGAGGCAAGTGTAGAAGCACCCGAGCTCCACACAAAAAAAGAAATGAACAAAAATCCCTGTTGTGTTTACGAGAGCAGTCCTGTCTTTACTTCCATACCAGATTCTAAATCTGATTTAGACAAATTAATCTAACAAATATAAAGAAGTGGATGTCAGCATGACGCCGATACCACAACTGGGGACACAACTGGGACATTTGCGAAGAAGAAACATCTACACACTTGTAATTAATGGGATTCTTCTCTTGATGCAATTCCAAAGTTCAACTTGACAAAGGCCAGCTGAGTGCAGAAAATAGCTGTAAGGAGTTATCTTAGTTTCAAAAGTATTAATGAGAACGTGTATATTTCATTGATAGGCAAGTTTGAACAGTAAAAGTTAGTAACAAAAGATTTGCTCAAGTTACTTCATATGCCTGTGCTTTGTCAGTTTGATGATAACAACAAAAGTGCGCTACACATCCATGTAATTCCTAACATGTTTTACATATAATTAATTGTATCCTAACAGGTATCGTGTTTAATGCCATAAATAACAATAACTTTTTGAAATTTCCTGACAAACACAACAAATGACCACTTTTTGGACTGAGGTACATGAAACTGCTTTTATTGCGAACGTTCCCCATCAGTTTCAATACGATTTGCAGCTGTCTCACCAGTGATTCAAGATGTGGTATTCTCTCAGCGTTCACTTGATCATCTTTCTCAAACGAACTTACCAAACGAGCTGAATCCAAGGCAACCTCAAAGCGGACGATTAAGTTCTCTGCCGTGTTGCGATTAGCGTAAGAATAAAATCTTAAACAGCCAGTTAAAAGATGAGTAACAGTTTCCAACAGCTCTGTTGCAGCAGCGCAGTTGCAGATATCCAAAGAAGACAGACCACAATTCGAACATTGCCAACTGCCGCCATGTTTAGATTTCTTTTAACAGGTACTTTTCATTGCCATCATACATGGCGGTCTTTCCGAAGGAAGGCACTTTTCATGCCAGCATATAGAGAGGATTTTCTAAACCTCGCGTATACGATTACGTAGTCGCGTATACGCGCATTTTAGCCCTCGTATATATGGGCCCTTGAAGGCCGCGTATATACGTAAGTTTTGAACGCGGATATGCGTTGAAAATGGCTGTATACGTGGGATAAAAGCCCATGTATAAGAGATCTTAACAAGTATACGCGACAAAAAAACCCACGTATATCGTGTCATAATTTTGAAAGAAATGGCCAACCATAGACTTCAACTATGGAGGAAAACCTTAAATGCATTTGTCGAAATAAGTGAACATAGTTGTGCCTAGAATTAGCAAATAGAGAGATCAGACCATACTTGTTCTTCCCGCGAACGACAACAATCACCAACTGCAAATGACTGGTCTTCCTGTGTTTTGCTGATTGCCGTTCAGTTCTATGTGAAATTCACTGGTCATTCATGGTGGCAGAGTCTACCGGATTAATTTTTGACCAAGACTGAAGAAAAGGAAAGAAAATGTTTGCTTATTGTTGAGTGTCAAAAGAAATCCGCGATTGCCTTCTTAGTTTTTTGTTTGCCGAGCTCTGTGATTGGTTTTAAAAAATTGTGCATCCAGCCGCAACCAATCAGAACAAACATGCTGGTTTCTTGACCAACCAGTGGTTTGTTTTCCCGCCCTTGGCGCAAGTTGCACATCGTTGAAATTCAATTCGCCTTGTTTGATTCATGGAAATCGTTGCGCCATTTGCAATTGTTGTGATTGCCCAGACAGACATTATTGTCTGATTTTGGTTTTACGATAACCTTCCTTGCAAGACAAGATTTACAAATAATGCTCATTTTATTCAAGGATCATATGAAGATTAACCGGAAAGGAAATAACTATTACACTGGAAACAGCAAAAGGGAATCAAACATTTGCCGATCGCGATTGAACATGGTGCTTCATCTCTCTATCAACTGACTCCCAGTTTGGATTGCAATAAACTTCTACAATAATGGATTCTAAACGCGATAGTTACAGTTAATTCTGTGATTTCGCACCCAGTAAAGAACTGATGCCTAATTAATTAGTAAGATTAGTATGTACAAGACTCCATCTAAGTAAAAAAGTCTTTGCGCGCGAAAGCAAAGGAACATCACTCTAAGAACTTGGCCGAATCGAATTGTTGATTGGACGCACACTTTATGACGTCCGCTAGTCTTCGGCAGTCTTCACCAGATGCTCGGTTGATGTTCTCTATCCACGAAGACCAATAACGTCGTGTGCGACTGCTTTGGCAAAAACATATACATAGCTTGTCCTTAACAGGTCATTCATTACATATGTGTTGGCGGATACGTCTGTTCGCCTGGTCTGTTCATATGCATGTAAGGTGATGACATAAAAGAACAGTCCGCGTTTTGTCTGTAGTATGGTGGGGGTGCCGGCGCTGGGGGTGGGTGTGAGGGAGGCATAAACACTGGGCCGGAATTGTTTGTCAGCACGGGAAGGGCAGGGTAGTTTTGACTGTGTGTCAGTGGAGTTGAGGATGAACCGTTCCACATGTTATTCACGTTTGCGCTACAGCTGGGGAGCTGGTAAGGAGACGGGCTTGATTTCTTTGGTTCACTGAGTTTTGAAGGAGAAGGAATTGTCCCTGGCGGAGATTTCTTCTCAAGTTTCCGTTTGTTTTCCGCGGCTTTGTCCAGCTGGCGACATTTGGCTCGTCTATTTTTGAACCACACCTAAAACCAAACAAATAAAAAAGTAACTAAGATTGGCAGTCACTAGTTTGGTCTAGTCAAGGTAACTGCTTGCGGGAGGTTTCACTTCAGCAATTTAACTGTAAAGCAGAAATTTCGAATCTTTCTTGTGTGGTTTCTTAAAGGAGATATGCTAGCTATATTCAGTATGACATTGGGGAAATATTCTCCATCAATGCAAATAAAAAGAATGGTAGAATTTTGTTAAAATTTACAATGTAACTATTGACAACATACTCTCTACCAATGACCGGCATAGAAATGAATTCAAACTTGAAGAGGTGAGCCAACATTAAATTTGCAAACGTCATCCGCAGTTGATATATATAATTATATCATTGACATTCATATTTTTCAAATTCTGGCGTTGTGTCTTGGAAAAATCGCCAAACCCTTAAAATTCATCTAATATCTTTTTGGTAGACGCGAGGGTAGCAAGTCATAATTTGAGCACAATATTAATTTTGACGAAATAAAATACTGAAATTAATTCCCCGTGGCATAGCCCCTTTAAAAAAGAGGCCACGGTCTGATTTTATTTCAAAGCAGTATGTCGAAAACAGAAACGAAAGTAAGCATGAGTTTATCTTGGATTTGTGTGTTCACTTTGATCTCTTTATTGGTTCAATAAGCTCATCTATTCATGGGTTCGAATCCCGTCAAGCTTGTATTTTTGTAAGGCATTTTTTCTCAAATGTTAAGTTGTGGACACAACGACGAGTAAATTAGCCGTCTATGAGTTACTTTAAGCCTCGTTTTTAAGGCGAGGCTAATGTTTTGCACAAGTCCTCGCTGTAAAAAGGAGACTAAAAGCAATCGATTATGTTTTTGTCCTAACCAATCAGAGAGTGATCCATCAGTCAGGTGCAAAAGTCCATTTGGAAGTGAATTCATTTACACGACTTAACTAACGCTTGGCAACAAGCAAGACTGTATGTGGTAATCTAAGATGTGTAGCCGAACAAGAAAGACTATTATTGTGCTTTTAATTTCCCTGTGCATTTGTCATCAATGGTTTTCGCGAAGCCCGCGGTTTCTTCTTACCCTGCAGGGTACAAGTGAATTTGTACTGCGAACGATTCGAAAGCGCACCAGAAGTAGCCAACGAGGGTAGCCACGTACCGGCTTGATGTCTTAAGTTACAATGATTATTGTTCATGTTCAGTTGCAGAATGCAAATTTTACGTAAATTACTTGACATAGAATTTTTGAATACAAACACTGTATTTGTCGCAATGTTTCCCTAAAACGGCCCATTTTACTTATAAAACTGAAATCTATCTTTGGGCCCCACCTGTCAGCAAAACTTATCTCGTGACCGCTTTTTTTATCCCATATCCTAATCGCATTTACTCGGGAATATGTCTTCTTTCTTTCGTGGATAATCCTCCGAAACAGTCTCCTTTGTAAAGACCGGTGATACGGGAATTATCCCCACGATATCAACTTCGTAGCCGGAATTACAACATTATTTTTGTCTGGCATTGTGCAACAAATTCTTTTGCTGCAATATTATCTCCGACCGTAATCGATTCACTTTGCATGACTTTCGTTATGCTTAAGAGAAAATAACCTGATTAATGTAACAATCCATATCGACTAGTGCTATCTTAATCTCTCGCTCTTTCGCAAATGTAAGGAAGAAAAACATCGGGAGAGATAACAGACAGGCAACCATTTGTTCAACAGAACGATTTGGAGCACAATCTTCCCATACACAACATATAGAAGTCGCACATGTATTATCGGACAAAATGGTGTTTGGAATCATTTTCACGAATAAAATAGTCGTAAAACAGAAGTAAGGGAATTGTGATTTCAATAAACATTGCAGCTCTTGTAAGACTATTCAATCCCCTTACCCCGGTCCATCTGCAAACTAAAACGTTAACTTGTGTACAGCAAAGTAAAGAATGTCACAGGAAAAACTACTTTGTAGCTTTCTATTCGAATGGCCACACTTTGGGATTTACAATCCGCACGGACGCAATCGTTAGAACCATCTTCTACAGCGAAATAAATAGCACCACAGGAAAGTACTGCTCAGTGGCTTTCATTTAATTGGTCACACTTGCGTATTTCATCCAAAAACTCAAAAGTTAGAACCATCTTGTACAGAATCGTAAACTGGATACAGTTCAACTGAAAAGTAATACTCATTGGCTTTCATTTAACTGGTTAAAATTTATGATCACACCAACAGACTTGAACGTTCGAACCATCATGTACGACATGTAGTAAACGGGTACTGCAATTAATTACTTCGCACTGCTTTCATTTGAATGAAGGCACTTGCGGGTCTTATTACGATGTAATAACCTTTGCCAGGAGGAACTATCACTAAAAGCGTTTACCTCAAATGGTGGCAAGTTTGGTTTTATTTCCAAAGAGAACGTAAAATATGAAATCAACTTCGATGCAACATGTTTTACTTATCAACATTCTTCAAATGAATGCCCAACATGAGCTAACGAAAAGTCCCCTGAGGTTACATCCACCTTGCATGTATAGCATATAATGATTATTAGTGGAACAATGGACCTTCATTTGCTTCATATTGCAGATTTCCTTTCCTAGCCTTAAAGTTGAGATTATTCAGAACACATAGACATAGCGCGATTTTTCTCGAGTTTCCTCAAGTCTTAAGTTTTCTCTACGGCAATTTTATTTGATACGAGATTTCACGCGTACACGGAAAATCAGAGAAAACTAGCCTCGATAAACCAGGAGCGCCCAACGAACGAACCCTTAGGTGCCCATGGTAAGTCTCCTTACTTATGGGTTTCAGAACAAAACAGTTTTACATTATATAAAAAAAGACAAGAACCATAGCCAAGTTTGAAATATACATTCATTTGGTATTACTAGTTCTAATTTTTTAGTAAAGTGGTGCGACAAACTCCCCATCGCTTGAGTGCCACTGAGCCCCTTTCCGAGCGACTACCTTATGAGAGATGCTCGCTTATGAAGTAGTCTAAATACCACGGAATCTAAAGACAGTGTTGGACAAAGGACTTATCCAAACTAATCTCTACTAATAGAAGAAATTACTCCAAGAACTAAACCTACACTCGTTTAGCATGGTTGTAACTTTGAAGCCTGAGGATAAATTCCCTCAATGTGACCACTCAAATGAAAGCTACTGAGCAGCACTTTCCTGTGGTGCAGTTTATTATGCTTACAAGGTGGTTCTAATTTTTAAGTCTGTAGATGAAATCCTAAAGTGTGACCATTCAAATGAAAGCTACTGAGCAGTGCTTTCCTGTGGTGCTGTTTATTGTGCTGTACAAGGTGGTCCTAACTTGTCTGTGGATGAAACCCCGAATCGTAACCGTTCAAATGAAAGCTACTGACTAGTATTGTCCCGTGCTGCTATTAATTATGCCGCACAAGTTGGTTTCAAGCTGGTTCCAACCTTGGCGTCTGTGAAATGAAATCCTAAAGTGTGGCCATTCAGATAAAAGATATTTGGATGAAATCCTTAATGTGATTGAAATAAAAGACATTGATCAGCGTTGACTTTCAATGCGGTTTACTTTGATGAAAACAGATTCTAGCTTTAGGGTCTCAGGGTGCATAAAAGCAAAGTATGACCGTTAGCTGAAAAATATTTAGCAGCACTTTCCTGTGGTGCTGTTTATTATGCTGTACAAGGTGGTTCTAACTTTTGAATCTGTGGACGAAACCCCAAGTGACCCAAGTGTGACCATTCAAATGAAAGCTACTGAGAAACACTTGATCTTTGGGTGCCTATAGTAATGAAAGGGCGGGCGAAATGTTTGCTTACCAACGTGCTCGGTCAGAATTCCCTATACTACGTTGAAACAAAGGTCTGTCCTCTCGTGCCAATTGGGAAACAGTATTTCGTAATCAGGTCGCTTTAGGAGCAATTACCTTTCAAATCTAGGATACGTGTAAAATTGCTTGAGATACGATTATTAAAAAAAAATCCTAGACAAGATAGAAGATGTTTCGCAATTTTCCTGTCTTGTCGCTAAATATAAATTCCCTTTCAAGTCTACTACATACGTGTAAAATTGCATGGGATACGTCACAAAAAAGCGAAGACACGGTGGAAATGTGTCCTTTTTCACGATGGAAATTGTTCATCTTTTCCACTACTTTATTCAACTACGAACTGCGGATGAAATCGGGAAGTGTCACCATTCAAATAAAGCTACTGCGGAGTGCTTTCCCCATGGTGGTGTTTGTTTTATACCATTTGGTAAAACTAAATGTTGATTTATTTTTATTATTTTGAACTTGACACTGTTGCGATTGTTGCAAAAGAAAGAAGTCTGAAAGGGTAAATTAGAATTCTAACAGACATTCGTGACTTGTAATTTCCGTGACAAGGAAGACGAGACAGTTTTTATCGCTAACAGTCTTTGCTGAAACTAATCCAAACTGTAAGATAACTACTGATAAAATACAAAGTTCCTGTTTCTATTAAGCTAATTTATTTGGGGCTTAGATCGGGTTCCATTTGCACAGTCTTAAAATTAACGATAAAGTTTTTTAAATTATGTCGACGAAGTTAACTGGCACTTTGTATAGTTTCTTGACACCTTCTGTTAAACAGTTCTTTTAACAAATAACGTTTGATATACTACGGTTCTCTCTCGGTTGGTTTAACTATGTGATTCGACTCGGGATGTCATCTCGCAAGTCTAACTTTAGATGTAACAAACAACAGGTTGAGGGCGTCAACTCCTTTTTCACTTAAAACGCCAGAAAATTTAGGATTACAGGTGTTTATTTCAAGCGCACGGTAGCTAAAAATATCTAGAAGGTTCATGGCCTTGACAATGAGTTGACATGTTTCTGTGATATAACCGTGAACTCACTACAGATATTACTTCTCATGTCTTCCGCGGAATTTCTCTCTAATCAGACGATGGGCGTGGTAACAAAACAAGCACGCCTTTACGGCAAAAGCTCCCAAGTTTGAAACTGAGGAAATGATCCACAATTCCTGTTGGCACAAACATTGAGAAGCGAAACAGTGCCACATGGGAATGATCACACGCCTTCATTCCAAGCCTCCAACATTAGAGCTGCCATGTACAACAAAATATAAAGCAGTAAAAAAGGAAAGGGTTGCCCACGCTTTGGGATTTCACACAGAGTCAGAAGTTAGAAATACCCACAAGAATGGCATTAATACATTTTATGCTTTTAAACGGTATTTTCAGCAGTTCTTAGACGATAAGAAAAACAATTGTAAAAGCTTTCAATAAAATGCCAATTGTTAATTGAATTACAATTATCTTATTAGTTGGTTGTCACTTAGCTCATGTAAGCGAGCACAAACCGTCCCTCGGTAATTTGTCAGCACCTCAAACCTTTCAAGCAATGATTTGTTTTTCAATTCAAAAGTTTTTTTCATGTTTTAGCTTCGCACACCATGTCCATGTCCACCAGAATTCTGTCTTGTTCTGCACAATACAGTGGTTTGGTAGTCATCCTTATAAGTATTCAGCTTTCGTCTAATCTTCAAACTCCCCAGAAACAGTGCCAACGAATAAATCTAGCATTGGAGCTCGGGCATACATAACAAACCGTACCACGCAAAAATACTGCTCAATAGCTTTCAACCTTATGCCAATGCTTTTATTACAATGTTATCAACAGGCTCAAAAGTTGGAACTTTTGGAACACCTGATAATAAACAGCACTTCAAAGAAGTACTACTTGTTGCCTTCACTTACATGTAAATGGCGATATTTACTTCTCACGTACACACGCACTTCTCTAACATGGAAAGATATTTAATGTATGAGAAAGTTTTACTGTAAATGACCTTACGTAAGCAAAAACTGACAAAGGGTAATTTCTATGCTTAAGTCGTCGAGGTCTAGCAGCCAGCAGAAATGGTAATAGCGCTAGTAGTACATTAATGCACTCTACCCTGGGTCTTTTCAGGCAAATAGATATTAAAAGATACTAATAATAAAACAGAAATCTACTATAAAATAAAATATTTAAAACTATGTTATCTAAAATGCTAATCAATCTGAAGATACTGCAGTATAATGGAACAATGGAAACGGTGCGTAATGGAAAACAATGTTTAATGGAACACTGAAAAACGAAAATGTAATTAAAAGGATGATTTCCGACGGGAATGTTAAATGACTTTTTTCCAACTTTTTTTTTTCAACGCAATATCGAAATGCCGCTTTCTTTTCCTGTATATTTTTTTCATATTTCTTTGATCTGACTTTAAAGTTAAATGATGAAATGAAATGATTGCTATATTCTATTTTTCTGGTTCATATGTGGATGGGTAGGTTAGAGGTAAACGAAAGAGGGGCAGGTTCAACAGCGAGCAACACCTTGTACAGCACAATAAACAGTATCGCCGCAAAGTACTGTTAACCCTTTCACAACCAAGAGTGCCTAACTTCAAATTCGAGACAACTTCCAAGTTTCATTTTGTAAAATACTTAAATATAAATAGAACCATGTGAAAATACTGCTGACGAGGTTTCATTTGAATGGCCACGCTGTATGATTTCATCCACAGACTCAGAAGTTAGAACCACCTTAATCAATGTCTCCATAACTGACTCTGGGAGTGAAAGGATTAAGTAGCTTTCATTTATATGAGTGCATGTAAACTTAAAGAATCTACATGGTCACAGGCTCAAAAGTTAGTGTGACCCTCTGAGGCACAAAAAATGGAGGTTATCAAAAATTTGCTAGTGTACTTTATGAAGCATGACTAAATAAAATGCAAATAAAAGAATTACACTTAATATCAGAGAGACGAAACGCCTCTTTTATCTAAAATAAGGCCATGAACATCGGCTAAGTTGTTACTTCGAGGAAAACGTGAGAGAGTTTTAATACAACACCTATACAGTGACATGACTTACACCACTGAACCTCTCGCTAACTACAATGAAAAGCGGTTGTCCCTGCTTCATTTATGAGCACTTTAGTCAAATGACTTGAAGTTTCATTAAATAGGAGAAAAGTTTTGAGTTTCCTCTGATGGTTCACATTTTCGGTCAAAATTCAATAAGATGTATGAAGACAATTTCTGGTTGGAGCAATATTTCGTCAACAACAAAATGGTTTTATTTTAAAGATCACTGAAATTGTCTAGATTTTTCAGCCACAGAGGGAAAGTTTTTAGCAGAGTGAAACTATAATTTTCTAGTTTAAAACTTTGTCGTAGAGAGACAAACTTTTACCGGGATCGATGTCCAGTTCGTCCAAACTTTACAGCTACATAGGAACAATGAAATGAAGGCATTGTTTCATTGTTTCATGTGACTGAAAAAAAACACATTCGAGTGGATCTTTTATTTGAACTATATATAATATTACTGAAACAAAACTATATTAAAATGTTTAAGACTATAATATAGAGAGAAGTTTTTGTGCCTGATAAAAGTGAATCCAGATTAATGCAGTATATAGATCATTCCTTTTCTCAGTTTGTCTGCCAAAACCGTCTTACGATTGAAGGCATTGTGGAGAGAAATAAAGAAGGTAACAGACATTTTCAAAATATGAGAGTCAATGATCGTGGCATGTTAAACACATTTCCCAGTTATGGCACACAACATCAAACAGCAACAGTTAAATTTTAAAAAAGTACTTTACGTCTTTTTTGTCGTGGTCTAGGGCTATGAAATTATATGATTAAGGGAATGGTTTGAATGGAAACTGATCCCGCACTAAAACCTTAGCCAAATAAATGAACAAATAAGATATCTGAAAATACTGCACTTACGTTCGAATTCCTTACTTTTTCAGTGAACGAAACGTGATATTAAACGTTGACCAGCTCAACCCTTTAGCGATCCATTTTAACAGAGTTTGGATATGCAATCCTAACCTACTGTAGTTCAAAGTTTAGTTTCCAGCCTTTTTTCTTTTTTTTTTTTTTTGTGAACCTAAACTTTGAGTGGTAATTGTGAGAATCCCCTGCAGTTTGACCATACTGATTTTGTACCTTGGCAAAAGAGAAATTTTAGGGGATAACAAACATCGTTTTCAGTTTTTCAAATTTTGTTTTTTGAGCCGTTTATTCCTATGAGCATATTTTTTACAAGAAAACTACCTTTTTTCCTGCCATGATAAATTATGAATCATGGTTTGGTCACGGGCTCCATACGGTCGTGGAAACTGACATGGAATATGAAATTTGCATTCCAGGCTTGGGAAGGCCATGGAATTAGAAAAACTTGTTTGGGTCATGGAAAAGTGATGGAATTTCGGATTTTTTTTCAAAAGTGAGTTTAGCTGATGGTTGAAAAGTAATTGAAATTCCTCCTTTTCAATCAAACGAATTAAATGAAAATGTCCACCATTTTGTTTTGAGGTGAGGTGTTCCATTACAATTGCGATATGTTTGGAAATGAAATAGTGCTGTTAAGTATTATAAGGCCTGTAACAGCTGGCAATTTTGAGGTCATGGAATTGGATTAGAAGTCATGGAATGCCATGGAATTTTCTTCCTAGTTTCTGTGTGAACCCTGTTGGAGGTTTTGTTGACTTAAGGATTACACATTACCAAACATCAGAAACTCGGGCAAAAATTTGAGTTTCAAATTTTCTCCAAGACGAAAAGGTTTAGGCCGATTGGTACATTAGGCAAACATACCTTTTTAACGTACCACGCATGAACACTGAACCGTTCAAAACGGGTCTTCTTACGCGGGAGGCAGGAACACCTCGCGTGTTTTCACAGCCTTAGCGCGCAAAAATTCGTTATCTAGAACTCGAGAGTGATAATCTGATGAAGTCAAGAAGACGGTGTTTTGAGCTTCATCCATTTTCTTCCTTTCCTTTCAAAAACATCCCATGACGTACTCTTACAGAGCGAGTAGAAATGCCCCGTCGTATTGTACAACTTTCTTCAGAGTAAATTGTTTGTCAGACGGCATTTTTCTTCCCCCAGCAAATCTAGGCGTAGCACGCGGACAAAGGAAATAAGGCATGTCTAATGCCCTCTCTTCTTGCCATCGTGTAGTATTTTGTATTTGCATTCGAAACGCTACGTATTCGAAAATGGTATGTCTTAAAATAAAACAGCTTACAGATAAGCAGTACTCAGTCAGTTAACAAAGCTGTGTCCTTGTCTCATTACAAAACTCAATTCAATTCATCCATAATTACCATTTTACACGATTCATTCATTCATTCATTCATTTCGATTTTTTTTCTCTTTTATAAGAGCCCCTAACAGTAACAAGGAAATCAAATTCTATTTACCTGTACTCTACTTTCTGGAAGATTGATTTTCATGGCGACTTCCTCTCTCATAAATATATCAGGATATTTTGTTTTGGTGAAGAGCTCTTCTAGAATTTCTAGCTGCGCTTTGGTGAAAGTTGTTCGCTCCCTTCGTTGTTTGCGTGGATGAGCTGTGTTCAGAGAAAAGAAACACGACGTTAGAAACAGAGTAAATAACCTCTAAGATTCCTAAGAACTATCAACATCTCAGTAATTTTCTTTCAACATTCTATTATCCATCTGAACAACTTTGCGCGCCGATGTACAACTTTTCTCATATTTACATTTGGGATAAATTGAAAAATAAAGAACTGCGCAAAAGTTAGAACATTAGAACCAGCTGGTAGAGCACACTGAGAGCATAACTAACATAAGTATCCCTGGAAGATACTGCTCAATATTTTTCATTTTAATTTTGAATTAACTTCAGAATTTCGTCCACAGAGTCAAAAGTTTGAACCACCTTGTCCAAAACATTTATAAAGAAGACCACCACCACAGGAAAGTATGGTGATGATTACGAATTTCAGACACATTTTCAAGGAAGTTAGAACCACCTTATACAGCACAACAAAGAGTACCGCGGGAATGTACTGCTTATTAGCTTTCATGCCTACACTTAAGGATTTCATCATCAGAGGCAACTTGAAAGACAGAGCTACGGTGCACGGTATAATTAACACCACTACAGAAAAGCACTGCTTTCGTTTCATTTGAACGCTCATCCTTTAATATAAATTCATACACAGCTTGACACACTAGAATCACCCTTTACGGTAAAATAAACAGCACCACATCCAAGTACCGCTCGACAGCTTTTAATTGAAACATTGAAGAGCCACACTTTAGGGTTTTATCCACAGATTTAAACGTTAACGCCAGGAGAGGATAAGTTATAACCGGTTTGGTCCAACAGCCCTTCAGAGGGAGAGGTAATACTCCTCTTAGTAAACTCAGGCATACATTATAGATGAACCTGGCCATCCGTTGGGATAGAGGAAGCTTGGACGGCATTCAGCCTGCTCGTGAATTAACTTTAGGGGAACTCGGCCGAGAATCTCTGGACAGTGCAGAATTTTAATTTGAAAAGTGTAGTTTCAGTTGCATTCTTGATATTAGAACTGCTTATGGTGATAATTAAGCAAACCTTCAAGCGTATTGGCCATAACATGTGAATTATATTGGTTTGATAGACAAGTATTGAGAATTGTGAGGATTTGTTAAAAAAGGGCCTTCAATAACTTTTTCGGACTCATGTTGGCGAATTAACCGAGGTAGAATACTGCAAGTGTTCCATGAGGCAATTACTGAGAAAGATAGCAGATCCTTTCAAGCAATGACCAAGGAGTCAAGAAAGCGCGTATTAGATCTTTTTATGTTGTAAATAAGACATCCATGATGAAAAAATAGAAAAAAATGCTAGCAAACAATTTATTCTGAGAAAATAATTTCTGGTTTGAACTCACGAGCTTGTGGATATTTTTTACACACTTTTTTGGCTAATAAACCATTTTTTACGGAAGGGACAGTCTTGTTTTCAGTTCATCAACATGCATTTGCCTGACAAATGGATGAAAACTTAAAAGTTTTAAACGGTTGCGTGATTTCTAGTGCATAAAAGAACATTCCCCAGATTCAGTTGAACAGCAAAATCTATAGCCAGACGTCTAGAGTTTACAGTCGCGAACTATTTCTGATATATTTTCTTTTTCAGAAATTAACGTATTATTGCACTACCATACTAAACCGCTTTCAAGCCGTGTTCGCCAAATTTTAAAAAAATGGTGTTGTTTTTCCTTTTTTTCCTAAGGGAAAAGTTATTTGGTGGACGTATCTGCATTATTCTTTAATATCGTGATGTTGAAGCTAACTGCAAAACACATGTTGCTTAACATGAAATCGCCGTAGGTAGTATCTCAAGCACAGTGTAACTTGCTTGTCTTGAATTATTCATCCCCACTGTCCAAAATTGTAAACAAAAACAGAAGCGTGGATTTCATTTCCTTAGTTCTAAATCAGAAATGTTTTCACGCAAGTGATTTAGTGTTACCCTATATTGTGCAACATACTAACTTTGCTGTATCTTTTTTGATTACAGTTTCAATATTCCAGGGAAATATAATTATTCAAAAAGGAAACGTTGTTATTCTATTCTTTTAATTTAAAAAAATCCAAGAGGCAATTGCTGCTCGGTGGCTTTCATTTTATCAAACATGCGTAAGGATCTTATTCCCTGACTCATAAGAAAAGTAACAATCATTACCTACTCAACCGAAATCCCCATTTACGTTCCAGTCCTAACAATTTCATTATTCTTCTTCCATAATCTCCCGCTAATTTGAACTGACAACTGCGTGTGAATGTCACTAGTTCCCACATTGTGAATCTCGCCCGAATTAACCCCTGCCCATAATCGAAATTCAAGAAAACTGATCCGAATTTTCATTTGGTAAAATACTAAAGAAAACTACTGCTGAAGAGTATTCATTTGTATGGCCACACCATTGAGTTTCATCCACACACGAAAAAGTTAGCACTAAATTACACGCTCCGTTAAAACTGTTTCATCTGGCTCTGACCACAGTTTACAACCTCTTACTGCGAGTGCTGCATTGTTACGTCAGAATAGTGAAACCTGCAAGTTTAAACGAATTTGTACTGCGTCTCACAGTAGCAGCATCGCTTGTGGAGACTGCATGCTAGGTTAAAAAACAAAACATATTTTCTTAACCATAGAAAAGAGGAAATGAAGTCAACCCATTGAATAGTCGAATGAATCTATCCAAGGGGTTTAATAAACTGTATAATTAAAACAAGGCACGAAATGATTTTTTTTTTGTATTTAGAAATACCATTTGAGGCGATCGCCTCGCAGAAACAACCGGAACTAATTTTTCAAGGATTAGATTTATTTTTCTTTGCACAAAAATCCAAATTCCTACCACTGAATGGCTACAAATGAATTACGCTGAAATAAAGTACGACGGAAACCGAAAATGATGTAATAGATGAAGGAAAAAAATGAATATTTCAAATTAGAAAGGCTTACAAATTGCTTGAAAAAGGGATCAGGGAACCAACGAAAACACATAAAATGATTTGAAAATATGTAAATGAAACGAAAGTTTCACAGTGGATTTGCATACGGCGCGAAGAAAAAGAATGAGGAATAGAATTCTTTCCCACAATGAACAGAAATAATAATCGCAAAGAAACAAAACGATAAAAAGTCACAACATTAGTGAACACTTAAGAGAAAATTTACCAAGAAAGTACCTTTGTGATCAGTTGATAACAATTAAGAGTTTGAATCTTTGTTCAGGCGGTAAACTGCAAACATCGAGAATTCAATTACCTTTGCTAATTCTTATCTTTTATAAAAGATCGAATTGATTAAATTTGCCAAACAAAAGGGAGGGTTTACTATGAGAGAGTCGCAATTGCCGAGGATGGCGAGTTAGCGAGGGACGTAAAAAAAACTGGCAAACGCAAAATTTTAGCATGTCTCTTGACTGAAGTGTTTCTCCTATATCGACCTATACCTGCTACACTCTGGTTGAGTCCATGTGGTAAATTTTAAGGGTAGCCGAATGCCGAGGGAGAAATTTGCCAAATTTTCTAAACTTTACTTACCAAAAACTGCAAAGGGAAGTGACAGCACTATTAGGCAAAAAAAAAATCCCGTTTGATGGCCTTGGTCACAAATAGAGTATCATCCACAGATTCAAAGTTTAGAGCTATATTATTTGACTCAACATTTGGCTTTGAAGAGGAAATGTTTAAATTGATGAAACTAATTAAATTAATGAAACAATTGGTTCGAAACACTAAAGGAGTGAAAACTAAAACGAAGACGATCTGTTCAACTCTATTCAGCTCAAATCAAGAATCCATGTTTTTTGGTGAGAGGTAAACAATATCAGAAGGCACATTAATTGACCTCACCCAACCCACACATTCCTTTCGCAAAAAAAAAACATCGAACGATGAATATCTGGCTGAATTCTTTCCTTTATCAGTGAAATTGCAAGTACATTTGTGAGACAGAGTTCCTGGGCTGATCTTTTTTTGCTTAACCGCAAAGAAATTTCATGTTAAATGACGTACAACACCAGAGGATTGGTGCAATTGGACAAAGAAACTCTTTCATTCCTGAGAGAGTTGAAGCGCCAACTGGATAAAATACCAAATTTCATTTTTAAAAAATCTAGAGCAAACAACATCACAAGAAGGCACTGCTGTATAGCTTTCGTTTGAATCAATCTCTGTAATCTCCACACTTAAAGGCTCCATCCACAGAAAGCAATAGCAAGAAACATCGCTTTCTAAACAGCAACACTGCACAGAAAATACAATGTAGCTTTTGCTAGAATGGTCACACGTTGGGATTTCACCTACAGAAACAGCAGTTAGAACCACGTTTTACAGCGTAATAAACAGCACCACAGGAAAGAACTGCTTTGTAGGTTTCATGGTCACTTTTAAGGGTTTCATCCGCAGACTGATCCACACACCACAAGAGACACAAGAGTAGTAAAAGGATTAACCTCAGATGTTTCATCAGTTATACATGTATACAGCTAAGCTGTGTCAGATCAAAGCTTATATATATTATTGTACTGAAATATATTTTATTTGAGCTTACGATGAATATACCTGTAGACCTCGTACATTTACATATTACATGAATGTTGCGTAAAAAGAAAAAAATCGACTGAGTGAAGCTGTGATGTACTAAAATGTAAAGCAAACCTGAAAACTACGCTTATTCCTCGAACATCAGCATCATAAAGAGTACTGCATTAGAAAAGCTTTACACACTTCAAAATGGTCTTGCATAATTGTTTTGGATGGGAACGGTAACTTCCCAACCACAGTCCTCGAGAAAATTAACAGAGGTGCTTTTCCTCGTCAACAAGCATAGGAATGGAAATCCATTTTTTCGGCACACTGATCATGCAGTCAGAAGTCAAAACCACCTTCTACATCATAACAAAGTATTGTCCTAAATGACTACCCATTAATCTGTTTCATTTGAATGGCAACTCTTCATAATTAACAAGAAAGGCAAACGGAATTATAAAGTACTGGTTAACAGCTTCAATTTTAATGGTCAATCTTCAGTTAGAATTTGCTCACGACCGAGAGACTCAAAGGTTGGCATCATAGCATAATAATGCACCCATCGCTACTAGCTTTCGTCAAAATCAGCTTGTAAACTACAAGTTGTGATGAGGTCTAGCATAAATTATTGTTATTAAACAACGAACCGAAATCCCTCACACTGAACAGCAATTTCATAAAAATCTATTCTACTTATCTTATGCAATTTCCAATTTCGAAAAGGTAGTCATTGTTCTTCACCTTCATGTTTCCGGCCTAGCAAGGAAAGATTTCTACATATGGAACATCGAATCATCTCAGTCTAACCAACTGAACTAAGCCAGGACTGTTTGAATGCTTTCTGGACACTGTTAAATCGTTCGTCCATTCAGCAGCTCATAAAGTAGAAATTACAGCCGTGTGAAAGGTATCAAAGTCTGTTTCTTCACTTGCTTTGACTGAGGTCACTTGTATGGCTTCCGCTATAATTGCAGGGGCTACAAGGCTCTAATGAGCGCCCAAATTCCAACTTCATTTGGCATGATAATGAAGAGCAAGCAACACCTTATGAACGTCTTACTCAGTGGCCTTTTATTTGTGTTCTCACACTCAAAGATTCCATCCACAGACTTGGGTTAATACCAAATTAGCATGAATCAAAGGTTGACTCGAGAAGCATAGATTAAGATATGAGCAGGGTTGTTCATAGCCGAATTGCTTTCAATCTATTCTCATCAATTCTCTGTACAAACACACACAGAGCCCATAAATAACATGAAACGGCCAAGGATATCGGAACAAGAAGAGACCTGCCTTTTAATAGGCAATATCCACAAAACCGCAAGTAACCTCAAATGAACCTGACAGTTGAGTTTATAAACATATCAGATTGATTTCATCGCCGGACTGAGACAGTGTTGTTATGCCGTGGGAATATCTATACTTTAGGTCAAAATTGAGATTGTTTGGAAATACAGCGCAATATTTAAGTTCATCCTACTTCAGTTCTGTCAACTGCTGCGTTCAATGACATTTTCACACAACGCAGTAAAATGGATGATGATTTATTAAGCCCTCAATGATTTGTAATTATGTAACAAACAAGACCTGTTTAAACAAAGTTTTATGTTGAAATCCGTGCATGTAAATCATTGTTTTCAATAGCAACTAAACGGTCTTTAAGGATTTCTAAAGAGCTTTTCAAATTTCCAAACCTAACATTTCACAGTGGCATAAATCTCCCAAAGAAGACTCCTTGCTATTCTGTTCAGCACGACTCTGAAAATATCATAACGAAAATTGAGCACTACGCACGCAAAACCAAATTAAGCCTTCAAATTTACATTTGTATATTAATGTTCAGTCTGCGATTAGAGAGGATGTTTAAAGTCAACATAAATCATAGCCAGGATTTCATCACGTTTATTCCTCAGTGGCCCTTAGCTTCAGGATCTCGTGACGCTCACATTCTGGAGCCGACAATCCACACGATAAAATGCACTAAAACGTCCAATAAATCTTCAAGATTTTGATTCAATTTGTTTGGAAATATGCAATACAAAATCTGTACAGATTTCTGCCGTGCAGGGGACGCTATAGGTGCTGCAACAGTAGCTGGTTGCAAAGCAATTGACATCGTTGTGAAACAAGAGAACTTCTAATCGGCCTTTAATGTTTATCCGCAAACAACTTACCGCACGATGGAGGTGCCATTTGACTGAAGAAATCAACATTTGGTGCTGGATGATTCAATCCGTGGCTGTTAACAGGGTATGGAGGCACATGTCCTCCGACATGACCAAAATAGCCCGCCATTTTGTCTCAGTCAACAAGGCTCCGCTGAGGAGAGAGAAAGACAGACAGCGCTTGTGATTATAAAATTACTGCCATCTATGTTCTGGTCTATAACACTATACCACCAGCCGAGAGTAGCTGTCAGCCCAGTGTACAAAGGAATGCATTCAATTACTTGTTCCCTGTTTCCATTCAAAGTATATATAGGCGTCTATTACGGCGAGTCAAATAATCAACACGCCCATGTGATACGGGGCTCCGATAGCATCAAAATAAATTTAGCCCTGGTTCCGTTTTTGTAAGTGCTCACCCGAGTATGAACGATTCGCTTTAATATGATTTTTATTGTGTGAGCTAGAACAATAGTTTTCATTGTAAAGGTGAGTTTTATTCGAAGGTTATTGTTTAATCTATGTGTGTGGTAAAGCTGTATTTCTATCTGTAGTAAATCCGCGACGACATTTATGAGCAATGAGTTAACAGACATGTTTCATATCACGTCGAGCAGGTGACGTTGATTTGTAAACTAAAAGGAGATGTATCTGGTTTTCGCTATCTCAGCAGTCAAAGCGTTTAAGTGGTGTCAAAGTCACGTCATCCTGCTGACCAAAGATATGTTTAACTGAAGGTGTCAAGTGATTCCGTTTTTTGCTCTTTCTTTATTGTTGTTTCGTTAAGATAACCACCAAACGCACGATTCAAGCCATTACTGGATTTGCAGAGGCAATAGAAATGAAATGACGGTCTGAATATACCTAAGCGTGGAATGAAATGTATATCGAAAGAGTCGTGTTTTGAATCAACTAATTGAGGGGGCGGGTTCCATTTCATTTAGGGCAATAAGCAAATTACAACTGTCATCGAGCATGACTCATTGTGGCGTAAAATTTTCCATATTCCGTTTGAATGGCATTTTTGTGTTATAAATATACGCGGACAAAGGATGCTTTTGGACTTGTGAATTTAGACTGTGAACGTTTTTATGTGACTTTTCGTATGCTTTATGATTATCTACGTAAATAAAATGTCGGAAGCGCATGTTTATGACTTTAGAGGAGTATGCGTTTTCCTACAAGCGGGGAAACCGACAGTATTACTGAAAATACTTCAAGCTTTTCCCTTCAACTTGATTTCTGTTTTGTCGTGAAAACTCTCCCATCATTTGTGTTATCAATTCATTACTTCATAATCATAGTGTAGATAACGGCGAATGATTGAACACCGTATCGACTCTATTAAACCTATTTCCATTGGTGGTATTTTTAGTCAGATTCAGTACAAAATTAAAAGTAACACTGAGTCTTCCAGGTTTTCAATTTCACTTTGCTGTAATTAATTAATTAAGGCTATATTTATATGTTCATGATGTGTATTCATACTGAAACCTTTTGTTGTGAGGATGAAGTTAATTAAGTTGATTGTAATAAATCTTTATGTGGTAGGACTCTTTTCAGTTTAATACCATTTGGATTGAAATCTTTTCAATGTTTTCCGACGATTCTACGAATTTTCTGATGAACTGAAACAACATTTTGCTCATCTCATTCAGCCTTTGTCTGCAACAACTGCGTTCTCTGCTGTGCTTCTCTCTGTCTCCGAACTAATACGCAATGCCTCTTGTTTCACGAGAAATCTTGGTTTGGAAGTTTCATCCCTTACCTGAACCGAGAGAGGGCGCTGTCAAACTGCTAAAACAATCGGCAAAAATAAGGTACAAAAATAAGGATGTCTCACTCCTTTAAAGATCCGGCTTCAGGCGAGTGTGTCTCTGATTGTTCCAAGCTGAAACTGATATTAACCACGTCTCCTATTCTTTAAGAACGTTGTGGGCTGAATCTGCTCCAAAGCACGCAAACTGCTTCCTTCTACGCAATTATCGTCTGTTCGGTATTTTCTTGTTTAATTTTTCGCGAGTAATATTGCACGCTTAGCAAAGCCCATCAAAAGAAAAGAAACGCTAAAAGGGAAACAGGTCCCATTCCTGCACGACACATTTCATAAAAGCCCCCGCCTCACAATTTCACAAGATGCACCAAAACGTGCGTATTTAGCATTCGTTAGGTAGCGAAGACTCGGCAAAAAAAGACGTGTAGATGGTCCATTTCATGATGGAATGAAACTAGGGTGGTAACCAAAACACTAACAGCATAGTTTCATTTTGAGCCAATATCGACACTATACCTAACCGAGATTACGACAACAGCTGATGCAAGCAAAATATCGAAAAGGTGCCTACACGACTGCAACATAATTGCGAGATGGAAAACAATTTTTTTTTTCAAGAGGCTCTACCTACACTTTGGCCATAAATGAAAATCAAGTTAAGTCTAGTTTCGTGACAATAGCCCTTTTCACAGTTACCTTTTCTCATTTGCATTACAATGTTTTTGAACGTGGATGTGAGGCAATTTCGGGCAGAAAATTGCCCGAAATTGCCTCACATCCACGTTCAAAAACATTGTAATGCAAATGAGAAAAGGTAACTGTGAAAAGGGTTATTGTTTTACTACGACGACTTCTATGCACCGTCGAGTAAAAGGAAGAATACGCCTTTGAAATCTATTCGATGACCTTTTCTTTACATGAAAAAAGAATACGCTTTTTGTATTATTTTTTTTACTTGTTCCTCAGATGAAACCTTTTAAGAATTAAAAGTGATTTGAAAATACTTCCCATTTGTAAGGAATTTATAATTCGTTTCTGATATTTAGTATCTAAACGGAGTAATTTTTAAATCAGACGGAATTGATACTATCATCGAGAAATATCAATAACAAGGCATAAAAGTCGTTATGTTTTCTTTGCAACATCCAAGTCAAAGTTGTTTCTTTGGCTAGAAAGGCTGCTCTAAGTTTATTTTTTCAATGCTTTAAGGCAAAGCATATGAAGGAGAGTTCGTTCAATCTACTGATGCTGAGGAGGTGCAAATAAGAGACGCCTCGGTTTAAATTAATGGTAGGTTGAAAACAAACTATCTAAATGCATTAAATGCATGAAGCACCATCTTAATAAGATATAGGAAGGCAAAAACTATTGCTTGTATAATTTTATCTCTTACCCGTACAAAACCTTTCATTGAATGTGGTTCTAATTTGTCAATCTGTGAATGAAACGCTAAAGCATGACCATTCAAACGAGTACTGATTCATCTGGTACTGTTTGTTATGCTATATGACGTGCTCCTAAATTCTGAGTCCCTGAATAAAATTCTATGGGTTATGAACCGCTGGTGAATACTCATCCATTCTTGTCAGAAGTTGTATACAAATTTTGCCAGGAGTGTGGATGAAATCCTAAAGTGTGATCATAGCATTTAAATACAAGCTACTGAGCAGTACATGTTCCCAAAGGATATGTTCGTTATCCTGTCTTCCCTAAGAGGGAGCCATACAAACATTTTTTGTCTAGCACCCTATGGATTTAAAGGGTTAAATGGGCGAGTGCGTTGAATTGCTACAGAAGTAGATCTTGATAACGATAACTGAGGGTAGGGTGTAAGGCGTGTTCACTAAGGCATCTTTCTCGGGGTCACCAAATTTAGCTTCAATTTATGTCTGTGGCCACTCATCTGTGGGCTAGCCTTCAGATTTCCAGGGAAATCCTAGCTAAACAACGAGGTTTTCTGGTAAGTTGCATTGGCTAATAAACAAAGGAAATAAAATTACTTTATTCAACACACAGCAGGGAGAATTCAGTTCCATTAGAAGCAACCTGGTAGCGTTAGACTCGCCTTTCAATAGGGTTTGCAAAAATATTAAAACCACACAAAACAAAGGTTACAGAAGTCACTTCCATTAACGACCAGTGGGCAGGATTTATTTAGTGTTGTAAAATTAGCTAACCACCTGTCATCCAAAACATTCGAGTTTCCATAATATTCAGTTTCAGTCAAGAAGACAAAACTACATTTTTAAGCCAAGCAGTATTGGGGTCTCTCTAGCCATTGACACACATTGCATGGACTTCCTTCCACATTCAGGAAGAACAGTTTTTGGCAATTACGAAATTGTTTTCAAGTTATGGAATTACAAGACAACTGCCAAGCAAAGTGGTTCTGAGTGACATTAGCATCGGACGTTTCCGAAAACGCATGCATCATTTTCACCCCTTGGTCACAAAATTCTCAAACCTACTTCAAGTTAATCCGTTTTAAATGTGGTTTCCTGAAACCAAGTTAGCGTATTGCTTCTTCCCGTTAACGAAGTCACGAAGGATCACCTGTAGACGTATAATTCGTACGAGACTTGAGAACCAATACAAACACAGTTCTGACTTGCAAACGTCTGGCGCCATGCCTCAACTTTTTCACTCCCAAATCTCCCAAGTTAGAAACAAGAACAATGAACAGACTTAATTTCATGTTACAAATCTCGAGAAACAAACAGCACAAAAGATAAAGTACTACTGCTCAACGGAAACACAATGAAATTTTGCCCACAGACTCGAAAGTTACGTAGAATCACCTTCACCTTGACCAGCATAATGAACAGTACGTACATAGGAAAGTACTGCTTAGTAGCTTTCTTTTAATGGTCACATTTTAGGATTTTATCACAGAATCAAGAGTTAACACACTAAGCACAATAAATAGTAGCACAAGGGAGTAATGCTCGGTAGCTTTCTTTTAAAAGGTCATACTTAAGGATTTCATCCACAGATTTAAAATTTAGAACCGCCGTACCATCAGACATAGGTCTAAGTTTTGCCTTTGGAAGGGAAGGCTGTGATTATAATGTTTAGTGCGTGTCTTATTTCTATTCTCGCCACTAACCTCGCAAATGTATGAAATGGTGCGGTTTTTTATTACGTCGTGCAATCAGTGCAGATGCTTTAAAATGATAAAACCTTCCTCTTCGTTGAGGCAAGCCATGGGCCTGAAAACATGGCAAGTAATTTTATGTCTTATTCTGTGGCATGGGTGAAATCCCAAATTACATAATGCACAATAAAGTGAACGCTATTGAGAGGTTCGTTCCAACTATACTACTATTTTCCTTTACTCACAATCGGAAATCGAGTTTAAAACTTCGCCCAATTTGCACACTTACTTAAGGTAAGGAGTTAATAATGCCAATCTTATAACATGGTTCAAATTGGCTTGTTGAATAAAAATACCGATGTACCACACTCGTTTGAAGTGTGCTAAGGTGCTGCTTCAGGATTTGTCTTGTTGTGATCTAGTTTAAAAAACACAGCTAAAGAAAAACCATAAGCGAGAATGTACTCAAGCAAAGCAGTTTTCAGTCCTTCAGAATTCGAACGTTCGCGCGTTTTATTTGCTGTATCGTTTCACGTAGTCGACGCTAAGACACTCCGAGTTCATTCCAGGCTATTACCTTTTCCTCGAAGGCCATTGTCGAATAGTGAAAACTCGAAAAAGGCTTTTCTATAACAGTAAGATTTTACGCTGCTCTTTATTCGTTTTTATTTAAAGACCTCGAGATTACGGCCATGTTTGTAGAAAACAGCGCTTGCCATGTTCACGATTGTCCACCATATTGAAACGCAAGCACTTCGGTACGCAGGCAAACTCAATTAGTTATTCAGAACACTGCCAAGAAAATCGATATTTGCTGAATGCCTTTAGTGCCTTAAAGGTCAGTAAATAGGAAAACGAATTAATTTTTTTTTTTAAATTGCTCTGAGTTCAGGAAAACAATCAGGGGTTTGAGCAAAATGGTCGAGAGGTTATCCGCAAACAGTCTAACATTGATTACACATAGGTTTCTCAATACTCTGACATGCATGTCTGTTTAGCTGTTAAGAAACTTCATCCAACGGATTTCCTTTAGCCGGATTTCCAATTACAACCTACCATAAACTTGAGATAAAAATAGTAACTGCAGAACCACAACCACTGTCTTCAGCGATGTCTGTACAGAGTCAGCTTGGACTCAGTTGTTGAAAATTTGTGGTATTTCTTTACTCCCAGGATCGCAGTCACTGTGGTCCTTACACAGAAATTCAATTTGAGAAAAATATCTACAATAAGCTCAAATAAAAACTCACAAACCTTCTCTAATCGAATAAGAATCCCTCAACGGCTAGTTTGCAACTCAATCTGAAAGTTCCGTTTCAGCTCTTTAAAAAGACTACTGTTTTCTCCTGTTGACATTGTACAGCATCAGTAAAGGAAGGCATGTCCTATAGTGCGCACGACTGAGTCAGATGATTCATCATCTCAGTTACAAGTCCTGCGTTTGGCCTCCAGTAGAAATGAGACAGGAAAAAAGCAACGACCTCTGATAGTTTCAAACTACGCTAATCAGTCGCTTGCGTTTTTAAGACACAGACAAAGCTGAAATTTTCTAGTGCCTCTATGTCTCAAGTTTAATGACGACATTTGCCATGTGGGAAAATGCCATCTCACAAGGGCTGTGAGTAGAGTGGTTGAGTCAAACACGCTTTTCATACTTAGTTTTTTTAGTCTATTAAAGTGTACAACGAACTTAAAAGTATATATGTTTATTCAGTAAAGTTACACCCGGAACGACAAGACAAATAAAAATAAAGTATCATTGGATTTAGACGTTGATTCTTGTCCTAATTATGTGAGAATCTCAAGCCACTTGCTGTTACACAACCGATAAAGGTAAATTGTACATGAAATTGCACGAATACCACAGGAAAAATTAACTGAAGGGGCAACGGAAAGAGTGGTTTGGACTCCTGACCGTGTGTTGTCTCAGGCAAAACATGCCGTGGGTTGAATCGCGTTGTCCTGGCGTACCACAGGTGAACACAACAACATACTCCCCAAGAGTGATCCATCACTACACAAAACGCGTCACAAAAACAAAGTGTCGTTTTAAAACCGGACGTTTAACCGTTTTCTTACGGTCACTAGTCTCTTAAACGTTTATCGATAGCTGTGGCTTAGAAGCATTATTTCGTGAGAATAGTTTCCAAGAATGATAAAAGGTTGGAGCTTCAATCAATGTGACTTCGTGCAAAGCAGTCGTGATTTTGTGGGACAGCAGCGTGAAATATCCGCTTCCTGTACTCATGGCTAGTTAGATTCAAAAGAATACAACGACCCAATAATCAAATCAACGGGAGAGAACTCCAGAAAAACAGTTCCACAATTTTCTCTACGTTTCGTATCACGAATTATTTTCACAGGGCTTCGAAAAATCAAGATATTTATCCGATTAAAAATTCTGTTAATCAAGAGCCGGTGTGACAGACTGACTACATGAATGCATCTCGCTGAGAAGTTTTGTTGTTGCAACGATGGCAAATTTGACCACGAGTTTTTGTCGTAAATCGAGTGATTGAAACCCGGTGTTCATCCTATTAACGGTTTCAATACCTTAAAGTGTTGGATTTTGTTCTCGATAGTGTTGCTATGAATGAAAAGCAGTCATGCCTATCAAAATACTGAATCAATAGAGTGAGCGTTTTGACAACTGCAGGCACGACTCACAAACTCAACCAAGAGCGTTTTCTTGCCGAGAGTTGGATTGAGTTCGCTCTGTTGGATAGTTAGCTTTGAGCGATGGATGCAATTTTGCCATGTTGTTGTACAAACATAAACCCTGCTAAAACTTGAAGCCTTCTAAATACTGGATTTAGCCCTGACATTTACTATCAATTAATTGAATAGCAGTTAAGTCTCGGTAAATAACCAATTATCCACACGGTCTTAGTGTTGCCGACTTGACACTTCATTCGCGCGATGAAACTCAACATCGTCCTTACATCGCTAAATTTCTGTCAATTTTTCGGCTGCGCTAAACCTAATATCATTGTATACGTGCTCTTATGCAGTAATTAAAAAGCTCCTTGCAACTTATATTAGAAGCAATATACAGTATCTCAACAGAACCGTTTAAGCGACGAACGAGTGCTTTTAGCCAACCTAAACAACACTTTGAAAACATTGCGTTAGATGCCGTCGAATAAATTAAGCATCGTCATTGTGTTTTAGGTTTAGACACGCGATTGATATTTTTCTTGCAAAATCATTCAATTTCCACTTCTCTGAAACAGCATTTAGAATACTACTCGAGCGTGTTGTACCAACCTTTCTCCTGCAGAAGTCGTATTTTCTTCACAAGGAACCCAGCTACGCCGCTTAATGACAACTTGGTATTTCTCACACAACCAGCAAAATTAACTCGCACGAAACTACACCGCAAGCTGTAAAAAAATTCAATAATAGAGATCGACGTAAAAAAAATTAATTCAAACTTAGAAACAGCGTTTGAAACGCAACTCGCTGTCACTTTACAGCAGTCAGCAAATCCAGTTTGGTGACTTTACCGGTTGCGTGCAGTAAGTGTCAATTGACTGACAAGTAAGAGAGGGGTCGAAACACGCTTTTACCTTATATGTAAAATAGGCACAGTGGGTCATTGCAGTGGCCGTGGCTCGCGAGGAACGTGTATTGCTTTTCGGCTCACGCCTCCGAGCTACTGAAAGCTTTGTGGACCGTCATTAGGCAAAACAAAGGAAAACTTCAAACGCAATTGTTCGAGGTGCGATTCACAACTTCGGGCAGCTGCTGCCCGCGATGTGGCGCTTAATTGAGTTAATTTCGATGCGGCGCAGTTCATTTTGAATATATGGGCCAGTGGAAAATATTCATTGCTCGCCCTTTGTTCCTAAATGTCGGCTCGGCCTCATTTCGGCCGTCTGTGAAGCGACAAGAAAAGAACAAATTAGATCACTGATTACTTTATTGCATAATTTGCATCAGAAAGAGTTCGCCTCATCTTGAAGGACTCTAATATCTCTAGCATCCTTTTCCGGTTAATACGGTATTTTTTAGTGACGTATTTTGACTGTTCATTGCGGTATGATCGATTTAAACACTTTGAAGATTTTAACACCAAATGCGTGAGTTTTGTCTCTTTTACAGTGATATTGACATTTTTACAAATCTTGTGTTATCTTAATCCAAACACTCTTAGGTTATTTTCGTGTTTTTGCCTTCTTTAGGGCAATCGACGTGGTCTAAAATCACTTGACAAAATGTAAATTTCTCTTACATACACTCAGTTTCCAACAAAGCAAACCGCCGAGTTGGGTGAGAGGATATTAACAATTATTACTGAAACAATATCCCCTCAATATAAATACTGTACACGGTTGTTGAGTACTTAGAGGCATAATTTACCGATCGTCTTTATTTTTTCATGCTACTAATTAAATTAAAACTTTAATAAAATTGTTTCTATTGACACCAAGAAGATTTAATTGCGGAATTGATTACCGCAATAAAAGTGAAATTATGGCGGTAAATGAGTGCCCTGAACAATAAAAAGCTCGCCGAAGGTCTCTGAATGTTTTGCCATCTGTAGTATTCGAGCGATTATGAGTTTGCTCGGAAATTGAACCTTCTTTTTCTTTCTCTCAAAAATATTAACTCCTTACTTAAATTGCCTTCCTTCATTTAACAGAACTGATCAAACTGAATTATTTGTAATCCCTTTGAACGAGTTTTAGACCCAAATGAAACCTGCTCTTTCCTCGGCTAATGTAATATTTTAACTAAACATTTTCAAAGGAAAACAGGCATTTCGCGGCTAGCGCAATCACACACTGCGTGACAATTTTAAACAATTTAACCCTCGCCGTGTTGATTTGCGGCTCTTTGGAGTATCACCGTAAATGTTACCCTTGTTTAAACCGATCACTGTTTTCACACGGGAGATAAAAACGGATCACTTAATTACTTTAACCCATTTGTAAACGTCTTTGCTCGTGCACAACTCCTAACGTTACTTTTTTTCTTCATCCATTTTTTCGCTTGTTTTTCATTGATTTCTCAACGTCATCTTTCAACCGGGATTCGAAATCCAGGTTCTACATATTTTATCAGCAAGCTATAAGGCCTCAGTTTAGCCATGAACTTTGTTTTGCAGCTGACTAGCTAAGAAATAAATTGTACACTGTCTGCTTCCAAACTTGGATTCGATTGAATTTCAAGTCTTTACATTTTGATCCGTGTAAACTCGTTATGTTAAACATGTGGGCAATATATTGCTTCGCTCGAAACTTTGCAAACATTAAACAAAAGATTGCCCTTGGAGTTTTGCTTTTAAGGTTTTCTCGACCGTTAAACTATTATAGCGACAGACTTCTACCGATGAAGTATAGATGCTTCCCCAGTCCGTGACTAAGAATGTTTCTTATGGATATTGAACGGCCGCCAGTGTAAACTAAAAAATAAAGTACTTCTGTAAGCGTACCACAAAATCCGCTTGCCTGTTTATCTTTAAAGCGCTGCCATTTATTTACCAATTCGCTGCGTATTTTCTTTAAAAAGATCAAATATTATATCTCGTTTCAAAAACAACTTAACAGTGTAGTTTGTTGGAATGTTAGACTCAACGTTTGCACAACTGGCGCTCAAATGTTTACTTAAAAGCAACAAACCAACACGCTTCAAAGTGTAAAGTAATCCTACCGAACAAGAATTGATAATCTAAGCGCTTTATTTCGTCTTAGACCCATCATAAAATAAACAATCCCGGTGGCTAGACCATCAGGGTTGGTTTACACCAGCAATGAAAGTTTTTCAACTTTTGACGAGAATAAACCACTCCTCATGAAACTTTTCTGGCGTTTTGGCCGTTTTTCGGCTCAAACGCAACTCTCAAAGAATGTATCTACCTGCTCCCTATGCTGGCGTGTGTTGTCACAGGTGTATTTTGTTTGTAGCTTACATGCTCGATAATAAGATTATGAACCTTCGAGCCGACAATTAGAAAACACTGTTTAGTTTAAAACATGCGAATAAAAAGCAGTATATTCTACCCTTGAGACTCCGACCAATACAGCCTGTCTATAAGGTCACGCCATTGGGTTGAAAATTAATTAAAAAGTTTCACCCCACCAGACAAAATCAAGAAAGAGTGGGTCTTGTTAAAGGTTGCTAAACATTTCGCTTTTTGCACAGTTCAAACATTTCGGCTTCAAACAAACGAACAAGAGTCAGAAGTAGAAGAAGAGAAAATATTTAATAATCAAGCCAAAACCGAACAAACAGGGCATTTGGCGCGACATTTTTTAACCCATGATATAATTAAATGAAAAATCAAACGAACAATCTCGTTGGTTTGTACATAAAAGCTCTGTCGAGTAAACAACATGGATTTTTAGTTTCCTGTGCCGATTTGTTGTTTATATTTTTAACTGGTTTGTCTACAGCTCAAGCTGGTGAATACCGTAAAGTCAAAGTAAGAAATTATATTTCAGAAATCTAAAGCAGCAATTGTTCAAATGCTCATTGAGGCATGTGAATCGAGATCTAAAAGATACATAAACGCAATATTGAAAGTTTGAAAACTATTAAAGCGAGGAACAAAAACGAAACTATATATAGTGAACGCACACATCAAATATATAGTGAACTGATTGCTTATGTGCATGCGTAGGTCTTTTTTTGCATGAGAAAAGAAAACGAAAAAGAGAAACAAATATCCTCTTCGCTGTAAACTATTCAACCAATTTAATTTCTATTTTTATGTTATGGCGGTTTTGTGTAGCATTTCATAGCCCCTTTGCCGCCTTACAAACCCTGGTTTGCTGATGAAAAATTCATTATCTCAGGCTTGCGGCAAGCTTTTCCAAATTGGCCAAAGCATTTGAGGAATCGGTCTAATTTTCATTTCAAAGCACAGTTCAAAGTTCCGACAGAATTCTCTGGCCCACTTATTCCTTCGGTTAATTGTCGGTAAGCTTTGAAAAGCGCCATATTTCTTTTTTCCACCTTTCGCAAACTTTTGATTAAACTGTTATCAAGGCCAAACATTTTCCAAAGCCTCTACATTTCCTTGTTGTATGTCACTTATTCACTTGACACATTCACTGAAACTGTTTGATAATCAGCAACATATAAAGGAAAACGTTAAACAAACAAGATATAGTGATACGAGTTTCGCTGAGAACTGACAAAGAATAAGCCTTGCAAAAGAAGCGCGGTAAAGTTGCTTGAAGTTAAACAACTGAAGTCTTGCTTCACGGCCGACTTTATAATGCAAATTTGAGTTCAGCGCTTGGCGGAAAAAGAATCACAATCGAAGAACTTGGACTTTTTTAAAGAAGATCTTTAACTCAAAATTTAATATGAGACACAACTTCCAAGTTAATTGTTTGACAAATGTATATCATTGATCCCCGAGAACGTCGATATTACGTTAAATTTAAATGTCTGTTTCTCTCCCTGTATTCAAAGGAACGGGCCACAGTTGCTTCATTTTGTTCTTGTACAACAGTCTTGAAAGAAATACATTTAAAACCAAAGCCTTTCCTTCAGTTGACTTATAAATTGTTTGTGAAATAAACATGTTCAGAGAACTCTAAACACATTCGTTCAACATAATGCCATTTTAAACAGCAATGTTTACAACTACGTCAGTGCATTGGCTTGGAATAACGCTAGTATTTGATATCTTCTCTATTAAAAATGGGAAGGTGTATTTGATATCTCCAAAAAAGTGACTTTCTCTCTATCACTGATTGTTTTACCGGGTATTCCCATCACTCATAGTATAGCTAGTTCTATAACGTTTAAATCAAGTAACCGTTAGACTTTTTTGATTTTATAGGTCGATTTAGCTTTCGTAGCAGGGACTTTATTGAAGTTTCAGGTCATTTTCTTTTTACTAAAGTTTATCCTTTTTAGCACGTAGCCTCAACAAACATACGTTCATAACGTTTTACACATTTGTTTTTCCTAAAGGCACTTTGGCTAGATAAATTAACTCAAACAAAAGATTATTTTAGAATGATAAGTTATTTTCTGATGTATTTTCTGACAGAGGGAGCAGTGTCAGTGACCTAAAATCATTACCCAGCCCGTTTTAATATTTCAAAGACTTTATGACCAAATCGTTTCCTAGAAACTTCTTGCAGCCTCAAGGGTTAATTTATTACAAAAATTTCACGGCTTGCCGATAAGGAAGTGTTAAGAAAAACCCTTTGCATAAATTTACAAAACGAGCAGTTGATTCACATGTTTAGATATAAATTGCAGTCAAAATACATAAGTTATCAGAGGACTCTAAACCTTACTTGAATTCAGGGGCCAAAGAAATTGCACAAGAAAAGGTATTCAGTCTTATACAAAATATATATTTAACATGTTAGGGTTGTTGTATTTCAAGCTAAACAGGATGGGATGATTTTCATGGTATGTGACAATTTTAAGATTTTATATATAGCCCGCAGGCTTTCGAGTATCAAGATGATAAGCAGAGGCCCTTTTCCACTTAAGAATGGGCATTTCGCAATTTCGTTGCCTAGCCGATTAAATGCACTTGGTTAAATAGTAGCACTATAAAAATCTTAATAAAGGGAAGTTTAAAGAGAGTCACATAATTAGGGAAGTTTTCAGGGCAACTGCGTGGTCCAACTGCACTCAGTTAATTATCAAAACTAATTAATTTTGTACGTTTCGTTAAGAACTACTGGGCGAGTAATAACTGATGAGCAAGAAAAGCGAATAACGTCGACGGCTATAAAATTTAGCGACAGTTATAAACAACTTTACAATCGAAACAATACGATTTAGTACTTGTCCAGAATCGCTAACACGTGTGTTATTGAAAGGCGATTGCATTTTGACATGAAGTTTTTTCTTCATTGATCTTGTACACGTCTCTTTCTTTTGAGAATGTCAAGTTATCTGTATAGACTGCATTGAAACTAAAGGTGTTCCTGCAGATTATTTCCTCACAATATGCCTTGTTGCAGTGGAATAAAACATTAAATGAGTACGCTAAAACGTAGGCTAGTATCTAAGGAAAGAAACCTGAGTTTAAAATGACGCCTTAGTCAGGTGCTCAAGAAACTAAAACTCTTACTGTCACGTAAAACTCAAATTTTCAGAACACTAGTTTAACTTCATTACCATCCTTTGGGCCATGAACGTTGAAGAGGACATGTGTAATTTGAATGTATGAATTGAGAGTGCGTTAGTGAAAGACAAACAGTTTTGCCTTGCAAGAAGGACTGAAGTTCTTTTACATTCAAACCTGATTCACTCGCGGCACGTGTCACTTAGCCCAGTCCGTTCCTCCGTCAGAAAAGAGACCACTGGACGTTCCTAGGCTTGCTAGCACGTTTTTTTGCTTTCACTTCTCTAATATGCTTTCTCTAATTTTCCAAATACGCTATAGTCTGTGTGCGTCCGTGTTTTGGAGCGAGTTAAGCGTGCCACTCATCGCAGCTCGAGTAATCGAGACTCAACTCTCCAGCTGCATCGATATATCTTGTGGACAAATCTAAAGTGAGTACGTAAGACAACTCCAAATCTTTCACCATTTAAACTGACTTAAACCCACGTGTCTGTTATAGCAACAGAGAAGAGAGCTTCTCGACCTTGTAATGCTATTTCTTTGCTTGTATACAATCAGACTCTTGAATCCGTCTAAAATACATGAGGGTAATTGGCGATCTAAGAATGTTCCAGATAAAAGGAAAAACGTACTCACTTCACGTTGAAATATTTCTTATGACCATTTTATGATAGAACAAATTTATTTTGCTCTTTATGTATTTTGAATGAAAGACTGATCTGATTATTCGATTTACAAAAAAAAACGAACCTCTCTAAAGGGCTTTTAAGCATCGGTTTATAATGCGGTATTTTTTGAAAGAACCCATAAGCCCGAATTAACAAACATGCTTCCTCTTAACCGATAACAAAATAGCCTTCCAGTAAAGTTAAGCCGGGAAATGGCTGCAGTGACCAATTTTCAGATTGTGGCAGTTATAACCGTCTTGCTTACGGTTCATCCAAGGGTTTTTATTGAACAGTAAGCGTACGAAAGGTTACATTTTCCTAATTGCACTGTACCAAAACGTAGGAAGTTGACCTTTTTTTAAATTTTAAAGGATCTGGCAGCGAGAATTAAGGGATGTGCCCAAAACAATAGGAGTACAAAGAATTTTATCAGCTCCTAAATTTAGAAGAATAGAAGAGGATTTCGTTATTTTAACAAATCTTGTACTTGATAGGTATCTTAGCTTTATATACGCACAACATCGGAATTACATTCAATATTAGAGAACTTCAAGTGAAAATAAAAGGAGATTCGGCAAGGTTTACAGGTAAATAGCTTCATTTGACTGGTATAATCTAGTTTTCTAAGCTCTGTAAGGCTCTGAAAAGCTTCTTCAGAAGAAACAATGACTATAATCACAGAGTCAGCCTTGTGTCCAAAAGCTGGTTAAGTGCGTCTGTAAGAATGAATAATCCCTTGAGGTACTTAAAGGTGGCATAGAATGCATTCATAGCTTACAGACTTGGAAAATCACGGGACATTACGTTCCTTTTTCAATGTAACAGTTGAACTCAGATCAAACTGGCAACACCATTGGGCGTGACTGGAAATTAATCACAAAAGAAAAGCTTTTCAAGGAGAGATTCGATAACGACCACTCCCATGTGTGTGTTTAACTAAATTTTTGACCTAACCGAGAAGCCTTGAGCGGGCCGGATAATCTCGATGTTTCAGTTTGCAAGCGATTCGTGTGGCACTGGAAGTGGCCGGCTGTCAAAGTCGTTTACAAGTAGCAAGATATCTTGATTCGATCGTTGTTAGATATGCTTCTTCAAGTTCACTCGGGCTGGCTTGTGTCTTTTAATTTTCGATTTTGAGCCTTGTCAGATTTTGAATCTATCATGTATGTATATTGCTTATATGCCATACCAGTCAGTAACTCAATTCTCAAAAATGCTCTAATCTCTCGCCCCCTAAAGCCGGAACTATCCGAAAATATTCTACCTGAAAGCACGTTTGTGTCACGTTTTTCCACCAATTTCGTTGTTCTTTCAAACCGTTTGGGTTGGAAAAAATCCAAAAAATACAAAACGAGGAAGAAGTGTGAAATGCTCCTAAACTGTGTCCTGGGCTTGCATGGATTAATTAAAAAGTTCTAGAAAGGCTTGCGTGTCCCACTCTAAGTAGGTCTATTGACAGCATGTATGGGTCTTATTGACCTCAAGACGAATATGGTAGGATATAAATCGCGTATCACGAGAGGTACGCAAACATTCAGGAGACTTTAACATTGCTGACAACTAGGCCAAGAAGGAGGTGTACATTTTAACATTTCATTCAACGCCCATCTCTTAAAAACTTCCCGTGTTCACGTTGTGCCTGTTGCTAACACTCAACAGAGATATTCGCGGGATTTCAGTATTAAGTTAAATAGGTAAGTCGAAAATTTTGTATAACAGTCACGGCAAGGTCTTGTGCAGTTATTACATGACCCTGCATGCTAAATTTTGTATGTCAAATACTGCGACACAAAACTGCATAACATGCTCTCCGAATTCGCGAATTGCACTTCGAACAAACAATAAAGAGCTAACTAATTTCTGATTCCTTCCGAAAAGCGGTCGGACTGTTTCAGCGCCAGTAGATACCACTGCAATTATCACAGGCAAGGATTTAAGACGTTGATCCGTTTATGAAAATTTACTGCGTTGACAGGAGAACGCCAAAATTAGCGAGGGTTAATTGATATGTAGTAGTTTCCATTTCGGTCAATCGTCGATCTTTGTCCGATTGCAATTTATACGAATCGGCCTGCTCCCCTTTCCGGTGATAGGCGATTTCGTTTACCGGCTTGTGAGGAAAGGATTTGGTTAGAGATCTTTCTCGTCGAGCCCTTTTAATACACAGAGCAAACCGTTACTTTACAAAGGAACTACGATCGCTTGAGAAAGGTATGGACAATTTTTTGCTTTTATCAAAATGATCATGTTTATAAAAACAAAATTTATTGGATTCGTAAACGATATGAATTGTCTCGACTTTGTCTTAGTTATGTAGTCGATAGCTCGATAATTAAGGTGCGCCCTCTGTTTCAGTGTATGATTGTTGCTTTTGCATTAAAAATAGTGTTAACTAGTCCGGCCTTTGGTTGTGACATGTTAAGAAACAAACGAGCAAACGAAAAAGGAACTAATAAAATTCGGATTTGATTTAATTTCCGGGAAGCTCTCAGAACTACAATTCGCAGGGACAGAAAGGTCTAATCCGTCCGATTTTCACTTCTTATTTGATGGTTCTGTCACTTTTTATTGCAACCAAATTCATAACAGTGTAATTTTGAAAAGGTGGGTTCCATAAAACCATAATATAGAGCAAATGAATTATGTTTACTTTTTGCAAAGAAAAGACGTAAAGAAAGGCAGTGTGTAGAGAATGGTTGAACACGTTAAATGGTTTACAAAAGTAAAATATCAGTAATTATTCACCTTAGTTTGAAGAAAAAATAAAAAGGCTTCAGCTATCAACTAAAAATTCAAAACCAAAAATAAAATGTGAGCAAGCCAATGTTTAATCATAATATAGGGTTGCAAATATAAATATTGAAATTTGCTATTGATTGTAAACTTATGACCTGTGGCAGAACAAACGGTTTAGTTAATGTTCGTTTTCAACCACTGAAATCGATCTTGTTAATTACAACTAATTACTTCTTTTCCACCGAAAGTCGGAATCTTGAAAGGTCGATTGAAAAGTTAAATTGCAAGCCTTTGTTTTGGACGGTGTTCAACCTTGCTTGAAATTTCTTTCAAGAAAGGCAAAATATTCGGTTTTACTATTCAAACGAACTCTATTGTATCAGTTTAACGTTTTGTTGTTTTCAAGATCACTAGTTTGCTTTCAACGGTTCCGTTCCTTTGAAACATGCTCAAAGCGCCCTGAAATTTCCTTTTGCATGCAAATACAACTCTATGAGATAATTGGCAAAACATTCGCTTCTTACTTTATTACACTGCTAAAGTGGTGCAAATTAGAATTGATGAGATCCTTCACAAAATGTTGTTGAAATAAACACTCTCGACAATTTAGAATTATTGAACGCGAATTTAATAACAGTTGCCTTTTGAAGAGGTTTAGAACATTGCCGCAAAAATTTTCCGCGGCATCTGGAAGTCTACCCCGCCTCTATTGATTAAAACAACAAAACTCTATCTTCTCGTGCCGTTCCAAGTTTAATATACTAAGATAAAAACAATCATAAGAGGCGAAGAGCAATGGCCACTGCGACATAATCATTTTAAAAGGGTAAGCAAGAAGGATCAACGTAGCTCCAGGTCTCTCGCCGTGAATCTCTAACGATGTTAATGTTAAATTAACCTCTTTCGAGCAGGGAGTCCCGCTTACAGTTTGTATTAACTGATCACTTTTCGTTCCCTGTTTGCTTCATTCATTCCAGGGAAAGGACGTATGTGTTGATCTACGAGAGCTAACAACGCACGATTTATTTAAACATCTCATAGAATATCTGCCCGGCAAAGGAATTGAATTACGTTGCGGAATCGCTAGAGGTAAGCACAGTAATTATTTATCATTGGTCGTATTTCCTTCTCACGTTGAGCATTTTAAAGTTGAGTTCTCTCAGTTTCATATCGATAGAACCAACTACATCAGACCCCTGTTGTTATATGTCCTCAAATTGTGTTCGTTATTGTATTATCATGATAAAATAAGCAACTAAATCTAGCAAAAGCTCTTTGAATATCAACATTGAACACGAAAGCGCTTCGTCAGTAGATTGTTACTGAAATTAATCAGGGCACCTCGTTCTTTTCCGCCACATGACAGCCAACTACCGTTAGCCTTTATTAGTAAATCCTACGTTTGAGAAATGTAGAGCTTTACAGGTTGCTTTCAATGTGTTACTGGCTCACAAATACAATAGAGGTTTTTCCAATGTGATTCATCTGCTACTCAGAGTTGAGGTGTGCTATTTTAATGACCTGACCATTGATCAACGAAACCCAAGCGCAATCACTTCCTCACCTTGTGCGCCTAATCATTACTCTATCGAGATTTAAAATCGAGCGTCCTTTCCAGTTAAATCGCATTGTGCCTGTTCGTTTATCAGCTTGTGGGGGGGACAGCTCTCCTCGCTTAGTTGAACAAGGAATTCTGGACAAATTAAACGGCAGTTTAGAATATGACATTCTCGTCAATAAAGCAACATGCTGTGATAAACACCGCCCAGAAGCAACCGAAGCAAAAACAAAACAATAACCCTTTATTTATCGTGATTTACCTTTCCTTGCGTTGATTGTAAAATCACAGAATACAGGCAGCGATAAGGCGACCTTCCCGATATAAGCTGTCGTGTTAGATGTTGAGCTTTTCCTTAAGGCCCTTTAATAATAGGATATAGAAGAAATAATCCTTCAAAGTGAAAGAAAGATCGCCAAACGCTTTCAAAAACCAATTACCCCGATAATAAGAATCCATGAAATCCCACAGAAGCGCTTGTATCTATACCTTTCTTCACGTTGGAGTCATTACGGACGTCTCATAGTACTCGTTTTATTCACACGGAAAGTATTTTATAAATTCAAACCGCAGAGGTCTTGAGCGAACACAATTACTGATGCCTGTTGAGTGTATAATTTTCCCACACAGATGGTCAAAGGAATCGCGGTTTTGTCGCAGACATGCTTTTGTGATTAGCAAGAGACAAGATGACCTGTACCAGATTTTCGAGATAGGACCATTACACGAGAATTGCCACTGAAAAGAGCCATCATTTCAAAACTACGAAAATCTGCTATCTCCCTAGATCAATATTTGTGTTCAAATTGTGTGTTTTTACGGTTTTCTGTTTGATTGCAAGTACCACCTCGTGTTGATGTATGGTTTTTCCAAGTGTTTACCTTCGCATCATCTAAGTTTCGAGATAAACAGCGTAAAGATAATTGAAAAGCACATTTATCCCACTATAGCAACACGATTAAAGCACAAATGTAAGGGCGCTAGAAAATACGACCAATCTTGAGTCTTTTATTGGAGTAACGCAAGTTAGGTCTTTCAAAAGCCGATTTATCGCTTTGACCTCGTCTATCGAGACCAAAAGGAAACTGGGATAAGTGTTGTTTATATAAGTTTGTTTAAATCACGAACATAAACTAGATGCCTCATTGTAGCTACATATGCGTTATGTTGAATTACCTTTTTCTGCAGCTCTTTCTTCCTTGGTCGTTTGATTAAGCCCCTAAATGTGTATTCAAAAAAAATGTTTTTGGGTAGCCGTGAAATATAACTGTTTATAGGATGGAATCGTGCAGTACACACAGACACTCGGCGGGAGGTTCCCTGGATGTTTAATTTTCAAGCAGGAGTTTGTATGTCTAGCCCCCTTTGCCAACAGAACCAAGAGGGGGAGCCAAGACAAAGAGATGTGTTTTTCTTATTGTCTGTCAGTAATTGACTTGAGCTTAGCCCTGGAATTGTTCCCTTTCTCTTCGCGTTTTGCGTCTAAACTCGAGTCGTAAAAACCACAAGTAAAATCTAATCCGGAAACGTTGGTGAGCAGGGCACGAATTCCTCCCCGTGGGTTTTTAAGGGGTAAAAGCTCATTGAAGTAATCAATTTAAGCACAATTTCTATGGCTGCGAAGAAAAAATGAAGTTTTTGATAGTGTTGAAGAACCTATTTCATTGAAGGCTGCGTCAAGTGACGTTAAATCTAGCAAGACGTTCCCTACTGAAGTATTTTGTATGAAATAGAGTGTCGAAAACGTTTTCCAGTTGTATTGTATTCTCGATTAAATCACTCACGCCTTAATAGAAAATGCTTGACAAGACTTGAAGCCCACGAGCTATTGCAGTTCTTGCCAGATGAGCTCGTTCTACTAGAATTCTGTTTACTGAATTGTAAAATATTTCGTATTTTCATTTTACAATAACTTTGGCTATTTTATCTCCCAGTATTTATTTCATTGATTTTAAAAATAAAGAAAGTTACGGAAACGAGGAAAGTGAGGGTTTTCCAGAATTTCTGGGACAGTTAAAAAACCCTGATTGAAAAAAGTAGGAAATACTTCTTCTAAAGATTCGTTTGACAAAGGATCGTTTGGTCTAATTAGTTAACAAAAGATTACTGAATCGAAAAGGAGCGCTCAAGGGAGGACCTGGTTCAGTTTTTGTAAACTATGTACTAGAAAATAAGGAACCATTTGTGCAATTCAAAGACGCCAAGAAATTAAACATATCATTGGTCGGTAAACTGATTTGCAGACGACCCAAGACAAGTTGGATTATTTGTGCACCAAGCAATATCACAAAATGTGAATGAACTTATACATCAGTAAAGCTTTAATTGCTTTGAGAAACTAAATAGTTAGTGTATTTAAGTTTTCAAGTCACAAGATTTGACATTGTAAAGTCGATAACTCAGGATGAATTGAGCTAGATGAGGCAAACGGGTTTTAAACTTTTCCAGCCAAAAAAAATCTGACAATGTAGTTATTTCTGGGGCGTCAGTCCAAGATTACAAACTTTGTTTGTTTACTAAGGGTGGCATGTTACAATCTTCCCGCTTTCCAATAGCTCATAAGCAAGACGAAACCTAACAGTCTTAAAATTAAATCGGTAATTAGTGCACCTTTGGTTCTAATTGAAAATCTTTTGAATTCGGGATAGGAATGAATTTGTCCTTTTGGTGTGACGTAATAAAAGTTGACTTATCCTTTTCTTCTGGTGGTCATTGTTTTCTGCCACAAATGCTACCACGTATACAGAAAATAAATGGACTACTGTTTTGCCATAGCGTGTGTCTTTCAAAATTAAGCTTTTAGCAAGGCCGCTCTGTTCTTAATATGACATTTCGCGCAATACGTTCGTAAAACAATTTGATTTAAGCCCTCAGTAAACTGAACTGTGTCAGTGGATTAGTGGCCTCCAATCCATGGGACATCCGTCCTATTCTTTACAAAATCAAATTAAAGGAGCCTATTCGTCCAACTTATCGTCCATAAAGAGACTCTATATGTGTCTAAAATCAGGAAACTCAATGCTTATTAGTTGGCAAGCGAGTGGGGACAACAGATATAGTTCACGGAAATGTCTTTTTCGATGTACGAGAACCGTAACGGATTCTTTCCCATTCCAAGTTCTTACTTCTCCAAATATGTTCTCAACTCTTTCTTTAACAAGGAAAGGCAAGCTGTTGACCTAGTAAGTAGTTATTTTTTTTCGGCAAGTTCTCAGGGTGTCATTGCTTTCGAGATCAATCATCGCTAAACAAGGTGATCAACTGCGAACTTTCAATGTTGCCTGTTCTGCGGTTTCCCACCTTCGTAAATCAGCGAAATAAGTAAAGCGTTCTGGTTAAGCAATAACAGGGTCTGTTTTATTACTTTCTCGGATCAGCGCGCGGAATCATATCCTTTGAGATAACTTCTTCATTTTATTTTACCAAGGAGTTTTGCGGATTAATTAATCCTGTAAACTAGTTCTGTCTTCACACGTGTTTCAAGCGGGGTTTTGTGGATTACGCCTTGTGCCTTTATTCTTTTCACTTCACTTGCTTAACGCACAATTTGCTTATTGAGAAAGTCTTCGATTATGAGCACTCAAACGTTCTCAGAAATTTTTATAGGAGAAATTTGTTTTATCTCAGTAGACGTCCAAGTTTCGATTTCTGAGATGTTTATTTCTAAGGTTAATTTCTAAGCTACTATTTGGTTTTAATTTCTTTGCTCAATTTCCAAGCGTCTTCTTCATGGAATCAAAGTTTGCAACTTTTGCTGAATTGATCTAAGCATTCCCTAAGCCATAACGACATCTGATCATGAGCTTTAAGGCTTACAATTAGCAATATCTACAACTTTTTTTTCCTTCTAGCTTTCCGTACTTCCTTATTTAAAAAATGTCACCCAAGTAGTGTAAGTTCTGTTAACAGTGTGCAACCCAAAATGAATGGTTATTTTTGTTACTGCAGCCTCGCGGAACCGAGTTTGTCAAGTATTATCAAGTTGTTTCTTTAACCCAATCACGATGACATCTCGTAGTAGGTTCGTGTGATGCGTGGCTTTAACCTTTTTAGTCTGAAGTGAACATAAAATGCTGCCATTTAAGTAGAAGCTGTTGAGCATGGCAATTCTTTCCTGCGGTGCTGTTTGTGTTTCGATATCTTTACAAAATGAAATTTCGTACTTTTTTTTTTAAGATTTAACTTGTCCGCTATTACGAGTGAAGTTTGAATTCTCCATAATGTTTACCAATACGCGTCCTTTGGTATCAGTCCTGAGAAATTTCTTGGTGATTCAAGACAATATTTCCAGCAGTTATTTCCGTCCCTTCGCCACCTGCCTGCTCAGTTGACAATGTACTGATATTTAAGAAAGAAATTTATGCCAAACTTGGTCACCACTCGGTAATCAAATGTGGGAATTAAAGCATAGTATTAAAGGATCCTTGTACTACTAAAATGTCAGTTATTTTGAATGAAGAGAATTGACCAAGTTTTGGCCTCAATCCTCAAAAATCGTTTATTTTAACTCTCAGAGACCATCAACAACCTCTTGAACTAAGCGCTTAACTATTTTCAATACATGAAAGTTTTATTCCTTTTATACTCCGAAAAGTTGAGATCTTTTTGGTGAACCCCTAAAAATCCAATGTGCCATCAATCATGAAGTCTGAGAGTTCTGCCACAAATTCCTTTCGCCGAGCTTCGATGACACGATTAGACACTAAATGGCGTCAACAGCACGTTAACTAGACTTACGAAACTCTAAGTATCGTAATTCTATAACTGATGCATTATAGTGTGTCTAAAAATTATTTTGAACGACTTTTGGAGATTGCAAAATAACATAAAGCCCTTTGTTGGTGACTGTTGGCTTGGGACAACTGATTGCTCAGGGTTTTTGGCGGTTTGGGGTTTTTGTTATTGTTTATTTCGTTTCTTCCTATCAGCCACTTCCTTAGCAAAAGAGCACGTTTACTAATTAGCACAAACTGGCCCCTATTGGTGAACGTAATTAAATGACAGAAATTGAAAATAAATTGTCGGTTTTATGGCATCTTCCTCCCAGAACTGGTTCTGATCTGTGAGCGAATTTCTGAATGTTCTCGCCATGTGTTTTTCCGCCCATTCCAAAAATAATGGCATTTTTAGTAACTCTTCAAACAACCGGATTCCTTCATGAGATAATTCGAATCCTTTAAATGGATTTCTATGTTTGCTAATGGAGAGGAAATGTTATAGATAATTTTTGTAGAAGTGTTTCCGTTAGGTTGAACAATAAACATGAAACTACCATCGCGGGAAAACGTGCTTGGTTTCAATTCTTGTGACATCATAGATATATCGTGACAAGTTTAATCCAAACCTAATATTTCATTTGCAACTACGCGGCTTCCTTTTGGCTACCATTGCAGTCAATTTTACCTCCCACATTGTTCTAAATTAGCAAAAGAGCAGTAAAGATTCTACGTTTGATGTTCAACAAATAAAAGCGCTCCCCCGTGCGCTCGTGTGGAACGGTGCATAGTCTTAACAAACTTTCGGCCACGTAATCCCGCATTGCTCTCATGACCTAGGCAAGAATAATCCGGCTGGGTGTAGCACTATCATACGTTTGTTTTTATTATGTTGAATTTCAGGAAGAGTGCTTTGTCAAGCGGATTTTCTGTCCCGTCTTTTGTGTTCGTAATTTGACAGCTAGAATCTGCAGGGGGGCCTTAAGGGGCAAGCTGGTAAAGAAGGTCGCGAGACTAAGCCGCAAACTGATCATTTCACCAGTATTTTCATTTGCTTCCATAGCACGCGGCACACAACTCAGTCTCAACCGTTCACCAAGAATCAAATATGGCGGGCTTTCTGAACCATTATCCACCATACCCGGTTAACGGAGTTAACATGCCTCCAAGAACAGCCGACATGTTCTCCCCAATGGTTGCTCCGCCTTATGGTAAGAATCAAATTTTTATTTTTAGTCACTAAAGACCGACGATTCTTCATTCGAGTCACCAGAGTCCTAATAATCTTAGGCAATGGCAACCAAAAGAACACTCGATCCAGAGTGAAGCCTCGATTATCCACTACTAAGCTTTGTAAATGGTTTTCGAGAACAATTTCCCTCCGTTTTATAGTTTTCCCTGTAGCTTAGAGGACCTCCCAGATTTGGAGCTTTAGAATTTGTGAAAGGTATTTAGACGAGTGTGATTTTCGACAAAGCCTATTTGAGGACTTCCACTACTAGCAAAATGCTGGGTGAATACACACACTGCCTGTGGTGTTTAAATACAAGATCGGTTTCCATCTGTTTCGTATTTATCCAGTGACTGGAAATATGTTCATCCTGTGTCTTTTGAAGGATTGCCTCAAATTGTGTCAAATTCAAGATGGAAGTTGTTTGTTGTCCATGTAGGATTTGCGGGCGCCAAAACTCTTAAGTTAGGCCGATTTTCGAAATATAGATTTTTTTCAAAAACGAATGTCGTTTAGGGGTTGAGAAATATACTTCCCGTAGAAAACAACAAAACTCATTTGCGGCTATGGAAGCTGTTGTACAAAGACCGCATAAAGATAACATTATGACTAATGGCGTTGATAAACTTGGTTTTAAAGAGTTCTTTGTGATGCAATCAGAAAGACGATAAAATTGTTCGTAAATCGTTTAAAAATTGGTTAGTATCTGTAACTTAAATCGCAGTTGAGTTAAAGAGAGCTGAACTTTTAAGACTTTAAATATCGTTTTAGTTCTTTATTGACCATGCAAATGAAAAAAATCGGGAGTGTGCCGTGCTATGAAAAGAACCGTTTGTTCAAATATTTGTACGTTTAATTTGGCCAAACTGCATTCCACAGAAAATAATTCAAGTAACTGCCTATTTTACAATTAAGGACGCCGTATTGATATCTAGCTAGTAAAAATGAGTATTGCATGCACAGTGTTCCTGGCGAAGTTTTTTCCTAGCCTTGTGTTAAAAGTTGAAACAACAGAGTAGAGAGAGGGAGACACGCAGAAAGAACAGGCCCATTTCACAATTCCTACAACTCAAACTTAATTTATTCAATTAATGTAGAATGTAATTGCACAAAGTAACATGGACGTATTTCAATGTTTTGGAGCCATGGATTCAATGAGTTTATTTGGTCAATGCAGGCATTGTATTTTCAGGTTATCCACGAAAACAAAGGAGGGAGAGGACAACCTTCACAAAAGCACAACTAGAAATCTTGGAAGAGCTCTTCTCCAAGACAAAGTACCCAGACATTTTTATGAGGGAAGAAGTTGCCATGAAAATAAATCTACCCGAATCCAGAGTACAGGTAATTTAGATTTTAGTTTTGCAGCTAGAGAGAGTTCTAATTCTAGAGATGTGCACAGGCTTGTCGACAGTTTACGGAATTCGGCGTATCTCGTCGCGTGATCTAGTCTAGCCGGGAATGGCTACAGTTATAAAGTTAGCACGTTGGAATGATTTAAGATAAGCTACCACTGAGTTCTAAAACTTGTCGTCTCTTCAAGTAAGTTTGAGCTTGAAAACAGAAGACAGAGATTAAAATTTGTCTTTGGGTTTCATTATGATGATGTGCAGGTTGAAATGAATAGGTGGGGCTTGTGTGCTGTTAAACACGCAGATGTCTGACTGAACACACGAAATTTCCACAACACAAGTCCAAAAAGATTTTCCCTTACAATTTTTTTTAATTTGTTTACCGTCTTTCCTAGATCGTGCCTGAAATGGTTCGGCATTTTTCTCTGTCTTCTTCTTCTTTTCTTCCACATGATCCTCCGCTTGTTTTAAACATCCTTGCATCCTTTTGGGCAAGTTTTCACCAAACACCACTTCGAATATTGAACAAAGAAGGACGACAAAAGAACGTCCTATCAAGCGGGTTTCTTTAGAATGATCTCGCGTTAGCAGGTCATCCACAGACGCCAAAGAGAGAACCACCATAATATACAACACCACAAAAATGTGCTTATGAACTCATTTTCAGGATTTCATCTGTAGAATAAAAGTTATAAACACATTACAAGCCTTAAGAAGGAAGGGGTAGAAACTCCAAACTAATTTGTTTAAAACTTTATTTAAAAAAGCGTACACGCAAAGACTGTGGAACCAGTAACAATGAGTCCTGCGGCCCTTGTCATGAAGGCCTTGTTTGTGAATCGTGTTTGTTAAGACTTCAGTAAAAAAAAAGGTCCCTTTTCGCATTTTCTACTTCGTTTTGGTCCTCAAAATTAAATTTTTAGCTCTAATAACAAATCTTTTCTAAACACGCACTTACCTTTTCCTATTACATCAGGATTACTCGACGACATAGTTTCACGTTGTTTGGTGGTTTTCAAAGTGGGCTCAGTGACAAGTTGACAATTCCTGTCTCGTTGCGGAACTACAACTAACAATAGACGTTTCTTTTCTAAGAGACACCGCATTTCGTATACGTGATTTCTTACAATAAAAATTCAATTTTAATAGGCGAAAAGACTTGTTTGTTCACCGCAAACGGAATTGCCTACCCAATTCCAATACTTTATTTCACGATATGTACTCCGTCTTCATGAGTTCAAAGTTCTGTTTTAGTCGATGCCTAATCTTTTCCCTCCTAAAACTCAAACTTGTGAGAGAGTGGACGAAATCTTAATAAATTCCTTCTAATATATATATTAAAGGAGTATTTTCCTTCCTTGTTCGTTTTCTTTGTTTTAACATTGGAAATTTTAAGACGAACAATTTGCCAGTTTGTCTTCTGGAAAAGAATAAAATTATTTAATAAAAATAGGAAAGGGCGAAATCAAGTTTGCCATGCTCAGTATAAATGAAAAGTTGGAGGAACAGTCAAAGAAGTAAGCTAATCCAACCAAAAAAGACAAGATACACAACTGAAACACCTGAGCACAAACAACACTTTCATTGTAAATAGGACTTGAATGAAACCTGAAACAACCTGTATGGATGTTGTTTTTCTTTTATTACAAGAGAAATAGCTTTTATCAGAAATTTTATGTGTGCAGAACTTTACAAAAAGGGTCCTTGTTAACGCAAGATTCAGCAAAAACCAAACCAGGGAAGAGAATACTCTACTTTGATGTGTCCGTAAAGTTTACTTTGTAATTCGAAGAAAAATGGAATGAAAATTGAGCTAAGTATGCACTAACTGGAAAAAAAAAGGTCTTCGTTTTTTACTCTTTTAACGTTCAATTTTAGATGGAAAACATTCACTTTACGTTAAGCTCATCTCTGAGTCAGGTGCAATTTTTAATTAAATTAAAATAGTTTGACTTCCGAGCGTTTAGCTGTTAGCTCTGAGAGGGCGTCTGGTTTGTGTACGTACACACAATTGTACTGACAGAGATTTCACGCCCTTAGACCGTTCATCTATTCTCACGTAATGACTTTAAGGTTAAAGATTCTTTCATTCAAGCTTTTTTAAATATTAAAAACCTCAATTATACCTATATCATCAGATACATTTGATTTATTCTAAGTAAAATGTCTCTTTTCGTTTTAAAAGGATGTTTTTTTCTGATTGCGTGTACGGGCATGATTGAAGAGACGTCTGGATGGTTCGCTTGACCTCAGTTTTGCGTGTTCTTACATCCTTGCATGTCTCACTCGTATAGTGTATTTAAAGAAAACTGAAACTTTCCAGAGAAAACTACTTAAGGCCTTTTTCTAAAAGTCACGCTCACCCAAATTACCTAAAATTCACACAAGGATCAACCGAATAACAATAAGACATCATTTCTAACTTGTTAATTTTGCTCTGTTGAGTAGTTGGGCTAACTTTTATACCTAAATCTTCTAATCGAGATTTTATTATTGTTTTTTCCCGTCTTATCTTTTCAATGCGCTATTGCTACTCAGTGCATATTAAACGCCATCAGATACAAAATAAACACCGCAATAGACAACTATGCGAATTCCACTTGTTTATAGGCGCCATTTCGAGTTTCAAACGAATACCTTTGTTTATTCGTAATTTCAACAGGTGTGGTTTAAGAACAGACGCGCCAAAGTTAGGCAACAGAGCAAAGGAGAGCCGAAACCGAAACCCAAGCCAAAACCTCCCACCAGCAGCAAAGAGACTTCACAAGCAGTACCTTCTCCGTGTAGATACGCAAGTTGTAGCGGAAATATCTGGAGCCCGGCCCATGAGTCTGTTCGGCCTATGCCTACATATCCGTCGCACGCAGCCGTGATTAACAACTCAATGACCAGCGCCAACCCTTCTTTTATGCCTCCACCTCCTCCTCCTCCGTATTACTGCTCAAGTCCAAACGGTGGGTCGTACATGCCCTTGGAGCATGCGCACATGCATCCCATGGCACCTAGATAAAATGTTGGTTCGTGTAGATCAAGTAATAAAAACAAAAAATCCTTGTAAGAAATGTAAGGAAACTACTATATTAATAACTGGGTTTTGCACTGATAAAACCAATTAGCTCAGATAAATAGCTTATATTGCAAATACAGTACTTTGACAATAATCCATATTTTATCAAGGAACTAGAAACGAAATTACTGTCTAAGATGAACAAGTCAAATCAGTTAGCGTATCAGTTCCTCCGAAACGCATTTAGGGATCAGTGTTCTAGACTTATTCGTAGAATCCGCTAATAGGTGCACGACCACGACACATAACCTGTTTTCGTTTTGTATTAGGACGTAAAACCTTTTAGGGTTTAAAAAAATTGTTATATGAGGTGGGATTCGATTTCGCATTTTTCACCTACGCGTTTTAGAACCACAAAAATGTAGGTTTTGAGTCTTGCTGCACGAATACAGAAAACTTGCACGTTATGCTTCAGCTTTCTCGGAGACATGACAAAAATTTCGAAAATTTTCTTAAATGCCCACTTGCGAAAATCTAAACACGAACACCACAGCAAGAAAGTACTGCTTTTGGCTACAGCTTTCATATGACTGGATTTCATTGATAGGCTCAAGAATAAAGACCACTTTCTACAGCATAATAAACAACACCAGTTTCATTAAATGGTCATCGCACTTGAAGATTTCATCCACAGACTCAAAATTAGAGCTACTCTCTACGGCATTATAAGCATTATTACAGGAAAGTACCCCTCAAAAAGTTTTATTTGAATGGGGTCACCCCATCCACTGGCTCAAAATCTTGAAAATTTTAACAAGTATGTACACTTAGGCTTGCTTCTAGGAGGAAATCTCTTTTCTCGGGTGGTAAGTGCGAAAAGGATCACATCACTTATAAAAACTTTTAAATCCAATAAACTAAGACTAGGTGGGCTAGCGTGTGTGCTAGTTTTTATTTGTTCGTAAGTGTTTGGTGTTCTCTTACATTCGTTTTAATTTTGAATAGACTCATCACAAAATTCCTTTTAAGCTCGCCCATTCGTCGCGGACTTTTTCCGGCTTTAATTTAAAGCAAGTATTATTAGTCTTATTTTCTTTTAAAACCCATTGAAAGATTTATTCTTTCCTCATTTCTCTTACCTCCTAAGAGAGCCAAAGTACAATCATAAAAAAAACATAAGCTTCCGTGCATTGAAAAAAAAAATGACAAAAAGAAGGAATGTATTGCTCAATGGCTTTCACGTGAACGGTCACTCTTCAACAACATGTACTTAAACGGCAAAGCAGAGCCACGTAACATGAATTAAGATCCTGTTCAAGGGGGAAAAGAGGTAATGTGAAGCAAGTAAAACCACGTCGTAAAAAGCTTCGTTTTCTCATTAAGCTCTGTAAGTCCCAAGCTTGCCATGCATTTGTCATTCTGGCATTTCGAAAATTAAGCCCGCGGCGCAGGGAATTAGTGCAACCTTTATTTGTCAAAGTTATTTAGTTGAGGAACTTCATCGCTGCATGTGTCTGCTGAGAAGGTAATCAAATTGCAAAGAAAAAATTGTTATGCTTGCCAGGCTTGGGAATTAGAGCTAGAAGAGCGAAAAGAGCACAGAATATTACTTGATCACTTTTAACCGTTCTGTGCAATCAGAGTCGTAACGAGGTATATGTATATATATATTCTTTATCATCACCAAACTGGTCTTTGTACCCATTTTTTTCTTCCTTTTTTTTTTTGTTCAGTATCGTGTTCCTACATCTCTGTGGATTCATATTCAGTGGCTTTAAAGGCTTGATCTTACCTCTTTGGTCCAAAATTAAGCTGCATCTAGCCAGAAACGTTAACAACACCTGGCCAATCACTTCCGTTCTCCCTTAGCATTTTATGCCTTTTTGAAGGCTGATTATTTATTTGCAAAAAGCATTCAGGGAACGGAATCTTAATTCTCATAGTTACGAGCTGCTGGCGCTCAGCTGCCATTGTCTTTCCAAAAATCGACCTGTCCTTGATGTGAGCCAAAAAAGACACTATTCTCAATCTCAGAAAACAAAAGGCCCATTTTAAGGAGAATTTTGAGTGACTTTTCAGTAAAGAAAATGCCAGTTTTTATCGCAATATCCAAGTATTTGAGGTGACAAGGCCGCCGAAACAAATACGACATTGTCACGATAGTTGAGTGATCTTGTGAATACCTCGTTACCACCCTATTGCATCAATTTAAGGTTGATGTGATCGTTTCGCTTTAGGCTTGATGTAGTATGTAATCTCTTCTTAATATCAGCTGGTTAGGTGGTTTAAAGGAGACTTGCGCAGCGTCTGTATGGAGGCTAAAGTGCCTGGTTTGTTATCTTTAAAAATTGGTTGATGAGGTTAAAGTAATCGTTGCGTTGAATTCAAAGATTTGATGTTCTAGAAATTCCGTTTGCTTTTCAACCCTTTCACCCGCCTGAGTTCAAATTTGAAAATAATTGGCAAATTGGTAGAAAACAAAGAGCTTTCATTTAAATGGTCAAACTTAAGAATTTCATTCACAGAACTCAATAGCACCCAGTGTGTAGTGTTCAAGGTGGTTCTGCCCTCTTAAACAGCCTATTATAAACCAGCACAATAAAAATGTACTGCAGCCTGAATACTCTGACATGATAGGATTTCACGTGGTCTGTAAAGTTGGAAGGGCAATTTTTGAATCATCAATCAAGTCCAGGTTTGTCAGTAAGCCAGGTTCCTCTACATTAACTTTTTATACATTTTTTAAAGCATTTTGTTTTTTAGTTTTATAATTCACTTCAGATGAATAGAGGTATATAGGTAACGTAACATTTTTTGTCATACCATTGTAGCTTCCTCATTTATCATTAAGCATTAAGCCTAGAAAACCTGAGCCGATATAATTTCTTTCTATAAATTATAATATATGTATCTATAAATTATACACATATCAGTTATTGTAATTATTGAACTGAAATTTTGATTCGAGCTAAGATAATATGTACATAGTTATCTACGATTGAGAATTAGTCATACCACTGATAGAGTAATGATCGTATAACTGAATGCATATGATATACTTTTGTTGAGAAAGCCACACCAACCTAGCCCTTTGAACGTTGTTATTAATATGTAAATTCTCTCTAAACGTGTCGATTGATATCACATGGCCCAATTACAGACTGTCAATTGATAATATAAGAAGAAATACGTTACTGACCAGTAATGCCTGAGGGGGTAAAAAGGAAGCGAGTCTTTCGTTAAAATTTCTTTAATATATCAAGATGATTGTGTAAATTAGCTATAAAAAATTGAAGCTATGAATGAAAACAAAAAGAAAGAAGTAGAATAAAGTAAATTGAAATCTCTTATTTGTCGTCTTTTTTTCCCGTCGACTGTTTCTTTTCTTTACCCTACCGGACTCTCTTAATTCATCTTTGCGTTCTTTTTCCTCAGACACTGCTCTTTACGCCTCTTCGCTCCGTTTCGCAAGTTTGTTCAAAAAAATAATAAAGGCGTATTTGTTATGGTTTAGTGTGAAGAGTCCCTTTAATTAGAATCACATCGCCCGGTGTCTCTGCTTAAGCCACTTTTGGCTGAAGCAACTTGGTTGGCTCCTTCAAGAAGTTTAAGTTGAAATGCTTGTTTGGCAGATAAGTTTTGGTTTTCTGTCATCTTTAAGCGTAATGTTAACGCATTCCTAATATATAACGTGAACTTGGCCAATTTTTTCTTATTTGAAAAACACCGTTCAACTCCTCCTCTTCCTGCCCTTTATGCGCCGCGGAGAATTGATTCAAACATTGAGGGAATTAATGTGGCTATGCTGAGTCTATGATTCGCCCGTTGGTTGGTTGGTTGGCTGGCTGACTGATTGACTGACTGCCTGACTGCCTGACTGACTGACTGACTGACTGACTGACTGACTGACTGACTGACTGACTGACTGACTGACTGACTGACTGACTGACTGACTGGATGGATGGATGGATGGTTGCTTGCTTGGTGTGTTTCCTTGTTGGTCATTTGAAAGCTGAGTTTTAGAAAATTTCTAAAAACTTTGTCAGTTGCACTTTGTTCCACTTGCTCGCCCTGATCATCAGATAACACCACGAATAAGAGATGCCTTTGAACCAACTTTGGAATAAGACACCGCATTTAATTTTAAATTCTACAACTGTTGCCAGTTTAACACTTGAATAAATTTTGGCTCCTGTTTTGGCTTGTTAGAAGAGCACGTTTTTAGACTGAGAAAAACACAGAGGCAACTGAAAAGCAAATACCATAAGCTTCGGGGCCACACATATAATAAAGAATTCCCCCTCGCCCTTCCTTCACTAGATGATGTAATGTTCGGTTTAAGCAGATTTTATTTCCTCTTAACGTTACCAGGTATTAAGAAAGCAGGACTAGACAAGACCATGCAGCCTCTCAAGTTCACCTAACACCATTATCGAATGTAAAATAAATCCTCTTATTTTTAGTTGTAAAATGAAATGAAATTTGTGTTTGGTTTTCGGATTTACAGAATGTGGTTTCATAAAAAAATAATAATTTGTTTTCATCGCCTCTGAGTCGAGTCTGATAAGTGAAGTTGAAACCGCGCAGGATTGCCACAAAAGGAAGCAGTGCTAGCCGTTACAAGAGGAAGGTACAGTTAATGGGGCCTGAAAAGGGGGAGGGGGACCCGGGAGGGGGCTCCCCAATAACGTTTTATACGGCTCAACCCTTTGGCACCAACTTTCATATACCTAAAGTAAAAATTGTTCCTTTTTCTTATACCTCCTATGGTCGTGGCGTTTTTAGCTGGGCTTTCAGTTGCTCTGGGTTGGTTGCTTAAGGCCCTGAGCCTTTCTGTTGCCAAACTTTGACACCCATATATATCCATTACTTTAACTGCGATCTCTTTTGCTTTGCAGTGCATTTTGGTGTCTCTTTCATATACTAAAATTACAATTTTCCCTTACCTTTAGTATACTGTGAGCTTAAAAAAGCCAACTCGTTTGAGGCGGAGCCTCCCCCGTAGAGTCCACTAAAGGGAGTGCCCCCCTCCCCCACCCCAGGAATGGAGTTAACTCTCAAACGTCAAAAAGGTTGAATGTTTACCTCAAACTGCCAATAAATGAGAAGATTTTTAACGTCAACCATCAGAGAAAGGAAAAGCGTTAAGCATTAGATTGATGAAACTTAAACGTTTGGTCTAAAAGGGTTTTACCACCAAGAATCCAATAACAAGGAATTAATTCGTCACCAGAAAATAATGCTGGGGGATGACGTCTTTTGTCACTGAATGTGGCAGGCAATTCGAACATAGGAGATGAGACTCCTGGGACGCAAAAAAAGGATCTCGACTTTTTGGCAAAGGAATTTTTTGCGCTGGTCTGCACATGAGACGTTTTATAAACATAGCAATGTCTCAGCCATGATGCTACAGCAGAAAAATGTCGCTAAAGAATAAAAGGGTCGCTGAACTCTTGGAGAGGTCGTGGTGTTGGGCAAATCTCTGTTTACATAATTACATTCAGACTTGAAAGAAGCTGTGATATTTTGTTAGGTTGTTCGTGGAGGGGGTTTAGGTGAATCGGTGAGCGTACCAAAGCAGTTGTGGCTCGTGTCCTTCCTGGAACGAACCGTTCCATTTTAAGATTTAAGATTTTAAGTAAAATCGAGAAGACATAGCGAAGGAAAGAAAAGTTTCCAAGCAAATAATTCAGCGACGAAAAACAAAACAGGCTTAAAAGTTACCCAAGCGTCCCCCCCCCCCCCCCGGCAGTAAACAGCGGGGTCGATGATCTTCTTTGAGACCCTTACGCCTGGCTATGCCATGCTGATGAGTCCTAACAAGGACGAAACAGCTGTCCATGGATGCCACTGCCCGGGTGATATAGCTGTACGCATGCGTAAGGTACTGGCCACACCGTGGAGTTGTGTTGTGTGACCTTTGCATTCAGATGGTTTATTTATCCCGCTACTAGGCTGATAGATTGCTAAGCCTATCACTGCGTTTTTTTTTTTCTTTCTTTTTTTTTTTGCTGGCTTGCTTGTTTGTTTGTTTTGGTTTTTCTTCGGGGATAGGAAGCTTTGCTCTCAAATCGTCTGGTAAAAAAATTTTAAAATTTTTAACTGTTACAGCTGTAATACTTTAAATGAAAAAGTTCGTTGCTCACCACTGACACTCTTTGTCGTTTATTTTTGTCAGCACCGTTTCTTTAAACCTGCTGTACATGCCCGTCAGTCTTCGTTGTATTCCATTTAGGTTTTTATCATGCACTTTAATATACTTCCAAACTCACTTTTCACTCCTAACTTCGCCCTTAGATCAACATTCTCTTTCCCTCTCATTTATCGTTTATTTACCGGGAATATGGATTTCCATTCGGTGTACTAACATGAGTTCGTTTGTATCATGTGACTACCCGATATGTATCTGAACATTGTTTATCACGTTTTTTTCTTTAGATCGACAGTTAGTCGCGCCTGATAGAGAGTTTTAAGGGTATGTTGGCGATTTCACTGAATCGCCCACGTCTAACAGAACCAATTTTAGTTAGATGCAACATGATTTTAAATGAATACTTCAGTTGGGGTTACGCAACTGAACTAATCTTCAAATTGAAGACGAGAGCTGGCTAACTTTTTTGGCTTAAATTATTTGCAATAATCAATCTGTTAATTTTCTGATTGAGTCTCCCGGACTCTAAACCAAAAAAATACAAGTTATATTTTTTCAGCCTCGTAAGCACTGGATAGATTCGCTTTATCTAGTACTAACCGACACACGTATGATACGTATGATACACTCACTTAATTAGTTGTTTACGTGTTTAGCCGCATTCTACAAATAACGAAATCACCCTAGTTGATATGGGAGTCGCCTAAGTTTAGACGCTTCAAACAGATTAGATTTGAGAGGCTGCAATGGATCAGCTATTTTTGGCGACTTTTACTTATCTCGGCCTCCAAATTTATCACAATCTCCAAATTTAGAAATGAAAATGCAGAGAGATATTAAGGAAGGAAGACCCAAATTGATAATAAGCCGCAAAGCCGACTTCTCGGCCATTCTAAAACAGTCAAGTCCTCACCCTAATATAATTATACTAGCTATATAGCTATGTGAGGACAAAAAATTTGAATGCAAAGGACCACACAACGCAAAGTAATCTGTAACCGTACTGATTATGTGCCAGCTGGATCTCTTGCAGTGGAGATTCAAGTCCCAGATGCACCACTTGAAGTGTAAGTAAAACACAACTGATTGTAAGGCCATGTTTATTGCATGGACGATATTTCCGATGGTAGTCTAGACTATAGTCGTCCTCAGGGTCACGAGTATAAACCCTGGCTTATAGCTATTTTTATAGCCCTGGCCTGGTCATGAAGGAGAGGTTGATCTTCTAGTTGAAATACGACAAATAAATTTGCCCTTTCTTCGTAGTCAGCCAACCTTGCAATCAGTTTCCTTTAAAACGTAATCTTCTAGGGGAAATGTTCCCAGTTACAACATAACCTAAGCTTGACTGAGAACTGCCAGTTCAACGGGGATTTAAAGGGCGGTCCCAGGAGGGAGAAATTTGAGTGTATGGTATGCAGCTTTCTCAGTATCACCCTGTAGTAAAGGTCTCAGTTTTGTGAATTCCACAGTATCTCAAAAGTTTATTCCAACTTTGGTATCAAGTGATTATGCAGTTGTAAACGATTACTTTCCTTCTCCGCGTCATATACCTGCTTTACAAGTACCCCTTCACCCTTAACATCGAGGCAAACCATTTTGAAAACTATTGACTGAATCGAGGAAATTGTCTTTAACACTGCTTGCTGAATACCTTTCATCTGAATTACCCCAGTTTAGGATTTCATCCATAAACTCAACAGATGGAGCCAGCTGTACAGTATAGTTAATGTACAGTACCACAGCGAAACAGTGCTCAAGCAGCTTTCAGTTACATCCACGTGCTAAAAACTAAGAACGACCCTACACAGAATACTATAATAACCATCAGCATAAACAGAACAGCTCAGTATCTTTCATTTAAATGGTTTCACACAGTGACGACAATTTGTTGTTGACTCAAAAGTTAGCTGATATTATCTGTTAGCTGATGTTAGCTGCTAGGTTCAAGTTCCCCCTAGGAGTGAGTGGAGCATTAAGTACATGTGTTAACCCTTCAGGCCCAAATAGTTACCAGCAGCTAACTTAACCTTACAATGAGTGTTGACCGTTTACAAATGAAAATCCGGTAATTTTTCGGTTAATGGTAATTGGTTTGCCTGACCGGAAAATATCTAAAATAAACGGAGCATGCATGTCTAACGGAACGTGCGTGTAGTTCAGTATTCTAAACCGGAGTATTCAATCGGAGAATTGTGTTGCATTTGCTTTTTTTCGATCGTTCAGACTAGTACATAAAACTCCTTGTAAGTTAGAGTGAATCGTACAAATGGTACACGACAATCTCAAGCGGAATTTCGCATACGGGAAAACTGCTTGCAACTTGCACCACCAACTGGTTTCCCACTGAGAAAACAACCAAAATCACTACATGGTCAAACGTACAGGTCATGAGCGGAGAACATGCATGATCATCAAAGATGAAACGTCTTGATGTGTAAATGCATTCTGTCAATTTATACCAAAAAATTATATGAGGAATAGGAAGAATAAGAAGGAAGAATAAACTTGTTGATTTTGTGCCTTAAAGGGCTAATGTATATATAGATTGTACTAAGTAGCAAAGGAAACGTGATATGGAAATCAAGCACGACTGGAAGGTTTCTAAGAAATCTCTCTTAAAATCATGATGATCAAGGCAATCATGCACATAGCGTCTAAATTCTACACAGCTAAGAGCATGTAGTAAATTTCCGAAAAGCATTTCATTGCATAGGTGTAGACGACTGTCGAGAAGAAACCGAACTTCGGGTTCAATTCTTTTGTGCCTTTTTTGCTCCGAGAAAAGTCACGTTTCAGTTTCAAGTTCTTTACAGTAAACTTGTAACAAAATTTTACGTTTCAGGAATTCAAAGCAACTTGGCCCTCTCCAATAACAAAAAGAAATCAATAATAGTTCCAGGCGAGACAAAGGCGAGAATAATCCGCCTCCAAAATGCACTTGAATAAATCCTACCTCTCGTCGTTCAGTAATATATCTACAGCATTGATCTCCCCAGCGTTGCAGAATGACTAACTTCCAAGAACATCAGTATTCTGTAAATTCGTCCATTTTGTACGAAACCAATTAGGAAAACGATTTTTACCTCCTAAAGTTAAGAGCGGAAAATAAAATTCAGAGGAGTTAAAGCGCAGGGAAAAATACCTCAATTTATGTATGAAACGGAAATGAATTTATGGCAGGTTTTACTCGCCTGTCACTTTTGTCAATGGTTTATTTCCCAAAGATATGTATGCATGCAAGACAAAAGTGAAACAAAGGCTAAATGAAACTATCAATCGAAAGTCAAATATCCATCTCCAATCATTTCTCCATCTTTCAGTCTGTGGATGAAAGTTGAGCCAGCCATTGAAAGCTCACTACCGATGAAATTAACCGTTCCCTTCCTGTGATTTCACAGTTTTTTTAACTAGGGGAACTGATTAATTAGGTTAATTGGTAATTTTTTTCTCTTAAGGTTTAAACCTTCGAACAATGACGTTTTGGCAGCTTTAATCAGAGATAGCACATAGAAGAGTCTAGACGTGATTTTTTAGTGGCCCCTCCCCACAGTTATCGACCAAGTGTCATGAACAATGGGGTCACAACAGACTTCTCTGACCCACGCCAGTTAAATTTGGAGCCAAGAGTTTTGACACAGAGCAGGAACAACTTACCAGACTCTGTTCATTCTCAAGTCATCACAGCGCCGTATGCACCACAGCGTTATAGCTAAAGAGGAAAGTCCACCGGAAGGGATTTTTTGGAAGCATTGCGACGGAGATCGAAGCAGTTACAGGTCCAAGTTTACAAAGCTATTTAAAAGGACCTTGTCGCTTAATTGCAACGTGATATTAAGGCACTAAGGCAAAACAAACACAAACTACCAAGCGTTACTATACAGCGAAGGTTCATTATTGGAAACTAAAGGGTGAGTCTGGTTATAGAATGATAACTAGTTAGACCTAGTTAACGTGGATGTGTTTTCCTTCATTGAGCTTTCCAACGTCCCAGTTTATCTTACACGTTTATTTAATTTATCTGATATCATCCAGTCCAATACCGTTTTGATTTGTAATGTCGATGTAGCGGTCAGAGTTTAAAGTATTTTGCCTAAACAAAGATCCAGAAATCCAGACCTATGAATATGCTATGAATATGAATTTCTAAATGTCGCGAAGCGAGGTCGTCTAGCGTGTTTGCAACAATTTAAAAGGTAAACGGGTCGCGTTCTATCTTTCCGCAGCGTTTTCTCGGCCTGTTGCTGACACCGAGGGCGTTCCACGTTTACAATCCGGCGATAGAATCAAAGCACATGTACCTAAAACAACAAACAATGCCAGCTGATTATAGCAAAACATAATACGAAAGTCAACCGAGTATTTGGTCGCCGTTACGACTTACATTAGCAGGTGAATATAAGTTATATTTTGGTTCGTAAATAATTCAGAAGGATGAGTGTGTATTCCGTCAACTCATTCCATATTGCATTCAATAATGTCAATAGACTTCATAATGACTAAGCATTTCACTTTACGCACTGTAGTGCTGCTGAACTGAGGAGCAAATGAACGAGTGACTTTTGTTTCCAACCGTTAACTGAATCTTTAAATGATATATAAGCTTTTTAAAATTAAATAATAACAGTAGCTTGAAAAGGAACAGAATTATTTCTGGTGAATCATAGTTTGTCCTCGGGTGATTAAAATGTTTTTGTACTTTGAAATCACATCGGTCTAGAACCACATTATTTTTAGCATTTGCTCGCGTGCATTTATTCTAATTCGTCGTTTAACATTACACTTTAAAGCGAATGATAATGAACCTTCTAGAGCAAAAATCATTGTTCGATTCAACGCATGCACGACGAAGCTTTCGAATCCGTCGTTCAGGAACGAGGATTCATACCATGATATAAATAACGAGCAACAGCCAAATAAAGGATCGATATAAACGTGATGTTTTGGGTTTCAACATGGGTACTATCTTAGATAGATCAGATGGAACTTAATTAAAGTTGGAAGGTGCTATTGATCTATCTTAGCATTGATTTCTTCTTTCTGCCAAGAACGCTAACCAATTCATTTTGTACCCGGCCTATTGAACGAGCATAAGACGTCTTCTTCCATTAGCTTTTAAAATTCTGACACGCGTACGCGCTTCTGTGGCTCTTTCTTCTCTGAATTCTGAATCCTCATTAGGCGCACAGACCAGTTGTTTTCAGTGCAGCCCTATGAGAAACGAGTACGCGAGCGTTTTAATATGAGGATGAATGGCGTCCATATTTGGACGCGTTCAAAGTGACGGCATTCGAGAAGATCTCCGCGTCACTACTTGCAAGGTACAGTAAACTGCGCTCCAAGCAATCGTTTTAACTCTCGTTCAGGTCGAAAAGAGAAAACTTAGCTATCACAATGGTTTCATTTTTAATGCAATAAATCAGGAACAGCGACACTGCACGGTCCAGACGTTCTGTGTGGAAGTGTAAATCGAGGGGGCGTTTCTATAAACAATATTGGCGAAACCCACAGCGCAAAACCAATTTCCTGCTCTTGAAGAATCTTTCACTGACAGATTCATGATTTTAAGTCATAAAACCAGGCTCTTCTGGGCTGAGTTTTGAATATATATGTGCCTGAAATACCCAAGTGTGACTATTTAGATAAAAGCTACTGAGTGATACCTTAATGGAGTGTTATTTGCTTTTCAATATAGACAAAAAAATATATAGAGGTATTTAGAATTCTTAACGTGTGTTCAAACTAGTTCAAAGTTTAAACAGAACAGGCATAAGTTTAAGCAGCAACGCGTTAATTTGGTGTTGTCCAACTCGTGTCCTAAACTTGCCTCTTTTGTCTGTTTAAAAAAATGTCAAAGCTAAGACAACAATGGTGACAAAGAGACACCTTTTAACGGAGATATAATTCCAATTACTTTAAACGCTGACGACCTACGATGCTTATTTGCTGCTAATGGGATAATAGTTTAATCCGTGATAAACAGCAAGTCGTGACTGCTATATCAAAAACTTGTGTCTTTGAAGGGAACGATGCTAAAAATTTCTCGTGGTTTTAAATCAGCTGTGGGAATAATGCCTGCCTGTCTCCGCGGAATAACAGGACACTGCAAGTAGTTTTCACACAGAGCGGATGTTACACAATCGCAGCCCCTCGGCGCGTGACATTTCCCGCCAAGTTCACATCTGTGGGAGGCGAGTTTTATTGACATGTGGATAATAAACTTAACCACGAAACACGCAATGAAGAAGACACAGTTTTAGCCGTTTCCTAAAGAGGAAAGTTGAAAGTTTTTCTTACCTAAAACAACATTTTTAAACTGGTCTACTTAAGAAGTGTATTTATTACCTTTTGGATTTTAACTGAACCTCGTTGTATACTGTAAAAATAGCTATCGTCCCCCTAAATTGTATTGATTATTAGTGTATATATAAAATAGTTTGCAGAGAATTGGACAAAATAGACCAAAAATCCCAGGGAAAAACCTATTTCATTCGCCTGACTTTAATGAAAATGGCTTTAATAATTAAGTTAAGGGCTACAAAGTCAATGGCACGGAAATTCTCAATTGATCCGAACAATAGTCAATTTGTGTTATCAAAAGTGTTATGTCTTTCAAGGCATATTTAAATAAAAATTAACTGGAAACGTGTCGTTGATAACTCCTTCTTTAATCATATAAAAAGCAAACGACTTTCTGCTTAATTTGAAGACTATTTTAAAACTCTAAAAACCGACATGAAATTGTCATTCTTGAAAACCTGGGAAACAAAAGTGTTGTTTCACATTTACGGTCGCTACAAACAATGGTGTTTATAGCCACAACAAAGAGCAAAACCAACCAACCTCATCTGCTAGCAAAGGATCGAACAAAGTCAACGCTGCGCACATAAGCTAGTAAAATGACAGAATATTTCTTTGATTTATCAATTCCGAGGTTGAAGAGTTTCAGCTTAGATCGAAGTTCCAAAGCTCGCTTCCATAAAGCATTAAGCATAAAGATATTTCAGTATGCAAAGCGATAAAATTTTGCTAAACACGTGCTCCTTAGTTTTGGGAAAACTTTTTAAGTTAAGCTGGGTAGCGTGCTTTTCACACTGAAACTTCGTCCTTTCTAACGGGGTTTTGTGAAGATTCAGATCAGGGGCAAACCGTACGTGGCGGGCGCCGTTCTCGAAAGCAGATTTGACCAAAATCGCGACTTTAAAATGCGAAATGCATACTCTATTGAAGTCCATTTACCTTACAATCACATTTGAGAAGAATAAATTTATAAGGCATGCTTTCATGGAGAAACACACAAGCGTTTTAAAAAACAGAACTTACAAAACACAGATGTATTCATTGTGGTATTATCTATGGCTCTCAAAGGACCACCAACTTCTATAATGGGAAGAACGTTTATAAATTCCATTTTGCCAGATCACTTCCCACTGCCATATCGGAAAGTGCTGCTCAATTATTTACATTTGAATAGCTTGCTTGAGAAAAGGTTAGACTAGCTTGAGAAAATAGACTAGCTTGAGAAAAGGTTTCTCAGTTACACAGATTTTCTAGTTTGAACCACAAGGCACCATTCAAGGTTTGACAATGGTAGAAGACTGATTGTGTTAACAAAATGAATTTTGAAAATGAACTTGTAACCTGGTGGATTAATAGTAAGAACTAAAAAACGTTACCCTGGTTTAAAAATTTTGCTTTCGATATATAAAAATGTGTAATCTAAAAACGTATGTTTTGGTTATATTGCTAGCCTTTCTCAGGGAAAGTGAGACGGGAATAAAAGAGCACTTTAGATATAAGAACTGAGATGGATCACAAGATGTTTCCCTTCTTCCGATCCCTTGTTCGACAACATGGCTCAGTTAACCACAGTATTTGGCTTTTGCTCGTATGTATAATCTAGATATATTTTGGCTGTTTCCGACAAGTTCGTAATCGACAATTTCCACTGATAAAAACGAATACCCCGACCCAGTGGCTAGGACTAACAAGCTAAAAATTGACAAGTTACAGTTTTATAAAGTGAGGATTTGTTTGTTTGTAATACCAGGTAAGTTGCGATAATATTAAATTCTTTAGCTAGGCAGGTCTTGTCCGTTTGAAGATTTATCATGGAGGCTTCCAAAACAGCCGTCTAGAGACTGTATTCCTTGTTCTTTCCAGGTTTCTGCGTTCCGTTTAAACTAAAGAAGAAATTAAAAAACCTTCAAATATGCGCATGCAAGCAATGGGTAATAACAGAGGAAATACAACTCCAAATGGACATTTTCTCGACAGATACACATCTTTGAATAAAAGTTTGCTTTTCGTTTGCTTTGATTGAAAGTTCATAAAAACGTTCCCTATCTTGTTTGAAATTAGTTCCGTTTCGTGAAATCGTCTGACTTGTGTTCAAGAAAGAAAGAGTCTTATTTGGTTATATGTAAATGCCATGAAACTTATGCGATTTTCGAGTTCGGTGTCAGTACCGCTCCCCAAAACCGTTGAGTCATGAAACGTGCTGTAACGTTTGTGGAGAAAATGGAGAAACGTGGAAATGAAGAGAAAGTGGAGAAAATCCTAAAAATTAACTAAATTAACGTGATACTGTTTAATATGATGTTTAATATGCAGTACAGGGTGGCTCTGACTTCTGCGGAGTCCTAGGCAAAAAATTCTAAAGCGGGAATCATGATATATTTCAGAGCTATTTAGTCCTTGTTGTCTGACTATTGTTTCTTACAGGAAAAACACTGAGACCAAACAAGGTGGCTGCAATTATATAACTTGTGGGCCTTAGATACAATGTCAATTTGTTACCATTCAGATGCAAGCTATCCTGTGTGGCAAACTTGGCACTTGTACCTCAGTGGACGCGTACTAGATCTCACTTGGATTTTCTATTACTTTACAGATTATGACCGAACACCTCATTAGTGCAAAACCGCACCACCTTCAAAACAATGAATAGGAATGCGGCGATCGTTAATCCAAAACGACACATCATGACATCTGGAGGACGAAAGTTTCGGCCTGACCTTATAAAGATCCACGAAATTTCCATCTATTTGACCCGTTTGGCGTTTGCAATAACGCTAGTCAATCATTAGATGTCAGTAAACTATTCGCTCTAGTTATCCGCACTGCCAAAGTATTTGTAGAAGTCGGGTTTTTCTTCTTAATGTTAAGTTTTTTATTCAACGAGCAGGGCTTGTTATATGTTTTGCGGTCAGCCAAGATAATTCTTGATATAACAATGCAGAAATTTTGTCAACATTTTCATGATAGCTATGTGAAGTCTTCTGCTTTTCCCATGCATACACCACTTGAAATGCTTCCAAAAAAGAGCTCTGCAGCACGGAAGCAAAATATGCCAGCTATTTTAAAATTCAATGTCAAGGTAATCTTTTACTGAAAGTCTCTTTAACTCGCCACTGGATAGCAAAATCATTCAAACCTCAAGAAAACAGCACTCGGAGAAAGGTACGGTGCCTTAAATTTGTTTTGAGCTTACATAAGGTTTGGACATTTGAATGAAACTCCGTGCGTAAACTGCATCGTAATGGACTAAACTTTTGTCCCTCACTCTATGCTTCTATAATCTCCCTCTTTTGAATCGCCTTAAGTTATCATTTCTTGCCAGTCAGATTTTCCCGCCGTCCTGAAGTAGTTAATCGGGTTTCTGCACTGAAATTGGTTTAAACTTTTGTCTCTAGCTAATTTTGGCTTCAGTTGAAGTAAACGCCATTTGACATATTGTCATTTTGCGAACAGTTATGCTCGGGTCACCATGCCACCCTACAATTATTAATTTACTTTTTCCTTGTGTACAAGGAATTTTTTTTTTAAGGAAATTAAGTTTATTTTTGAAACTGAGGTTGGATACCCTTGCGTATGTGTACAGCCGATCAAAATGGACAAACAGATCTAGACAAAAGTGTCATTTCATTCAGCCATTCAGAACGCGCAGTTAGAGTTGTGTTTTACTGGGACGCATCCCAGATATAAATGCTAAATCGAAATACCTTTGAATTGGAATCTCGCTCAAATGTTCGTCTTCCAAAATATTCAAAGAAGTTTGGTTAGTTTTTGGAGCATGTAATTGGAAATGAGAATAAAAGTTTTTTTCTTTTTCCTTTTTCCTTTTTTTTTTAAACTCATACCCGGAATAAAACCCAAGCCAACTCCCCCGAGGTCTTGTTGTGTTGTTAACAGTGACATGTTTCAGACAGTGTGCAACGGTCCAACGACTGATTTACTGTCAACCCAGTGGAAAGTAGAACAAGAGACTCAAGAGGCCCCACCCAATTATATAAACGCAGAAAAAGCTTGTTAGTAAGGATACAAGTTTCCAAATTTCCGCTCTGCAGACAGGCTCCCTGCCGACTGAGTTAACCAGGCGACAAGCGGCTGTAAGATTTGGAAGAGATTTTCGGATTTGTGAATGATTCACGGATTTAAAACAGACATTCGAATTTCAAGAAAAAATTCGGTGTGAGGAGAATAGTGAAAGAGGTCTGATAAATTTATTTTCAGTGCATTTTCGAGATTTTGTAACTGGCGTTTTATATGCAGTCAGTTTTCAACCCTTTAAGCTCTAACAGTGACGAAAAAGAAATTTCTCTTTACAATATCAATATTTGTTCAAACATTCAAGTGATGAGAATAAAGAAAGCGATCATCAAGGATAAGATGTCTTGTTATTTAGACAAATTCTCCTTACCAGTTCCATAAGAAATGTATGGAGAACAGTAAGGAGAAGACCTCTTTTTGATCAGGGCTTAAAGGGTTAAATAAAGTGTAAGTGCTGATGCTGATTGTGCAGGTCGAAACATCTATCCACGGCTGTTAACACTCGGGTTCAATATTGATTTTTATGGTAGACAAAGGGGTAATGACCACTGCCAACGTGGCCACAGTGTCCAATTGTGGCTACAGGTCACCAAAGCCTGCGAGTGGAATACTTGTGACAGCTTCTTAATACTTTGAACTCAGAAATTGTTAAGCGAGCCGACAAAATAGGTCAAAACGCTGTTAAGTTGCGACCACAGAGCTTATAAATGTTCATCGTGATTTTTTCTGAATGGTAACTCAAGAGGCACGGAACCGTATACAAATTCTGATAAAGGATATAACTGTTGATGTTGCAGCTTGTCTGAGTCAAATGTGCCTCCCTGCTCCTGCTTGGCCAAGGAGTCTCACTTTACAATCGGAGTATGACTTTAAAAGAAAGAAAAGGGTTGCTAGAAATAAACTTGATTAATATATACATGCTTTTTATTTCATAAAAACCATTTCTATAAGAACGTTGAGGACGAGATTAGCCCCCAAATTTAAGAAAATGCAAGGGCTGAAATAAGAACACCCTCAGGCTCTGCTTTTTTGAAGCAGTGAGTGATATATTTTGAATAAGCGATCAAGCAAATGACGCCCGTTACAAACTTCATAATTAATTAGTTCCTTAATCGATTAACTAGACTGGAAACCAGATGGAATTGCAATCCGACCCCGGATTCCAAACCGATCCGCGGAGAACTTGGGGAGTCCTGGAGAACCAAATATAATTGCCACCCTGCCAACAGTGGTATAAGCCAAGTGCCCTTACTCCACCAACCCTGCTTCCCTGTGACTGAGGTCAAATCAATCTCGAATTCCTGAAATTAAAGCTATTACAACGTTTTGTCATTTAGCAGTGTGAAAAACGGATATATAATGAAGCAATCCTTTTTGTTCCAGGCTTAAGTTAACAATAATTATAATGAGGCAAACTTCTGGAAAATGTTTCACGAAACTCAAAGGTCGGGCACTGAGAGAAAAACCAATTACCAAAATGAATTTTGCTTCAACAGATGTTTCCCTTTCATTAACTTATTTCAACAGTATCAGCTTAGCCCTCTCCATGAGTTATGTTGTAGGGCTGTGAGTTACTTTGATTCTGTCAGTGACCATTCAAATGAGTAGCCATGCAGTTCTGAGCAGCTATCTGCTGTTCATCAGCGAATTAGTACTATTTTGTATTTTTGACATTCGTAGAGGGTAATGGGTTAATGGCATTATGATTTCAACTGCTTTGAACTGCGTAATAACAAAATAGTTTACTTAACCCTTGATCTCCTCCCTACCCTGGAGTCAAGCTTGCTGAGTCAAGGTATGAGCGTGTGACTCTAACTTTTGAATGTCATTCATACGCCATTACTTTACTTCGGCGCTGCTCCTTTTTAGAATTCATATACTTCATAAAAATGGGCGAATCCTATATTTTTACATTCTCCTACACTTTCAGCACGTCAAGTGTTAAATGGCAAAAATAACCACTTCCCAAAACATCGCTGCGAAGTCTTAGTTTTGGCAATGGCGTCAATGATGTGGTTTGAACTTCCCGGATTTAGCTGTTATGACGCAGACATATTGATTCACGCCTCACATTCCGTTAGGATATTTACATGAACGGTTAGGAACCATCAACAAAATCCCAGAAGTGTTTTTTCATTTTGCTTGATACGTCAATGCGAAAGGCATCGGGCATTTAAGTTGGACGAGTGGAGAAACTAAGATCAACACTGGGACTACTTTAGGTAGGTACAAAACTGTAATAATACAAAATTGAAAACTTCTTCCCAAGTTTGTGATTTATTCCGTGTTTCTTTGACACAGGTTTCCGCTTAAAGAAAGAAAGAAAATGGTTCACCTCACTTTGTCATCACCAACCTTTTTTTTCCTCTGGTAAACATTAATCCAATTTCAAAGATTAAATTTGCTTTTCACTGTTTTTTGAGATTCAATAATTGTAGTGGTCAAAGTAAAACTGTGTCGAGAACAGAATGCAGGTAACATCCATACGTGTATTGATCACCGTTATGTAAACGTATTTTACCAAAAAATTAAAAGCGGTCAAGCAAAACTATTGTGATTATTGTGCTTTAGTGTAACAGACATAAAACCCAACACAACAGCAGAATATATTGTGTCACTACCGACCCGTGATCTGACTTTCGTCGAATTCTGTGCTACAACTAGCTTCGGGAGAGTTATAATTCTCAACAAATTTAGGTTTCTGCATTTTTTTTTCAGTTTTTTTCGGCTCACTTTTAGCAACAGTACAGTGTACAGCTGAAATTTTGATTTATTTATCTTACATATATTTTAGCCATTTTAGGTGCCCTCACAGAAAGTCCCTCACCTGGTTTCGAGCAACTGCTAAGCGCTATCTCAAATTCCCAAACATTCTGCCTTGCTAGCAATTCTGTTGAACCCCGAAATCTGGCATTTTTTATTGGAGTGGTCCAAATTGCTCATATTTTTATTTTGTCGTTTTTTTCCGTTTACAGTGGTAATAATTATTCTTAATAAATAATTCGTTTTTGCAAAATACGTGCCACGATCGGCTGAAAGAACGTTTATGACGTCAGTCTAGATTTTGTATTTTCCAGATCTCTCACGTATTCGCATATTATGCACGTGCATTTGGTCAACCGCAATCAACGTCTTGTCATAAGTAGTAAGGCTCGTACGGTCTCAATCTGAGAAGGTTATTTGTCAGTTGCTTTTATTCAGAGCCAGGGAGGCTACCCCTCCAAATTTTCCTTGGGGTGTGTCTCTTAGAGCTCAAAACCATTTCAGGCGTGCATAAATTAATTTTTGTACCACATAGTACACCAAATCCCTTAAAATTTTGAACTCTGGTTTTAATCCAGTATGACAACCCTCTCTATCCTGTCTGATACTGTTAGGCAAACTCACATGTTTCCAACGAGACTGGCCAAAAAAGGCCATACCCTTTGTCGCTGCACGTCATTACCCATATAATTTTTTTGGAAGTGTAACCTCCCCCCCCCCCCCTCCTCCGATTGATAAACACTGGTTGACAGTGCGATAAAGTCAATAGTAGGAAAAGCGTTTCAATTAACACGCATGTCCTATATACAAATATAACCTTTACACTCCCATACTTAGACCTTGAGTTGTGGAATGCGTTTTTCGGGCTTTTGAGTTTGTGGATTTAAGTGTGACAATTCGAATAAAAGCTCTCGAGCAGTACTTTAATGCAGCTTGTTTTCGATTTTACTCATGAAATCTCCTCGATTTTTCTTTGGAAGCTCTTGGTTTTGAGAGTCAGTGAGAGTCTGCTGCCTTTAATCCAGTGGAGGATGGAGCGGAGGAATGTACAGGGTCAAGCATTGAATCATTTAACGCCTTGAAAACGTTTGAATTTAGCTGTGGATTACTTGAAATTCATTCAAATGAAAGCAATTATAAGGAATATTTTTTGGTTATCGTTCCTCTTCTTCTTCTTCCTCTTTCCCATACTGACGGGGCTACCCTGTTTAAATCTTCTTGTTATTTATCTTCTGTTGGTTTCTTCCCTGCATTTATAGTGCCGGAGAACTTTTTCCTTGTGAGTGGTCCCCATCTCAATATTGAGGATTCTAGCAACTGTTTATTTACAATCAGATATGCCATTCTTATTTCATGATCCGACCAAGGCCAAGACCAGAAACATTACAATTTTGATTTACTGCCAACTACATGTAAAGTAAGGCTACTTATCTCATTGGAGCATGAGATAAATGGAAAACGCAACATCATTGTGAAAGGTCGTTAAATGATGTCAAAAGATATGTTTCATCAGGACAACTGCGAAACACACGTTTCAGGAAAACATTTGGCAAGGACATGTCAGGTGGAACCATGCAAACAGATTGCAGAAATCACACTTTGCGTGATCTTTCTTGATGAAGTTTTTCTCTCATCAACAGATCGATCAAGCACATTTATCCGGTCTTAGCGAAAGATAATACCATTATTAAAGTGTCTTCACTGAGTTGTCACCTGAATGAAATCTTAGCTTTCACACACGCCATCCATTTGGAATGACAGATCACAAATGAATCTGAAATCTGGGTCAAACAGTCACAAAGCTTATGCTAACGGCCAATGATATGTATTTCACAGGTTAGATTCTGCCAACAAGAGGGAAACGAGCAGACATGAACGGCATTTTTGGACGGCTGCCACCTTGTGCAATAAATGGATTCAACTACAACCAGCCACCCGGTATGAGTTTCTACAATCCTGAGGCACCAATATATGGTAAGAACGAACACTGGCTTGCGTGTCCAGATGTCGTTATTTCGGTCTTAATCCAGATAATCTTTGTATAATGCTTAGTGGGTTTAGTACCAGACGCTCAATGCTTATTCTCGTGCAAATTTTGTTTAGTCTGGATCGCTAAATACATTTTATTGGAAGTCTAAACCACCCGAGGACACCTTCCAACGAACAACTGCGCCTTGTTCAGCCTCGCATTTAGATTTTAGAATTGATCTTAGAATGCTTGAAATGAGGAAATCATGTCTGATGCGTGCAATGAGAAAATCAGTCAACAGAACGAATGGTTACTTCTACCAGTTACATAAGGTAGCTTTGTACGTATCTCATCTTGGATCAATACAAGAGCAAAAATCCGTGGTGGATGGGAAATGAGCTCATTTATGTTTCTGACACTAACAATGATTATTTTCCCATTAATGTCATTCTGACTTATTTTAAAATACATATCTCTAAGTCGTTTCCTGCCCCTGACTGTAATCCGACAGTCGAATTAAACTGATTTGGGGATAATCCCAGAAGCTACAGGAAATCTGAAACCGATAATGTGCTGTTAGCGTTCATTGTAATGGCCGTAAGTTCTGTTAGTGGTCTGTTAGGAAGGTCTTTTAGTCATCTCTAGGCCGTCCGGCAAACGATGTCTTCCTCTGGCTCAGCAGAAGCGAGCTCCCCGAGGTCCCTTTAGCACATTTGTGTGTACCCTCTTCGTATCAAATCCAGTAAAGACTGACGTTTGGATGATAGCTATCGCGAAATAGTTTCATTTGGTACTGTTTCTAAACATTCTGCAAATTACAGTTTTGGGCAGGGCGGTTCATTGTTAAGTTGTCAATGTGGACTAAAATGTGAACTGGAACAGTTTGTTCTCTCGTTTAACAAACAAAAAAGTTTCAAATCAAATCCATTTCTATCAAGCTTTCTCTGTCGTCGATGCTGGTTTGTATTTAGTGGTCAGCTTTATTTTCCCAAAAAGTGTCACAAAAGATACCAATCTCCAGCATTTTGACGTTGCTGATTTGGTTTCTCCTTAAGCATAATCCTTTCCACTAAGTAAGACTGACAGAAAAATCCGGAAATTCATTGGCCAGTCCCCTAACAGGTAGCTTGTGACTTTTTTAATTGGGAAGGATTATCACAAAAAGCGATAAATGTGGAAACACATATTGAAACCGGTCACTCTGAAGTGTTTTGTGATAGAGGGTGAACAATCCTCAGAACTAGAACATACACTCAAGTTAAGCTGTAGCACAATGGAGTTTGGTTGGCCTGGGTATTTGCCCTGCCTGGGTTGTCCTCAGTGTCTCACAGCAAGATTCATGGAAGGTAGACTTCATTCCTCGTTCACGTCCAGGGCTCTTGCAGAAGTTTGTTCGCAGACTCTTTGGGCAAAAGAGTTTTCTTCTCAAAAACCAACTCTCTAACTTGAACAAAGGGCTCGTTTCTAGGATTACGCTTTTTAGCAATAACTGTGAAAGGTTTGCAGCAATGAGAAAAAAGCAATGATTGTGACTGATGCGGAGTTTTCTGAAATATAAATCATCTAGCGCATGTTTGCTTTTAACTACGAGATTTAAAATGGAAGCACATACATGTATATACTACATCCATGTCCTTCGTTTTGATAACATCCTATGTATTTCACGTACTTAACTGAACAAAGAGACAAACTCATGCACTGAACAAGAAGCACTGGAATCGTAACTGATCAACTTCACTACTTTGGTTGAAAAGAGTTGCTTTTTACAGCCTAGCCAACCAACTAGCCTTATTTTTAAATCTATAATTCACGTGGTTTGATTTGTTTTTTGAAAGGTCCTCCACGGAAACAACGCCGAGAACGAACAACTTTCACTAAAGCTCAGCTTGAAATTTTGGAAGAGCTTTTTGCCAAAACAAAATATCCTGACATCTTCATGAGAGAGGAAGTGGCAATGAAAATCAGTCTTCCAGAAAGTAGGGTTCAGGTACGTATTGATTTCGGGGCTAAAATGTGCTGTTTCTGTAGATTGAAGAAGAAAGAAACATCAACTTAGTTTAGACGGAATGAAATAAAACATTGAGGAATTAATTTGTTTAAGGGTTTGTTTACCCTGGCTCCAGAGGCTTGTTGTTTTTCCGTTTCCTCTTCTCGTTGCCAAGGCTTTGAAAAGCTTCTTCAAAAAAATAGAAAGAAAGAAAAAAAATGAAACTTCTGTAACCCAGGGATAGTTTCTGCGAAATGCGCCACCATGGCATCCATAAAGGAGATCGTTAATGGCCGTGCGACAAATTCTAAAACTCAAGACTATTTATTATGTAACATTCAGTACAATGCCTTTTCCATTACGTCCAGAGACCAGACAATACTATAATGCGTATCTTTCACCTTCTACACGAATATGACACAGGTTAATGGATTCTTTTTATCGTTCTTAGTTTTCAGTTTTCCTTCTTTGGAGTTAAATGAAAGGTTAGCCTTGAGCTATATTTACCGCTGGTGTACGTTTGATTTTGATTGTGCACGGACCTTGCTGTGGTTTTCGAAGCCTTGACTACATTTTGTTATCAGTGTTTACGCTGGTCGGAAATTTTGGTCATCTTCCAAAATAATTTGTGCTATTTACGGACATGTTTGGCATTGCGTGGCCCACGGAAGCAATTATCATTTCGCGAAGATGATAGATCTGCCCAAAATCTTCTTGATTCGTTTAAAAAGAGGCGTAACTTGGTTGTTAAGAGATAGTATTATTGTAAGTACTTAATTATCCGCAAATTATGCTGTTATCAATGCTATTGAATTTAACTCTTTTGTTTACTTGCAAAGATCTGTTATCTCATAGCTGGACGCCCGCATCGCAGCCGTCTGCGATCCCATGACATTTTGAACACGTGTTGAAAATTTCGCACGAAACATGTTGTAGTGCTAAATTTAGGATTAAAATTTGATTTCGCCTCCGAAATGAAGCATATCGGTTGAGAAGAAGTCTGTTTAGTGTGCAATAAATTTCGTGTGTTACAAAATTGCAAACAAACCGGCGAAAACATAGGAATTTGCTATCGTGAGATGGTAGACAGAGTATGTTGCTCCCTGTTTGAAATTCTTGCCCTGTCAAGTGGTGGGTGTCGCTAATCTCAGTGTAGACTCACGCGATTGTTTCATTCATCGTTTCTTTAAACTCTTAATGAACTTTTTTGTTTATACCTTTTTGTTCTTCTACCTCCTCTTTCTCTGGGTGCATCTTGACAACAACAACAACAACAAAATTCATTTCAAGGCTTACATCACTGTAGGGCATGCCACCTCACATGCCACCAAGCATGAAACTAACATTGTTGTTGGAATCTAGATGTCTGTCTGTCTATTCTTAGATCATAACTTCCGGCTAAATTTTAAAGATTTCTATCATATTATATGAAAAAAGGCGTTTTGCATTTTTGTTTGCTATCTTTGCTGGTCATCTTTAAATCGAGTCTTGGTCGGCTTACATTTTGGACTTCTTAGATGTGTTCCACATATATTGTAATCACATTTAATTCCCATTTCATATTCTTAACTATGTTCACCTCTCTATTTTTAGGTGTGGTTCAAAAACAGAAGAGCCAAATTTCGTCAACAAAACAAGCAACAGCAAGGAACTCAGAGTAAACCAAAACCAGCAGTAAAGAGAAAGTCGCCCACACCACCGATCCAACAAGTACAAGAACCAACAAAAGCATCCATACCTCCTCCTCCTCCTCCTCCTCCTCATCCTCCTCAACAGTTCAACAATTTCGGCTTCACTGGAGCCTCTTGGCCCAACAAACATGATATTCAAGAAATGACAAATATGCAGAGACAGGCAAATTATCAGAAGTTAATAAATAACGGTATCAACGCCTTTTCAGCGCCCAATTTTACGCCTCCTTCATCACAGCCACCCTTCAGTAACCCAAACCACGAACAGTATTATCCTTATATGGCAAACGCCGGTCCAATGGCAAGCGAGATGCCAAGGAACCGAATAGAGTCATCAGCCATGATGTGCTAAAACATTAAAATGTTGAATTTTAGTGAGCAAAAAATTAATTTAGGATGGATGGTGGTGTTATTTTAATACTATACTAGCCCCAATATTTAACAATTATGAAACGAAATCTACTCGATAGTCTTTATATTGGGGTTAAATTTTATGTAAACCTTGTATATAGGTACTTTTCATGATGCAAAATTATTCCATCGTGTGATCATTAATTGCTTCTTTTTTCACATTATGCGACTGGAAACGTTTAAACTTCAAAATGGAAAGGCTGTTAAGTAGAAATTTAAATATCCTTTTTATTTTTAACTCAGACTTTTTTGGAGTTGATATTTTGACGATTTCACGTAAATGTTTACCATCAAATTCAGTATGACTGAATAGCTTCCACTTCGATCTAGTGCGTAAAACATAGCGATTAACCGAAGTCTAAAGACGCTTGTATCTTGTTGGAGTGGCACAAACAACTTGCCTCCAGCATACAAACTTTTGTAGAATTTTAGTATATCTTCACAAAACCTCTCTCTCTCTCTCTCTCTCTCTCTCTCTCTCTCTCTCTCTCTCTCTCTCTCTCTCTCTCTCTCTCTCTCTCTCTCTCTCTCTCTCTCTCTCTCTCTCTCTCTCTCTCTCTCTCTCTCTCTCTCTCTCTCTCTCTCTCTCTCTCTCTTTCTCTCTCTCTCTCTCTCTCTCTCTCTCTCTCTCTCTCTCTCTCTGTAGTTTGGCCATTTTCACTTATCATAAAGAGCTTTGAGTTTCCAATGGTGTCGATTAGAGAAGAAATAAAAAAACACGTGCAACGGTCTCCCAGAACCATGACATGTTTTCGTTCATGAACAACCTCCTTTGTGGAAGAGTTACCTAAAATAGCTTGACCTAGATCTTATAAGCATGCGAAACAAAGACAAGTTTCATCGTATAGATTACAGTTTGTACCCATCGCATTCGTTAATCAACGTCACTTTTAATTCGTAAAGCATTTGTTACATTGCTGAAGCGTTGCTTTGAATATTGACAGAAATGAGTTTTTCATTGTTTCTTTAATGTAATTTGAACAAAATAAATAAAGAATTATGTTTGGCTGGAAAGCGTATTAGTCAGTCAGTCTCCAAAGAGTCATCTAATATAATAAAAACAAAACTCTTATGATTATCAAAGGGTAAAAATTCGCTTAAGGCTAACCAGGGATTAAAGATAACCAAGGTCTGTATTGTATCTTGTAGTGTTTCTCTTGTTTAGTGTTACCACGGCTATTTTTAGCTATAGTTGTCAAAGAAAATAGACCAGTTTCAAGATCACCCAGAACACTAACCAAAAATACTTAAGACGCAGTTTTGTAGCAGTAAGTATCAATCTAAAGTAAAATATGCACAATACCAGCAGGAAAGTGCTGAAATCTAAAATAAAACAACCCATAGAGTTGTGAATAGTTCATCTTCTCGCTGGTATTTGTGAATATTTTACTTAGAATAAGACTAACCCTCTCAGATAGTCTTATGTCTTTGATTCAGCGGTCTGGGTGACCTCGAAACTTGACTATTGTAGTGCAAAAAGGAAACGCAGTTAACAGAATACACAAATAGAACGACTGGAACCTCAGTATAGAGGTAAAGGTTAAGCCACGTTTCCAGTCCTGGATTGAACAGGAACCAGGCGGTCTATCTCGCTATAAACTGTTCCACCTTATTATCACAATCATCATCGTCGTCGTCGTTGTCGTCATCGTCATCGTCATCGTCATCGTCATCGTCATCATCATCATCATCATCATCATCATCACCATTATTATTATTATTATTATTATTATTATTATTATTATTATTATTATTATTATTATTATTATTATTATTATTATATAGTACTGTTCAATAGCTTTTATTTGAATGGTCACACTGTAAGATTTCCGTCCCCTCAATCTACTATAGGTGTTACATAAGCGGTAGTTAAGAGGTTAATGGATGCTGCAAAAGTAGTCTTCATCTTACCCAAACGTAACTTTGTTAAACCACAGTTTATTGTCGTCTTGATAGATTTACCGTAATCTCAAGCAGGTCGTGTCAAAACAAAACTAATTGCAAGGCTGACACTACGACACAGGGCCAACATATGGCCGATCTTGATTTCATCAACTAACTTTCCTCAGGGCCAGGGATCAGATCAGTGAAAGAAAATAACAACAACAAGAGATACGGCACGTTGTGTGGACGTGGTTCTTTGCAATTCGCAATGTCAGTACATCGCTAAAATTACTTTACATCATTCCTTAAGTTCCGTTCATCATTCCTTCCATGTACCATTCCTTAACGTCCCTATGGAAGGGGGTTCTCTGGATCTCTGGAGCCTCGAAATTTCTCCATAGAGCCTGGACAAAATGATAATTCTGGCTAAAAGGAGCCTAGAATAAGGCGATGGAGCCCAAAGAGCCCAGCTTTTCTATCTTGGAGCCTTGGAGACCTACATTTTTGTCTCGGAGCCCGGGATCCCTGAACCGGCCTTTGGAATCCGGAATCCTCAATTTGGATTTCATTTTGTTCTTGTCTTTCTTCTTGTTAGTAGTTATTGTGGTGTTTGTTGTTGTTGTTGTTGTTGTTAACTTGTTGTTGTTGTTGTTGTTGGTGGTGGTGGTGGTGGTGGTGATGGTCCTGCTGCTGCTGCTGCTCCTGCGGGTTTTTAAATTTCTTACTTGCTTCCCGAGGTCTCTCGCTTTACCTGCACGGGCCTTTTCTTGTTTATGGAAGTAACCTCTTTTGTCACTTTTAATAAGCAATTACAAACGTTAGCTCGTAATCTGGGGAACATTTTTGTCGGTACACTTCGGAAAATTCCTGATGTTTCCCCCGCGATAGCGCACACACGCAGTATAAGTTGCCGAGGAAACTATATCTGCTTGTTTCTTGGGAAAGGGTCTGAGGATTGACTTACTAACTGGAGCTAACTGAAGGCTTTGGGCAGTCCTTTTCTACCACACGCGCTATGTGATGACCTTCTTTTTTAACACACAGTGGCAACATTTTACAAGACTGAGGTACCTTTACGTCTCACATAGTTAAAACAGTTTCTCTGAACAAATCCTCCACTGATACAATACAAAAAACGGTTCTCTACTATGTGATTCCTTGGCGTGTGAGCTCTATCGAGATGATCGAATCATCGGCCTCCCTGTGAGCACAGGAAACCAAGCTTTCCTTAGAACGCCAATATGAATTCTCCCTCGAGAATGCACAGGACACCTTTCTTTGACTCTTTGACTGTTAAATAAAAAAAAGGTGTAAATATACCATGAGCTGTCTAATTCAGATTAAATAGGGATTATTTCAACTTTTTAGCCCATTTTTCACACTTGTTTTTGTTAGTATTAGTGCTACGTGGAAACAAAATAAATCCCATTTTCAAATTTGTTCAGTGATCGATTGATGACATGATTTTAAACAACGTGAGATCCCCCAACAGGAAAAAACAGTCTCCTTGTTTGTTGTTAATTAAAGTCGACAGGAAACCCACATAATCAACCATGTGGGAGCAAACAAACATGAAACATTCTTTCAAGATGTAATGTCTACTATAAAATGCAGCGAGTGATGATAAAAGACGTGTTTAAGCCTACATTTATGACTTTAGTTTAATCTTAATACTTCCAAGCACAAACTACTAATTACATTGTTTATTCTGGAATCAATATAAATAAAAAATGATTCAGTACATTTAATAAATCAGACAATACGATTACTAAAGAACTTTTTTTAAAAACCCTCGGTAAACCACATACCTTTCCGTACTGTCCTGTAGAGTCTCAGCAGGATACACAGAATAAGACAATTTTATTTTCCCACGCTAGAACTTCCTAACTACCGAGAGACAAAGTTTTATATACTTTTGTTAAATAGTCTACATTTTTCCTCCGGGACATGCGTGCTGTCATGACCAATGTTCCCGTTTTAGGTGCGTCTTTCAGCAGTTACAGTTCCGGGTTCAAACCACAGGTCTGGCGTTGAACGTGCCAAGTTTATTCCTTGTAGTTACAGGGTGTGAAAGTTGAAGACTGAAATTAACACTGAATTTGAACTTATCACATTTTTGAAATTTGGAGAGCATAAACATCAAAATCGTCGGTTCCTTTGACGTGAAGCGACTAGTAAACCCGGCCCTGTGTTCTACGTACCAAGGTTACTGCCAGTAGTAAAAGGGTGCGTCTAAACCTTGAAGTTATCAATCTAGACTTATTAAGTTTTTTTTTTAATTTAGTGTCTACAAACCGTCAACATCTTCGATTTCTATGCCGTCAAGCTACTAGTAAAGGTGCATGTACACCTCATCCAGAATTTTGTGATTTATCGCAATGGTCCCCTTGGGAATATGGAATACACTAGATTTGACAATGATGAGGGCAAAGGCCCTTTGCGAAATTGTACATGACGTAAACGGGAAAACGCTACGGTCAACAAATGTCACGGTGTTCGTTGTTTATTAAATAAAAATGGTTGCCAAGGCAACAAGGGCAAATCGCCGTCAAGTAATCAACCTAATTTTTCAGCTGAAACACTGAAAAATCTGTGTCCCTTCTGTCCTTCTATTTCCAGGACAATCTTCGCTCATCTATCGATTTGTGGGTGAAACGCAAAAGTGTGACCATTCTTTAATTGCTGAGCTGAACTTTCCTGTTTTGGGTGGCTCTCGCCATCTCAAAGTGTGACCACTCAAATGAAAGTTACTGAGCAGTACTTTCTTTGACACTGTTGATGACGCAGATTTTTTATGTTATTAATTTTTTTCTTTTGTGGTACTGTTTATTACGTAGTACAAGGCCAAAATCCCAAACTGTGACCAGTCCGAAGTAAAGCTATTGAGCAGTCAGTACTTCTCTCTGTCGAGCTGGTTCCATTTTTAGTTCGTAGATCTCAAGCTACTGAACAGTACTTTTATGTGGCGCTGTTTTTCATTGTTGTTTTCCAGAATATATGGTTCTACTTTTTTGACCCTGAGCCAGTGTCACCCAAAGCGCTTTGCGCGCTTGTGTTTTTGTTTTGAAACAGCTTTTTGCGTTTGGCTGGCGCGTTTGCCGGACTTTTCGCAAATTATACCTTGCAAACTGGCCTTTCAGCGAGCTGATATGTACAATAGTAACCTCTAAAAATAGAAATGTCTTCATCGCTAGATGTTACTGGAGAAAACAACTCAAGATCTGATATATGGTATGAGGAGAGTATAAAGACAATAACAAGAAACTATTTCATTTTTCAGGAATAAAAGCTAGCACAGCCTGGTTCTGCGTGTTAATATCATCATATTATGGGCTCAGTTCCTCAGTAATCAGAGTAAAACGTTAAGCCGAACATGTGCTACAGAGTGACACCAGGGGCCCTACAGTCATGCGAAAACCCCCCTTGGGCTACAAGGATACCACACTTAACTCGAACGACTGGAAGTACTACTGCTGAAGTAAATGACTTTTTAAAACTAATTTAACTGTTCTTATGAACAGTAGCAATGACTAGTCGACATCCTTTTACAGCAACGAAGAAAAGTATAAACGTGAGGTAGACGAGATGTATGTCACGGTTATCAAAAGATCATGACGAAAGTCCTGTGTCGCCTGTGATATATTTGTCATTTCATTGTGCAAGATCCTGTAACTAAAAACGTCCGTGATCTTCCTCGTGTTCCAGAAAAATAATTCTTTGTCGTTGACAACCAAACACGTGTAAAGCTTTAAGGCATTTGAGAAGATGGTTAACCACAAGACATCAACAGAAAATTATAAAGTCGAAAAAACGACAGCTTCTGTTACTTTGCACGACAAGTTGGACACATTTGTTTTGAAAGGTAGGTTTACTTACTTCTTCATTGTAAATTTGAGTTTTGTTTACTAAATTTACACGACATCCCCGTACAGTTTTGTTATACTTTAAAAGCCGGGTTGAGAGAGGTTTTTGGTATATACACTGTATCTTGAGATTAGAGATTTAGATCTGTCCATCAGATTGAGCTTCTTTGCCCTCTCAAGGGAAAAAAACGTACAGTCCAAATTTCATCTCAGTCAACGCGAGAGTTGTTGAATTGGTCTAGTTTTTGAGAAAACGTTGGAAAAAAGCCTTGATATATATATTTTGAAAAACAAAAAGGTTATGTGCAGTTATTCCGTACTGTTTGATGGGGCACAAACGGGCTGCTACCACTTCAAGTTTACTTTGACTGATTTTAACTCTTTCACTCCCAAGAGTGCCTGAAATAAAAATTCAAGACAAATCTCTTTTGAAAAATACTTAAATATAAGTAGTGCCATGTGAAAGTACTGCTGGCGATGTTCCATTTGAATGGTCACACCATAGGTTTTCGTCCACAGACTCAAAAGTTAGAATCACCTTCATGTCTCCATAACTGACTCGGCTGGGAGCAAAAGGGTTAAGGCTCTGAATCATTTATTGTTGTTGATAGGAACATTTCCATACAGTAAAAAAACCCAGAACACATGCTACTTTAAAATCGACATACATGTAGGTAGATAGGGTAAACTGCAGTGATTGCGGTGAATTGCAGGTTTGTGTAACTCGTGATATGCCGGACTCTTTTATTGTAAGATCTTTTTAGAGAGAGGTCGTTAAACCGTTCTCGTTTTTCTCACGTAACTGCGTGGAAAAAGTTTTTGCGGAAAAACGTCCAGAAACCGATCGCGATTATAGGCTACATGCACTTTAAAATTTCAGTACCAGGTGCACATGTTTTCCGCCTAATTAAAACAAAAGAAAAAATGAAGTTCGCAAAAAAATTCTCTTAGCCTTGAATGGTTACGCTTCTAGCACGTCGCTTCAAGCATGTTCTTGAAATCTCCACTCACCCTAAGACTCAACGTGAATAAGGAATCGGTATGAAAAACATTGTGTCGGAAGAAAGAAGGGAACTTATGATAGGTTAGAGGCAGTCGGACTAATGATTCGAGCTCTAGAAATTTCCCTCATATTGTATTCTTGGACAGACGACTTTAGTTTCCCCTCAGAGTCTTCTATTTTCGCTCCAAAAAGAATTCCAATTCAACTGGAAAAAAAAACTTCAAATCTCATTTTGCCATATTGACTGAACAACAAAAAATAATCCTCAATAGCTTTAGTTTGAATCGTCCTGCCTAAAGATTTTATCCACAGACTCAGAATTGAGAAGAAATACCGGAAAACTGTTGAGGTAAAGCTCACATAAGCCAACCTATTTCATCTATAGCCACAAACAGCTAGGTAGCAGCGGCTTCCGCTCCCTTACGTAATTATTCATTTTACACATTTATGACTAATAACAAAAACCCTTTCCTCATTCATAAATTCAGAACCTATGTGTCAGGGAAGTAGCAGTTGAAAATATCCTACTTTAAACAAATTGCCCTATGTACTTCGCTGTATCTTGTCTCCCATCACACCTTGCGAGCCTTGTATTGCTCGTTTTCATTTCGTTTGCAGCCATATTCATGACATTCATGACAACTGACTGACGAAATGTTCTGACTGATAGCTACCAATCAAATGGTTTACAGAAAGCATAGAGATGCTATTTGTTGTGCGTGATCTCAAGTGAAATAATCAGTCGCCAGAAGGAAGTGGGATATCAAGCTGATTATCCGCAATTTTAAAATAATGACGTGACCTTTCAAGAGGATGCGTTGCATAAATGGAATGCTCGCTTTGTTATTGATAGTGGTTTCGTGATTTCTCGCAAGACAACTCTCACCACAAGACACTGCACGTGTGAGTAGTTTCCCACCCAGGTCAAAGTTTATGACAACATTTTCATGCGTTGCACGCTAGGTTCCACAGAACAAAAGAAACAAGAGAGAATGGACGACCGTTTTCCAGCCTGTACGGTGAACAGTGTGAACTACATTCCACCTAATATAGACTTCTTTTACCAAGACATCGACCCAGCATATGGTAAGGTGTTCAAATATCTGTATAGGGTGGTCTTTTAACTTGCATGTCTCGCCTGGGTGTCGTTTATTGTATTCTTCATAATTCTCAACTAGGATAATCTTTCTTCAGTAATGCCTAAAACGCTAAGTGGGTTAAGGATTATCCTTTCGTAGTTCCTGTGCTATTAATATGTACAGTTTTTACAGTGTACTGTCTTAAGCGCTAACAACAGATGGACACATAATACAATAATTTCCTTCGTTTCGTCACTGACATTTCTCAGAATTACTAAATTAAGGAAGAGAGAGGAATTTAACCCAAAGAATTACTGCCCATTTACTAGCAGTTATATAAAAGATGTTAAGAAAACTAAAAGTCCACTTTAGTTGGCGTTAATAGATAATTACCGTTAATTACCAATAGGATAATCAGTCAGTTTCCTGCTCTCGAGCAATCCGACAGTTTATTATGGAAAATATAGCACTATTTACATGTGACTTTTGTTTTCCTTGTCCCGGTTGAGGATGGCGATACTGCCATTTGTTTATCTCCTATGTCGTAAAACTTCTCTATGATAACAGGTGTTACCATCCATATAGATATAAACACTTTTAATCCTCATGCCAGGGGCAGATACAAAATTTTAATGTTCGTTATTATCTTCAGCTTACAAAGGATGTCACGGAATATCGTTATTTAAAGACTGGCTTATTCTCGTCGGCTTAGTATTATCCTACCAGCTAAGCCACTAATAGCCGTATAATCCCATCAGTCGGTTACGCCGTGGTTATTCGTGAGTCAGTCCACAAACTTAAGTCACCGGTGTCGCCACTGGCAGCGCACATTTAGTTGTAAGATAGTTCACAAGCCACTCATAAACACATTGCCTCCTGAAGAGAAAGGATCTCTTAAGAAACGCCTTAGCTTGATCACTGACTGTTAAAACCATGGACTTCGGTTGGTGTGGTTATTCATTTCCCTGCTTGGGTTGTCCACAATGCCTTGTGTCTCGATATATGGAAGGTACTTTTGTTTTTGAGCTTTTTCCTTTTTATAGCGAGCAATAACAAAATTTCCTTTTCGAACAATAATACGGCTAGTAAGACAGGAAAGAACGGCTTCATAGCTTTAGTTCAATTCGTCACACTTTAGGATTTAATTCGCAAAGTCAAACCATAGAACCACATCAGTGTATTGATGAAAGTTTGCCTGCGAAGTCAAAGTTTTTCATTCTAAACCGAGCTGAACCCCGAAAACGATTAATTACAAGATCACACCAAACATTAAATTCTGTTTGTTATTTTTTGCTCTACTTTGTTTTTTTATATATAGATATATATACAATATCGAGTAGAAAAAGAATCCGCCGTGTTGTGCTACAGATTACAATTAAAGCTTAAAATAATGTCTGAAATACTCCAACGATGAAGCGGAAAAATGATAAAAATTACTAAGTATTGAAAGAAACTCGATTCTTTACCTGGGAATCAAAGGCGTTAGATAGTTCTTGAGAAAGAAATTTGAATGAAGATATTATCGTAGTTATAACACAGTTGTCACTGATCTAAATACTTTTTCAAGCCTTATAACGACGAGGATAATCTAAAAACACCGGAAGAGGTTAGGAATTTTGAGTCGCCCTGCTGCAGACAATGATTGAATAAACAGACTACACTCTGTTTGCTGTTTTTTTGTTGTTGTCGTGTTTTTGTTTTTTGTTTTTTCTTTTTTTTTTCAATGCTAGTTAATCGATTGCAACTAATATTTCATTTCTGCCTTAAAGGTCCTCTGAGAAAAAACACGGTGTTTAACTGAAAGAAATGAAACATTATCCCTTTTTATCATTTTTTAAAGGTCCCCCGAGGAAGCAGCGCCGGGAGAGAACAACTTTCACCAAAGCGCAGCTTAAACTGTTGGACGAGCTCTTCACCAAAACAAAATATCCTGATATATTTATGAGAGAGGAAATCGCCATGAAAATCAATCTTCCCGAAAGTAGAGTACAGGTGAGCGAGGCAGCAATATCTTTTATATAAGAAAACACAACTGGCGGCTCCTCATCTCCGTCAAGGAGTAAATCGGGTAGGAAAGTTAGAGAAGGAGTTGAGATCATTTCATCAAACTGACTTTTTTGGTCCAATAGGCAACAGCTGAAAATTTCTGACCTGTCTTTGAACCCACTCGTCATTCACTCAAAAACACAATGATTTCTTTTAATACTAGTTCGGAAGAATTTAGGCAATAAAACATATTTATTTCATTACTCCTGGGTAATATTTTCAAAAACTGCGCAAGAAGAAATTATGAATGTCGATGTCGTATGGAACAATGGAACGATGTTTGAGCAGAAAAAAGCAGACGTGTTGAAAGGCGCGTTTTCCGTGTCCTTATTATTCTTAAACGTCCTGTAGGTAGAAGAAAAATTTCACGCCTTTTGTTGTCTCAAAAATGTTAAAGAATCTCACGAAGGAATTAATAACGTCGGCCTATTTTTTTACTGAGATAGTTCACAACCCAGAAATAAATTAATTTTGAGTAGTTTCTCAGTTTGGACATGTCTTAGAGCAATGTCTTTTATCAACCGTTTATATTTCAAAGGTGATGAGTCAGGCTATTTTAGGGAATTCTGTTTCCACACTAAAATTTAACTGGATATTAAACTACTTTAAAACATCTACTACACGAAAGTATAAAACTAAAAGAACGAGGAGTAATATTCAGTAATATCTAGGCCAGGCCCAAAATTCAGTTGGTACTGACAAGGATTTTTACCCGTCAACGTTTATGACAACTTTAAATATATAACTAACCTCAAATCACGATGTGGGTAAGATTTCATCAGGGCATGGTAATATTCGTTTCCATTTCGCAATTACGGAAAACAGATAAGACTGGCCAAAAATAGCTTTACCCGCTTGGGCATATTTGCTCCTCTTTATGTTTCTGGTCATTTCGATCTCGACACGATTTGAAATGTTACTCTGTCTTTTGAGTCTGTGAATGAAATTTTAACGTTTTACCATTTTCGATTTGTAGTTAATAATCTTGCACTGTTGTTTTAATTAGTAGTTCCCAAAGGAAAATTTGAGTTTTTTGTTAGCATTTTTTCTCAGTGAGTCATACCTAACACGTGTAATGTTTGAGCTAGAGTGTGACCATTCAAACATGACCTCACTGGCTATAGTGCAAATTGTCAAGTTCAGTTTTTTAACATTGCAAAAGAAAATTCGAGAATACTTTTTGTAGGTTTGATACTGGACACCCCTGAAAATGGAACCGAGTGAAACGATGAAATTTGACACCCTGAGGAATAAAAGGTTAAAATGGCACGGGTACGGCTTTCAAAAAGCTATTTGAACACAGCATGGATTCAAAGAAACTGTTGTCGTGCACAGGGATGACAGATTTAACCTCAAATCCCCTTAAGTTGTTCCAAAGAGGCGTTTCTTAGTGAAGCTTTAGAACAAACGGTGACGGCAAGCATTCAATTAGTTACCTGTAAATTGGCCCAAATTTAACCCTAAGGTTGAATCATAGCTGATTAGCGATGTAATCTGCTGATGAAAATGATATAGTTTGACACCTCTTTAAGAAAATGCTCACAATGTGCACGAAAATTCATTTTTAGTATAAAACATGAATGATGAATCAAGTGAACTAAAAGAAAAGAGGTTCGTGGTAATTAGCTTCCAAGTTGCTGTAGAGGAATCCTTGCAAAGATCGCTAGAAATAACTGAAAAACGTGTGGAAATTTGTTTAGCGGAAGCACTTAGCATCTCTTAATCTGTAAGTTCTGCTCCTATGTGGAGTGCATGGTGATTGCGATAATAAACACACGTGAATTGATTTCGCCGCGATTTCAACCCGGGGGGGGGGGGGGGGTACTCAATAAGGATTCGTAAGGAAAGGCTCTGACCCAGGCTCAAACCCTTACCCTTTCATATACTAACTTTCATCAAAACGGTCCCCTTCCATATACTAGAACAAAATTCCACCTTTTTGATAGAACGGAAAACAGTAGATCGTCGCAGGTTCTTGTCGTCCAAAGCCTCCAACCTTTTCTGCCAAAAATTTGAAACCCATTTTAATGCGTAGATTTAGTTACCATGCATTTCAGTTCAAGATGTATTTCAGCGAACCTTTACCCTCCCCCCTTTTTTTCTGCCCCAGGGAATTGAAAGGTGACCCGGTTAGTGAACGTGTTGCTCTCCCACGTCTTTTGTTCTTCTCTTCGTCTTTTTGTACTTCTGAAGTTCTCTTCTTCCCTATTCCTCGTAGAGACGAGACATGCTCGGAGGCTGTCTTTTCAGGCAGTATAGTGAAATCTTTTGATAGGAAATTCAAATCAAAACTTAACAAGTAGAATTCAAATCTGCGTATCAGTGCGCGTGTTCAATTTCACACAAACATTTTATTGGTAAACTTTGTACTTTGGAGCCGTTGAAAAAAAAATTGTCGCTAACCTTGGCCCTTAGTGAATTTTTTGGCAGTGAACAACTTGATTCGTTACAATAACCAGTCGAGCAGCTGAATATTTATATGAAAGTTATCGTGTTTATGTCTGATTGTGAAGGAACTGTACAAAAACCGTCTAATAAAGTATAGAAAATTAAACATTTTCCCTCCAGGCCAGAAAAGACAACTCCCTTCGTCCTCGATTAGTATAAAGGAGCGTGACGTCATAAGGAGTTTAATGTTTTTGGGTTTACACCTAAGTACCTGCTATTGTAAAATAAATGCTCATAGACAATCAGTAGACATCAGGTGATTTTCACAAAGGCCGAACAAACCGTGTTTACTCTTAAGCAATATTCCAAGACATACGAGTAAAACCCCAATTTTTTGAAGTTACAATCGATTTCCATCTCAGCCATCCTCGTGAGCCAAATACATTTATCCATAGTTTCAGAAAACTAGTAAAGCTACTTTCAAATAACACTAACCGATCGTTTCTCGGTTTTCCATGATTCCAATATGTCTTTTCGCTCTAAGCAGTAATACTTGAAATAGGTGACCCAGAGCGTTAACTTCACTAAAAACAATCCTGGTTTATTAATTAAAGCTGGCTGTCATTTTTAAAAGCTTTTTTTTTTTCGTAGGTATGGTTCAAAAACAAGCGAGCCAAATATCGACAGCAAAACAAAAAGCAAACCGGAGCGCAAACCAAGACGTCCCCGGTTAAAACAAAATCAACCTCGTCACCACCCCTACAAGAGCAAGTAAAACCGGCTACCGACATGCAGAAGCCTCCACCACAGCTCAAGAGGTTTGATTTTTGTGCCTGGCCGCAGCAAAACACGGATCCCGTGCAGCAAGATATGCAAACATTGGTAAACATCCAGAGACAAGCAAGTTATCAGCCTGGTAGAGCAGTCATTAATAACATGGGATCAACTCCAGCTCCTTTACAACAGCCACAGTTCCCGGATTTTCCTTTTGCTAGAAACAATCCCATGACTGGATGGTTACCAATCAATCACAACGTACAATCGCGCTATTTTACACCGCCCATTTACACCTAAATATTAAAGTTAATAATGTTAATTTTTTTAGTTCAGTAAAATTACATTTTTCAAGGTTCTTATTGGTCCCCTATTCTACCACGTGACTTACTGTTTTAAGCCTCCTGACTCTAAGCCCATGCATGTCAAGATTATTCCCTCCTGTATTCCGGAGCTTCTTGTGCGTGAAGCGTAATTTGTTGTTGTTTAAGTTGTTGGCCTTGAAGCATTTGCTCCCATAATTTGTTGTAAATAAATAAGTAAATAAATAAATAAAGTTTAAATAAAATACTTATGCATATTTTATTATACACATTATACACAGTTTAAGATGGAATCCATCAAGAAATTGAGTAATCAGTGGACAAAAATCTTGTACCAGAATAATTTAAAGTATATCGCATTCTTTTTTACATTTTTTGAGAGCTATGGGTGTAATTTGTTATCTGTAATAACCCCAAAGACAATTTCTTATGGGACCCCGTGAAATTCAAATTCAAATTTCACAGGAATTGTGTAAACACAGGTAAAATGGATAAGTTTTTATGCGTAAGATTTCATTTTGTGAAATTTGAAATTTATTTTCTCGGGCTCCCATAAGAAATTGTCTTTGGGGTTATTACAGATAACAAATTACATCCATAGCTCTCAAAAAATGTAAAAAAGAATGCGATATGCTTTAAATTATTCTGGTACAAGATTTTTGTCCACTGAAAATTACAATTACTCAGTTTCCTAATGGATTCCGTCTTAACCCTTTAAGCCCCAACATTAACAAGCAGACTCTCTTCACTGGCCTTCATATATTTCTTACAGTGCAAATTGGGAGGAGAATCAGTGTTTAACATCAAGACATTTCGTAGACCTTTGGTGGCCATTTCCTTTATTCTCATGTCCTGTATGTTTGCTCGTGTAGTGATGTTATGAGGAGAAATTTAATACTTATCACTATTGGTGTTTAAAAGGTTAACATTGTTCAACATTTTTGCTCCTGTGACCACGATATTATCAAACTTAAAGACCAACACTCGCCTCAGCAGTTAAGGGCATAAGATATGCTGAGATTTTGTCCGGCTCTCTGCCTGGGGCTAAGCCGATGCTGATGAGTCCTAATTATAAAAAGAACGAAACAGCGTGTCCATGGCTGCCACTGCCCGGGTGATAGGGCTGTGCGCATGCGTAAGGTACTGGCCATACCGCGGGGATGGTGTAGTGTGTAGTGCCTCTTGCTGTTTATTTTTAGTTAAAGATTCCTGGGGTTGGATTCATGAAGCCCTCCTAAGATAAGACTTAAGATAAGCGTCCTGCGTATTGTTGGAAAACAAAGCCTATTGTTAGGAAACAATACTTAAGATTCATCTTTGGCTTAGGACAGCCTTGTGAATCCTGCCCCTGGATAGTTATAACCGATAACATCTGTACCAGGACACGCTGGCATCACACACAATCAGATCAGCTGCAGGAAAAGCCAATCTCATTGGCCGCATCATTCTAAGAATAAATGCAACAACAAGAAATCAGGTACAGCACCCACAGCCCAGGTAGACTTAAGGTCTTTGGAGACAAGCAGTGAAAAGGATATTTGAATTGGAAATGGTGCTAAAGTGGGCACCAGAGGAGCAGCAACTAAAATCAACACGCAAATGCGCATGGGATTAGTAACACCTCAAGTGCTTGCACAAATGCTCAGGAGGGGATGGCCAAAGAGCCGTAGTCGCTGGTGTAGAACGAAACGAGACGAGGGACATTAAGTTCGCAAGCAGTTTTTTAACCTCGCTTATGATACTGGTTGGTGACCGGTCAAATGAAAGTGACAGGGCATTACTTTAATGCGGTACTTTTTATTATGCTGTACAAGGTGGTTTCAAGTGTTGGGTCTGTGGATGAGACCTCAAAGTGTGAGCAGGAGGGTGGCCCGTAGCTGCTGCTTGTTAAACATCAGTTTGTCAGATGAGCTTTATCAGGTGAAACAGCTGATTCAGTTCTCATTGAGATTTAGAAGCCATTGTCGTGCCAAAAGCGTGAACCACTAGTAATACAAAGCAATGGAATTCTGGAAAAACAGCGCCAATCAACATGTTATAACTCCATCACTGAAATTCGTAATTTCAGGAGCCCATCGTATGTACACAGCTATGTCACCGGGCAGTGGCAGCCATGAACAGCTGTCGTTTTCATTTTGAGGTGTTATCCACAGACCCAAAACTTGAAACCACCTTGTACAGCATAAAATTTAACGTTCTGTCATTGTTATGCTTTTTACCGGATACTTTGTGCAAAAATGAGTGTATATTGCAAATTAGGGGACCTGAATCACGGAGTTACGGATAACGCGTCACAGTGAGTATATCAACTAAATATCCCACCCAATCACAAATCACCAGGAAATCAACAGCAAATGTCATTGGTCGTTTCATTTTTTTTTCAAATGCTGAGTCAAAATATTTTTAACAAATATCAGCAGCAAGATGATATTGAAAACAGATATTTAGAATTGTACGCTTACTATCGTGACATTTTCTCGCCAGAATCTTCCGTGATAGACTTTCATAGCTACACGCTAATTATGTACAAACCAACGTCCGGTCATTTAATTAAAAAGAAATTTCTACTTCCTTTACCAACTTGAAGGCAATATAATTCAAACGGGAAAATTACCCCATGTTAAACTGACTTCCTACTTGACTTGGGGGTTTGAGCAAGACTAATATTACAAAAGACCTTCACTACGGTAGGGCGGAGAAAAGCACGAAATTACGTTTGGGTGGGCCACCCTTAACACTCAACCTTGGCTTACAACATAACTGCCAACTCTCGAGTTGAATGGAGTTGGCAAAGAATGGCTTTCTCATGTCTTACGGTGCGTTTTGTACGCTAGTCAGGTGTTGCGTGTTTTCTGACCATAAAATGGCCATTGCCATTGACGAAACAAAGTATTTATCAGCTATTGATAAATTTGTTTTGTCATGGACAATGGAATTTTTTTCTTCATTCTTAATTTCCTGTGTGAGCTGGCTAGAATTTTCGAAAATGCAAAGACAGCTCGCAAATTAGCAAATCAAATAAGAGATATTCATTCAAGAATGGTAAAACCTAACCTTTTGTAATATTCCATTCCATAAAACGTTGAGCGAAAGCCAATTCTGCCACCATGAGAACCCGAACTGGACAATCAATATAAATCCCTTTAATTATAAAACGCCCTAAAATTATACAAGAACAGGCATTGCCTTTGTAGAGTGGTCCTGGTTTTTAAAATAGCTATTTACTGATAAAAGGAAGCGGTATTTTCTACTCAAAAACAATAGTCAAGTGCCGCTTGTAGGAATTCGAAAGTGAATTCCAATTATTTATTGTCTGCAAGAACCTTCAATTGGAAAATCACATTGATTTTCAAATAAGACTTCACTATAGAACTTCCACAAAAGTTTTAAAAAGTTCATAAATCAAGAAGCAGACCGTGAATTGTGTACAAAAGCGCGACTTTTAAATGCTTCAAACGTTTAATATTGGTGATGCTGAATTTTATATATATATATATATATATATATATATATGTAAGGACAAGTCACGTTTCATAAAGTGCAATTTATTAATGCTGGGCAAATAAATTGATTAAAGATGTTTGTTGACAGTTATCTCTTTGACGAAGACACCATCTTTCATCGAATTTCTAAAATAAACTGAGACGTTATGACGTTGGATCAGACAGTGCTTTCACGGAATAGCCCCGGGGATAAGGATTCTTAAAATGTTTGGCGGGGTATGCCTCCCGGTTCTTCACATCCTAACTCTATTTTAAACGCAAATACGTCACTTTCCAGCTGACCCGTTTTCAGACCTTGCCTTGTTTCCGTTGCATTTCTGAAGCAGTTAATCACGCGTTGCAGTTGTATCATATCAAATGATATTTTTTCTGGTTACTTCTCTTTTTTTCACGTTTGTGGATGCGATTATTACGTACGCTCTCGTGATTTCCTTAAAAAACACACACACACACCCGTCTTCAGACCAAAATGGCAAATCAATTATTCAAGTTTACACCCAAAGAACCTTACCTTTTGGGAGGGCCAGGGGCCTGGCGGGCACATCTTTAAATGTTCTTTACACAGGGAGTAAATCTTCCCCTACCCTCCCCCACCCCGACCAAGGGGGGTGGCCAAAGCTTATTTTGTATCAGCCTAGTACCCAGGTGCTCCCTTCCCGCTCACTCGACTTGGAGCGAAATTTCGAAATTTGCGATTAGAACACTTGCTTTTTTTTTCTTGACAGAAATAACCCATTAAAAATGATCACTGTAGCATAAACATGTATATAGAGTTTTCATGCGACATATCATGCGACTTCAGCAAAATTTGATGTCGATAAAAGAAACGTCGTTTATTTATTACAAGAAAGATTGAACAAATTCTGTCATATTCACGAAAAGTGAGTGTCGTTAAATATCGACTCTCTAAACTCTCCAAATTAAGTTGTTGCAAAACTGTTCGCCAGTAATTGGGAATTTAAAATTTTTCCTGTTTGGCAAACGGTAGCTAGGGTAAGGCACGACATCAAAGTCTCAGGACGGTCTTTTCCACGAAACAACGCGGACCAACGGCGCTACAAGGAAAAACGATGCAACTTCTCGTGCATATCTCATGACCTTAGCAATTTCCCTTTCAGGCAGATACACGTACCCTCCACTCTTCCTTCTATTTGACATCTGAGATCAATGTCGCCAGCATTTAGGCAAACATATGGCCGACAACTATCCAACGACCTTTTATTTTTCCTTAAGACTGGAGAAAGATGGCGGCCCAAAAAATTTTTCAACATAAAGAAAAGTGCTAGTTAATCATTTGGCTAAACATTTCGCTGCTGCTGAAAACTGATACAGCATTAACTGTTGTCTAGATTTTTCTTGGCCAATTTCGTCGCTCATTCAGACCCACGGCGGGCACACCAAAAATCGTTCTCGTCATGTAAACCGCGTGATTTAACGTGTGTGTTTATATAATTTCCTGAATTGTCTCCGGTTTGTTGTGGCGTGTGGTAATTTAAGGTTTTGCAATTATCTGAAGTTCCTGTTTCAGCTTTCGCGGGTGACGTCACGGAGTTCCTGTACGTGTTTGCGGAAACGAATAGTTTAGAAGCTAAATTGAAAGCATTTAACACAAGAGAAGATCTCAGAACATGGGCTTAAGGATTAATCATCATTAGAAGCTTAATCAGGTAAGTTTAAGTAACTGAGGCCAATGCAAGGTCAAGACGTGAATTAGTTCACATGGTTCTAACTTTTGAGCCGTGGACAAAACCCTCAAGAGTCAACATTCAAATGTTAGCTATTAAGCAACACTTTCCTGACGTTCTTATGGCACCGTCTGTTATGCTGTACAATTTAAGTCTGTGGGTGAAGTCATCAAGTCTGTCCATTTTAAATGATTGCTATTATTACTTTCCTGTCGTACTGTTTGTTCTGCTGTACAAGGTGTTTCATACTTTTAAGTTTAGGATATAATCCTAAAATGTGGCCAAAGCTATTTTGACCAACTTCACTTACAACACTTAAAACAACTAACTACACTAACTACCAACATTTTACATTACCACTACTACTACAACTAATGGTATGTCTCAAATACATATTTTTATGTATTCCCCATTCGTTTGATGTACAAAACTGAAGTGGGAGTATTTCGAAAATTATTTGAACATATAACAAAACAGACATATAAACGACACAAACACAAAATTATCGAAAGTATACTCATAGTGCATCTCAACGGTTGAAGCACCCTTTCGCCGAGATCTCCATATATCCTAGAAAAATTTAAGTGTTTAATGCTTTGCAAAAATGACAAGCATTTTGACTGAGTTGCTGGGTACAGAAGTTGCTCGTTACATATAGGGACTAGACTGTAATTCTTTTAACTGTCAATTCAGTTCAAAAAACAATACCTCAAAAAGAAGACGTTGATTATTCTGGTAGTTTAACAGACTTCAGTTTATCAATTTCCTTTAGATAATCCTTTCTTAGTCTGGCCCTCTCTTAGCGAACAGTCTTGAACACATCATCCGAAATAAGAATTTAACAATCATGGAATTGGTTATCCTTGAGGGTGCGGGGGGGGGGGTTACTTTCAGAATCCTAACTATGTCGGTGTAGTGAAGCAGGTAACTAATGAATTGGTCTTGCATTTTCCACGCCGTTCGCCGTCGCTCGGCCTTGTTTACTATTTGTATGGTGTGCACGCATCACCTCGATATTCTAAATTTCCATTTATCCTCAAAGAGGCCCACCTTCAGAAAGGTTTCCAAATCTTCGTAGTCATTCTCCACGCCCTCACTTAGACCCCATGCAACAATATTGTTTCTCTTGGACCGATTTTCCAAGTCCTCAACTTTCTTTCGAAAGCGGCTACGTCCGCGCGGCTTACCTTCTCATCAACTTTGCTCTCCACTTCGTTAATTTTCCCCTCTAAATGGTTGTAACTTTTTTTAAAGTCGGTTATGTCTTCTGCTGTTTTTTTTTTTCCTGGCAAGATTTCAACGTCTCCAGCTTTAGCAGGATGTTCTTGAGTTGTAACTCTGTTTAGTTGTTGGCTTTAAGCAGAATTTACATATTGGCGAGTACACGGTCAAGCTTGTTTGAACTGTCGGCGGCTGCCATAAGGTTGTTGTCTTCGATTTTGACTTCGTACGACTACCCATCCGCTTGTCAGCAATAAATAGTCGATAAAAGTTAAATAATATCACATTTTAACAATAAATGAAAATAATGTGCGCGCTATGATTGGTCAATACCTATTGATTATTATAGAAATAAACAACATGGAAAATGTAGTTATTATATAAAAGCAATATACCACACATTTCTATGGTTAATTGGCTCAATAAACCACTTGGGATGTTGGAATAACACTCGAAAAGCTTACAAGTCACTCGCCTTCGGCTCGTGACTTACAATCTCTTCTCGTGTTCATCCTACATCCCGCGCGGTTTATTGAGCCAATAAGCCATATAAATGTGTGGTTTATTGCTTAATTAAAAGCCACACATTAGAGTTTCTTGGAGAGAGCTCGGAGCACGACCGTTCACCTTGGCGTCATCACCTGACTCCGCCTATCATTATTAAAACTTTAAAAAAAACCAAGAAGTTTTTAAGAAAATTCCAACCTTGGATACGTTCTTAGCATATACTAAAAAATCACCTTTCTCAGGCTCAATGTTCTGATGAAAAATATTCTTATATAAAAATGAGTGTAAATAAGGGCGTGAGTTTTCAACTGAAAGCTATGCTCCGGACATTTTAGCAATTTTTCTTTACTATCTCCAAATGGCTTCTGGGAAATTGACACAAAAACAGTTTGCTATCGATACAACCTCCAGTGCTCTTGCAAGGATAGCGGTCTAACTGGTCGTGTGTGTAACTCGCCATCTCTCTCTCGCTTTTATTTCTTTCTGTAATCACTTCCTATTTGTTAAAAAAAACTATAATCCTCCCTTAGTCAATGCAAAATGTTTTCCTATTATTAAAAAAAAAAAAGGATTAAACAAATTAAGTAGCCATAACTGTGATAACTGTAGGTTGCCAACAGGATGCCAAATTGACCAACCTGCTCTCTTTGGCTTTCTATTGTTTCAGTGGTGTTATTCAAAATTTTTAAGTCATGGTGTTTACGTTTTACCCAACTTTATCACATTTGCATTACCCATTTAAATCTCAAAAGGTATGGTTTCTGTCCTAGAACATAAGGGAAGAGATTTTGGTATGAAGGTTCTGAACCTTTTTTCCTTTAGTTGCCAACTTGGCTATAAAAAAGCCATGGACACTTTGCATTTTTGGTCCGTAAAAAGGAGGAAAAGATAGCTCTACAATACGAAAAAAAACCAATATTTTGATTTGATAAGCGTTAGGGTTTCCAACTTTGGGTCATGGGTGTGCACGTGCTAAAATCACGTGATCTTCTGGAAGGTCCCCGTTGGGCTACCCTCGTCCTTTGCCAAGTTAGGTTTCTCGAGATTAATAATAATAATAATAACAATAATAATAATAATAATAATAATAATAATAATTAAAAATATTTATACAGGGTAACCACTTCAGTTATGCAACTGCTATCAATGTGGGCCCTGTAAAATAACAAATGAATTAAAAAATAAACATAATAAGATACATAAGATAGATGAGGTACATTCTTAAATCAGAGTAGCGGAGGAGGAGGGTGAGTGAGGGGAATATCCCATTTCCCTGATGCACTATCGAATATTCTTAGAACTTATGGTATAATTAAAAGAAAATTTTAAAATTAAAAATTGGAAAATTATAAGAAAATATTACAAATCAGTGTGGAGAATAAATACATGAGAAAGGGGGAAAAGTTTGCAAATGACTTCCAAAACACTAGATATGTATCCTTGTGTCTAACAACGCCTATTAGAAAATCGTGCACGAAGACGTATCGTTAGAAAGATGTTTTTTATTCTTTTGGTGACACAGGCGACTCGGAAAAAAATCCGAGTTCTCCCAACAGGAGTCGAACCTATGACCTTCTAGTTACTAGTCCAGATGCTTATGAGTCTTATACTAGTCCAGATGCTTATGATGACGTATCGTTAATCAAGCAAGAGAAATCAATATAGAGCACTTACACAATATTTTTTTTAACTGTTTGTTATCCCACCGAGGGCTCGGATAATCGGATCCTAAACGTCCTTTCAACACCGTTCAACGTTGTTGAATTCCACACACATTGAACAACTAACGCCATGAACAGCTCTTATGAATGATGTTGATGACGCTGAACGAAGTTTGATTGCCATCAAACTCTTGATCAGCTGGACAAATCAATTAGAGGAATTACTGACTATGTTTTTTTTCAATTGGAACGTCGACAAAATTTTATAAACATCCAAAGAATAGAGTGAATTCATATAACCCGTTTCTTATATGCTAATGAGGCGCAGAATATTCTAATGACCGGTTTGGGTACGCATGAGCGATTCACGATTGAAATGCGTACCTGTGTTCAGCGTACGTCAAAGAAAATAAGCATTTTAAAAAAGATACAAAGTACAACTCCAGAAAAGTAATACTTGGTACTGTTTTAAGTTGTCATTTCAAAAAGGATGCTACAAAACTCCACAAGGCAGCTCGCTTTACATGTACCTGTATCACACGACTTTCGACATTTTGAACATGCAACAGTGAACTAAATTTCAGTTCAACGCTTCGCTCGCGTAACCCACATGCAGCCCTGCGTTAAATTAAAAAGCTGACTTTCTGACGCCTGTGGCAGAGAAACACTCGTGCCGGTACTTTCTCACGCTGATATCCAAACAGTGGAAGAAAAGAATAGCTTATTTTAAGGCTTGTTATTTTCAGAATGTTCACAATTGGGAATTGAAGCAACGGTTTCAGTTGTGCCTGCTCAGTTTTTTAATTGTTCTTCTCATTAGCATTTAGTGATTCTCATTAGCATATAAGAAACGGGTTGTACGAATTCACTCTAATATTTAATGTACCCAGTTTGAGATTTAGCTAGACTATCCTAATATTGTTCACTATCCCTGAGGGCTCAGTTAAACGTATCCAAAATGCCCCATCAACACCGTTCAACGTTGTTGAATTCCACACGTTGAACGCCTTGAGCGTTGCTGAATGTTGTGGAATGGTGATGAATGGTTTTGAACGAAGTTTGATTACCATCAAACTCTTGATCCTACGTCACTCAAGTGTGAACTGATTAATGTTGTTTGCACGTTTGACCGGCACGTGCTACACTGTACATGTGTGCACGTGCAGGAATCATTAATTTCCTTACATCAACAACATTCAACACATTAAACAGAATGGCCAAACACGTTCAACAGGTTCAATTCAATAATGTTAAATGGTTTTGTATCGAGATGTAGAGTTCGTTTGGCCACCTCATTCAAAATTGAACAACAAAGTTGTATTCAACCGCGATGTTTAATTTCAATTCCCATTACCGACGCCTTACAATGAGCTCTATCTAGTCGTTTAAATAAAAAATAATAACTGAAATAGTGTAGAACGAGTAACAGGTTGGACCAAGTAAATACACCATCTATCTGAGCCCAAAGGTTAAGTAAAAGGAAAAAATAGCATTTACGAGGTGTTTTTCTTATTGCAAAGTGGTTTTCTCGTCACATCCACATGATTTAAAAATACGAAAATTACTGCTATTCTTAACTTAAAAAATGAAGTGTTTTGTACAGAAGCAGGAATCATATGATTCACGTGTTGCTGACATGAAGAAATCTCACATCTTAAAACAGCGCTCATGAGTAACAAACTTTTCAGATGGGGAAGTCGAGGTTTGTACTGTGTTTGCCATCTTACCCAAGGGTGTTAGGTTTGTAAAGTATTTATTTGTCTTATTCTCTAAAACTCTAAAACTCTAAAACTAGTGGTTGAGATATTTAGCGTGACTTACGTAGGCCTTAAATAACATGACGTATGATGAGGCCTAAAATATTCTCCAATCTTCTGATGAAAAGAATAAACCATATTTTAAACAAATAAATTAAACATGATCTGTAAGATATATGAAGTATACATGTACAACACAACGTCCACCGGATAACGCGATAGTCGTTAAATGTGTATGCTTACTTTTGTAATAGAATCTTTCATTTCCGTAAAAACCTTTAATCACAAAAACAATTCAACAATAGCTGTGTAAACTACATCTTGTGATCATTATAGCATGCATTGCTTTATTTTATGCTTGGTTATAAATATAATAATTGTCTATCGCTGTCCTCGCTAAAACCTTGAAATCCACGGTCGTGTTTGCCTCCCGAGCAATACTTCTCCTTTTCCACTGTTTTGGCAATTTCTTTTTAGAGAAGCAAAAAGGGCAGCAAAAAGTATTTATGATGGGTTTATTTTTGAAGTTGTGGTCTGGAACGGTTACCTCGTTTTAATTACATTATTCAAAACTGAATAATTCGTAGTCAAAATTAACGGATTTCTAGACCAAATAATTTTGTTTTCTTTGTAAACAAAAAACTGGACTCCGGATAAGGCATGTCCCCAACTAAGAATTGAAATGAAAACAGTTGATGACATTCATGAGACACTCTTGACTGTGGACTTCGGCATGACCGAGGAACAAAATACGGCCCTTGTGTGAGAAATTTAAAACGCATGCAGTGGAGCTAAACTAAGCCTGCTGGTGTCACTGGTGAAGCTTCTAATTTGTGGACCTTTTCCCTCGCGTGTGGTCTTTCTTTGTACGAGGTGTTTAGCTAGACAAGCCATATTTGCGTGATTTGGATGAAACGGAGGTATTACTATAATCACATTTGATAGGGTTTCGGAAATGATAAACTTGAACTAAGTATAATTTGCGCAAGGTGCATCTAGTTCCCACTAAGTGTTATCTCGGAGACAAAGAAACCGGCGTGAGGTTCTATTTTGTACTGTAAGAAGATTTTGCATGAAAAAGAGTACATTCTGTAACAATTTTCTCACCTCTTAGGTCCCCCCTGACGAGAACTTGTGTGCAGTAAAAATGGCTGGTATGTTTGGACGCCTTCCGCCTTGCGCTGTGAACGGTATCAACGTGAATTTCCCCAACATGGGCTCCTATTTCAACCCGGAGATTCCAGTGTATAGCGGAGGTAAGTGGAACCGAAAGGTTGAAATGTTGACAAATTCTTCTAAAATTCTCCCATGGAAAAGCTCCAAAAGCGAGGAACACTACAGGAATGTAAAAGTCAACAGCTTTCGTTTGGGAATCTGACCCACACAGGATCCACAGACACAAAAGCTACAAAAACCTTGTAGAACATAATAAGCATTGTCAGAGAAAAATGTAGTGCTCAGTAGCGTTTATTTTAATGGTGTCACTCAGTATTTTATCCACGGATTCAAAACTTAGAACAACATTACATGACTTACAGTTCGCTGAAGGTCAAGGACTGGGAGGAAAAGGGTGTAGATTAAACATGCATGTCACGACACGTTTATCTTATCCTTCGTAGATTGTAAAGTAAACTTCCGATCGAGTTATTTCCTCTTTTTGAGGTGCTAGTCCCAATATGCACGCTATGGTAAAATAACAGTAGACGTCATAGATAAAGACCAAACAATGCACTATTTAACTTGACATTTAACAGTTAGTGCTTATTTTTCAGTCGCCTGTCATGCGCACTGTTACATCTGTTTTGTTTTTAAGGAGGTGTACTGTCTGTATTGGAATTTTGTGCTATGTGCTTTCGTGTAAGATTAATTTTAAACTTGTAAACTGAAAAGATTATCTCCAATGAGGAAACGGCTTATCGTCTTACTATAATGGAGTACAGTACTTAAACCGTGATCTCTCACGAGACAACTTTCACGCAACCGTCAAATCGTTCCTTCCCCTCCCCTTAATGAAGCAACCGTTTCTTATCTTTATTTTTTAAAATTATATCTCACGCGTGGTCTTCGACAAAAATCCATAATGTAAAAATGAATAACTAACAATTTTGCGAAAAATAGTTTGTGGACTGTGCCCGGGGACTGTGATTTTACCGTTTATTCTCATCCAAAGCAAACATCCTTGTGGACGTTTCCATAGCGAATTTATTGACACTTGTCAATTAAAGCACCTCTAGGAAAGATTTATAATAGCATATTTCCTTGCAATCCGAAAAGTAAGAATTTTTCTGTATGTACTTTTTTTACTTTGTACCCTCCCGCCTAGAGTACAATAAAAAGTGATTCAGTGCGGAATTCCTTTGACCACACGGGTCCGTGGATGAAGAATCCTCGTTTCTAACCTTTGCAGATAAAAGCTATTGAGCAGTACTTTCCTCTACCAGTTGGTTCTAACAGTTTTAAAAGTGTTCGTTCATTCTGAAGTTTCAAATGTCAGCTAATCATAAATATACGGTGTTATCTACCTTTCACAATTTCCCCAAATTTAATGTTAGATTATTTGTCATATTTGTACTTTGGCACTGTTAACAGGATTATCTTCAGGAAACAAGGTAATCGTATTAAGGTTCTTCGTTTCCTTTTGTCTTAAACATTATCTCTCCCAAGCAAATTACTAAGAACCATCTAATCCTTTATCAGCGATCGGTGTGTCCAAAATTTAGTCACAAGTGCAGAACATGAACCATTGCCAGCTGAACAGATGTTCAAATACTGAACGATCATTAAGAAACCAGTCAGAAGCATATCGCCTTGAGCAGAGAGGAGTGAAGAACCAAAGGTTTTCTAGATTCTTGTGCTTAACACAATGGAGTTCGGTTGGCCCGGGTTTTTACCCTGCTTAGGATGCCCGCAGTGTTTAACATCAGCAGCATTAATACAAGGTAAAAGTTTACCAACTGGTTAGCAAGGAGTTTCTGGCCAATCACAAAGTACGCGTGGCTGGGTTTGAGCTAGCCAACACACCTATTCCAATGAACAAAAATCCGTCATACTTGAACAAAAATCCGTCATACATACACGGGGTAAATAATAACAAAGATGGCAGAAAAACATTGTATAACGGAGTAACTGATGTGTTACAGTAGAGGCCTGCCAACCAAAACAATCGATCCAATCATTAAATCGTTGGAGAATGCGGTAGTTCGAGAAATCCAGTAATAAATTACTCAGTTTTTCTCAGTATAACAGCATCCTTTAGGTACAGTGTGTAAACGGAATTCTGTTTAGGGAAGTGAGAGGTTAGAAACGATGTTGGTTTTGAAAGGAAGTGCAAGATAGCTAAGCATTGCAACAATTCTGAATTGGACTTGTCTGTTTAAATATCGCTTATAAATAAATATAAATAAATCAATATCTTTTTAAGAGAAGGTGAGAGTCTAGAAATTGCTGGTTTACGACTGCAGGTTCAAGGTAGCTATGGTGGTCAATAATGTTACCGTACATATTTCCCATAAAGGACGAGTTTCTCTTGAAGATGATGAGGTTCGAGGACTTGGGCAACCTTCTAGGTTGAGTTAGGTCAAGACAGCTTACCTTCGTAGCAAATTATATTAATCTACAAGAGAGCGACTGGGCTTCAAGCTTTTTAAATAGAGACCAACATGTAATACCCACTGAGCGCAATGATGAAAATTACATTCCAGTACATTAGTATCCAAAAAACAACAGTTTTCTGTTCGAGTTAATGAATTTTTTTTTAATTTTGTGTCCAAGGTCCTGTACGAAAACAGCGCCGAGAACGAACAACTTTCACTAAGGCTCAGCTGGAAATTCTCGACGAACTTTTTGCCAAAACTAAATATCCTGACATCTTCATGAGAGAGGAAGTGGCGAGCAAAATCAATCTCCCAGAAAGCAGAGTGCAGGTGAGCAATAAACACAACTGATAGACCCGTACTAATTTGATATGTGAAACTGTTGATCTCGGTCACTGCATTGACAGCTTTTTAAGAGCTTCACACACACACAGATTAATACCCATTGACCCACTTTTTTTTACCTTGCATGTAAAATGACCACCTCGTCTCAGGTTAACAATGCAATTACTTCACTCGAACTCACTGGATATGACATGTCTAACTGTCACCTGATTCGCTTCTTGTTGTTGATTTGTCATCCCATATTCAATTTTACAATGGTCTGTCTTAACGGAGACTCTTCGTATTCCAATCTCTCTCCCCTCACTAAGGAGATAACCGCGTATAACCCCCCTCCCTTACAATGTTGAACCCGTGTATCCAGAATACTTCTAACATGCATGACAACATTGTATCGGAGGGTAGGGGGTGGAGAAAGAAAACTTGTTGAAAGGCACATTAACACCATTTCATTTGAAAAAAATTAGCATTTCCTTATTGATGTCATAAACTTTGAGGACTTCAACACAAGGACTTTTGTCCAGAGTTGTAGTTGACAAAACTTTGGTTTCCTCCATCTCCGCCCTATGAACATGTGCTCGTGTTACCAATAGTGTAAGCACACTCTTCCGCTTAGTCTATCTGCCCCTTTGTGCAGTACTGTAAAGTCCAGATTATACCCCTACCCCCGGCTTATAAGCCTACCAGTTTGGTAATAAAACATTACTCCAGTTGTACCCCTTCCTAGATATAAGGGAACGACATCTCCCAAAAGACATTTTTTAATGAAGTTGTATGGAAAGAAGAAATTAACCTATGACATACTCTTGAACATTAGGACCTTGGAATGTTATCGTTTGAAGGAAGATCTATTTTCATCTGTTCTTTAACTTCTCTTAGGTTTGGTTCAAAAATAGAAGAGCTAAATATCGACAGCAGAAGAAACAACAGCAACAAGCAAAATACAAAGAAGAGAAAGAGAAGCTCCCACCACCACCCCCAGCGGAACAGGCGAGGCCTTCCGCCAAAACAGCACCTCAGCAACTAAACAACTTCAGTTTCAGAGGAGTCGAATTACCACAGGCAAATATGGACTTTCTGAAACACGGTTTTCAAACTGTGTCAAACTTCCAGAGGCAGGGCAATTATCAGCCCTCTAAAACAGATAACAACAACCTTGAAGACCTTTTGATCGCCCTAACGTCTGTGACGTCTGCAGCTTCATCGCAACCTGCTCAGCTCAACGAACAGGGTCTTACGCATGCCATCACCAGTACACCGCTGGCTAGCACGTCAGTCGACCCAAGCTCGAATGCGCATAGAAGTTATTTCACTTCTGCCACGATATAACTTTGAATATATGAACTAGCAAAATTGTAGCTGAGAAATAACATAAGTCACAGCTCCGGTAGATCACTAAATTGTGTGATAAATGTGTGTGGACGGATAGTGGACAAGTAAGCATCCGAATAGCTATAAGAAAAACAGACAAACAGTGATTTCCAATGAACAATGAATTGAAACAGTTGTCATAATACAGTTATAAATATATAGATTACACTTGAAATCCAATAGTGCAAATGCTCTTCTGTAAAAATGTCGTTGCTTATCAGTAGATTCGTGAGTGAAGTATTAGGAACCGCTAACTTACATTAGAGATTCTCAAGGTTGGATCCACGACACAGCCTATGCTAGAACTGTGTTAGGATGACATCACCTTAAAAAACATAAATAAAGGAAAAGCTATTTAGTTTCACGAGTGGATTGCAGAAACCCTCCGACTACAAAGAGCGAAACACAGATTGTACGCTTGTAAGGCGAAAGAAAGTGATATGTTAACATATACTTTTCGGTTATTTTTCCACAGGAAAACAATCAAAAACAATGACGTAACAACATTGGACGTCGATATGAAGTTTCCGATCGTTTTCAACCGTTTAAATGAGGATAGCGAAAAAAGGAATAAAACCGAATGCATGTGAATGGGATAGGTTTAAAAACCTCCGTCTTCAAATAAAAACGAACAAATACGTATACGGGTAAACGAGGTCTTAGCCTCTTGACAAAATCAATGATAGAAATAGACAAATAAATAAATGTGAAAAAAGCTAGCCCTCGTCAATTATTTTCATGCTTTTATTTGTTAAAAAAAATTCGGAAATTGTCAAAGGAATGATCTGGAATAATCTGCTAATAGCCCCAGACTCTCCAGAGGTCCTCTGCTTCCCTACTCTCGCCTTGAGAGACCTCTGCTAGCAGGGAACTCCAGAGGCTCTTTTTATCATAAAAAAGAGAGCCTGGATAATCAGAAGTTTCTTTCTACCAGCTTTATGGCTAAACAACTTGGTTAAATGACAACTTTGATCTGTCTTCGAATAAAGTGAATTTCCAAACCTACCGCACCAGGGTAAACGCAAAGAATTATTTGAGTTAGTGTGGGTTGTAGGGCAAATGGACTAAACGAGAGATCCAGTTTTCAATCACGATTCAAAAATTAACAACCAAAAAACCAACTTTTAAGTTCAGTGCTATGTTTTAAAAGTTGCATGGCTGCCTTCAGTTGCAAAGTGGTTTCCGTAAAGTTACCCCAGATTCTGATTCGAGTGATATACGACCTCAATAAAGTGTGCTTAAGTGAAAAGCGTTCTTTGCGCCGCACTATAAATGAACAAAAAAGTGTTAACAGAAAACTGCTTTCGGTAAGGGAAAACGCAGATTTCGAATTAACCGCGGTCCTAGTTATCGAGATTCTACTGAAAACTTACAAAGAAAAACTCGGATATTTCCATCATATTAGTCTGTTCCAGGTGTTCAGGTCAGATTGTCGGGAGAGGGGAAATGATGATGCGCGTGTGGAAAAAGAATCTGCCAGAGAAGAAGTGGGAGTCCTCTCCCGTCTTGCCCCTCTACATTTTTTTTTTCGTCGCAAGCACTCTTTGCTTCGCTCCATACACCCTGGACGCCTCGCGGTCATGTTTCTAACATAAACACTGTTACAGTCAGAATCACTATTGAGACCAGTGTCTTAGCGACCACTGAACTGACATGAGAACCACAATTTTCAAACGTAGAAGTCCAATAAAGTAATCACAATATCGCACAATATGTTTAAGAGCCGATTCTCCAGATTAGAAGGAAACTATTGCCAATTCTAAGTTACAGTTTGAAAGCAGCCAAGGTCAACACGCAGACCAACAAAAGTAATGATATGGCAGTCCGCATCATTGAGGCTTCAAAGTGAAGTCAAAATTGACGGTAATTCTGGGCTAGCTTAACTGCTTTAAACAACATAGCCATATCTTTAATATTTATCACCTTAAACAAAAGAGTGTCTCGTTTGCGCTTAAACCTAGTCGAAACACCTGCTAACGGCATCCATTTATTGCTATGGTAACTGTTATTAGCAACAAAGTGCTGTATATTTTGGCTTTTTACTTTACTTCAATCGGTTATCTGTATTGGGGTTCTTAAGTTTCAAGGGTTAAAATTAGTTTATTCCTTTATTCGCAAAAACCGTTTTGAAGCTACAGAAAAAAGTGTTGATGTGCGATTTTCGTTCACGTACAAGAAACGTAGGATTTCAGTAATATTCTAATATTGCTGGATAGCGGAAACGTCAACTTGAATATTTACAAGGTTAGTATCACGACTCATCTCTCTGAGATATAGCATTAGGATTTTAAATGTGCTAAAAAGACTACAAGAAGTTTGACATCGACAGGCAAATCAAAAACTCCAAAGTAACAAAAAAATTAAAATAAAATCGCAAAGGAAAATACTCGTTTGACATTATGATAACAATAATGATGGAACTTCATATATTAAAATCTAGTCTTGAAGAAAATATTTTGGAGAATGCATTTCTAAAATCGCTAGTTTTCTACGGAGGAAATGGCAAAAACTTACATCGTAAACTTAAATCACCCGGCCACAAGATTCTTGGCCACAGTGTTGACATGTTCAGTTTTGTGTTGACCGTTTCCTAACAGTGACTACAAACATTACCTGCATTTCAATCCAAAATCAATATTTTTCCGAGCTCGGCTTTTTCAGAATGTTTCTGACAGTTTCTTTAATGTGAAAATAGATACAAAACCTGAGGTATTACTAAGTTCTCAATAAAAAGCTCTAAATTTATTAAAATCTATTGGCGTTTTCATTGCGAAATTCAGTGTGGTATCCCAACGTCTTAGAATTAATTGTTTGTCTCTTGTTCACACGATTAAAATGCGGAATTAAAGCAATTTTTATTTAAGGAAACTGCAACGAATTCTTACGTTTCTAGACTTTTGTACACCAAGTTCAGTTAAATGGCGGTCCGTTCTAGATTTGCTGAAATTACTGGCGTACTGACGTTTAACAAGAAATGCAAATATTCGGTGATTTACACCTGAAATGTGAAAAAAACTAATTGTTTTCCCGCAACAATTTATTGCCCGTGTTTACAATACTCTTCAAGAATTTAGCATGTCGACTTTAATGGCTGGAGTAGTACCACTGTTAATCGATCCGGCTTACTCAGGACAACTTACAGCCAGGCAAACATTAGGACGGCCATCAGTTCAAAAAGACTTTTTGACAATATGACTGACAATCTTCCACCCATAAACTGAAATCCCAATTGATGTATTTCTGTTGCAAAAATTTGCTAGTCTAAATTCACATGTGAATACACCGGCAAATGTTTAATTCCAGTTCAAACAGAGCGGTAGTATGCCATAATTACTTTAATGAAACATATCAAGAAGCGTTTGTCACTGTTGCTTCTGGGGTAATTTTAACATTGTTTTTAAGGGAAAATTTTGTTGCTAACTGTGAACGATCTCAAAGGTAGAGAAAATTTTGTTTCAAATTTGAAACCTTTTTGTTTTCAAGTTACTTTCAGAGCGAACAACGGATATAACGAACCAAATTATTGCCCCAGCAGTAGCTGTTTTAATACGATCATATGCAATAACAACCACCCAACTAAAGCATTACTCAGCGATTCTGGAGAAAAAAAATGTGATGTTCAGTTTTTACCTAAACCTAGTGAAAAACGGCTCTGTCTTGGACGTTGAAATTTGTGGACGTCAGAAAATTTCCCAAGAAAAAGCAAATCTCATTTATTTCAATCATTTCTTACCTTGCAGATGTCGGAGAGAAGCACTGACATGGATACAAGGTTTGAGGTTGGTCTACAGCGATCACTTTAACGTGATTGGCAATTTCTGGTCTTAAGGTTGTAAAGCTGTTGTAAAAATTGAACAAAATGAAGGAATAAAATTTTCATAACGTAGTAAGACCAGACAAGAACAAAAATGAATTACGCGTCTGCAAGTACGCGTGTGCATGTTCATTCTCAATAATAACTACGTTGAAATTCGTTTCGAAAGTCGGGAACAAAACTAATATTGTAAGGGTATCAAAATTAGAGACGTTAACATGGATTATTCAGAAAAAGGTTTAATTCCAACTTAATGAACCAAACTTGGAAACCGGTAAGGTGATTTTTCTGGCCCTAATTTGTTAACTTGAGCCCTGTCTCGATTTCGAATTTTGGAAAGGCTGATACTGAATTCCAAGACCCTTCTTGTTTTCTTATTCCACCAGGAATTGGCAGAAACAATAAGAAATGAAAGCAAGCCGGGAACGCGAATGAATTCATCAAGATCTAAAAATGATAAAGAGGCATGCGCAGAGATTAAGGCATGTAAATATCTGACACTCTTTCGCCCTGAGAGTCACCTGGGACCACTCAAATGAAAGCTACTGAGCATGAGCAGTCCTTTCTACTGTTACTGGTACTATTCATTAACTTTTAGAACCCCATTTAAACCACCTTTACTCAATTGGGCTTCTCTGGTTAAATATGTTGCTAGTAAGTTTTTCGTGTCCTATGTCAGTTCTCCTTCCAAAAATCTTTCCTTCAATTTCTATCTAAAAATGGTAAAAATCTATAGGCAAAGAATACCCCAGTTCATACCAAACATGACAAGGGCAAAAAACAGTTTTTTCAAACGTGGCACTTTTTAAACTAAATCCGTTGATCTTGTAGGACGCAGGTCAAGAAATACCAAGGAAGGACGAAAATCCACCTGAGAATAACAACGCGAACAACATGAAGGTAAGTTCCACCAGATCTCCTTTTGTTCTAACCGAGAGCCTCTGCCTAGGTCATCCTAGGTCGTCCTATATTCTTTTATTCCCAATAAGTTGTAATACTCCCATGGCCCGACCTAAAGAATAGAGCATTGACTAAATCATCCAGCATAGATTGGATTCTTCATAAAGCCCCGGTTAAACGACCAGACATTTTCGCCCAACATCGTGCTGGAGGTCGTTAGAAGAACATGTTTTACTGTTTAGCCGCCTCTCTCAACTTTGCATTTGAATGGTTTTCCATTGTCCGATGTTTGATCAAACATTGTTTGCCCGTTTAGCCACCGAACGTTTCGCGTGACAAACACGATGTTGGACAAAAATGTTTGATCGTTTAGCCGGGGCTTAATGTTGCAACATATCATCGTCCAACATTGTTTGATTTCACCAAGAGAAAGCAAGCAAAGCTCAAATGTTATTACACGGTTTGGCAATCCACGATGATGGCAAAAAAGGATCGAGCCAACCACGGCTACGCCAGCTACGCCACACCGTTCAAGTTGTTCAAAGAGAAGATAACTTTAACCACTGGAAAAAACTACCTATGCAGTAATTAGAATCAAGAGAGGATAGAATATAGCGGCTGTTTTCGTGCCATTGGATCTGAGCGTGCATTAGTTTTCAGCTGGATTGGCATCACGTTCACTGCCATTCAAAAGCGCGCGAAAGTACTGAGAGCATGGCTTGATTTTAAAACATGCATTGCGTTCTCCGGTAGTCTTCTTAAACTGAATTTATTGGGATTTTTATACCTATGTTAAATTTGCCTTGAGGAAGAGGTAATTATCCACAATTTACCAAGCTACATGCAGAAAAAAATGGAGTTTGGCCGAGAAAGAGCCATAAGCATTGCAAACTGTGCAGTGCGTTCCGCTGATGCTTCCACTGACAGTTTTCCTGGACCTCAAGCATGCATTATTTTCTTAGAGAACATGGAAAACCATCTTCTATTTGGCAAATAAACTTTGTACAGATGGTTGCATTTTATCTACACGATAATTTCACATGTTCTTTGAACAGTCAGACCCAAGTGGTGTTTACATCTATAGAATGCGTCATCACTTGCAAAATTAATATTTAAAATAAGTAAGTGTACTATTTGCTTGATAGGAGATCGTGGATGATGAACCTCCAAGTCAACAAAAAGACGCCGTGCAAGACCGAAAAGTGCGTTCTGTTTCTTTTAACGTTATGACAAAATTTTAAGAGTATCATTTTGGGGGAAAGTTGTTTTAGGTCCAAATAATCCGCCTGCTGCAAAGAGGTTGGCTTGGATCCAAGTCCAGCGCCCTTTTAGTTCAAAAAAAAAATTCATTTCGCCTGCCTTAAACTATTCAGTCCCAGGGTCAACTTTTAACTCGTGTATTGTGGTTCTTACTTTTCAGTCTGTGCATAAGATCTTATAAAAATGCCACCACATTTTTCAAATAAAAGCTACTAAGCTGAGTACATTTCCGTGGTGCTGTTTCTTATGTTGTAGTGTGCTTGGTCCTAACTTTTGAGTCTGTGGTTGAATTCGTACTGAAATTGTGACCATTCAAATAGTAATAACAGTTTATTCAGTCCATCCTACGAGTTAAAACACAAGTACAATGGACTGACAATTCAACATCCACAGAAACCGGGTAAAAATTACATTTATGAATTAGAGGAAGTAAAAGATACAAGTGCAGTACTCTCTGTTGTGCCGTTTATTACGACGTGAAATGCAGCTCTAACTTTTCTGTGATTAAATTTTGAAAGTATTGACCTTTTAATGTAAGGTGTTGAAGCAACCCTTTTCTGTGATACTGTTCTAGAATCGCTTGAGTTTGAAATCGTAGCATAGGTGACCATTTAAATTAATGAAAGCTACTAATAAGTTCCTGCCCTTAAGAGGCTGGTAATAAAATGCCCTCATTAGGAGAAAAGTGTCTGTCGATTCCTTCTTGTTCCACTTTCCTGAATCTCACCTTTGTTTCATTTCCTTGTAGAATTCTTATCTCGACAAGTATTTCAGTGACAGTGAGTCAGAGGACGAAAAGGAAAAAGAACGTAAGGAAAAGGAGAAGGAAAAACAAGTACAAAGGTGGGTAGTACTTACAAAGATGAATTTCAAGTGATTGGTAATCTCTAGGTGTTGTTCTGTAGAAAAGAGAAGGGGCCATATGTGCCATTTGGTACCCTGACGCCCAAGAGAGAGGAGGGGGGAGGGGAGAGTACAGGGGCCCAGGAAAGCCGGGTGAAAGGGGGATGGCAGGAACCGGGATAAAGTGAGGAAATTAAGAGAACTAGGAGAAAATAACAATGCTGCTTACGTTAGTATTTTACAATTGCAGAAGCACAAACAGGCGGAAGCCACCAAGGGAGAAGAGGGGCGGGGCGGGGCGGGGGTGGCGAGTGTAAAGGGTACGGGAAGCGGAAAGTTCAGATGCCCTTCTCTTCCTCCCCCTCTGAAGATTTTGAACATGCAGATCACGTATGAAGGGCTTCGTGTGATTTGTTTTCTTTACACGTAATTCGTTTATAATTTTATCTTTATATCTTAATAGGAAGCCAGAAAAAAAGAAAGTGAAAAAGAAGCCTAAAAACGCAAAACCGCCTTCTCAACGAAAACCGTCCATGAGATGGCAAAACTTAAGACTTGTTGTTGGGGAAGACAGGTAATTTAATTAGCTGCATTTTACAAAAGACTCTTACCTTGCCTTACGACCAGCTTCAGTAATACGGCGAGCTAGCTATTTCGGACACATTTTCTCCTGAGCAAAAGCACACGAGGTAATTTTTTCATCTCAAAACCCCTGAATGCGACTGCGTTCCTCCAACTGAGTCACCTTAAAAGCTTTTGACATGGAAATTTTCTTTCAATGACATGGAATAATTCATTGTTTTCTCTGTAGTTTCTCAAGTTGTATCTCACAAAACTAGTGCTTTAGCCCCACCAAAAGCTAAACATCAAGCCATCGTCTACTTGATGTGTATTTGTCCAAGTGTACTTAGTTAACACCAAGTTCGACCCCCAGAAACGTATCTCTAGAAAACGCTCTCGACACGCCCTTCTGGGCCTTACGACAAAGCATTAGGGACCGATCATTATTTAGAGGTGGGGGAGGTGCTGGTGCAAATAGGGGGAGGGTCAATGACTTTTATACAGGGAAAAAGGGGGGCCACATAAATTTCTGCACGGGATGTAAGGGGGAAGGGTCAGCAAAAAATGTGCCTCAAAAAGGGGAGGGTCAGGAGAATTTGAACATGGCCTCCCTCCATTTGCACCCCCTCTAAATAAAGACTTTTCCCTTATGGCATGTACCGTTTCTGCAAAAAGAAAAGTCTGGAATGATCTGGAATGATGAGTGTTTTTATGTCCTTCTTACAGTGAGGAAGAGGAAAGGCAAGTAATAAAGCCGCCTCCTAAAGTCAAGCAAACTCGCAAAGAAAGGTAATATTGTTTCGAAAAAGATAATTTTACTTAGCTCAATTATCATATCAGGCTAAACTTTTCAAAATCTTTAAGCGTGTTGACATTAAATCGATATTAAATGGTCATGGTTTGTTTTCGCTTGATGAAATTAAGTTAATATGTCCCTTTAAATGTTCAAACACAAAGTTGGGCATGGATAAAGTTAGCTACCGATAATTTTAGCACAGTTCGTGACTATGCCCCTTTAACTTTTGTTTTATAATACGGAAAATATTAATTTTTACGGCTATTTTACTTTATTTTATTTTATTTTATTTTATTTTACTTTACTTTACTTTACTTTACTTCACTTTACTTTACTTTGATTTACTTTACTTTACTTTACTTTATTTTATTTTATTAAACTTTATCGTTGTTTTGGTCATCCATTTATCCAACAAGCCAAAACAACAGGCAAAACTTGCACAGGCGATCAACAGTTCCCAGAATTCCCACCGAGCAGGCAGAGAGCTCAACCGAGAGTGAGGAGGAAGATGACAGAGTGCTGGACGGCAAAGTGGTAAGTAATCTTATGGCATTTTGAATCACTCTCCCTTCCAAATCACTGCTCTTTTTTGGTGCGCATGAGGAGCAACATTTGGATCACATAAGCGAAAAAACGGAGCGGCCTTTCGGTGTCATCTTCGCACCACTTTCAAGCAAAATGTAACTTTATATATTCACAAATTGACCGTCACATTTTGCTTGATAGAGTGGTTTTCAATTGAATGTGGTAAAACCAAAACCAAAATATTAAATACGCCTTTTGCAACAAACTGTCACGTGATTATACTGGAGGGCAAAATTGTTCTTTTTATGTCAATACGTAGTCGGTGGTAAAATACTGAAGAAACGACGTACAACCTGCTGGTTGAAAAGTTCAGATGAGAGTGCGATCTCTTAAAAATTGAAGTACAATGTTTGGTTGCCATTCAGTCAATTTCACTCAGGAAACACGGCGTTTATTCATTTGTTCTTGATGAAATTAACCACTCGCGTGACAGTTGGTGACTCTAACCAATCACAACGGACACAAACTGAACACAATAAACCAATCAGAACTCGAGGCAAATACAGGTAATCGGCGCCAAGCGAGGGAAAACGCATGCAGGCAATTTTGATTGGTTTTGGTTTTACATCTGGTTGGTTGAGAAAGTGGAGCGAGTAATTAGTAACACAAAGTGCGAGTTACCTTCGACACTCAATTAGAAACCGCTCTGATCTATAATGGTGCAAAGATGACATCAAAACGTCACTTATATTTCTTATTGGTTGTATTTCAGAATTTTTTCTAAATAGAACATTTGGGTCGACTAAAAAAAAGTAGGAAAAAATATTTGTGAAAATATTTGTTACTATTACACAAAATCTGTGTCTGTGTTACATAAGATTTACAAACTTGCAAGTTTCAAAATCGGATACAACGGCCAATCATTGCTCACAGCTCAAAAATTAAGTACTTCTTTCAATTTACAAGCCAAGTTTTATGTCCCTATCAGTACTGTCTGCCATGTCTGACCAATATTTCATTTCTTTGTTCAGAGTGTAGCTGACCTTCCATCGGAATATTGGCAAATACAAAGGCTTGTCAAGTTTTTGAAGGTGAGCGCAGTTATATCGCAAGCGAAATTAAAGGTGATAAAGTGAAGGATGTCAACCCTTTAAGCCCCAATAGTGACGAGCATCTAATTTCTCCCTACAATACCACTACGTCATCAAAACATGCAGGTCATAAGAACACAGTAAATGATCACCAAAGATAAAATCTTTTGACGTTTAATCAACTTCTCCCAACTAGTACCAGAAGAAATATATGGAGAACAGTGAAGAGAATATGCATGTTGATATTAGGGCTTAAAGGCTTAATGGAGAGTGCTAACTTGACGCCTGTTTGTGGACGTTCATGGGCCCACCACCGTAAGGGACTCGCTCAAGCCGATTGCTTAAACAAAATCAGTTTCGGCAGAATTGAAGGAAGTCGTTGTATAAATTAATTTCAAGTATTAAAGGGGCATAGTCACGAGGATTTCGCAGATTTCTGGTCAAAACTGTGCTAAAATTATCGGTAGCTAACTTTATCCATGCCCAATTGTGTTTGAATATTTAAAGGGACATATTAACTTAATTTCATTAAGAGAAAACAAACCATGACCACTAAATATCGATTTAATGTCACCACGCTGAAAGAATTTGAAAAGTTTAGCCTAATTTTTTCAAATTGCAATCCATTTCCGTCCGTGCCATCCGTAGCAACAGACGACAGAAAATAGTTTCAGTGAAGTAATATAGTCTTTGGTAACAAAACTAGACCATTATTTGTGGGCGTTCATTGATGTGAAGACATATTTTTTATTTTTAAAGTGAACTAAAATAGCGTGACCATACCCCTTTAACCATGATTTTGCTTAAAGGATGTCTAACTCAGACCAACTTCTGACGCTTGTAGCAAACTTAATAATTGTACTTTTAACCAAGTGTTTATGTTTACTTTTAACAAATTACTCTGATGTTTGGAAATCACTAGCCTTCATTTTGATGATTTTCATCCCGCTTGGTTTGTGTCTGTGTCGATGTATGCCTGATCTATTTCCTAATTAGAGCCTTGTTGTGCAGGTTGGTAACCAGGTCGCCACGGTCATTACACTATGTGGTCTGACGGACTTCAACTTAACTCAGGAGATGACCCAGATGGCAATCAGAGATGTGAATGGACTAACAGTGCTCGTCAATATTCTCCGAACTGACCACGTTAACTGTCAGGTGTGACTGGAATGAACTACGCTCCGTTATGTACACAGCCATTTTCTATAGGAGCATTTTGCATTGTACACAGTCATTTTGTATATTAGCTTGATTCTTGTATGTCAATCGTCTCGTAGCTACCCATGTAGCTAACAGGTGTTCCCGAAACCACTTCGCCTTTTGTTTGTTCATTTGCAAGTTTGATTTTTGTTTTGTTTTCTTTCGCTTTTGCTTTCGTTTTTGTTTGGCAAGAAAAAGCCGTTGTCGTTTTTTTTTTTTTGTATTCACGTTTTTTCTGGCTTGTGTACAGTGAAGAGCATTAAAGTCGTGATGTTGCGTGTGTCGGAGTTTGAAAAATCAAGTTGAAATGACGTAAGAAACGGAAAATAACAGGGAATTGCGTGCTACTTATGCTTTCCGTTTCGTTGAGGTAAAAACACGGAGAAGGTAAACAACTCTACTGTGATCACCCTTGTTCGTCCTTTTGTATGTGGATCTGTGTGTGTCTGTCTGTATGTCCTTCCTGTGGCCATTCTTTACTTTGTTCGCACGTTTTTGACACATAATGCGTAAAAATATTAATTTATTCATTTTGAGAGGGTTCACAAAAGTTGGGTAGGTAAGATCATTGATGGTGACTCATTGCTTAAAGGACCGGTAACTTTACATATCTTTACCCTGATTTTGTTGTCAAGTAATATATAATTTTGGAGTTTCTGAGCCTGACGGGAGCATAAAGTGCTCCCTCAATAGTATTAAACCTATGAGAGCGAAACTTCGAGGGTATGATGACCTCTCATGACGTGGGAATTACTTCGTCATTTCCAAACGGCAACCATCTATTCTTGGATCCACCCATTTGATGTTTGCATAACTTCAGAAAAACGCTAAAATTGGCCAAACAGTAATCAAAATCAACCAAAGAACACTCTATTGACCTAGAAATGTACAAGCTACTACAATAATATAAAGTAAGTAAGAATTTCTTATTCAAAACAAGAAAATTCAAAATACTGAAAAAACTGCTTGTCAAAAGTTGTTTGCCTAGAAAAATCAATTTTTATGAAAAACTACATGGGATACCAAGTTGTTCTTCGATAAATGTAAGGAAAAGTCACAAAGCTTGGTTGCTTTTGGTTCCATAACAAAAAAGGTTATAAATGTTCCAAGTCAGCGCTTACACCTTGTGTCTTGCCCTCCCCCCTCTTCCCCTTTCCAAGCTAAACTGTGGAGTTAACATTATGGCCAAATTCCTTTCTGTGTTTAGATCGGTGCGTTGAGGGTACTCCAACAGTTGACTTTGAACAGCAAATACAACAGACGTGAAGTTATTAAGATGGGAGGTAAATTAAGTTCAACTGTTACTCTAAAGAGTTCCCGTTGACACTACCACAACATTTGAGTGAGACTATTTAAGGCCGACAAGTGTTGAGAGGGCTTGATTTGTATCCTGGCACGGGTTGGAATCCCATCCTCGGTATCATATGTGGGTCGATTTTTTTGCTAAGTTATACCATGGTCTGGTCCTCCCTCACCACAAAAAACGGTCATTCATTCATTCATTTATTCGTTTGTTTGTTCTTTCGTTCGTTGGTCGTCCACATTCATGTATTCAATCATTCATCAAATTAACTATTCATTCATTCATTCATTCATTCATTCATTCGTTCATTCATTCATTCATTCGATTTTTTTTATTCATGCAGTCACTCACTCATTTATTAACTTGTTCGTACATCAGAATTATCAGATAACTCTATCTGTTATTTGGTAACATTGTAACAAAGTTGTTTACTTGCTAGCCTGAGAAAACAGCTGACATTTGGCGAGGGCGCCACTTGAACCCTCGCAAAACGACGTCTGAGTAACGAGCGCAGAAATTCCATACTGATGACGCGTTACTACCCAGATCTTGATAGTGCTTCTGATCTTTGAAAGGAAATTCCAACCAATCCTAAACACAACCAAGATTTGGGTAGTGACACATCATCAGTATGGAATTTCTGCGCTCGTTACTCAGACGTCGTTTTGCGAGGGCTCAGGTGGCGACCTCTCGAAATGTCGGCTGTTTTATCAGGCTATTTACTTGCCGTTCATTCCAATAAACATTTGTTTTGTCTTGCTTTTCAGGTGTTCAGATCCTGGTGGATCTCATTACTGATGCTCCAAAAGAAGTGCAAGGCTTAGCTGCAGCTAATCTGGCAAACATGGCAAAGTCGAGCCTAGGGAGGAATATTTTGAAAAGGCATCAAGGAATACAAAAACTGGTGAGAGTCTGGGGATTGAGTTTCGGTTTGCATGATGATAGAGGACCTTTTTCCGTATTCACTGACACAAGCATCATGAGCATGAGTTTAAACACCTTAGTGATGACAGTACTGAACGACAGGAGCTCAACTTCAGTATCAGTAGTAGAGGCACAAACGTAATTAGCATAAACACAGAGAAAATAGACTTGTTCATTTTTCATGGGCTTATGTCGCGTTAATTCATACAGAGGACGACATAACGAAAAGCAAGATGTTCTTGAGGTAAATTAAAATTAGTGTCTCTGCGCTTGAAATAGAAAATGGGGGAAAATCCTCAGACGTGTCTAGACTGCTGTCTCTTCTTCAGTGAGAAATAATGCCGTTAAGCAGTAACGCGCGTCGGTTAATTTTGAAAGTCAAAAATGTATCTACGACACGCGCGCGCGCTAAAAAGTAACAATCAGAGAAATGCAAAGTCAATGTTCATTCCATTTGGTTGTAAAGTCTTGTGACGGAAGATCAATCTTGCTTCCATGCTGCGTCGCACCATCGTTGTCCTGAACCCCGCACAGATTACGGACACTAGCATATCGCCCACACTGTGTCCTGGGGACGAGAAATGTTTCCCAACAGGGAGGTCAGTATTCAGGCCAACTGATCGTATGTGCTCGCGGAATCTGTCGCCGAGGCGTCTCCCAGTTCCCCCGATGTAGAGCTTGGAACATTTGCGGCACGAAAGGACGTAATTCAAATTACTGGTCGTGCAAGTGAACTTGTCCTCGAATCTGAGTTGACCGCCCGGGGTGTCGAGGGTCTGCGAAGGGTTGGTATGGGCGCAGGTTACGCAGCGGGGACGGCCACAAGGGAAAGTCCCTGATTCTCCATCGGTAGGTCCTGTTGTTTGAAGGCTGCTCTTTACCAAAATGTCACGTAAATTATTGTCGCGGCGATACGCGCACAAGATACGGACGGGTTGAAAAATATCTTTGGTGTCAGGATCGGATTTGAGAAGAGCGAAGTTTCTGGTCATGATTTCCCTTACTTGCGTGTTTCGAGGATGGTAAGTCAGGACAAGAGGGACAGCTTGTTCTTCTGTGGAGGGTGCGGTGTTTGAGTTGATCGTTGATTCACGAGGTGTTGATTGAACGCGCTGGAGTGCCTGGTTTACCACAGCAGGTGGGTAGCGGGGACGTGTGAAAAATGAAGTCATTTCTTCACTTCTAGTTCTGAAGTCTTCTTCTTCACTGCAGATCCTTCTCAGGCGGAGAAATTGGCTATAAGGAATTGAGTTCTTGCAACGAACTGGGTGCGAGGATGAGTAATTGAGATAAGAGTGGGAGTCTGTTTCTTTATAGTGAATGGTAGTGATGAGGCGGTTAGAGGATCGAGTCAAATAGAGATCCAGGAAGGGAAGCTTGTCGTCTGAGATGGCCCAAGTGAATTTCAGGCTTGAATGAAATTTATTTACGAAGGTGGCGAAATCTTCCAACTCCTCTTTGGTGCCCGACGCTGCACCCACTATATCGTCAATGTAGCGCTCTAGAGGTCAGGTGTTTTTCCTCTGTACTGCTGGAAAATCTGCTCCTCAATGTGACCAACGAATAAACAAGCATAGTTGGGATCGAAACGGCTTCCCATCGCAACGCCTCTAGTTTGTTGGTAATAGTCGCCATTGAAGGAGAAGGTATTAAGGGTAAGGACGAGGTGGAAGCTCGCGTTTAGAAATGGCGTCATGGACGACCTCAGTTTATTATTATGGTCCATGGAAAGATCACGATCTAGCTTTTGATAAAAGGCCGAGGCTGACAACTGTCTTTCAGCTTCCTGGATGTATAGGTCACGTGCCCAGACTACAACAGCCCCGCCTTCATGACCAGAAACTTCGCTCTTCTCAAATCCGATCCTGACACCAAGAATATTTTTCAACCCGTCCGTATCTTGTGCGCGTATCGCCGCGACAATAATTTACGTGACATTTTGGTGAAGAGCAGCCTTCAAACAACAGGACCTACCGATGGAAAATCAGGGACTTTCCCTTGTGGCCGTCCCCGCTACGTAACCTGCGTCCATACCAACCCTTCGCAGACCCTCGACACCCCGGGTGGTCAACTCAGATTCGAGGACAAGTTCACTTGCACGACCATTAATTTGATTTACGTCCTTTCGTGCCACAAATTTTCCAAGCTCTACATCGGGGAAACTGGGAGACGCCTCGGCGACAGATTCCTCGAGCACATACGATTAGTTGGCGCGAATACTGACCTCCCTGTTGGGAAACATTTCTCGTCCCCAGGACACAGTGTGGGCGATATGCTAGTGTCCGTAATCTGTGCGGGGTTCAGGACAACGATGGTGCGACGCAGCATGGAAGCAAGATTGATCTTCCGTCACAAGACTTTACAACCAAATGGAATGAACATTGACTTTGCATTTCTCTGATTGTTACTTTTAAGCGCGCGCGCGTGTCGTAGATACATTTTTGACTTTCAAAATTAACCGACGCGCTTTACTGCTTAACGGCATTATTTCTCACTGAAGAAGAGACAGCAGTCTCGAAACGTCTGAGGATTTCCCCCATTTTCTATTTCAAGCGCAGAGACACTAATTTTAATTTACCTCAAGAATATCTCGATTTACACGCGCTACACAGTTTTAATGCAATTTTCCGTTTTACATAACGAAAAGCAGTCTGTCTGTTCTCCTGTTTGTGCTTACGCTTGTGGTTACGTCTTTGCTGCTTTCACTTGTCCTGCACTGTATGCCGTTCCTTATGTTGCTGGTGAACACCAACCTTAAACACACAGTATGTTGCTCTGCTGGCTGCCAGTGTTAGGTGGATGACGGGGCTTTCAGGCAGTAAAGGCAAAAGCCTGCGCGCAGACGTTTCTTATAATTATTTCACTGCGCGCAGGCCATAAAGGTAATACCTGTAGCGGGAAAAGTGCTCAATTATATTGGTAACGGACATAGAAGGAACAACCCACGATTGTGTAGTCTAGATTTGCTCAAAACGATTAGATTGAAAGCGATGTTGAGGGCTATATACAGCTGAAGTTGGATGAACTCAGTTAACTAAATAAGTACCCAACTAACAAATTAATTAACTGAGTCAGTAACCATAGTTCCTTACAGGTCAAACAATTTGTGACGACTAGATTTTCACTTCGCTTTCATTATTTTCTCCATATTTTAACAATTTTTTTTCTGCTACCAGGTTGGTCTACTTAACTACGAAGAAAGGAAGAGTACTCACGGAAGGCGCTCTGTTAATGACGGACCAGATCTAGAAGTGGCCCGCAATGCAGCTCTTGCTCTTTGGAGTTGTAGTAAGAGCACGCGCAGTAGGTTTGTAAATGAAGTCACGTGTGTTTCATAAAAGGAAGGTCGCTAGGTTTTACATGTTTCGGTCACGCTATGTCACGAAGTTGTATTCATTCCCATGACACAAGCTTACTCTGTTGCCGTGTTGTAGACTTGGTGTTTAGGGAGATTCCTCCTGATAAAACTGCCATAAAATTTATTTATTTATATCGGATACCTTAAAATGATGTTTCAAACGATAGAAAATGTAAACGAAATACTGGAAAGCTACAAAACAGGTTTGATTTGGTAGAATGGTACAATGGAGTTCTGGCCATCTAAACCAAACTACGTTGAACTGCTGTTATAACAAGTAAGGGAGATTATCAACCCGCAAAATTCGTTCTTAAAATAAAGCGAAGCCGGAAAAGGTGGACTCAAAGACTTAATGTGAAAGATACTACCCTCCTCGGATGACAGGTTCCCAAGTATCATTGGCACTATGGCTTCCTATAGTTTTTACTCTGAAGGTTCTTAATTATCGCCGTTTTGACGCAGGTCAGCAATATACAAGGCTGGTAGTGTACCTTTACTTGCTAAACTCATCAAGCTGGACAAAGAAGAGTTTCTCATCCCCATTGTAGGACTTGCACAAGAATGTGCAGTGGAGGTAAGGCTGAGAAAAAAGGTCCAATATGCCTACTTGTGTCTACTTCGTGGTTTCGTAATGTGATATCTCTGCTGCCAGTATAGTTGTATCATTTGCCAAAAAAGACTAATTTCTTGTATGACTAATTCTCTCAAAAAACGGACAGCCTTGGATGACTAGATTCAGCAGTTCGTCCTGTAGGAGCTCTCCTACGGGAATTAACAGGACAGGAACCTACACTAGATGTCCGCTTTACGTTTCCATCAGCGGGGTGACTTTCTTAGAGAAGTCTCCGCTTTTATGGATGGCTTTTCTTCTTGGAGAGATGTGGAATAGAGCCCTACCTCACGACCACTCCACTAATACGACCATCGCGTCAAGACAGTCACTATTTTATGCCCGGGAGGAGAGGTACTCCCTTACACTGGAAAAGTTGAAAATTTACGAAACATGTAATTTTCATGTAAATTGCAATTTACATTTTAAGGTTTTGTAAAATAAAATTTACATGAAATTTACACGTCTCAATAGATTATGTAAACGTGGTGTAAATGAAAATTTACAGGGTCACGTTCTGGTTTTATAATTCGAAAAACATGTAAAAAACGTGTAAATTCCTTTTGGCAAACTTACAGTATCTGTAGTGTAAAAAACATGTAAATTTTTTTAACACATCATGTAAATAACATGTAAATGGTCTTAACAGAAAACTGTGGTGTTAGAACTCTGTAAATTGAATTTACGAGGAACTGATATCTTTCCATGGACAATGTAAATGTCCTGTAAATGGTACTTTACATGGTCATGTTCTAATGCAGATTTGAAGATAATGTAAATAACATGTAAATTTATGGTTACTAGTAAAGGGGGTGATTGAACAGCATATCATTTCCATGTGTCATGTAAATGAGCTGTAAATAGTGATTTTCAACATGTAATTTTTTAACAGAATTGTTATCTGACAGAGTAATGGGCTCCTGTATCTGAAAAGAAATTTAGATGATTTCTTTGTGAAAGCAAAATGGCATATACGGGGCTCTGACGTAAAAAGGCATATACGGGGCCAAGTAAAATGTCTGTAAAATGGCATGTACGAGGCTCTGTTAAATGGCTGTGGTCTTCCATAGCTCAAAAGGAGGTCGTTCCCAGGGTACGTAAGGTATATTCAATCTAGTAAATCAGTTATCGTTCGAGTACTGACGTACGCAAGAATCGAGCTTCGGTTGAACAGAGAGAATAGAGTTCCGGTTTATCAAAGAACAGTGTTCTGGAGGCTTAGGGTGGTTAGCTTTCATTAATTGTTATGGTAACACTGTATTTATATTCTTAAAATTTTAATTCCTGGCAACTAACGATTGTTGGTGTGCCATTCTGTTCCGGTTTTTTCCTTCTTCTTTTCTTTCTTTCTTTCTTCCTTCTTGAATTTTTCTCAATGTAAGTTAAGGCAAGAAAATGACCTCCTTTGGACCTATGGAATCTAGACTCTACCAGTGTCTGTAAAACGGCATATACCGGTCTCGTTAAAAAGGCCGGAAAAATGAAGGAAACGAGGCATCATAAAATCTCTGTAAATTGACGTAAACGGGGCACCACAAAAACTCTGTAACGTGACGAAAACGGGGCATCATAAAATCTCAGGCTCCTACTGTAAATCATGAAGTCGCAAACAGGGCATCATAATTTATAGGTGTTACAAATTTGCTTTAGTTTATCAATTTAGAAACGTTTTAAACAGAGCACTGGCGTTAATTTTATTCATCTGAAAATACCCCCGTTCAATTTCATTGACGAACGATCCGCGCAAGGTGCCCCATATTTGATGTACCAGCCTGGCTCGTTGCTCCTTGTCGGCGGTATTTTCTCAACTTAGCGGATAAGAAAAAAAGAAAAAACGCAGTTGCAATTTGAAAGAAATTTTGTTGTAGATTTAGAGTACTGATAGTATTAGAGCTACTGAAGTTCATTTATTTGCCGGTTCTGGCCCAATCTCGTACCATGGTGGGTTTGGCCGAGTGACCTTGGGTACGAATTGATCATGCGCAAAGTAGTTCTCTTTCCGCCGTGCTGTTCATATTTGTGGCGCCTGTTTCAACGATCTTCGGTTAAATTCATCGTTTGAGGTGTAAAATTCCTGTCGCTTTGGAGAGATAGCTTGTGAACTATACCTTCTCCTTGCTTCACGGTCTCTGAATAGCTGCAAACAGTCTTCTTACAGCGGATTAACGATCGGTGGGAATGTTTTTCTTCCACTTAACAAGCTGCATCGAGTCAACTTTGGCCGCCATATTTGATGGCTCATGATCATGCATGGTTCTTGTTGTAATTGCCAAGGTAAGCTAAATTTTAGACTGTAAAACGTGAGCTAAGGCTCTTGTATATCCAAATATTCTTGCCTTGTTTGATATTTACCACGTTTAAGCGAATTGTCCCGTACTTTAAGTGTTCTTGATGACATTTTCTTTGGGACTTCAAAAGTACATGTAAGCTCAACATTAATTGTGGCTCATTTCTGCGCTCCCACACCTTATAAAATCAAGACTGGAATAAGCTTATATTTTCTTTGTTTTAAATTATCATGTTTACACATTTTATTTCATAGTTTGAGATCTTTATGCTTGCCCAACGTGACCAATCAAACCAAATTGAACATTTGATTAATCAAATTCAATCAAACCCAGTCGAACTCAATCATATGATTGGGTTCGCTTGGGTTCGGTAATCAAACTCAGTTGAGCTCTCATAAAAAAATGGAGCAATTGAACATTGATCAGGTTCGATTGTGTTCGATAAGGTTCGATTCAGTTCGACTGCAAGGCAATCACAAAACATGATCGGTGTGGGATAACATTCCATTGAAAATAGAGGTGGCAGAGCCAAATCTGGGGAGATGCAAGTTTTCCTCGGCAGCTTGCAATGCCAACTCTTTCCACATCATCGCCTTGGTTCATTGAATTTCGCGTGGGTTATTGTAAAGATTACATATGCTGATAAGAAATAAATGAATCATATATGAAAATTTAAAATAGCTGGGGTGAATTGAAATTTATATAATCTTCTGCTGCCTGATGAACTTAATTCGTAAGTTGAGTTTTTTTTTGTTCCATTGGCTCGATTGGGTTTGAAAATTGAACACAATCAAACTTTCACACAATTTCTTTAGATTGATTGTGTTCGATTTCCAAACCAATCAAACCTAGTCATTCGATTTAGTTTGATTGGGTTTGATTGAGTTTGATTACTGAAAAGTTCGATTGGTCACATCAGGTACTTGGTACAGTTTGCTAGTGATGGCTTTGTTGTTAGATCTTCAAGCTGCTGTACTATTTACGAATGACCACATTGACTCTGAATATGGATTTTATCATGTTTATACATTTAATTTCATAATGTGAGATCTTTATGCTTGGTACGGTTTGCTAGTGACAGTTTTTTTTGTCAGATTGTCAAGCTGCTGTACCATTGTGAGTGACCACATCACCTTATATCCCATCTGTTTCTGTCAGACAGACAGGTAACATCTATTAGTGTGATCAGTGTATACCCAGGGCTGTCATTAAGGGCCGTAAACCATAACACCTGTTATGGCTGAGTATTCATGATGGGACCTCAATGTTATGGGTAAACTCAGTTTCTTGTCCTTACAATTTACTTACAAGTTTGTTATGGGTGTGAAGTTCAAGATAACAGGTGACTCAAAGCTTAATGACAGCCCTGTTTACCAAATCATTGGTTACTCAAACCTGGTCATGCATTCCTGTCAATAACAAACTAATGAATGGCTTCTGGCACCCGGCCGGAGTAAGAGTTTGACAGGTTTACAATTTGCATAATCTGGCTGTAACAGTCAATTACATTTCTTTATTTTTACATCTCTTTATTTTTATTCTCTTTTCTCTTTGCTGCCCACTTTTTTCAATGCATAAATGTTGAGAGAACTCAAACACCAGGCCTGGTATTTACATATTCTTAAGGATGGTGCCTCCTTTTGTTACTGCCCATACGTTCTGCGCTTCTTGGTACAGGATTATTCAGATTTCTTAAGGAAATTGCCCATTAATACAACAACATTTTTGCACAGTTTATGTCTATGTGGAAAGAGCAGATCTTAGCAAAGGCTATCGGAATCCAAAAAGAAAATTGGGGTGCCCATGAATTTTTCAGAGATAATAGAGCTCAAGTTTGGAAAGAAATTGCCTTACATTCTTTGTATTTTAATGCCTTTTTAGAATTATGGTTCCTTAATTATCTCTGAAAAATGCACGGTTACCCACATTTTTCTCTCTGGATTCCAATAGCCCTTGCTAAGATCTACTTTTTCCCCATAGCCATAACCTTTGCAAAAGTACATCTGTATTAGGAGGCACCATCCTTAATAGGTTGTGTAATTATGCAAATCGAAGTCAGTCAAACTCTCACCCTGACCTGAGGCTGGAAGTCATGCATTAACTATTATGGAATATCAGATCAAGTTTCACTTTGAATTGTTTATTTCAAGAGCCACTTATTGCAAAAAAATATCCATTAATGAATTCATTTGTTTGTAACTGACAGGAACACATGACTGGGTTAGTTTGAGAACAAAATAAGGCCTCTGTGCAAGATAAATTTATGCCTTAGCAGTGACTAACCATCAAATCACTGTTTTTTATTGCACAATGAAATCAAGGTAAATAGTGTACACCAGGCTTTTGTTGATGGCTTAAAATTTGGTTGCTGACATATAATATGTTAACTGTATCTCTGTAACATGGATGCTGTGTTTGAAAAATGATGAATATAAGGCTGATTTGCATAAAAATGCACAGAGGACCCTTATTCCACAAAAAATATCTACTTAAGCAGCTGATAAAAAACAACCTGAAGAAAATTCAAGCCTGAAGTTTTTTCAGGTTGTTCTTTTATCAGCTGCATAAGTTGATATCATTAACTGTGGTGGTCACTATCATTTCATAGTTTAGTACCATTTGCCTTTTTGACTTAGTCTTTCAGCTCTTTTTATGTACATGCATGTAAACATTTCATTCAAGGGGAATCCTTCAAATTACCTTTTAAGTGAATTCTGATTATGAAAAGGAAAGGCAGGATGCCATAAAAACTGATTCCCTGAAGTTGTTGCAAACAGGGCTTGTAAGTATTCATGTATTAATTTATTACTCTTTAATATAATTATGTAAAAGTAAGTTTTCTGACAATTAGTTTTAAGACTACTTGAAAAAAAAGTTTTAACCATTGCCTTAAAAGCTCAATGCCAGCCTTTTAGTGTGTTGGATAAATGTCACAACACCATTTCTCTGCAGGCAATTCATCACAGTCAAACTACTCAGCATGTGACCATTTGCCTGACACTAGTAACAAACCAATCAACAGTTATTTGAAATTATGGTACTGGATATCATTGGAATATTACAATATGCTATGTGAAATTGAAATTTTGATCCATTAATGAAATCTATCTGTTATTAGTGAAAGTCATTCCTAAATAAATACACCTAATTGAAAAAATGTTGTCGGGTGAAAAGCATAAACCATTGACGATGAGACCCGACGGATTTTTGGGTACATGTATATTATCATTTGCATATTCAAAACACAAGCCTGTTCTCTTGTGACTGATGTTGATCCCAGCGAGTTGCACATGGCAATGGAAACTGTGCAAGCCTACATGAAAGTGGCCAAATTGGCCAACAAGGGCCAATTTAAATGCTACACGGTGCGAAATTTGCCAAAGTTTGCATCCGTACCTGAGTTAAAGCAATTTTTGCTGGAAATCTATTTGGTAGAACAAAGTCCTGCCACCAACCATTCGTTCACTGTCGGGTACATGAGTGATGGACACACAAAGTGCGATATCAAAACAGACAAACAATGCAAGTGAACGGCTTTCAAAATGCAAATCAGTAAATAGTTCAGATGTTTCCCAGCAAACCACTCGGTCGTATCATTTATTTATTTATTTATTATTTTTTTTAATGGTTTGTGGTCTTCTCCCGACAACGTTTTTGAATGTGCTGAATATCTTGAATGTAGTTCAGTTTGGTGTGTACTTATTAATAACCATGTAGTGAATTCAGTGTGCAAGAAAATGCAGGTTTTGACCGGGTGTCTGTATTACAGTCAAACCGGATGTTCTTTTCCGGGCAACTTTGCAAACTTGCGCCGCAACATTGGTATTTTGATTGACAACTTGCTCGGGGCAATTTGCAACCACTGCGAGCAACTTGCTCGCTTCAGCTTGCGAATTAGTTTGTGTAGATTCCTTGGCAGATTGCTTTTGAAATCAGAAAACTGAGCTTGTACTACCAAAAAAAAACAAAGAAAGCTGCACCGCTAGGAACAAGCGAGGTTAGTTGCTGCAATAATGCAGATGCAAGAGTAATTTTGAGAACTAAATGACAGGAATGAAGCTTTGAAGTTGCCCACGTCGGCCAGTACAGTTGCAAGTTTATTTGTGTAGATTTCTCTTCAAATTCCTATTAAAGTTTGCAATATTATAAATGTTGCTCAGAATATCATAAAAATAATTTTTGGTGTTAGAAAAACTGATGACTAAAAACTATTTTATTTAGTGAAAAGCTATGAGATCCGCTGTTGAGATAAAGTTACTTTTGTAGACAATATGTTGTGGTTTAAATTTCCTGTTTTGTTTTATATCACATGTAAAATTTGTCGTTGTTGCTTTAAATAAATTTGCCTCACGTTGTCATTCGCATGACAGAACTCTAATTTCACCAGCTGGGTAATATTCCAAGTCAAAGTTTCAATTTAAAAAGGAGTTTGCCGAGAAAACTAGTGACACAGCTTTCAAATGACACAACTTCGCAACTGAAGCAAGCAAGTTGTTCGCGGCGGTTGCAAATTGCTCCAAGCAAGTTGACAATCAAAATACCAATGTTGCGGTGGAAGTTTGCAAAGTTTCCCGGAAAAGAACATCCGGTTTGACTGTAAGTGGGTACTATAATTATTAATTAGTCAAGTGTCTGTGCTTATAATTACTGTTAATCACATTTCTCTTCCAGGTTCAAAGAGACCAAGAAAAATTAATTATGATTGCCCTTCACTTTTCAAAAGAGAGACAGGTTTCCTCTGTCACATTAAAAAGACTGAAACCATTGTGCAAGGATCACTGCATTCCTTGCATGCCACAGACACCTAAACAAGACCTACTGAGTTCCCTAGGCCAGGTTCTGTTTGAGAAATGTAGTAAAATGTAAAAACAATGGAGAACTTATCACCTATGATAACCTCGTAACTATCGATTTACCTACCGGTACTAATTTGTCATGTGCAATTGAACTTTGCTTACACGTAACATATTTTCTTGGTTATAAAAACCAGGGTTCAAATAAGGTACAAATTTAACAGCATTCACAAGTCGACCTTACACAATGTACACATACATTTCTGTTGATGAGACTGATTCTTCTCCGATGGGTGTACTACTTTGGGTGCGTAAACCATCACCGAATACCACTCCACAATGTACTGAGTACCAAATTCTAAACTTACAAATACTAAAATGAATGCTGTGTCTGTGAGCCCCAAGTTGTAAGCACTTGTCCACTTAACCAGGAAAATATGGTACAGAACAACAATTCGATCAAATCTAGTTCAATGAACTTTTCTTTTCTTTTCTTTCGTGAAAGTTGGTGCTGTAAAATATGATGTCGGCATCTACATAACAAATCTTAGAAATATACCATAGTCAAATACATGTATCTTGACACTTTAAGACGGATTCCGCTCAACATTCGAGCAATAAGTGCAAAAATTATTTACTAATACTCAAAGCAAGGTAACATTTTGAAGTAATATATCAAACAGGAGAAAGAGTGTTTCATCAGGATATCCAAACCCCGAGAAGTGGGTTGAAAAAACGAGGCGCAGCCAAGTTTTTTTGACCGACTTTGAGGTGTTTGGATACCTGATGAAACACTCTTTCGAGTTTTTGATATGGCTTCTCAAACCATTCATAATTCTTGGAGCACCATTGGGTTGCATCATCACTGATTTATGCTTTTCACCTGACAACGTTTTTTCAATTGGGTGTATATAACAAATTGTAAGGATGATTACTACAAATGTATAGTATCTTTTAAAATAACTTAATTGGTCGAAAACAACAATTATTACCATTTGAATCGAAATACAAGGATATTTATACATTTAACAAACCTATTATATTGATGTGAAAATATTTTGAAAGCACATAGTTCGAATTATAATTTTTATTGAATTGGGCAGAATGAAACAATAAAGTTTGTATGTATTTTTATTACACATTTTTATTTACTGACGTCTGTATAAGTTATTTACAGGATCTTGACAGCCCTCCCTTTTCAATTTACGTGGTATTTACAGGATATTGACAGCCCCCCTTTTTCAATTTACATGATATTTACAGGGTCTTGACAGCCCCCCTTTTTCGATTTACATGATATTTACAGGATCTCGAGAGCCCCTCTTTTTCAATTTACATGACATTTACAGGATATCGACAGCCCCCCTTTTTCGATTTACATGATATTTACAGGATAATGACAGCCCCTCTTTTTCAATTTACATGACATTTACAGGATATCGACAGCCCCCCTTTTTCGATTTACATGATATTTACAGGATAATGACAGCCCCCCTTTTTTAATTTATGTGGTATTTACAGGATCTGGGCAGCCGCCCTTTATTAGTTTACGCGGTATTTACAGGATCTCGACAGCCCCCCTTTTTGGATTTACATGATATTTACAGGATATCAACAGCCTCCCTTTTTCAATTTACATGGTATTTACAGGGTCTTGACAGCCCCCCTTTTTCAATTTACGTGGTATTTACAGGATCTCGACAGCCCCCTTTTTCAATTTACGTGGTATTTACAATGTTATTTACAGGATCTCGACAGCCCCCCTTTTTAATTTACATGGTATTTACAGGGTCTCGACAGCCCCCCTTTTTCAATTTACATGGTATTTACAGGATATCAACAGCCTCCCTTTTTCAATTTACATGGTATTTACAGGGTCTTGACAGCCCCCCTTTTTCAATTTACGTGGTATTTACAGGATCTCGACAGCTCCCTTTTTCAATTTACGTGGTATTTACAATGTTATTTACAGGATCTCGACAGCCCCCCTTTTTGAATTTACGCGGTATTTACAGGATCTCGACAGCCCCCCTTTTTGGATTTACATGATATTTACAGGATATCAACAGCCTCCCTTTTTCAATTTACATGGTATTTACAGGGTCTTGACAGCCCCCCTTTTTCAATTTACGTGGTATTTACAGGATCTCGACAGCCCCCTTTTTCAATTTACGTGGTATTTACAATGTTATTTACAGGATCTTGGCAGCCACCCTTTTTCAATTTACATGGTATTTACATGATATGTGTTCTTTTACCTTACAATATTTACAGTATCTTTCTTTCGATTTACATGTTTCAACGCCAAAATTTACATGATATTTACAGTATCTTTTGAGAACATGTAAAAGTCCAAAAATCATGTAAATTTACTTTTTACAGTATCTTTTTACCCTTTTACATGTTATTTACATGTTATTTACATGGTATGTAAATTTTCAACTTTTCCAGTGTTATGCGGATGTGGCTTATACGGGGATGTGCCGCTGGACAGCGGGTTATATATATATATATATATATATATATATATATATATATGATGAGTGGACCAACTCTTTGTTGGTCTACGAAACAGACCTGTATTAAAGTCCATATGAAACGATATTGAGTAGATAAACATTGTTATTACCGCTCCATCATTGTTGAGCACTATTCTGGGTTTATCAGTGTGGAACTCACCTGAAGTTATATATATATATATATATATAATATATATATATATATATATATATATATAATTCAGGTGATTTTCACCAGTGAAGCCAAGAGAGTGCTCTACCACAAAGGAGCTGATATACCAGTAGATGGAGCACTCAATGAGGGCACATGGATTTTAATACAAATCTGTTTCGTAGACCAACACGGAGTTGGTCCACTCATCAGTTATATGGAGATTAACTATATATATATATATATATACTCGTTGAAGGAAAGCGAGGACGGACAACTTCTGACGATTGAAAAGTTAAAAAATTTGTCAGAAGTTGTCCGTCCTCGCTTTCCTTCAACGAGTTTTAATTCCATGCAGTGAGGCTTGGACTGTGAATCTTTGATCCTCCTGACGCAGTGGCATTCTTTGTTGGCCTGAGGCAACCATTAACTGTTTATATATATATATATATATATATATATATATATATTATATATATACCCTGTCCTAAACAGGGTATATGATTTTTTATGCGTCTGTCCTAAACAGGGTTTGTATTTTGTCATTTGTCGTAAACAGGGACCTAAAATAAAGGATGTTGTCCTAAACAGGATAAGTACTTTACGGTATTTTAGGCCCTTCTTTGTCCTAACGGCGGCTCCCCCCCCCCCCCCCCCCGCCTTTACCCAACATGATTTTAGGGCACAAACTAAAGCTCCGTCATTTTGTGTAAAATAAACCTCATTAAGCGATTAGAATCCCGAAGCCATATTTCCTGTATGAGTTTATCATAGGGACGTGTAAAAGCCTGCTGGTATACGGATGTGGCGGTAACTACATGTCCTCTTTAGAGGGTCAGGTGTCTTTCCTGGACGCAAAGGAATTCGTCATAGCGGCGTTGAATGTAACTCAAATATCTAAAATGCTCAATCCTGAACCTTGGATTTCTACCAAGCTAGTAAACATATTCCTCATCTTTTTTACATGGCCAGGCTCGTTTCAGGCAAGCTTTCTACAAGGAAAATATGTTAACAGCGATTGTTCGCCGGCTGCAAACTGACAACGAGGAGCTGCAAGGATACTGTGCTAACGCAATATTCAACGTAAGCGTCTCCTTAATGATTCACTTAAAATGTCTCGTGACCTTTTAGCAACAGATTCAAGTGCGTAGGGCATAAGACTAAAGGGCATGACAATATCTTAAAAACTTTGTCAGGTGCAAAAAAATTTTAGGCTGCGAGCATAACCATTCCATCCATTCCATTGTTGTTGTTGTTTTTGTTTGTTTGTGTGATTTAGTCTTTCCTCAAATATGGTATTTGAGGTTGCAATACAACCTCAAATTCAGCTATTTAAATTCAGTCGTAAAACATTGTTCCTCTTTTGTTTCCTCTGAGTTTGGTTTCCTTGTGTGAGAAAATGCACTCAGCTACCGATAGCTTCTTTCCTAGCAATTCAAATCGGTAGCCAGTGGTGTTTTCTCATAAACAGAGTCCAGATAAGAAATAGAACAATGGGTAACTGCTACCTTCAATGAGGTTGCATCCAAAAAAACAGAAAAACAAAAGTAAAAAATCATATCCTTTAGTAAACAGTTCATCGCCAGTTCAATTCCCGATTTCTTTCAGTTTACTTTTTATGGAAATTATCTCTGGTGTTAATTTAGCATACTGTTGAAATTATTGTCATCTCTGGTTTTGCTTATCTCAGTCATTTATTTTGTCGCAGTGTGCCGAGGACGAGCAAACAAGAAAAGCAGTGTATGACTGCGGGGGACTGGACACGCTCGTGTCACTTCTTTCCCGCCGGGATAACAAAAAGTTGTTGGCTGCTGTGACGGGTGCTATTTGGAAATGCGCAATCAGTGAATACAATGTTAAAAGGTAGGTACAACAACATAGAGGATCTTCAACACTCAAAGGAAGTGAAAAGTGTTGAAGAAAGCAATGGCTTTTGACAGAGCGTAGTTAAGTACCTGTGTTCTCTACACATGCAGAGTGTTTACCATTTACAAAAAAAATCCCGAATTTCGGTTAGACTGTAAATGGTAAGGCTATTTTGGTTTGCCCGACCGGGCAATTTCTGAAATAAACGGAACGTCTTGAGAGGTAGTCCAAAATTCCCAACCGGAATATCCAAACGGAAAATTGTGTTCCAGTTCCAGGTCCTGCGCCAATAGTCAAATCAGTTCCATACTCGCTGTAAATTAGAGTGAACTGCACAAATGGTACATGCTAATCTCGAACGGAATTTCCCATTCGGAAGGTGTTGCTTGCCATTTGCACAAATCCTAGACCAACCGGTTTCCCCGTGTAAATGGTAAACAACCGCAGTAACCAGAGAAAATGGGTTTCCAACCTGTGAAAAAGTTCCTTAGTGAAGGATAGAACGCAAGAAAAACTGGCAAGTGGAGCAAGCGGTGCACTCTAAACTTTGAAACCTTTTGTTCACTAAGGGGCCTGTTGACAGCTAACGGGTATTAGTTCAAAATAGTGAGATAGCTGAACTCAAGATCGATACTGTAGGAAAAGATAACCATTCAGTACTATATTTGATTTCCTCCCTACATTCTAGAACACCAGTTAATTAAAAATGGACGAGTAACCAGGGTAAGACATAATAAGATTTTGAGCGTTCTCTGGTTAAAAATTTAAAAGTTTGAGCTTTCGATTGCCAGTCTGCAATCTTTGACAAGTGATGAATAAAAAGCGCGAGCATTAAAATACATACTGCAAAAAGTGTGAAAAAGAGAAATTATAATAAAAACAATAAAAATACTTTAGTGGGAATAAAATGCTAATCAGAAGATCATAATAAAATTGAATATTGTCTAGGCAATTGTTTGGCATTATTGTCTGCGTCGCTTGTAATTGCTGTGTGCCAGGATTCCAGTGTTTTTCTAACGCGGAAATTTCCCTTGTCGATTACATGAGCACTTTTAAAGTCAATGGATTGGTCGTTCAACCATGCGTGTGTTGCAACGTTGGAACCTTTTTTAAAGGCTTTTGTGTTTCTAGTATGTTCCTTCACTCTTGTTTTTAAGCACCTTCCAGTCTCTCCAATGTAACTCCACGGACAGACGGCACACGGAATCTTGTAAACAACATTTGTTTGTTGATCAACCGGTGGTCTTGACTTGGGGGAAACAATTAATTAACCAGTTAATTAAGTTCCTCAAACTTCCCTTTTCAAGGTCTTATATAGAGTTCAAAGAAAGGAGGAACTTGTAAACAAAAGGACCTGAAAACAGGTTCTGTTGGTTAGAAGTCGCACCTCCGGTCTATACTAACCATTACCGTACCCAAATTGTGAATTAGCCAATCAGAAGCCTTGTTTACTGTCATGATTTTCTACGATATCAAGTCACTGACCTGATATCCTACGATATCATGGACAGTTTGTGAAACTCGCATTTTTTTTGCAGACTTTAGAGGCAAAAATTACAACAGAAATACAACGAAACGTAAAACTATTACATTTGTTAAACGAGAGAGTAATTTGTTTAACGGTAAGAGAGGGGAACAAATACAATTTCGCGCCAAAATTGGAAGCGGCTGCACTGGCGGGCGCTCGCGTGAACTTTACGGACAGCGCTGAAACTTTTTTGGTTTCAAAATGGAGCCGGATTTTCCAAATTTCTTTCATAACTTGGACTTCCAAGATTCAGAAAATAAAACTCCAAACAAAAGAATTAAATAAAATGGCAGATGACGAGTTAGAGAAGAGTATTGACGACCAGAAATACACATCGCTCTACAACGCCTGACTGATCATGGTAACTGAAAAAAAAAACGCCGGGTTTTAGGACGAATTTGGGTACGGTAAATACCTAATCGCACCTTTTTTGGTACGCTTCGGCAGCATATCAAGCTCGTTTGGTCTCACCATGGGTATTTTGGCTCGACTGCGTCTCGCCAAAATACGAATCATGGCTCGACCAAACTCGCCTGATATGCCGCCGAAGCGTACCAAAAAGGTACGATTAGGTATAAACACTCGGGGAAGCAAGATATAAAGTAAACCTGGAAGCGATCAGTGATAGTTATCATTTATTCACCGAAATTGAGGTGAATAGCATATACTATTCCGAATTTGAGTAGCCAATCAGAGCGTGCGAAAAAGACTATCCACTGGTTTGGATAACAGATGACGCCGCAAAATTCAAACATGATATCAAACAAAGTGAGCTTGCTTGTTTTCCTCTTCAGACTCATGGAGGTTAAAGTCTTAGAGACACTCATTAAACTTCTGCAAGCTGAGGAGGAAGCAGAGGAACTCCCAGAACAAGTACGTATACATCAGACCCTAATGTCCCAGAAAAAAATAATGGTCCCCAAAAAACAACTTCTTTTATCATATCAAAAATAATCAAACGTACCTTCTCAACAGCTTGTAATTGAAACAGTTTTGGATAGTTTCACTTCAGGATTTCAACCTGTAGAATCAAACAATGAATTAGACCGTGTACAACGCAATCAGCATCTCCACAAGAATCTCACAAAGTAATGCTACACAGCTTTCATTTGAATGGTCACACTTAGGGATTTCAAGCTAATTTAGCAGTCACATAGTTTCCAAAGGAAATTGATGCTCAATTATCTTTTAGTTGAATGGCCCACTTTAGAATTTCACCTATGCACACTCACATTTAACGTGCCTTATGTATTGACTGTTCGCTAATGATCTCGTAAAGGTTCAACTCCACATTGTTGGGGCGATTGGAGAAATTGCCAAAGATCTCAAAGGTCCTTTGGAAGTGCTGCGATGCAAAGGCTGCAAGACTCTAGTAGACATTTTGAACATTCCAAATGAGGAACTAACTGGTACAGCGGCAAGGGCCATTGCAGCATGCTCTGTAAATAGTGCCTGTCGAGGGTAAGTACTTTTAGTATCGCAAACTAGAAGGGATGTTAAGGCAGTCTATTTTAAATTTATTATAAGCACGTATAATTATTTGGGATAAAGACAGAACAGGCTGCTTCATAATGAAATTTTGGATTTATCAACTGAGTTGATGAGGTAAATTGACCAACGTAAAGAGATTGAAAGCTGACGTTTCGAGCGTTAGCCCTTCGTCAGAGCAAATCGTCAAATTAGTCTACTGATTTGCTCGAAACGTCAGCTTTCAATCTCTTTACGGTGGCCAATTTACCTCATCAACTCAGTTGATAAATCCAAAATTTTGTGTTTCACGTCCCCACCGACGCAGCACCACAGTTTCTTTAGAAACTAACCCCCTTGCTTCATAATGAAACAAGCAAACTAAAGCTTTTACACTAATTTATAAACAGTCTGACATATTTTGAACAACAACATGGAACTGGGAGGGATATTTTCAAACATTTGACACCGAGCTTATAGACTGGGCTGTCTATGGGTACAGTCTAGCCTAGTCTGGTTAAGTCTAGCTTCCTGCGGTCTAGCATATTCTGATAAATTCCTTTCTAGTATGCCTCATCTAGCTGCTCGAAAATAATTCATCCTACTCTAAAATAATCTACTCTAAATTAGTCTACTGTAACCTAAAATAACCCAATCAAGACAATTTATCCTACTTTAAACAAATCAATCTAGTCTACCGTATGTACTCGAAACAGCGCCGCCCCCGATTTAACGCCGCATTTAGGAGCCATAATATTAATAAGTGCCGCCCTCGAATAAGCGCCGCATCCTTCCAGCAACAATGCGGCGCTTATCGATTTTTGACGTGGCTAATGCTGAAATACTAATACGGCTGATGTTGTTATTGCTGTTCTTGTTATTAATTTGGATGTAGAAAGAGATACAGACCATTAAAACTAACTTTTTATTGCGTCCTTCTTATGCTATTGTTATGACCAAAACAAAGATTAAGAATGATTACTTCGCACGCAGGCAGTTTTAAATAAGCGCCGCTCTCAAATAAGCGCCGCACCGAAAAGTCAAAAACTTAGTAAGCGCTGCGGCGCATCTTTCAAGTTAAATCGGTAGTCTTTATAATTGTCTACGCTCGTTTGGTGCTCAACCTGTGACGCTTGCAAACGCAAACGTAAACATGAATGTGGCGCTTTTAATAAACTTGGACCTCATAACAGTGTGTATATGCATGTTTTGTTGCAGAGTTTTCAACAGATTGGAAGGACTAAGATTACTTTGGTCATTAATGAAGTCCAGAAACAAAAAGGCAAGTAATAGGACAAGAATGCAGTTCTTTATTGATATTAAAAAAACAAAGGTATTTCTAACCGCTGATATAGTTGAGAAATCGATGTAGCAAGGAAAACAGGGCTGGTTTGACGGATAATGGAACCTATTAACTCAGTTCCCCTATGAATATTAATATATGAAATGATCATATATTTGAACTGCGGATAAAGATAGAATTATTCCCCTAATAGTAAAGCTTGAAAACTTGTATTTTATAAGGCTAAATCAAGTCTCAGCCATTGCCCTACTATTAATTTTTGTTTAATTTTTTTGTAACCACAAGACAGTATTTTCTACTTACAGTTTGTTGTTGGTGGTGGTGTTTTTGTTTTTTTGTTCCAATGCTTGTTCTCTTTTCACTCACTATTCTGTAGGTAGTTTCCGGTGCAGCATGGGCAGTATACAGACTGATGCAGGACACGCCAGTATGAAATCAGTTTACCCTTGCATTTATTACTTTATAATTTTGCGGAAATTGCGCTTAAAATTTATCTTACGCAGGATGATTGTTTAATTATTTCAGTAACACATTGTCGCCAAGTACCTTTTCAGAACTAGGACAGTCATGCTTGTATAATAAACAGGCCGCAAAATAAAAGCAGCATTTATCACAGCATATCACAGGAGCTCTTACTGCTGGCAACTAGGCGTTTTCCATGAGGCTGTGTAAGAGCTTCACGTACCATCACCATTCCCCTCCAAGCACAAGGCCACGGATTATCATTGTGCCCGGCCAAGCGTAAAACCTCTACTTGGTTGTAACAAAACGTGAAAACTTTCAACACACTAGAGACAAGACCATCATAAAAAACCATTTCAATCTAGGTCAAGACGTTTTAATTTCTCTTTTTCTTGCTGTTCTGATTAGAAGTTAAAAAATTGACTTGTGCTTGTATTTTATTCACAGGAGGCCTGGGAAACAGCTCGATCGTTTGTTGGAGGACTGGATCTGACAGTTCGTCTGCTCAAGTCTGATGACTTGGAAGTGAGTTCGATCTCCTCGCTAAATGTCTTGTTCATGACTAAAAATTTCCACTAACACAGTCATCCAAAACCACGGAAAATGAAAACTCTTAAATCTGTTATCAACTAACTAGTTTCTCTGGTTGTGATCGTCAGGCTAGGGGCAGAAGAACAACGAATAGTATCCGACGATCCTTTGCCTCATGGAGTTCACGAAGATGGCGAACCTAACTTGAAACACTTTTAAAGACGAACAAAGCCAAACAGGCTCTGTACACAGACGGGTGGTTCTTGCCAAGTTTTAGGCGTGTTTGCACTACTCGAAAGAGTCACTGTATTTTTATACAGTATGTCACTAAACATCGTTCATTTGAAGTGTAAACTGCAAGGTTGGCACCGAGACAGAAGGACAGATTTATTAACCGTTATTTTAACTAGTACAACTGTTCTTCTTCAGTGCCTGTGCTAAACAGGTCTATTGCAATATTTTGCAGGTTCTTACCAGCGCGTGCGCAGTGATATCCATCGTGGCTTGTGATCGGGAGAACTTGGGAGTTATCACGGATTATGGCGTGGTCTCTCACTTGGCTCAACTGACGCATAAGGTAGGGCTGCTAATCGCGGTACATTTGAGGATAAAAGTACGTTTTATGTACGAGCATTAACGGAGCCAAGGGTCAAAAATTGCCAGGCAACAGATCATGTAACCAATGCAGACTTGCCTTGACCAACAAACCGGACGGGAGAACACATCATCTTCATGATTTGCTGCTGAGAAAATCATCACGTTTTTGCATTTGTCGTTTGTGCAAATCTAGTCTGTTTCTGGCGTTCAGGTAATAGAAAGCGGTGACGCAGGTAGGGGATAAACTATCTGAACGCTTAAACCAGGCAAGTGCAAGTCATATAAAATGTATGTATGTGACCTGGTGATGATTTCATTTAACGATGACCACCACTTCGTTGGATTTAAATCGTTTGAAGCATCGCAAAGAGGAGGTTACGTGGTTCTAGTCGGGTATCTCTCGTCATGTTGTTTCCTTGTTATGTTACTTTATATTGTCTCTTTCCACCTAGGAGTATGAATGGGCACCGGTGCACTTTTGTGTACTGTTTAAAACACCGAAAAAAGTGCTGGGGGTAGCCCTACGATGGATTGGCATTCCACTGAAAGGGCGGCGGGGGAGTAGTAATGCTTCTAATTGCTTCCTGTAACTGAAGAAATGGGGCCTTACGCTCCAACCGTATAGTCGCTGTGACTTGATTGTTACCTTGACTTGTGCCAACTTGATGGCTTTAAGAACTAAATGGCTGTCCGTGCCTTAACTACAAGCTAATTTAGTTCTGGGCATGTGGTCAAGTTCCTGCCAAATCAGTGTTTTGTGTCCTCTTGAGGCCTCAAGGCCTTTTTAAGGCTGTGGTTTCGACTAGGCTCTGACGTAAGCATACACTAAGAGCCAACACAAAAATTTAAAAGTTATGACAATGGAAAATAAGACCCATGCAATATAAAATAAATCTTCAAGGTTGTGCTTCGGTAGGTGATTAAAGGTGCTTTAGTAGTTTATTATACTGGAATTTGGCCAATCGAACTCAAGCCGGTTCTCATAAACTGAAGAGTCACATTTTCGTGTTTATTGAGAATCACTTATAGTGGACCTTTTCTGCCATATAGACCGACATAGAACTGAGGCGACATCTGGCAGAAGCTATCGCCATGTGTAGCAAGTGGGGTAACAACGCCAAACGATTCTGCGACGAAGGAGCTGTTAAGCCAATGGTGGAGTACCTGGGGTCAAATGACATTAATGTACAGCGTTCGGCAATGCGGGCTCTTGAACAGCTTGGCAAGAGCCCTGAAAGTTGTATCATAATGCACCGTAGTGGAGTTGTCAAGGTAACTGTCTCCTGTAAACGTTTAAAATTGTCGTCATCGTGGCTATATTAGGGATCTTTAGAGCTGCGTCAACGACTTGGACGACAACGACGAGCGGATATGAGGTCAATGTCACTGCGCAAGCGCAGGTCTGGAAGTCATCGACATGCAACGACTTAGTCAGTGAGTTCAAGCTCCCGTAATGATTTTTTAAGATCTTCTTGCCAAATTTGCCACGTCACCATTCGTCGCCGTCGTCGTAGTCGTCATCTTAATTTCGTCGTTCCATATTTAAACATGACATTTGGCTTTCTGTCGTGATATCTGAACCATGCGATCCGAGCTATTTTTCCTTGTCCTGTGGTTTTAAAGGACTGTTAAGTAATTATAGAAAAGGAACGGGAATTACTACTCAGTTGCACGATGGGCAATTTGAAACTCGTGGAGAAAAATACGGCTAGATACAGAAACAGATATAAGTGGTGTCGGGACCGAGTATGAGACAACTAATCAACTTGCGCAGGTCACTGACAAAATTCAAGTATAAACCGCAAAGTTGCTTTATTATATTTTATGCTCTAGAGACCAGTATAGGTACCTGTTTGTGAGCAAACGGCCGGCACACGGCATTAAAACGAACGAGAGAAATAAATAAAAAAATAAATAAAAATAAAAATTCAGGGTGATTCGCGATGAGAAAAGGACAAGGCACTCTACCCACAGTTCTCGTGTAAACGATACTTTTGCACAAGAACTTTGGTTACGTTTACACAAGAACTGTACGTACGTTTCTTTCTCCGGCGTTCTTTAACACCAGCCTAACAGCCATGCCGACGATTTCATTACGTTTGCATAAATTGTATATTGATATCTATCTAACAGGCCTTATGTCAATCACTTCCTGTTTTGCAGCTGCTGTTGGAGATGGTTGGCTCGGATGATGCCGGGTTACAAGAGGCCGCAGCGGGATGCTTATTAAACATGAGACAGCTAGCAATGGCCAATGAACGAGCTAGACAACAGGAATCATTGAACAGTGACTCGGACTCTAACTGAGATTCTTTACATGCGGTAGAGGTTTTTTTCAAATCTCTTTCGCAGTCTTGGACTGGACGTGAATTATGTTCTATAAATATTAAACTTACTCTTCATTTTTACTGCTCTATCAGACTGCGTTTGAACACGGCTTGCATGCATTTGAAATGCCTTACCATGTCACCGGTTTCGCTCGCAGGCCACCGATCTCAAGATGACGACGCAAAATGCTCTCAAGTAGTGAAATGGTAATAATAGCAACGCATCAATCAATGAAATGCAATAAATTTCCGTGATACTTGCCACGTAGGCCCAAAGGCAATTTAAAAAAAGTTTGTGGGGATTTTTTATCATTTTATCAACAAATAAACTATTAACCACTTAGAAAACTCAGACATGCGCACATGTTCAAACATAGACGGCAGCGTTTTTGAGTAGTCTGCCTTGCTAACTCTCCGCATCAAAACGTAATGGCTGAAAAATTAGGCGAATGCGATGGAACACCGCTTATCATCTGAGGAAAGCGTGGCGAAAGACCTAGCAGCAGCAGTTCACCCGAAATCCCTTCAAATAAATCCGCGAAGACCACAGAGCTCATGGCCGAACATACCGACTTGCCAAGTATCTGGATCGCGCTAAACAACATACAAAGAAACACTGACGAGCTTCTTAAGGAAAACAGAGCACTACGTAACCAATACGAAGAACTTCAGAAGTCGTTAGCATTTTATATTGCCAAAGTAGAAAGCTTGGAAACGGAGAACAAAGCGCTGAAGAAGGAGGTACGCAATGCAGAAGGAAAAATTGCTGACCTAAGTGACGACCTAGATGTATTTAAAAACGACCTTGAGCTGCAATAAACCAAATAGACGACTTAGAGCAGTACACCAGAAAACACAATCTTGAAATTCACGGCATTTCCGAGTCTTCGGAAGAAAACCTTCCCGAAAAAATCATCAAGCTTGGAAAAGTTCTCAACGTACATATCGCGGACAACGACATCGATATCTGCCACAGAGCGGCTACACGTAGATCTAGCGGCAATCCAAGGCCAATCATAGTACGCTTTAGGTCTTACAGGGCCAAAAGTGAACTGTACAAGGCCAGGAATCACCTTAAGTCAGTAAGCTTAAGCAACTATTTCCATAATACTGACGCTGTTTATATTAATGAGAACTTAACAAACTACAGACGCGATCTGTTTGCTAAAGTCAGAAAATTTAAAAAGAACAACAACTGGCATAGCGCCTGGACCATGGATGGCAAAATTTTCATCAAAAAGTCTTAAAGTGATCAGGTAAAGAGAATATATGAAGCCGAGGTTTTAAAAAATATCTGTTAAATCGCTACCTAAACGTTTTTTTCCACTTCCTCCTCGATATAATTTATGCTATGCGCTCCCTTTCACACCTCGCTTCCCTTTCGCTTCACTTATTATTCTATTCTAGCGGAGAGTTTTTTGTAGGAGGGTTTTGTTTCTTTTCATAGCAGTCTATGATATCTAACACCTGCACTGTTTCCCTTCTATATAATAAGCTGCTTTGCGGCTTAATTAGTGTTCCTATTATGTTAAGTGTTAGCGGCTATGTATCATTTGTACTTTCTACGATCTATATCCACCTAGTTCTTACTCTCCCTATTGTTAACAGGCGCACTATCGGCACAAAGGCATTTATCAAAAGGCTAAACGCTATCGTAATGTTGCAGAGTGTGATACACGAATTTGTGGTTAGGAAGAAATTCATTAATCTATTGGGTATATGGCCTTAAACACTGTTTCCTTTAACGCAAGAGGCCTAAACAAATCTATCAAAAGAAGAAAACTTTTCCGGTGGCTTCATCTCAGAAAATTTGACGTACAGCGTACAGCGATGCTAGCTTGGAGGCATTTTGGCGAGCAGAATGGGGTGGCGACATTTTATTCGCACACGGTTCAAAACACAGTAGAGGGGTTATAATTCTTTTCAGACCCTCGTCAAGTAAAGAGGTGCTAAATGTCACTGCAGATAAAAATGGCAGATTTCTGATTGTAAATACAATCGTTGATGAAGATGAATTTTGCCTCGTCAATATTTACGCTCCAAACGACCAGAACCAGCAAATTAATTTCTATCAAAAGATAACCGATTCCATTCGTAAATGCCAAACCGACAATATCCTTATTGGTGGAGACTTTAACTGCCCGTTGTCAGCTTCGGATAAATTCGGAGGCAAAGACATTCAATTTAAAAAAAATGTAATTCACTCTGTTGAGGCACTTTGTAACAACTATGACCTAGTCGATTCCTGACGCGAACAACATCCACATGAAATGCAGTTTACCTGGAGAAATAGCTCAGGGAAAATCAAATGTAGGCTAGATTTCTGGCTTATCTCGAAACGACTTTTAAGCCGCGTTACGAAAACCGACATTTGCGCTTACTATGATGAGGCGGTACGCACCTATCGGAAGGCTTAACAGGATTGGCTGAGAAGACAAAAGAACAAACAATAAAACAATGACCCTAGCCCTTAAAACAATAGAGGTGCGTGATATAGGAAGCCAATAAAATTACAGGTTCCGAAGAGGTGCGTGGCTTATGACTATGATTCAGATCATTCCCCTGTCACCATCTCGATTAAACCAGAAGATATACAAGAAAAAAGAGGTCCAGGCTATTGGAAGTTTAATAATTCACTTTTGGAAGATGAGGAATTTGTTACAAAAATGAGTTTCATTATCAAGCATGCAGCCGAGAAACACAAGGATATTGCTGACAAAAGGCTCTACTGGGAAATGTTAAAAATGGAGATTAGGATGTTTGCAATCCGTTTCGCTAAAAGGAAAGCATACACGGAAAGAAATATTGAACTGGACCTTCTTCAAAAGTTAGCGAAATGAATTTGCGTATTGATGCAACTCCAGAAAACAGTTCCCTCGTAAACGAGGCTAGGAAATTTAAAATTGAACTAGATGAAATTGCCGTGCAAAGAACTAAAGGATCCATTATTCGGACTGGAGCTAGATGGTACGAATTGGAGGAAAAATGTAATAAATACTTTTTTAGCTTAGAAAAAAGAAGTTATGAAAAAAGACATATGACAAAATTGAAGACACCTGAGGGTATCACTGCAGAGGATCCAAAGGTTATACTGTTATGAAAAATTTTTACAGCCAGCTTTACACCTCTCAAAACCAGCCATCAGCTGAACGGTTCTCCAACTTCTCTGATTATGAATCCTTACCGAAACTAGACAACGAAAATCAAAACCTTTGCGAAGGTCCGATAACTGCAGAAGAATGCCTTGCCGAGCTCAAGACCTTTCAACGTAATAAGACTCCGGGCAGGGATGGTTTAACTGCAGAATTCTATCTCTGTTTTTGGAACGACATCTCTGGCCCTTTGATTGGCTGCCTCAATCATGGTGCCCTACTAGGAGAGCTTTCTATCTCTCAGAGGCAAGGAATCATCTCCTTGATCCCAAAAAAGAAAAAAGACCCCCCACTGCTTAAAAACTGGCGCCCTATCTCTCTTTTAAATACAGACTATAAATTGGCAACCAAATGCATCGCAACGCGGTTAGAGAAGGTACTTCCTCATCTGATCGAAAGTGATCAAACTGGCTACATCAAAGGTAGATTCATCGGCGAGAACATCCGCCTAATTTCAGATATAATTGAACAACATGGAAATAAGGAGGGAATGATACTCTTCCTAGACTTTGAAAAGGCCTTTGACTCGTTAGAATGGGGTTATCTTTTTAAAGTGCTTGACATTATGAACTTTGGTCCAAGTTTCCTCAACTGGATTCATACCTTTTACTCTAATATTTTTAGTTGTCTCGTTAATAATGGCTACTCGTCAGAATTTTTTTCTTTACAAAGAGGTGTAAGACAGGGGTGTCCTCTTTCAGGATTGCTCTTTGTTCTCGCTGTAGAACCTCTCGCCCACCAAATACGAATCAATGAATCAATAAAATGTCTTGAAAATCGAAATAAGATCACTAAACTCAGCTTGTACGCCGATGACACCACCGCTTTCATTCGCGACGACTCATCTGCGGCGTCCTTATTCACTCTTCTTGATCAATTTGCCGACCTTTCTGGCTCAAAAATTAATAAGTCGAAAACCGGGGTTTGTGGCTTGGTTCTTGTAAGAGTAGATTAAGCAAAGACGAACCGTTTGGTATTTCGTGGCCGAAACGATACGTTACTGTTCTTGGAATTGCGTTCCCTTATAACGTTCACGTTGGGAACAAAATAAATTTTGACGAGCAGCTCGCTAAACTTAAAAATGTCTTAAATATCTGGTCAAGCAGACATTTAACGATCTTAGGCAGGATAGCCATTGTCAAAAATCTAGCACTCGCAAACTTGTTTATAGCTGTTCTGTTTTAAACGTTCCCGCCGAATTTGTAAAAGAAGTCAACAGCAGTATCTTCTCCTTCATTTGGAACTTCAAACCAGATAAAATCAAAAGAAAAACGCTGATTGGCCCAATATGCAAAGGCGGTCTTAACATGGTTATTTTTTCTGACGTTGTCAAGTCGCCTATGACCGCCTGGGTTAATCGTTATTGCAAAGCAACTGACAGCCACTGGGGTGCCCTCCTTGATTCCATGTTAGGTAAGGTCGGAGGAGCTTTCTTATTTCAATGTAATTACGACCTAAAATTCCTTGACATTAAAAATCTTTCTGCTTTTTACAAAAATGTTTTGGCAGTTTGGCAAGAACTCAATTCCAAAGACCCCCTTAACGCAAATGAATTTAAACAAGAAATCATATGGAACAATCGTTCCATAAGGATTAATGGAAAGACAATTTATTATAAAACATAGGTTAATAAAGGCATTTTGAGAATTAGTGACCTCCTTGATACCGATGGCCATTTCCTTTCATTCAAAATTTTTAAATGCAAATTCGGCGTTCGCTGTACTTTCCTTGATTATGCTGGTGTTCTTGCAGCAATTCCAAAAGCTTGGAAGAACGAAATCGTAGGCAATATTGCAAAGGGTGATGGCGAACCCTTGAAGACTCTTTCCAATGGCCATGCCATCTCCTCTACTAGAAAAGCCCTTTTAATGTTTGCAGAAAGGTCCTTCTCTCCTCCCATCGTCGAAATCAATCTTAAAAAACAAGTTCCAAATGTAAAGGCTGTGTACGAACTTCCTTTCAAAGTCACCGTTAAAAATAAATTGAGAAGCTTTCAGTTTAAACTCATACATAACATCATTCCCACCAATCTCTCTCTCTGTAAAATGAGCATAAAAAGATTCTCCAAGATGCGATCGCTGCCTTTTCCAAAATGAAACACTTGTCCACATGTTTTGTGAGTGCCCTGATGTTAAAATCTTCTGGAAAGACGTTATCATGTGGTGGAATACTAAGCGTCCGGACAACATCAATTCTAATTCCATCCAATCCTAATTCCATCGAATATGTGTACCTGTTCTACATTATATAGTATTAGTTTTGCGTAAATGTCGTTGTTTGTAACCCGTAGTACAACGTTAAGTGATCATATGTAACATTATTTTATTGTAACTGTATATTTAGATGTTGTAATATACGGTTGCATTGTCAATGAACAGTAAGGTGTAGTGTAAGCCTGTAGTATAAGCATTGTAATGTTAGCAATTTAATTGTTTAGTGTTTAAGTACTATATGTAATCTGTACTGTGGTTGATTGTTAATAAAGTAAAAAAATAATAATAATAAATTTAAAAAAGACTTAGAAAACTCAGAAATTACTCAGTGTTGTTTGCCAGCTTTATGAGTTGTATGGTGCTTCCCGGGTCAGCGGATCCGCTGCCCCGAGAGTTCGACGGCATTGAGGACAACGGGACATCGAAGTAATCACACACCCTTTTTACAGGGTGGCCATTGACAACACGAGGGCAGTCCTTGGAACTTTGGGTGGGGTGCTCCGTTTGGAGCCGGAAACTCGACTCACTCCAAATAGTATGATATGTCTATTCTCCATTTCAGATCATACTCCTAAAATCTTTCTTCTTCAGACCAAAAGGGCAAAAAACCTATCAGTACCCCATGCACTAAAATTAGGCAAAATATACCCTATATTATACCAAAATGGTCAAAATCTATCCCCGCAAAATTGTTCCTCAAAACCATACCCATGATATACGGCACTGAGCACAGACTTAAGGGTCCTTTACACGAGCGAAAAAAATGGAACGGCTCGAAAGAATTCTTACGTGTAAACGATACTTGGCCCGTGCCAGTTTTACCCGTTCCATTCCAAAAAGTGTCCATAGGCGCCTATGGTCCTTTTTCGAAACGGAACGGATAAAAATCGGTTCCTTACCCACTTTTACTTTCCTTTCCAACGTGTAAACGCTCGCCCTCTTTTCGGAATCGATTTGCGTCTTTTCTCGTGAGCCTGTGGTCCCTCTAGGTCAGCTGTTTACTGTAAAACGCATGCGTTTACGCCCTGCATGTTCGCGGCAATATGGTGGGGGAAACGAAGGAAGCTGCATCGCGAAAGGTTGCACAAAACGCGGCAGAACTTTGGAAAGATGGTGACGTCGAGATACTGCTTGAGATATTTAGCGAAGAAACGATTCAGCATTTGCTGGATAAAGCGAAGGCACTAAAAGACAAAAACGCGGACTGATCTCAGCAGTTTCACATCTCTGGCACTATCGGTTCCGGTCTCGAAAAACAACGTGTAAACGGTGTTTACCCGTTCTGCCATTCTCCAAGGACCGTGCCTTTCTTTTATCCGTTCGCTTAAGAAACTTGCGCGTGTAAACGGTCAAATTTTGTTGTGTTTGTCCCCCATCCGACCCGTTCCCCCTCTTTTGACATGTCAACGGGCCTTTAGTCTCACCCCATCCGGGATTAATAGGGATTTTGCTTGAGACACGGCGATAGAACGCAAGCAGTCTTTTCGTGTAGCTCGGTAGCATATTTTTCAGTAGCTGGTCGTGTCGTCTTGTATCATTTTTCTGATAATATTGATTTTAAACCTCCTTTTCCGGGCTTTGAAATGGATAGAAAATAACAATGATTCCTGGTTTCACGAACCCTTGGTCTCATTCCTTGGCAGGTTAAAGAAAGTTGTAATCACGTGATAACAATTTAGTTGACCACTGATCTTCCAGTCGACACAGCGGCAAAATGAGTGCGCGTGCGCTAACTCGTTCCCGCCATTTTCGCGGGCGGGCGCAAGCAGAGAGACTGGATTCAAGAGAAACCATTCGGGAGAAAATGGTGGCAATTCAAAAATTCCCGTCATATGTTTTCATTTCGCGGAGATAAGGCCGTCGCCAAACAGATAAGGTTTTCACCATGAAGACACTTCCTAGAGAGACTCTTCTTCCACATATCTTTTTTAGCAAACTAATTGTCTTCGCCACCATAGTAAATTTTTCGCTCGAAGTCAATGGCTCGTAAGTGAAACATGAATTGTGTCAGATAACCTTTTACTTTTGCCGTAGCAGTGCTAGCTTTCGCCTTTTCTAAAGGTAAATTACGTAGCTGTTGTTTGAGGGCTAAAACGCAGGATAAGTCCGTTTGCAAGAAAAAGATGATTGAAAAAGCTGGTAGTCAAAATTAAATCCAAAGAAAAACTCGCCTGAAATTCAGGCTAGAAAGCGAAAACAACATGCGGACCGCTGAGGAAACGACATTTTTGCTTGCTTTATTCATCACGAAGTATAAAAGTGATTCTGATTTATACGTCTTTCTAAGGTGCCTAATTAACTTGAATTGGTATGATAGCTGCAGGAATAAAATTCTGAAACCTTTAGGCAGTTATTGGGATGTCTTATTTTTTCCTAGGCTCAGTTTCCATGCTAAACAAGGTGTCCTTAGTCACAACTCAAACTTGCAATCAATCGACTTTTTACAGACAGAGAGCAAAGAGAGGAAAGTTTGTTATTTTAAGAAGCTTTATTATAAAGCAATAAAAGCGAGAACTACTCTAGAATCACCGAACAGAAAAGGTTTATATAATTGGCGAAGTTGAAATAATTAAATAAATGTGCAAAATATAATCTTCGATCACGGCGTTCTGGCATCACACCGCAGCACTGGAAGAGTTTATCCCCGGCTACAAATCTATAAATTTAAATTTAAATGATTTTGGAAATAAATTCCTTGCAAAAAGAAAGAAACTATAATCGCTCATGATTCTAAGAGCGAAAGCATGCTGAAGGTTTATTTCATACAAGCCGAAAATAAGGCGATTAAAAAAATTGTGATCCATGCAGCTGTTTATAACTGATGCGTGACAATCTTTCTTTCTTGGCAAGCGCTCGTAACACAATCTTCCTTGTATCGGTGCTAAAGTAACCTCAACTTGAATTTGCCAGATCATCTCAAAACGGCGAAAGGTCTTGATGGAACTGGCTGTTTTCGCAGCGCTCGTGATCGTAAACAAGTTTTAGGAAGACGAGCAACTGTTGTTGTTTTTCCGAATTTGATTTTAGTGCGGTCCATTGGAAGTTGAGCAGCCCGAGTGAACTCTTCTGATACATTAAAGGAATAATCTATGGAGACACAATAGAGTTTTAGTCTCGGTCTTCTCTCTCTTCATGCATTTTTATCAACGCGCTGCATCCAACACAAGCCACACAATAAGCTTAATCAAACACTCGCGGCTCCGAACTAATGATGAACTAAACTTTTGTTGCAAGCACCAAACCCTTAATGCAAAGTACAACAAGTCTCAAACCCTTTCAGCAAAACCAACCTCACCTCACTGACTCTTGCTTTCTGGTTACGAACTACACAAAACTGGAGCTTTCTCTGTTATAACAGCTTTCTGGTCATAACCGGAAACAAGAAAATGACCGGAAGCCCGCGAAAAAGCCGATCATGCGCACTCATTTTGCCGCTGTGTCCTTCCAGTCAACAATGTTGAAGCTGTATAACGTTACAAGTGTCATACCCTGGGTACCAGAGGTTTTTTTCTCGTTAGCGTCGGGCGAAATCGTCCGAAGGCCGACGCAACGAGCTTGCCGCGAGAAAAGAAAACTTTTCGCGACAGTCACAATAGAGAACACAAACAACCGGAAACCGCCCAAGAAAAGCTTTTCGTACCCAGAGTACAAGTGGCACAGCAAGAGCTGCAAGAGTGTTTTTTAACTGTAATCCTGTATGCTGCATTTAGCTCGCTTCTTAAACCATTTGCACCCGCAGCCGTTACCGGTATTATTTTAACGGTGCATTAAACGGGCTGATTTTCAAGCCATTTTGAGTCAATTTTCGAAATTGTCAACAAGCCAATATAGTGCCCTGTTTTGCGTGTCACCCACCAGTTTATTTTTACAGCTGCCACATTGGAGGCACAAAAGCAGAGTAGAAGGGAATAAATATCTAACGAAACCCCCGTGTTTTCTTGTAAGTTCTAAATTTGCAATAAAAGGAAAGGTAAAGGAAAAAAAGAACAAAACAGAAAAAAGAACAAGTGCAAGAAAATAAACCGTGTATGGTTAACTTACTAGAAACTGCGGAAGTTTTTCCGAGAAACGTCGGGACTGGAGTAATGGGAAACGGTTACCTTTGGAATTGGGAATCACCTTTTTAGGGAAGGCTTTGTTCATTTGCACAAATGATTTTTTGTGGTGACGGTCTCTAAGTGCAGTTTTCCCTTTGGGCGAATTGAAAAAGAGGACGTGATATAAATGATACCGAACTTAGGCGGCAAGTCGGTGTGTAACGTAGTCCAGTTCTAAACCGCCGTCACGCAACATCCGCCCGTCATGGAGGGTCTCCGTTGCGTGACGGAGGTCCAGAACTGGACTAGAGGGGCTTGGGAAGGACGACTTTACGGTGGGGGATTTGTTGATTTGTGATCAGCCATTTTGATGCTATTATGAATTTTCCCATCCCTGATTATGTTAATTTTCAACAGTTTTGCTTAGAAAAATACGGCTCGATCGAAACTTTAACCGCTAAAGCCAAGAATGGCGATACTGTAGCCCAAGGAGATCTCGGATACGCCTATTCTGAAGGTTGTGGCGACGAGTTGCCCCAGGACGCCGATAAAGCAATTGGATGGCTGAACGCTGCTGTAGAAAAGGGGTATGAGTCTCCTACCATCCTTGGGAAACTTGGTGAATTGTTAGATCGAAAAGGAACAGAAGTGTGTCATCGAAAGGCGTACGAGATGTACCACAGAGCAGCGAGATTGGGGTGTACGACTTCACAATTCAATCTAGCTGAAATGTATCGTTGTGGAGTCGAAGGAGTCGTGAATGAAGACCTCAAGGAAGCATTTAAATGGTACAAAAAAGCCGCTGGTGAAGACGTAGCAGATCTTAATTCAGATTTGGGATTACTGGGCGGACTGTTCGCTGGAACGATGAAAAAATTAGAAAACGAAGTGACTGGCTCAAAACACAGGGCTCTGATGTTTTTGTACAAGTACTACCTTGAAGGGGATTGCCCTGAAGGCCGACCACAACCAACTAAGGCTGTTTATTATTTGACCAGGGCGGCTGAACTGGGTAATACTGAGGCACAGCTGAACCTAGGACAGATATGCTTGACCGGAAGTTGCGAACAAATCAAAGATGTTGCAAAGGCAAGGAGATGGCTGGGAAAAGCGTCTGCTAGTGGCAATCTAAGGGCAAAACAGGTACGTACATGTGCAGAAACAGTGACACTGCAGACCAGAGTAAAACAAACCCTGGAGGCTGACTAGACCTCAGATCTAGGCCCCAGATCAGTGAGTGTAAAATGCAGACTGCAGTCTGCATTTAAATTTAAACTGACCCTCGCCAGACCTGTTAGTTTTAGGGTCTGTTTGCAAGGAGATAGGGTAACCCTAGTACTTAGGCTTCCCTAGCAGTCATGACAAAGTTGTCCTATGTTTGTAAGCAACACTCACCCCCCCCCCCCCCCCACGACAAATCTAGTGTCATGTGTCATGCACTTCGCAGTGGAAAGTTATTTTAGCACCTGAAAATCTATCATTGTCTGTGTACTGAGTTCAAGTTGTTATGCATGGTTCAATTCTACCTGTAACCATCCCCCCCCCCGGGCATACCCCCGGGGATTTGCAATTTTGTTCTCACTTGGCAGTCTATTCCCCACCCCCGGGCACGCAAAAAGAGACAATTCCCCACCCTCGGGACTGCTCATCGACCACAAATACGTTGTTTTGTGTACAAAACATAGATTACGATATTGATTTCCGTACAATAGCAAAACCAGACATTTTGACAAGAACTTAAACGCTTTTCTAGAGTTTCTTGAACGAAGGACACTACATGTATAATGTAATAAAAACATGCACTGACTATATTTGAAAAAAAAAAACTGAAGAAAAACCCTTAACCGCATAAGGCTAGCGAGTAAAGAATTTTCGCCAAGTGATTTATTCTAAATATAGCACATACGCACAAGAGGCCCGTGAACAAGTCGATGGCAGCATTTTAAAGGAGGTTTTCTTAGCTTGTTTCATAAGAATGAACACTGGACTGAGACCTCTGTTAAATACAAAGCCGTGCATCCGTTTTCATATAGAGTCTATTTAAGTCGTCTTAGTATATACATAAATACGCTCACAGAAGAAATAAATCTTTGTGATGAACGCCAACTATTCGAGTACGCATCAAACGCACATTCTGTTAACAATTTAAAATAAAAGTACCTTCGAATACAGATTTTAATTTTGAGAGATTATCTTCTCTAACCAGTCTGCTACAAATTCTAGAGATTCTCCCTGGAAATAGGCAGTCTTCTCAACGCGGTCCGGCGTCAACCAAGAAGTGACGTACTGCACAAGAACGAGGGAACAACAAGAAGTTATTTTAGATTTGCCCCGCCCCCCTCCCCCCGGGACAAGACGGCTTCAAACAATTCCCCACCCCCGGGACCGAAGGGCTGGACTTGTCCCCGGGGTTGCCCGGGGGGGGGATGGTAACAGGTAAAATTGAACCATGCATTAGGCTATAGAAGTTGATGGTATAATTTCTAAACCACTGACAAACCCATGGAAGTGGACGTTTTAGGAGATTTCAAAGGTGTTCAGCAGCCAAAATAGAAAACATCTGCTTTAAGGCCTTTTGCGACAAACATAAAAACCAAACATTTGCCAAAAATGTGCTGTTATTCCAAACAATGCTTCTCTATGAAAAAAAAAAGTAAATTTAGTTTAAATTCGCCAAGGTATACCTACCTGTGTTGGTAACCACGAAAAAGTTGTCCCGGGAAAGCAAGTTATCCCAACCTGAAGTGTTTATGAGAAAAAAAGGTTTTCTCGCCTGGTTAGGGTAACCATATCACACAGGCAGCGTAAGTATAGCCCTGACTGCCTTGTAAACAAGACAACAAAAGCAAGTAGGAACATGAGAGTGTTATCCTTGTAAAATGGTCACTGTTTTAAACTGGCCAATTTTTTATGCACTGTATTGTCTTCTGGGAAGGGGAGAGGGGGGGGGGCATTTGCACATTTTTATAGCAACTGATCTAATTCTCTACCCTGGGGCAAACCTAAAAGATCAAACCTTGTGATGTCTCACGTCAAAACCATCACCATTTGTGTACCACCTGGGGGGCAAAAGAAGATGATTTATTTGACTATCAATTACATATATAAGTTGCTAAATTTCATAAATCAATTTTCCAGCCAAGCCTTTCTAAGACCTATTAGGAAGTTTAATTCACGGTGAAACTTACCTGGTTAAAAACCACAAAATCTATGCTATCCAGTTTTTTAAAACATGAAAAGGGAGTGTTACGTGAAGCATAGCAGAATAAATGCATCCTCATCTTTACATTATTTATAGCTTATAAAGTGATATGAGGAGAGCTGAATTCTGTTCAAGAAACTTGTGGTCAATTAAGATGCCTTTTTAAGTAACTGCAAGACCACTGCATAGAGTTGTGCTGAGTATTCTTTGTGGAAATTGATGAGTGGTACTTATATCCAAGTTGCAATATGTTATCATCCGATTCTTTATTGGGGGGGGGGGGGGGGTTGGCTGCATAGAGTTGTGCTGAGTATTCTTTGTGGAAATTGAAAAGTGGCACTCACATCCAAGTTGCAATATGTTATCATCCGATTCTTTTTTTGGGGGGGGGGGGGCACAATGGTGCAATGGTGAGAGCACAAGCCTCTCATCAGTGTGGCCCAGGTTTGAATCTTTGAATTGATGACATGTATGTTAAGGGTATCGTTTTTTCTAGTTGTTCTTGCTCCAAAGGTTTCTCACCAGGGCTTGGTGGTTTCTTTCCACAGTAGCATATTAAGTGTAAAATTTCAAAAATTATGAAGACCATACCTTACCTTATGTTGTGGTAAACTTTTAGCATTCAGTGATGAAACAAGTTCTTTTAACAGGCTCTCTCAATTTTTCCACAATGGCTGAGTCAAAATTGCAAGCCCAAGAATGGGGCCTCCCCCCTCCCCCCAGGGGAATGACTTTGATGAGTGCATTGTGCAGGTTCACTGTGTAGGTTTAATTCATAAAATGGAAAAAAACTCTGTCGTTGTTAGAGTGATTGTGCTGTTTGTGAAAGTTCAGGGGATCTGGAAGCATATTACAATGGTTCACACTTGCCTACCATGTGTGCTTCCTCAGGGTTTCACAGGCCACAAAGAACATTTGAAAATGAAAAATATTGGCTTTCATCAGCAAAAGGAAGTGTTTTAAAAAAATTTTGCTAATGGTCCTCACACAAAATACTTCTAAGGTGGTTTGCAATAGTTTCCAGTAGTTTCCAACACTTATACTTTGATGGATCGATATTATCAACCTTTATCAGTTGATGCTACAATAGTAATATTATGGTATCAACAAATGCCCAGTCAATGGCGAACGGGTTATGTTCATTTTCGTGATGAGAATGGTTACCATAGAAACAGCATAACCTGTTAAAGAGACCCTTATTTAACTCAAAAATGAGCTCAGTGACCCCCATTTTTTATCAAATTGTAGTTAGTTTGTTAAAATACAACTTTTTTCAAAGTTAAAAAAAATTGTCAAAAGGGGTTCAGAGCGACCTTAAATTTTTCAGAATAATAAGGTGGCTCGGAACCCCTTGCGACAAATCTTTATAAACTTTGCAAAGTTGTATTTAACAAGCTCATTGCAATTCAGTAATAAAAAATGGGGGTCACTGAGCTCGTTTTTGAGTTATAAGCACTTAAAGCTAAGAATAAGAGTGTTTTGAACACATTACACTGTTAGTATGGTAACATATTACATCATGAAAATGACCATAACTTGTTCACCATTGACTGGGCATTTGTTGATACCATAATTGTAGCATTAACTGATATAGTGCAGCTTTGATCCATTGAAGTAAGTGCTGGAAATTACTGGAAAATATTGTGAGCCACCTTAAGTGTGATAAACACTCACACAAGCCACAGGACACCCACACAGGCAGAGCTTATCCCTTGTTTCTGTAGCATGAAGCAGCTACTCTTCGGTGTCTACTCTCTACTGGATGAGTTGCTAGTCCATCGCCTTGTTATCCCCAACAGTAATTGGCCGATACCCGTTATGAACAATACTCTATTGTAAGTTTTTGCATTTAAGCTCTTGGGTCAATGGAACTATGTTTATGACATCTGAACCAGGGTAGCTAAAATGGAGCAATTTGGATACTAGTACCAAACCACTTATCCCCTTTTTCTACCGAGCCCTTCATGCTGAGCTTTTCATTGATTGTTGTTTCATTAGACATCCCCTGGTTCATATAAAATACTACTACCTATTAATTCAAACAAGCTTTTCTGTTTAAAAGGGCATGTTTTCAGCCACATTTTTGTGTGGCATTTTGGACTCGTGGTGTATGAGCTGAAAGTCTATTAGCAGGAAGCTAATCAGAGGGCATGCTTGCTCATATCCAGGGGATCCCTTTATAATACCAGTTATTCACCACATAATATTCACTGTGAATTGCTGAGCCACAAAGCGCTCTTCAATGACGCTGAGGTGAATAATAGTTTTAGTATATACAAAACCAGTGGAAAGTGGATAGCCATCACCAAAAAGTTCCTTTCTTCCGAGAAAAAAAAAAAGAGGAAAAACTCGCACGCGAAATACAGAAAAATGACGGAGGCAAATAGCAGATACTAAGTTGAGTTTGAGTAACCAATCAGAACACACAAAAAAACATCCACTGGTTTGGTATATGCTGATTTAAATTAGCCAATGTTTCTTGCTTGGGATGCTGGGTATTCTGCAGAGGTCTTGATTTATTGATTTTACTAAGTGGTTATTTTTCCTCAAAATATTGACTGACTGTGCTTGTACCGATTCAGAGCACATTACCCTGAAGAGTGGTGATATGACATCGATTGAATAGGAATGCTATAGAGTTAACGAAGTGACGCACCTTCTTCTTGAACTCCCAGTTATCAACAATATAATCAACCACTAATGAACAACACATTGCGAAGTCAGTAGAGACTACACATGGTCTTACCAAAACAACTTTTATTCGATCTAGGATGAATACTTCCACTGATTTACACAGAAAAATTACTAGGCCCTGTTTCTCCCCAAAAAACACCTCTCGGCTCTGAAAGACAAAATTCAACAAATCACTACTTTTTGCAGAGCACACATGGAAAACCACAGAAAGCAAATTGCTTTGTTTGGACATCATAGCTTCAAACGAAAAATCTATAAATGAAAGAAAACAGATAAAAGCAAGAGAAAATTCCTCGATAAAAATTTCATTCAGATTCCTGGAAATTCCTGGATAAAATAAGCGATGATCCTCAGGGCTTCTAAAGATTCTAAACAAAACTTGCCCTGCGCTCCTTTAAGTTTGCTTTACCAATTTCAGAAATATGCAATAGCTTTTCTTGTGTTGTCCTAGGTTAGAGACAGCAATATTCTCGTGGAGTCAAGGCCATCCCCATGCCATCGCCCGACCGACCCATTTTTTTTTGGAAAGTAAAAAAAAAAATTCCAGGTACACTCTCTCTCAAGCAAAATTTTAATTCTTAACTAAATTCACATTCTCTGTTTTATGCAAAAAAACATGTGATCAAGACTATTTTGAATATAAATCTTCTACCTAATTTATTTTTTTTAACTCAGAAATGTTTGTGGACGTCATTTGATATATCTCTCAGCATTGCATACTTGGAAAACTGCATTGTGTAACTGGGACAAAAACTGACGGGCACATATCCTGTACCTATGAAAAAAAAAGAACCTATTTTCCAACTTCTTTTCTCTATATTCAACAACAAACAGGAACAAATGTATCTTCAAACAGCATCATTTGACAATTGATTTGAAATCTTTCAATACCCTTATGTGTTTAGTGAGCAGATATCACTAGCAAATTGAGCTAGCATACGATCCTGTCCAATCTTGTTGAAAACAAATCCTTGTTAAGATTTCTTCTTCTCTCCGCCTACTGCTGCTAGCACAGTTTTTGGTCCTGAAAAGATCCCCAAGTAGACTTGAGCACAAGTCGAGCTCAGAATTTTTTTTTTTCGGAAGCGCGAAAAATGCAAAAACCCGTCCACGAAGCGCGAGGGAGCTCACCACCGGAACCGGAAATAGAAGCGAAGCGAAGGACTTTTGAGAAAGTCTAATCCACAAGAAACACTTGGAAAACATTCTTCCATTGTAGATAAGGAAGGGATTAGGAAAACATTAGCAAGCTAAAGCGCATGTGTAACTAGGCCTTCATACTTAGTATCCACGCTTTTCTTGGACTGAGGATCCCTCGGTCAATTCTTTCTTTTCTTTTCTCTTTTTTTTTTTGGCCCGGCCGACCGACCACCTTTACAGGAGGGAAGGCGATGGGAAACGAAACATTTTATGGGGATGGCCTAATGGAGTCTGGCTCGTTTCTCGGAAAGACGACTTCTTGTTGCTTAATCAATTTTTTTCTTTAAGGAATTGCTATTTTTACACTAGGAAATGCCAAGACAAAGCGTATTCACAACATTGAACTACGCATGTGAGGGAGAGAAACACATGTTGTTATATGTAGAGTGATTTATAATGCTGTGTTAAGTGTGGGTGTCCTGTGGATCTGAACCATTTCACAAGATGGGAAACTTTCCAAAAATTTTGCCGAAGGAAATCCGTCTAGATGTTAAAGAATAAATGTTAGGTACTGTAAAAATTTGCCTTTCTTTCGCTTTGTTGCCATGGTAAAGGCCTCTACGTAACAAAAGCAACGGAAAGATAATTGGAAAGATGTTCACTTTTAAATGCCTTGGACAAAAACTGCGAGACAGGAGAACTAGCTTCTTCTTCGTAACGTTAACACACCTGAGTTTCAGACCAACTATGACCTTGGCTAAACTACTGAGTTCCCATTTTCGAAGAAAAACAACAAACGAGTTTACAGAGTTCATCCGCCACAACTTAGAGACAAGATAACGCAGCGAAAATGTGCTTCTTCGTCAATCGTTCACGTGATCGAGCGCATGATGTAGTCCTTATTATCACTCGGGGACTGGGGTGGGGTCCCACAAGTTTCCGTACACCACCTCAAGTCTAGCCTGTTCCAGGCTCCAAGATAGTCAGAAAAGCGGATAAGGCAACCAACTGGCGCGAAAAACGCGTGGGAGCTGGAAAGAGACTAGGCGTGGGAGGCTCTCTCCCGCCGTTTTTCCCGCCGTTTTTCGCTCGCCCGCTCTTTCGCTGCTCGTCCACTTTTTCGCTTGTCTCCACTGACCGAGAGCCTGGCACAGGCTGCCTCAAGTCTTAAGGCGCTGTTACACTAGGCAATTTTTCTTGCAACTTGTCCCGCAATTTTATTGCGCCGTTGCGAGACAAGTTGCACGCAACGTTGGTTAGTGTAACACCTCTTCGCAACGCTGGAAATATTCGTTGCAGCGTTGCGAGGATCGTTGCGAAAAGTAGAACTGACTTCTACTTCTTGCAACGATTGCGGCAACAAAAAGGTTGCGAGACATACTCATTTCAGGCTATGTTACACTGGGCAAGTTTTCCTACAACTTGTATCGCAACAAAATTGCGAGACAAGTTGCAAAGGAGATTGTCTAGTGTAAGAGCGCCTTAAGACTTGAGGTAGCCTGTGCCAAGCTCTCGGTCAGTGGAGACAAGCGAAAAAGTGGACGAGCAGCGAAAAAGCGGGCGAGCGAAAAACGGCGGGAGAGAGCCTCCCACGCCAAGTCTCTTCCCAGCCCCCACGCGTTTTTCGCGCCAGTTGGTTGCCTTATCCGCTTTTCTGACTATCTTGGAGCCTGGAACAGGCTAGACTTGAGGTGATGTACGGAAACTTGTAGGAGCCCACCCCAGTCCCCGGGTGATAACCAGGACTACATCATGCGCTCGATCACGATTGAAAAAGTTTTTCCCCGCGGATCCAGGATTGGATTGTTTATTTATTTATTTATTTATTTATTTATTTATTTATTTATTTATTTATTTATTTATTTATTTATTAGCACAAAGGCATAGCAATCTCTATCAACACAGCACTACGGTGGCCAACCTGACATGATCGGTGCTTAAAACTAGAAAGCAGACGCGGACAGCTGTTTCGCCCTTATTGGGGCTCGTCAGCGCGCCGTAGCTGAAACATAATGAGACTCAGTGACACTTCACCTGTTACATATATGCTCGCAAAACATTCCAGTCGAGCTAGAGAGCAGATTGGTCATCGGTCACGCCACACGTGTTGACCGATGACCAATCTGCTCTCTAGCTCGACTGGAATGTTTTGCGAGCATATATGAGATAGGTGAAGTGTCACTGAGTCTCATTGTGTTTCAGCTACGACGCGCTGACGAGCCCCAATAAGGGCGAAACAGCTGTCCGCGTCTGCTTTCTATTTGAGCACTGATCATGTCACATTGGCCACCGTAGTGCTTTGTTGATAGAGACTGCTATGCCTTTGTACTTAAATTTGATTGATTTATTTATTTAATGGAGGATGGAAACCCAAAGTACTCAGAGAAAACCCCTTGGATTAGGGCAAAAACAAACAAACTCTTACTCACCCACAGAATAAGGTGGTATGGCGGAATACATGTAACAAGGTGATGAAATTTTTTTCCAGCTTCTTCATCAGTGCGAACAGAATGAGGACGCTTGTAGACAGAACGCTTCATCAGAACTCAATACGGAGGCCTTGAAACAGTCATTTGACATCATGGGAGAGAAACTGAGACGGAAAGCTGAGGCAAATCTACATCCTTTCGCAATTTTGGAACCCGTCGCTTTTTCGGAAGAAATGCTTTGTCAGTTTGATTGGTCCCCAACAGCAAGGATATATCTTCAAGCCTTCAAACTGGTGAAAGAAGGCTTTGAAATTCTCTTCAAGAGTAACTTTACTGATGAAAAGGGAATCTCGCTTATAGCTCGTGGGTACTTGACTGAGAATTCAATACTGCAAGCTTTTCCTCAAAAACAGTTTTTTTTGCCCGAAATCTTTCACCTTTGTGAGAAAACCTTACAAGAAAATCCATATTTCTTTGAAGGCGTTGTGATACCCTTTGCCTTCCAAGGTTATGAGAGAAAAGATTCTAAGGAAAACGTAAAGATAGACACCAAAACAGTCATGTGCATGAAAAATTTGATTCATTTTATCCAAAAAGCTGAACCTCACAGCCTCCCTCCAGAAGATCCCTTCAGGTTTGATGAGAACTACAGCAGTTGGCTTCATGTTTTGTATGACCACTTGGCCGCAATCTATATTGTTGCAGAAGCCTACGACGCAGCTGCTGAAGCTCTAGAGAATTCCCTTAGATGTTGCCCATCTTACTTTCCCTCCAAACGGGGTCTAGGGTATTGCTTGTTGAGGCTGTATTCGTCTAAAGTGCACTCTGAAACAAAAAAATCTAGCCAGGATACACCCACGGAATTGATGCCCAATAAACGAAAAGCAGCGGATGGAGAAATCTCTAAATATGCATCTTGGACGACTAAAGAGTTGGGAGATACTTCAGAGAAGATGTTGAACGAATTTCTGGCGGAGGCTCCAATTTGCTGGAAAACATACCCAAATGTTTGTTATTATCTTGCAAAGCTTGCTCTTGTAAATGGAAACATGAAGGAGTTAAAGAAGTATTACGAGCTCGGCCAAGACACTGAAGAAAAAAGACTCCCTTTCTTCAGTCAGGTTAATATCCCGTTGAAAGATACGATATCTCCTTTCTACCAGGTACTTGCTAGTTTACCAGATCCGGTTAGGTGTGGTAACAAAGCTTGCACCAAGAAGGTGAAGGAATGCGAGTTGAAGTCCTGTGGCGGTTGTGGCAACCAAAAGTACTGCAGCAAGTAAGTGGAGAACCAAAATACGATTGATTCCAAAAATTAGGCTGCGGCGTCTGTATGCCCCCCCCCCCCCCCCCTCCCCGGTTTAATTCTGCGGATCGACGTTGCAATTTAGTAGCAAAACCCCATAATTATTAGGGACTTTAAGATACGGTGACTACGGACTACGGACGGGAGGCACTCTAGGACTGGGACGAGACATATGTGTTCTGTTGTCCCCACCGTCGCAAGCTCACGACGGTGCGTAGTGGAAGGATTTCACGTAGTACAGCGTGGTGTAGTACGAGGAACTGAAGATGGTATGAAAAAGTAGTCTAAAGTTAGAAAATTGGGGTGTTCTTGTACTGAAACGCTTGAACTACAAACCAATACGCATTTGGAACAATTTCAAGTGCTTATGAACTCAGAACAGCGAAAAATGTACGGCTTACTTTGTTTACTGATTTTGACCGCCGCGTTGTTTTCCAGAATGAAATTAAATTTGATGCTTTGAATATAGCTTGTAATATCAACTCTTCTCTTTGCTCTTTCTAGACACAAATGGCTTCCCTTCAAGTTGAGAAGTGATTAATTTAGTAAAACATGTCAAATTTGCTTCTGAAGTAGTTTTGCAAGCAAAGTAATTTGAAAACCGAGCCCTGAAAATTTGATTAAGCTTCCACGCAAGCCTCACGTGCAATTACATTTTGAATTACAGTGCGACGATTACAAGTCAAAACCAGAGCATCTCGAATCTTTTTAAAAGAGATTTTATGTCTGTTTAGTGTAGAGTTGACCTTCGCTCTTCGTTCGTAGTCTGTTGTCTGTAGTCTGCGGTCTTAACTTCGCATTTTCGCGCCACTCGTTGTGTACTCGGCCCAGTGTTTCAGCCAAAGAAAAATGCGCGTCCAACCGTAGTCCGCAGTCCGTAGTTACCGTATCTTAAAGTCCCTATTGTTCCCTTTAAACCCCCCTCCCACACACACAACCACACCCAAGCAGTGTCATGAACACTTGGCTGCCAAGGATCATCTGATTGGGGGGGGGGGGGGGGGCGGAACCAAAATCAGCAATATGATGTATTCTAATGACGAAATCTGACGCAACAACTTTGAAATGTGGGGGTCATTGCCAACAAAACCCGGTTGTCTTCCTACAGTAGATGTATGAATCAAGGTAGCTAGTTTTTGGTATAGATCTTATCCTTTTCAGGATTTCCTCGAGTTCACTAAAAACGGTCGAGCTAGAGTTAATCATGACCACAAACGTTGCAGTTGTTATAGTTATTCGTTTTTTATACTCATTTATGCATGCTGGGTCATTAATCGTTTAAACTAGTGCGTCGATTCCGGTCTTTGTTAAATAATTTTATCTTATACATGGAGATTCGTAAAACTTGTTTTTTTTTTTAACATTTCAATTGCAGGATTTTTTCCCTTTGAAAAGATGTTTTGTATTTTAGTGTACTTCCTGAATAGACTATTGTTATTATGTTATGCTGTTATGTTATGTTATGTTATGTTATGTTGTTGTGTTATGTTATGTTATGTTATGTTATGTTGTTGTGTTATGTTATGTTTTGTTATGTTGTGTTATGTTATGTTGTTGTGTTATGTTATATTTTGTTATGTTATGTTGTTGTGTTGTTATGTTATGTTATGTTGTGTTATGTTATGTTGTGTTATGTTATGTTTTGTTATGTTATGTTATGTTATGTTGTTGTGTTATGTTATGTTATGTTATGTTGTGTCATGTTATGTTGTTGTGTTATGTTATGTTATGTTATGTTATGTTATGTTATGTTATGTTATGTTGTGTCATGTTATGTTGTTGTGTTATGTTATGTTATGTTATGTTATGTTATGTTGTGTTATGTTATGTTATGTTATGTTATGTTGTTGTGTTATGTTATGTTATTATGTTATGTTATGTTTAGGTCAAATCACATATGAGGTAAGTTAAATCATATTTATCACTGGTGGCCATTCTTACTATTTGCAGAGAATGCCAGAAAGCTGACTGGAAACGCCACAAAGATGCTTGTAACGCTTCTAAAAGACACAAGGCAAAGGGTGGTAGCTAGAGATGTTTCTGTTACTGCAACTGATAACAGACAAGAAGTTGGCAAATGGGCCGCCATCTCAACTACGCAATTTACTACACGATCGTAATTCGAAAGGTGGTTAAATAAGCTCGATCGTGTCCGGTAGTAAGGGCCCCTCAAATTGCGATTTCAATTCTTTTCTAAACTGGTCTTGTACGCATGCAGTCGAACGTTAAGCCGCGGCTACACGAGCGATTTTTTGCTGGCAATGGTGATGCGATTTTTTCTTTTTTTTTTGGAAAATTGTCGCGTCGCCGGTGCGCGGTGGTGGCTGCATGTACACTTGGCGACAAAGTTCGTGATTTTGTCACAAAAAATTCAATTTATTGAATTTCTCGCAATTTGTTCTGCGATTTTTTCAGCTGTCGCATCACCTGTACGAGGGTGGTTACACATGCGATTTTCGCTGCGCGTTAGCGACGCGACAATTTTCAAAAAAATCGCATCACCATCGCAAGCCAAAATTCGCTCGTGTTGCCGCGGCTTTACAAGGTAGTATTAGGCCTGTTTTGCGTTCTTGGAAGAAGAAAAATACAAAGTAGCTGGTACGTATTTTAGCTGGTAACATTTTACAATTATGTACATACAACATGAAAAGTGGGTTGCACTACAAGTGGGTTGCATGGTACTGAAAATTGACATTTATATTTCTGTGTTACTGATTCAATTGTCAAGTACAAGTTACATATTATGCTATTAGAGGTTTTGAAGTGAAACTCTAAGATGAAGGTAACCTGAATATTGTACATACGAAACGTTTCGTGTTTTTTAGACGCTAAGTAGCTAAGGAATTGACGGTAGAATGTACCTTAGATGAAACGATTCCATCACAACGTGGGAGCTCATCAGTCCAGATAGGGACCTTTGATCTTCTCAGTGAGGATTCGAATATAGAGTGGCCAAATGTTGGAAATTCGAGTTTTTAAAATAAATTTCTTAGCGAGGCGTCCATTTGTTTTATCTTCCAAAAAGCCAGTATGGCCAATTTCTTCCAAAACTTATAGCAGATACTCTCTTAGGTTTTGGATTTTGTAACGTACCCTTTCCAAAATAAATATGGTTCGAACTTAAAAATTATCCTGTATGCATTTTATATTAAGAGCAAATGTCGCTAAGGTTTGAGCAAAATTGGAAATGTTCAAAATAAACTTCCCTTCATTTTTTGTGTGAAGCTAGTCCTTCGGGTTGAAGTAATCATGATGGTATTTTTTCATTTCTCGTGATAAACCGAACTTGGTATCAGGGGGGGGGGGGAGTTCATGCCTAAAAATGCATTTTTTGGATGTTTTAATCCCTGAAAATTGACTTTTTGTTAGCTAATTTTATCAAAGCACAAGAGACTGGTTGAAATTCTATTCACATCCTAGCAACCTATCATCCTTCCACTTTACAAAAATGTTATTAGATTTTTTCTTTGTTCCCGGGGGGACCCCTGGCCCACCATTCTTTGTAAGGGGGAGAACTCTACTTTTGAAAAACTGAAAATGAGACATCTTTGACTAACACAAAATCCAACTGGTATTCACATTTTGATTAAACTCGAAGTTGTAAATAAATATTTTACCCTTTCTTAATCTTTTGATGCTTAAAAGTCCACGGACACTTAAGTGGTTTTTGCAGGGCACGTGATTTAAAACAGGCACCTTAGGCAAAATGACAATTTTCTATTATTTTAATCGCTACTTGTTAGAACTTAAGGAATGCTACAGCAGTTATATACCACCATGCTGTTTCTTCATCATCTATAGATTGCTATTATTTCCCTTTTGTAGGATAATATTATGCGAATTGAGAAATATTACTTTTTCAACATCACACTCTCGCTGGGGACTGTTAATTTATGCAAAAACAGTACTCAGTTAACCGGTTGAGAAAACTGTAAAAATAAACTGCACAGTCGACTTAACTAAAAATAAGCTTCATAAGAAACAATTGTTGTCTGACATACCATTTTGTAAAGTAATCAGTTCAAGAGCGGCCTTAGAGCCAACCCCAAGTCGCGCCGAATTCAGAGATCCTTCAAGGTTCCATTTCGGTCACGACGATTATTATCGCCAGATCAAGAGTTCAGTTCTCATCCTTGCAGCAGCCGCAAATGGTTACATTTACAAGGATCTTCTATCCAGTTTGCTGCAACCGTCAACAGATCAACGAAAACATTGCAAACAGCTCCCAGAGAAGCAAACTTCACTCGATACTCCACCAATCCTGCTCTCGCCGCCATGTTGGATCACGGGTAACCAAAGCGTAATATGAGAGTTTGTATGGAGCTGAAATTCGATCGAAAATAATCGGCGGTTTTCACAGGGTCCAGAGGAGCGAAGTTCGAGCAGAACGTTTAGTTTTCCTTGCGAAAGACAACCGACATAAATTGCTGCGAACTTGCGTTACTCGACCCCGCGTTACTCACGTTACCTATATTTTTACCGCAGGTCAAATTACTGTGGGCTCTTAGGATCACTGAGATCGACTTACACTAAATATTACGACACTCGGCACTTCGTGCCTCGCTCGGAAAGCTTCGCTTTCCGAAGAAAAGCCGTTGCCCTTCGGGCAACGTGTTAGGCGACCGCGGAAAAATGGTCTGCGGTTAATAGCAATTTTCAGTATGGCAGACGATATGGCGTACTAAGCGAGATCGAGATCGAGAAATACAGCGTATGGAAAGAGAAGAAAGCCGTTCAAATTGGATTCCGACGAAGGTTGCATTGGGAAAATTTACTGATCAAATGACGTGGCTATGTATTTTATAAGATAAGATGTTCGAAGGATAATTCTTGCGTACAAATTTAACTCCTCTGGACCCTATGCGGTTTTCCGCCCAAAATACATTCAAATCGAAATAAAGTTTAAAAAACCTAACCTGTTGTGTATTTGCTGTGTTTTTATCGCTTTTCCGAGCTTCCGGAGGCCCTTTTGACGATTTTCTGCTTAACGGTCGATGCGACGACATGTCACGTACTAAAGAGAGCTAAAGGTAGGAAAACGGGAATTCAAAATTGCCAACCGACATTCGAGGTCCCGTTCAAAATACCCGCTAAAAATCGATTCAATCTAAAGTCAGCGCTTTAAAACCACAACACATTTCAAAAAGGATAAATCTCCTACCTTTCTATGTGATTCAATCGTCAATTAGTTTATCTCTCGAAGTACAGCCCTGCATAAAAAACGAACTAACTTTTCGAAATCGCCGCCATCACAGGCTTGTAAGGAAAAGAGGGTTAAAACTAACGGTCAAGCCTGGGACAAAGCGCCAAATTTCGCTCCACCGGGGGACGACATGAGTGACTTCTGTGTCGCCAAATGCCAGACTCACCCTCTCTCCGGTAAATCAAGTGTTGTACCGCTCAAATTTCGGCGGGAAATCGCGCGCGGGTCGCATTCAGGTATAAAACTTGACTCACCGGAGAGAGGGTGAGTTTGGCATTTGGCGACACAGAAATCACTCATGTCGTCCCCCGGTGGAGCGAAATTTGGCGCTTTGTCCCAGGCTTGACCGTTAGTTTTGACCCTCTTTTCCTTACACTGGCTCCATACAAACTCTCATATTACGCTTTGGTTACCTGTGGTTGGATTTCGTGACATGGTACTTCGGGTCCTTCCGGTGTCTATTTTTCTCACGCTGTTCAGAAATACTGTTTAAAGTCAACTGGCTTGTTCTTCTGAATTTTAAGCAAGTTCAAAGTATTAAACTGTCACATTATTTCATAACATTCTTCTTACTCGTACACGAGAATTGAAACATTGAATGTTTACGATTGTTGGGTGTACCGCTGACCGGAATCTCATTGCTTATCGTAGCAGCTGGAGGTGTGCTCAGCTGCAGCTTCTACGAAGTCATTTTCACCCAAGTCTTTGATACGTCCGATGCATTCTCAACATTAAAATACATACAGGATAATTTTTAAGTTCCAACCATATTTATTTGGGAAAGGGTACGTTACAAAATCCAAAACCTAAGAGAGTATCTACTATAAGTTTTGGAAGAAATTGGCCATACCAATAAGGTATGATTCGTTTTTGGGTTCAAAATAATTTTTACTCTCAAACGATTTTAGCTAAATTAAGAACATCTAAAAGAAGAACAAATCGACAGTCATTTTAGTAATGTGGTTATTTAGATACATAAAGGAATATGTGTAACAAAACTAAAGTTGGAAATTATTGTGCTACTTTGAGTTGCTGCTGGTCATGAATTGCGCCAAGAAATTTGCGGCTGACTGGTTCGTCGAGCAATTTTATTTGGAAGTAGAACTCAGAAGGATTGATTTTTAGCTGATGACGTCACCTCAGTGACGTCATAGGCTAATGCTATAACCTAAAAGATAAACATCGACGCTGGTAGTCGAGTTCTGTTTGTCTTTCTTCTGTGAGGCCGGGGGGGTTCTCTGTGAGATGTTGGGTGGGGGTGTGCCGCCGGGACACTGAGACCCTTACCTTATCAGCGGCACAATCCCATACAGCTTATAGATGGGAGTACCTCCTCCGGGCTTTGAAGTGTTTGCATCGCCTCCTAGCCCGGGGGATACTGTGTGAGTTTTTGAGTGGGGGTTAGCTGTTGGGACTCTAAAAAACCCTAGCCTGTGCCATAGACAGCGGCACATACCCCTATGGCGTAAAAGTGAGTGAGAGAATGTCCTCCGGGTTGTGAAGTATTCGCATTTGATCAGGAGCAACTAGGAAATATTTAATTTTGCTTCGAATGCGCTGTTTCGTGACTTGAGGTTTGGAAGGATTTTTTTCCTTTTACCTAGCCGTGATACAAATTTCCCGAATAAGCACATCGGAAATTATACACAAGACGGATTCAGGGCCGCAATGAACGCAGCTCGACTTACTTCACGAATTCCCATGCATATGAAACTTGTTTCCTTTTTCCTTTGTAATTTCCAATCCGAAGTATTGGTCAGTTGTAGGAGAATATTTTGATTTCCAACCAGCTTGTCTGAGTCAATTCGAATACGATACAAATGTTTACTGAGACTAGGAAGCGAGGATCGTGTGTAAAAGTACACACGAGTGACCAGGAGTGACCACGAGTGAGAATGCATCAAAATGTTTTGCTGATTATTAAATGACCTGAACTATTTAACGGCAAACTGACCGTTTCTTGAGACCTTAATACCTGGATTCGACATTCCCGCCATTTACGACTGAATGGGGAAGGGGCTAAGGAACGGACAGGGAGGTGGGGGTACAAACTTCCCGCCACCCACACCGTTTAATCTCGGTTCCCGCCCCGTTTTTGCACATTAAAAACCACGCTTCCTGCACTTTCTGTGCGCCTCCCATACACCCCCTCGCTCTTTTCTACCCGGAGTCCCAAACTCTGTGGGAAATTTCACAGGGGTAGTTACACTGAGACTTGGAAGAATGAAAGTTCTTATCTCAACGAGCCGTCCCTTTTGTATTCGCTGTTATGGCGCGAATATTTATTTATGACCCAAATTGAAAAAATAGGTTGTCAATGGCAGTGTGTTGGTTTGCTTGTTTTCCAATTAAATATGGCCTTTTTTTATTTTTGCATGGGGGTGCGGTAATGTAGTGGTTGGCGCGTTGGACTTCAGATCTGAAGGTCAGTGGTTAGAGACCCAGTCCCTGCCATCGTGTTGTTTCCTTAGACAAGAAACCCCATATTGTCCCTCTCCACCCAGGTGTATAAATGGGTACCGGCGTCATACTGTTGGGGGTAACCCTGCGATGGACTAGCATCCCATCCAGCAGGGGGGAGTAGCAATACTCTCAGTTGCTTCGTGCTACAGAAACCGGGATAAGCTCCGTTCGTGTTGGCCCTCTTGACTCGTGTGCGACTTAACCTTTACCTTATTTAATTTTTAAAGAAAATTTTGATTTTTGTAGCAATAATGAAATGTAACAGATATTTTATTTTTAAAATTATAATTATTTTTAATGATATTTTTGAACAAATCTAACCAAATCATTATTTCTTTTATTCACTCGTGGTCATGGAATTGACCACGAGCGAATGAAATAATTTATTATACATAAGGTTTTCTTTATATTTAAGTAAGTCTCCAGAAACGACCTATTCGAGGCTAAACATTAATAACTTGATAAAATGATGTAATGATGACGTCTACCAAATTCACTCTTATTAATTCTCATTTTATCTTTCTTTCTTTATTTTTTACACCCTTGGTCACTGATAGCCTTCGAAGGTGGGGGTGGAGAGGGAGGTGGACAGAGTTTGGGACCCCGGATGGAAAAGAGCGGGAGGTGTATGGGAGGTGGAAAAAACGCGGGAAGTGTGAGTAGTGGAAAGCGAGAGAAATAGTTTAAAAAGTAAAGGGTGCGGGTGGTGGGAAGTTTGTCCCCCTTTTCGCCCACCCTGTACGTCCCCTAGCCCCCCCCCCCCCCCCCGATTTAGAAATGGCCAAAATGCCGAGTCCAGGTATTAAAGCCTCAAGAAACACGGTCAGTTTGCCGTTAAGTAGTGATTATTTGATAAAATGATGTAATCATGATGTAATCATGACGTCAGCGAAATATTTTGATTCATTCTGACTCGTCGTCACTCGTGGTCAATTCGTGGTCACTCGTGGTCATTCATGGTCACTCGTGTGTACTTTTAGACACGATCAGAGGCGAGCGAGCACGTTTTGAAAGAGTGAGCTGAAATTAAACATTTTCTTACTAATTCAGCTGTAAGCCGAGACCCGAAACAAACAAGTGAGCTAAACTTAGATTTTCAGCGTGGAAACCGTGAGAAATTATTACCCGCGCACGTGCCATTTACAGATGTAAACAAATAGGCACGCTTTGGTCGCTTCGCAAAGCAAAATATTATAGCTGACTTGGCTGCCAAGCAAGCGACTCCAGTCTACAGGAGAAATATATACGGTAAAAAACTATTTCAATCGTGTTTACAAACGCTAGTTTTAACCGATTTCGAAGGAAAATTTTGTGGATACAGGAAACGTACATTTGATGACAGGCTCCTGTTTTCATAATAGTTTCAATACGGAGAACGTAGACCGAGAAATTTAATCGAAGTAACGCCAGTCGCGTGTCACGCAAATCACGCAGAACGTCAAAAAAGCCTATCGAAAGTTACACTGTAATGTCCCTGAGCTCTGAAAAAGTGTTCGATATTCAGAGGTAGAAATAGGAAAATAAAAGGGTCAACTGCAGCTGAAATTTTATTTCTGAAGTAAAATTGTTAACTTCCCACTGACCTTCACCTAAATTATCTATGCAATACTTTTCGTCAGTGAGTTTAAGCGAGTTTACTTGTTGTTTTTGTTGTCTTTGAAGAAAAGGGAAACGCAATTTTAATGTCACGCTATAATTAACTGTCACGTAGTCACGCTGCTTGTTACCCGGTTTTATGTTGGCTAACCACAAGTGTCTGTTTTTTTGGAGAGGGGGGGAGGCGGGGTCGAGGGGTAGGGTGGGACCGAATGGAGGTGTAAAACCCATAGGTTGTCATGATAAATTTCACCATATTGTGAAGCAAAACTTCATCGGCTCTGCGCGCATTGCGTGCCTATGTTTTTGTTCTCTGGTTGAAAGCGTGCTAGCATTTTACAAGGAGGTAGGGCAACCCTGGTGCCAGATCTTCTGACCCACCAATCGATCAATGAATCAATCCGGTTGATCAGGCGATCGACCAGTAGTCGAGGAAGGAAGCAGTCACTCAGATAGACACACCGTCAGCAAATACAGCACATGCTTTTTTAGCGTGTGAAATCAATCAATCAATGCAAACAGTCGCTGGAATGAATTAAATTATTCAATACACTTAACTACGTAAATACATACGCTAATTTACTGAAATCAAATGGTAAAATAAGTCAATATAGTGCAGCAGCGATTAATTTTAGTTACTTTTCCTTGTTAGAAAAAAGTTCACTATATATATCTTGCTACGTTGAAATAACAATAGTTCTCGCTTTGAAAAAACGTATATTTCAAAGGAAACACTGGTAAAGTAAATAAAAAGGTCACAAAAGCTGACAAAAAATAATGCCTATTTTGGATCTAAAGTTATCAGATGCATGCTAGCTAACAAGGCTAACTAATAAGATACTTGAAGCCCGTAAACATATAAAAAAAAACAAAAGAGATAGTTTGCTATCGTATTTTTTCATGTCGAAATTCTTACGTTTTATATCATATCCGATGATTGAAGAACAGCGTAAAACTAACTCGGGTTCAGAGTGCTTTCTCTAACCGGACCATTGCATAAGCACGAACATAAGCACAACAATAGTTCTTGATGTCTAAAATAAAAATATGTAAGAATGGAAGCTTTCTAGGATCAATTGTTTAGATTTAATTACCAGTTTAAAAGATTATCGGCCTATGCAAAAGCCCTCTGGGTGAAGATCCTCAATGCAAAGCTCTTGCTTTTTGTAGTGGATTATTGTCAAGGAGTCGACTATTGCAGCTGCAACTTCCCTCGGTGGGATAATATTTCCGTATGCAAAAAAGCGCAACTTGGAATGCCCCGAAAAATATTACAAAAAATTTTAGCAAACGATTTTAATTGATGCATTTAAAGGCGAGAGTAGACTTTCACCTGTATTGAACACTTTTGCCCGTACCGACTCCAAGCGTCCCGATCATCCACGCTTGGGTCTCCAAGAACTGCAATGGTATTGCGGCATATCGATTTGGGGGTCTTTTCCTGGCTTTTTACCCTCCCACGATTATCTTGCAATGCACTGATATATATTTATGTGTTTGCTTGCCTTCCCTCCAGTGGACTTATGACCGCAGCCGGTTACTGGATCTGCACTGCCAATTCCATTCCAACTAAAAAGTGGATAGTGAAAGATGGACAACAGCTACCACTCCTGATAGGGGGCCAGGTGATCGAGATATATTGTCAGATTCTCTTCTATCTCAGGAAACTGCGCCCAGAAAAATACTTTCTTGCTCGTGCCTTTGTGCAAAGCCCCAAGGACACCACATTCCATTATCACGTTGAAGATCTCTGGGCTTTGAATATGGCAATCTATGGTTAGGCTTTTGTCGTAAACGGTCAGCAACTGCAACGGGTGACTGTTTTGGTTAGTGGTTTGAATCTTAACGATGAACTGCTGGCGACTGTTTCGTTTGGGTTTTGGGCCTGTTCCTATACCTTTGAGATGAGTGCCAAATGTTCGCTCTACAGGCCCCGTGTAAGGAATAATTCTGACTGTTATCGAGTAACGACTTTTCAGGGCGATACATAATGTCTTGTGTATGGGCCAGTGTTTACGTTGGCATTCTTCACAACAGTATGATGCAACATGACAAGTTGGGCACTTTTTGAGGCGCTCTACTTCTTCTTTTGAGCGATGGCAAAACGCACAGCCAGTGAAAAGTCGCTGTCCAACCTCAATGGGGTGAAACATGCCTTCTTTGTTGTTGAACTCTTTGTTTCCGCTTAAAATGGGAGGTTTGGAATAAATGTCTTTTTCTCCTGGTGGAAGATTCAGAGCAGCAGCAAATTTATCATCATCCACCGAAAGAACGTCTTCCATCCCTTTACACTCTAGCCACGGACCACTGTGGTCTCGGACGATGTTTGATTCCAGAAGAATTCGACCCGAATAATTGCAACCGATTAAAATTCCACCGCATTTGTTGCCAGAGATGACATTTCCTGTTATGTTTGCTGATGTTCGTAATTGGGCTTGAATTCCCCAGAATCCATTCTCGAAAATCCTGTTGTTCCTAACCAGGAGACAAGAATTTTGGTCTAGAGAAAGACCAAACTTTCTGTTGTGATGAACATCATTGTTGTCTATGACTATCTTGCTCGTGTTGTTGCAGACAAGAATGCCCTCTCTTGCATTTTCGAATATCTTATTGCCATTGATGTCACAATCTCCTGCGCTCGGGCCAATTAAGAAACCGTGATAACCGCTGTTGAAAATTCTGTTTTCAACTGCAAGAAGTTTCCCACCTTCTCTTGCTTCTAATCCAGCCTGGTGATTCCTGTACACCTCGCATTTTGCGACCTCCAGATAGGAACCTTTGTCTGCAACTAGGGCGCCACCACCCCCGCAGTCGTGTATTGCACAGTCCTCAATACGTGCGGAGCTCCCATGTAAAATTTGGATTCCAGCATAACCAAGAACGCCAGAAACTGATTGAGGATCCCCAAATTTGCCAGTGCGGTCACAAACAGGCTTTCCTCGTGAGGCCGCTACGCAGCCTGCACCTCCGTTACATTCTGGAAAGTTGTCACAACTTACAGATCCTCCTGAAATTTCACAATGGTTCATGTGAACAGCTGCCTGCTTGCCTTTGCAAATCAGAGCATTGTTCTCTTTAGGAAAAACGATATTCTCAAAATAACAACTGGAGTGGAAAATTTCACATTTTTCAGTACAACGTAAAACAACTCTTTGGCAAAGTATGCGTAACTATAATGTCTCTCCACGTTTCTCCAAAGTTGTCTTTAATTTAGCTCTATATTAAATTACATGCCGCGCAAGTTTCACTAATCATTGCCCATCTTAGAGCAAGGTACCAAAACTACCATGTCAAAGAGGTATTTATCAGTACGTGATACAGGCATACTCGGAAAAAGGATATCCGACTTGGGAGAACTCGGATTTCCTTTTTTTTTTGGAGTAGGTCTGTCACTCACTGATAAATACATCTTTCACAATTAATTAATAGAGGGCTAAGAACCCCAGAGGGGAGGGGAGGGGGGAGTAGGTATATTATTGACCTGGGCCTCAACGACCTGGGCATTTTTGGGGTTAGAAATTTTCATTTTGACTTTTTCGCGGATAGATTTAGGAGTAGAGAGATTTTTGCAGGACTTTTCTAAGGACTGCTAAAAAGCGTGCATACCAGGGTTATCAATTTTATGTAAACAAAATTGCACCAGTTTTATTCACAAACTCAGAAAAAAATTTCATGCCTACAAAAACAACTTTTTTAAAGGTTGCGTTCTGTGCCGTTGGACTTTTTTTGGTTCAGTTTTAACCTAATGGGACTTCTTTGGGGTATGAAAATTTAGCCTCATTAGCACCTCCCCGTCATTAATATACCTGAGTACCGTCCCCTTCCTCCCCCCCCCCCCCCCGAGCTTAAAACATACTATCAACTTTTCTTTCTTAGCGCAAAAATTAACATGTGTCGGAACTTTTTGTTGCCGCAAGATTTCAGTGAAGACTGCACTTGCAATGTAACACCCCTGGCGCAATTTGCCTCTCAATGGCGTTGAAGCCAGTGCAAGCTATTGCAGAGTGAATAAGTGCCTTGAAAGCAATGATTAAAAGCTTATGGTATTTCTCCTCACAACGTAAACCGGGCATAAGGACAACATGAAACATGAAGGTAACAGTTGAACAGGAACAAGATGCATAGGGCTGCGACTCAAGTGAACCCAAACTGACATTTTTCTTCAACTCCAAGGAGAGGAAAAAAACATTGGTCTGTGGGTTGCACAGCACCAAAACTCAAGGCCCTTTTAAAGGCCCACGTAAGAGCGAACATTTCACAACATTCATAATCACTAGTCTGACCAATGTAATGAGGTGTCTACGTTTTCTTATAACGTTTGGTGAATGTCATCCCCGACGACCCAGGGGCAGATAGTCGCGGAATCTGTGGAAAATTTTTCTCGCACATTTCCATGTTCCCTTGTCCTGAATATCTGTCCGTGGATATGTTATGGATATGGATATGTTAAATCTAGTTTTCCATATTTTAGTCGACTTAGTAGTGCCTGTTAATCTGCTGCCTACCGTATAAGATATATCCAGTGTCGACTGACAGTTGGCGGCAAGCTTGTTATTTAGATGGGTCAAAGGGCAGATCCCCATTGCCGAGCACCTCCATCGTTTACTGGATGAATTCACACTTAAACAGTCAGGACTTCCCTTCACCCTTTTTTTGTTCAACCTTTTAAAAATATAAAGGTATCCTGTAATTATATTTTACTGACCTGTAAACTTCGCCATGTGTGGCTCAAGGTACAGTTTAGCCAGGTCTTCAGCCGTGTTGACTTTGTAGTCATATGAGCGCACTTTTTTCTTAAAACCTCCCCCAGTTGTTGTTAATGCTTCCATAATTAAACTGAAATGGTCCATCCTTATGCAAATGGTGTGGAAAGACTTGAGTATCAATTCCATGTGCACCCTTCAGGGCTGTGTAGTGTTTGGGTATTTCTTGACCGACAAAATCCCGAAGGACTGGTAACAGGACTTTGTTTAAGCAAATGCCAATCACCAGCCATCGCTTCTGGTTTTCTCCAAGATCAAAGCTGCTGACTAAAAAAACGGCATTGTGTTAAGCATTAGGAGTAAATTGAAAGAGACGGGGTGATGTTGGCACAAAACGAATGACAGAAAGGCTCTTCCTATTTAAGGCTATCTAGTCATCATTCGAGTAGCATACCAAGCTTTCCAATAGTGTTTCAAAATCACTTGGAACTTTAATAATCAAGTGGGTGACATGAATTGGATTGGACTGCAGGCGGTGGGCGGAAGACAGGGGGACATGAAACCAGGCGAGAAGCGGAATTCCCCAGTTTGCGGAAAGCGGGAGGAAAAAGAAAATACCGGTACTTGTACAATATTGTACAATATTTTGAATAGGAAAAGCATAATCAGGTCAGCTTCATTAAGAAAGGGGCAGGAACCGGGAGTAAGGGGTGCGAGAAGCGGATGTTTATTAGGCAGCCCTGCCTCCCACCACAGTGCTATTGTTCCCATCCTAAATACCAAATAATTCCTACTGTTAGAAGTCACACAAGTTTTTTTTGTAAGGGATTCTAGTGTCAAAAGTTGTTGCCGTTGGGGTATCTCCAGGACAACAGGTGTAGTGCATATAAATTACAAAACAGGCACTGACAATCTCATATCTGCAATTTAACTTTCTAGGTTTGAAAATATACACTGAAGGGTTTTCATCAGTCCAGTTTGATCTAAAACAAGCTTTTCAAATCAAATCTTACCCAGTCTACATCTGGCATTGATGACAGCCCCCTTGACTATGAAACATACTATCCACTTTTTTGCTATGGTTCCCTGGGGGAGGGGGATAATTCAGTGTGTTATACATGCAGCTACTTGGTAGTAATATAGCTAGCATGGCTGCTGGTTGTCATGTCATTTATTGCTTATTACCGGGTCCAGTGCTAACAGTAGTGGAGGCTCCTGTTAGAACTGTGGGTGCAACAGAAGGTCCTGGAGGTGTTGGTGGCATAAACAAAATTGTTCGTGAACTCGGGCCAAATGCCATGGTGATACCTGAAAGGGCAACACCTAAGCAGTTAGAATAAACAACTTCTGAAGGATTAGAAAAAAGTTTGGCTTATGCTTGACAGTTTTTGGTAAAACCAATAAGAAAACGTTTGAAATTCATAACTTGACAGTCAAAAGTGACTTTCCCATTACATTCCGATGGTGACCAAACCAGTCATTAACACCAGTCAAAGAACAGTCAAATCTGCTATCAACTTCGACTTTACTTTTGGCCCGAGTAAAAAGTGAAGGCACATATGAAACGGCTTTACAAATACCTTTCATGCTTATCTAAGGCGAGGTAGGTTGAACAACAACTTTTGCTTCATCTTTGACGCACGCGCATACCTTGGATGATCATCAAAGGCGAGGCTTAACCAATGAATGACCCGAATACCTTTTGCATTCACCTTTAACTGATGCTTATCAAAAGCAAGGTCAAATCAAGAAAAACAGATACTTTACTTTTGATGCGCATAATGTGAAATTAGATGCACGGCAAATGTGACTTTACAAAGGTGAATTCAAATATGGTACTGATCCAGAAGATCTGAATTTATCACTTGAATTGATAAGGTAAATTGGCCACCGTCCAGAAATTCAAAAGCTGACGTTTCCAGCGTTATCCCTTCGTCATTGGCTCTGAGCTTTCGACGCAGCACCGGACTGCAGTTTCTTTAGAAACTAACCCTGTTATTAATTTATGATACTACAATACTTTAAAATGGGATAAGCCGCTGTTAAAAGCGGTGTGACACGGGCTCAAAGTTACAACACAAATGGAAGGATAAAAGCTGCTGACCAAAAATACTGTCAACTGTCACTGAGCATGCATGCCTGTCCCGAATTTCTCGCCATGGATAAAGTGCTTGTCTTTTAAGCATCGTTTTCAAATAGCTGCTTGACTGCAACCTGAGAAGAGCAACATTAAACGGCCGAGTTTTGGACGAAAAGGCTGAATTTCACCAAGTATCTGAACAATGATGAGTTAATCAACAAACCGGAAACGAAGAGTCGTAAGATTTTTGCCAATTATCCCATTGCAATTGGGCCTCTTTCTGTTGATCAACTGCTCAAGAACATTCCTCTTGCATTTGGTGATGGTGTTGGAATATGGATGCGAGGGAATGAAGCTGACTGGAATGGACAAACCAGTCCAGCACGCGCTTCATCAAGCTCCTGAGACGACCAGGGCTCATATCAGTCGTGACGATCCATAATGCGTGAATGCCTCGGAGATGCACTTGAGGATTTGAGGAAGCAAGAAATCATTACCAAAGTCACCACGCCTACACCTTGAATTGGTTCGATGGCAGTTATACCAACGAAAACTGGAAAGCGTTGTATCGACCTCGATCCCAAGATCTCAACCGTTCAGCTTACGTAACAGGCGTAAACAGGGAAAGGGGTAGGGGAGCGAGAACGTGGAAGAAAAAATAGGGGACTAGGAGTTAGCTCCCCTACCCACAACCGTTCAGGGAACTACTCTTTGCCTGCATGCGCGAGCAGCCACAGTAACGCGGCGGAAAAACATCTTCATGGAGCTAGAGTTTTCATGCCGGATACGAACGTGTGGCGCACCTTGTGTTCGATTGCACTACTTTGCTTTTAACTAGCATTCACGGTATCTTGGGAGGCCTATACCATGCAAGGAAGACTGGGAAGCTTCGGATCTACCTCGATCCCAAGGATCTCAACTGTTTACCCTGTGTAACAGGTGTAAACAGGGAAGGGGTAGCTCTGCTGCCCACAACCTTTCAGAGAACTACCTTTTGCCTGCAAGCAGCGACAGTAACACGGCGGACATACACCTTCATGGAGCTAGAGTTTTCGTGATACGAACGTGTTCATATACGGTATTTTGGGAGCTTTAACCGTATGTTTGTAGTCTTCAATTTTTTTTTCAAACGATCGCTTTAATCTGTTTAATATAGAGAATAAAGTATGATGTGAGGCCAGGTATTCATGTTATCAATCATGCAGTTCTTATGGCGTTCCGGCTTGTATCCTTTGCTGATTTCCCTGCTAGCAGACGTCTCTTTCGTCAGAGCTAAAATTATCGCACTTCGTCAAAACATGAGAGTTTCAATGGAAATGTAAAAAATCCAATTAAAATACGAGGAATAAGACATATTAAGCTCCAAACAAAAAATGATTAATCTCGCTGTTGAGTTGTTTTATCGCTATTCAGATAGGCTTTTCTTGCTGACTTGAAGCGTTCATGGTTGGTGAAGCGATCTTGGTTGGAGGGCACACAAGGATTATAATACATTTTGAACCTCTGTGAATCTGCGCTCAAATTTGACGTACAAATTCAATCACTTTAAAAGTATTCAACGGAGTGAAAATTACACCGATAGAGACGGTACGACGTTAGTAAAACGTCATTTAAATTGTGTTTGGTGTCTTGAAAATTCGAGCTATAAATTGCGTATTATGACTGGAAGCGGATTGCGGAAGTTTTAGATAGACCGTTTACTGTTGCTATAGCGTGAATCTCTCCTTTATGGTTATAGGTGATAGCTATTGGGGAAATACCTTTTAGCAGGCATAATCAAAAAATTTTCAAGAGCAGAAAAGAGAAGTGCAAAGTCGACCAAAATCCCATACTCCCCCCCCCCCCCAACCAACCAATATGGCGTCCGAAACAGTGAAAGGACTCTATATAGCATTGGAATAACAACGCTTCCAGCTAACAATAAAGACTGATTAGATTGCTGCGATTGCTCATTCGGTGACGATCGATATAAAAGTCGCTGCTTGAGGTGTTTTAAGATGCTAAATATGATCACTGAGCAGTTTTTTTTTTTCAGCCATTGAGCGAGCGCAACCGCCGGGCAGGGGAGTATATATAATGCATCAGTCAATCCCAGCGGTGCCCATCCCCCCCCCGGGCATTAGCCGGGCATTTGCTCACGTTTCAATCCCGGGGGTCGGGCATTTGAAATTTTATTACTGCCCGGGGGTCGGACATTTGCATACCCCCGGGACGACCCCGGGGCATTTGAGACCCTTGTCAGGTTTTGGTTCTCGCATGTAATATATGGATTTTAGAGCTATCCAAGATCATCACTTTCGTAAAAATCTTTTACGATCTTTTTTATACGGATCATGCGTTTTCAGTTCTTCGATAACTTATTGTATTTATAAAATAAGCATTTCTTACCTTATTTTAAAAACAAACACATGAATTGTGCGCGTCAAAATCAAGTAAATGAACGAATCATTGAACCAAAGAGTAAACCAAAAGGAACTGTCTTGTACACAATTTGGCCTGTTATTGATAAAGTGACATTAAAGCAAATGAACAAAGGGAGGATAGATGCAAGGGTAAACAACCGAAAAGCGTTGAAATTAAAGGCTGGTTTCCATACGATCGCTATGATCGCTGCAATCACTGGAAACAACGTTCAGCAATCGTTGCGATCATATAGAAACCACTCTTCAGCGATCGTTGTGAAATGCTGTGATCGCCACGATCGCTGAAGTGCGGTATCCATATGATCACAACGATTGCTGAATGTTGTTTCCAGCGATTGCAGCGATCATAGCGATGATATGGAAACCAGCATTAATGATGAGTGACACTTTCTTGTTATGATTTATCACATCTTAAGCAGTGTTGCTTTCTAGATAATCCCGGGGGTGGGGCATTTGCCTTCTGTTTTGGTCCTACCCCGGGGCATTTGACGGACTTATTTGTCCCCACCCCCGGGAATTTGCCATTTAAAAAAAATGCTAATGCCCGGGGGGTGGCCCGGGGGGGGATGGGCACTGATGGAATTGACTGATGCATAATAACATAATATGCTATTATCGCAGTATATACTCTGCACATTTTTAAGCCATTAAGGCAGTGTGTATTACTATCTATAATCATAACTATAACAAAATTTTCGAATGCGATTGGCTATCACCAGCCATGATTTGAGCATTAAGCCGTTATCTAAATCTCTGCCGGGCAGGGTTGCTTCCGGTGCCACGAAAGGTCTGTAGAAAAACATGTACTGCAGCTTCCCTGTACTGTAGCTTACACACTCCTCTACCTCTGGCCCCGGTTGTTCAAAGAGCGGATAACTCTATCCACCGGATAAATCACTATCCAGTGGATAGTGTAGCGATTTATCCGCTGGATAGCGTTATCCACCCTTTGAACAACTGGGCCCTGATCGTGATGACGGCAAACTTATATGTTTTAATTCTAAAAGAAAATTCAGATCGCCCAATTCGCTCAAAACACTTACCTCTTGATCAACAAACGATGTCTAACTAAACCATTAACGATACTGTTTTCCGAGAAAAGTTCGAGTCCCTACGAGATGACAGCTGGAAAGTTGGGAAACTGACTCGTCCTGACTGACTCTCTTGTCAAGAATGACTTCAGCAGGCTTTATCAGTATTAAAATAGCTCTCTGTCTATCAGGCACAGTACTTTACTACTGGCTTTCTCGAACTCCTCCTTGAAACAAGTTTCTGTTTCTCCTGCGAGATCGAAATACCCAGGATCTGCAGTAGATAGAAATTATTCCGAGAAAATATCGAAGAACAGGAAGTGGACTGGAGTCTCGGATAGTTTGAACGGGGAAATAGACCTGTTCAATTGAGCTTTGCAATATCCTCTTTTTCGGACTGACGACAGGAATACTGTTCCAAATAACTTACTGGAGGCCCATAACCTGCCCTTTGGGCCCAATCCATGTCTTCTGGAGGAAGATCTGAGTAAGGCACGCCTGGATCTGGCCAAGCTAATTTCTTTGTACGCCCACTTCAACATGGTGGCCAGATAAAACAACCACTTTCTGGGTTCAGCCGATTGGTTAGAATTTGCTTTTACAGTAACTCAAAGGTATTGTGAATTCAGACTTCAAATCGGTCAGTGGCATATATTTTTAAATAATTCACCACTAATCAGCTTCTCAGACTCTCCGATCAGGGGATTGGTCGAAATTTATATAAAATTGATCTAGGTCAAAGGAAAAATCTTCAAAATATGTAACTCTATCCTTTAGCTAGGAGTCTTTTAAAAACACTTATTTATAATATTTTAATTTACTTCCTCAGTTACAGATGATTCAGAGTTCACTAAACCCTCTGAAGCAGCTACGTTCCACCGTTCAATCTAATCAGTAGTCCATCTCAACTAGTTGTTCCAGTAGTTCTTCGTTTTCTTGGAATCCATCCTAGCGGGGGACATCCTAGCTCATTCTCGATCATTCCTTCACTTCTTGGAAAGACGGTCTTCTGCGTCTTCTTCATTCGCTGTTTGGGAGCGTTTGAACGACTTAATGTGATTTTCTGCAGTGATTTCTGGTGTTGGTACTGAAAGCACATTCAATTTTCTTGAAAAGACATGAAGTAAGTCTTATAGACAAGTGTTTTACTCAACATCACGTAGAACTTAAAGAGCCAGTGTCACCCAAAGTGCTTTGCGTGCGGAGGTACATTTTTCATATATGAAAAATACGTCATTGTCTCGATTGTCGTGAAGTCTGATTTGTATCTTCTTCCATCGCTGCCGTTAGGGATCCGAAAGCACCAGTGTGAATTTTGACTTCACATTTAAGTGTCCCCGTATCGATTTCGTTGTAAATTTCCGAATTCTGAAGTGTTTTCGCAGTGGAGAAGGAGATCTTTAAATTGAATGCCTCGTAGGGTTCAGGAAAGTTGAGGCGAAGGCCGAGTCTTCCGGGCTCTGCCAAAGTTGTACGGCTGAAGGAGTCCGTGTATCAGTAAGGGAGGGAAAGAAAAACATCTACGGGTTTCAGCAGTAGTACTGACACTGTGTTTGCCGAAATAGTGCTACATTCATTGCCGAATGAAAACAGAAGGAACGTTGACTTACCACAAAATAACAGTAGCTACGGGCTTGCTCCAAAATAATGCTTATGGTATTGAGCTTGTGCTGTTTTGCTTAATTATTCCTTGTACTCACTGTCTGTTTATGTCTTATTTTTACAAAAAGTGTAAGTGGCTATTCTGGTTTTGCGTCCATCGACATCGGTCGATGCGATCGATCGAGCAATCAATCGATCGGACTGTAATAGATCCATGTATACGCATTGAATGCAAAGTCAGATCTTGAGTAGCTTTCTCCAGTGACATCTAGCGATGAAGACGTCAATATTCTTGCTACTTGTTTTTGTCTTATTATTTTTATATCGAGTGGAAGTGGCTACTCTGGTTTTACGTCCATCGAGATCGATCGATTGATCGATCGATCGATCAATCGATCGATGGTTATAAAAGCTCCATACGCGTTGACTACAAGTCAGATCTAGAGTTTTTTCTCCGGTAACATCTAGCGATGAAGGTATTACTTTTTTCAGAGGCTACTACTGTAAATATCAGCTTGCTGAGAGGCCAGTGCAGCAGGATATAATTTGCAAACGTCCGGCAAACGCGCCAGCCAAACATCAAAACAAAAACACAACCGCGCAAAGCACCTCGGATGACACTGGCTCTTTAAGCTTATTACGCTTTCCAGGTTGTCGTTAATTTAAAAGACGTCGAAGCTGACGTGTACCGGTACTTGACAGCGACTTGTTTGTTCTTTGTTTTTCAAGCATTTTTCCATGTAGTCTGTCGGCTTAATGTTTTGTTTCAGTCCCTGTGTAGGCTGTGTACCACCGGTACACGAGCAGGACAGAACCTCGACGATCGCTGACCACTGCATCTCGATCCGTCATTTTCATAATAACTTGTACACGGGAACAGGTCGTTTCACATTGATCATGGTTCGATGTTCATATCAACCGAGTTCGCCGTCGCCTTTTTCAAACTGATAGCAATCGGCAGTAACAATTTTGACTATTTTATCACGCACCTACATCGTTTTTCTTCCCACGTCTAAGTTTATAATTATACATATGCATGCAGCAGCTCAAAGCGGCAAGAATTCGATCGCCTACTTTTACGTCAGCTGGTGAGGGATAAAGCTGAACCACCGACTCTTTTAGAAGACTATCGACAGTGTAATCCTAACATATTTTCAGCTGATATGATGAGTATTAGCTAATTAAAAAAAAAAACAGGGTTTTAATTTAATGAATGTTTTTGCGGATTATAAATATTAATTGTTTATTATTAATATACTTTCAAATTCATTTGGCTTCGTTTCAGTTCGGTGATTAATTCCATAAGAATTATTTTGAGATGCTAGTGGGCTCCTTTGAATTTTAAAAACAGCAAATGGGCCGAGGACAGGAACAAAGCTGGAGCAACCTGATCATCAGAAATCTTGGACACACAACAGTGCGTTAATCGAGTTTTGCTGGCAATATGAGGGTGTCAGTGGGGTTCACTGACTAGCATATAACAATGGATTTTTGTTATAGTAACCGTATAAATGGCAAAATACGAGCTGACTATCGTATAAAAGGAAGCCGTTTTCTTAGCGTATTTTTTCTGTGCAAATAAAAAAATTGAGTTTGCCATTACTTCGTTTAAATCATTTTAGAGTCGATTTTCGTCCCTGCTAAGACCTTCCGACCATTGTTGTCGTTTTTAGTCTGCTGCGTGACTGATTTTCATGACAAGCCCTGAGCCTGTGCTGTATCTGTGGCTTTATATAATCGTTCCAGGGTCTCTCCTGACATTCCACCTTGGCAAACGTGGCATGGCACCATTTGTGCCGTGTAATGCCGAAGTTATCAGCATTTTTGCTCAAGAATATTATATAATTGAGAGCTTCAATAACTTCAGGCTGCACGTCGAGGGCTTTCTTGGTGTCAATTAAAGGACCTTAAAGGGGCTATGTCATGGAGATTTCGACGTTTTTGGGTCAGAACTGCCCTACATTAAAACTTACTACCTTTCTCAGACACAACATCAGCTTGTAGAACACTGAAAGAAAGATATCAAGTGAATTTGTGAAGAAAGAATAAATCATAATCAGAGTTTTTTGAGTTCACCAAGACACGACGATAAACTTGAAAACATTAGCCTAATTTTTTTCAAGTTGCAATCCATTTCCAGCCAGGTCTTAGTAGAAAAAATTTAAACAAAGCTGAACCAATTTGTTTAGGTTCCCACTGCTATAAATATGTCCTTTGGCTTTTTAAAGTGACACTAGAAATGGTGACGAAGCCCCTAAAGTCTTACAGTTGGCACTTGAGACCACTTGATGGTAACTCCTGTTTGATTCTGTCGATTCTGCTTGCTGCTGTGTTCAATAGAGTTTAAGCCATAGAAAAATGCGCTCATGTGATTTTTGTTCACTCGTCAGAAACTCACCCATTCATCAGTGAAGTATTTTCCATGCTGTTTTTTATTTTTATTTTTTTTATTTAAGACCATTTTATCGATTCTGGGATTTTTTCCCTACCACAAAGAAGAAGAAAGGTTGTGATCAACATCGCTGTTGACTACATTGTGAGAAAAAGTTAGTAAACGTTAATTATTAACTGACTTTTTTCCCCGTTTGCTGTTTACTGACTAAAAGGGATTTTTTTTACTGTTTACTGACTAAAAGGGATTTGTTTAACTGTTTACGGACTAGAGGTATACCCCATTGACACCCTCCAATATGGCTACCAAACACTAATTCTATTAAAGGCTTCAGGGGCAGCCAATGAGAAAATTTTTGCAAAATACTTCAAATATCATTTTCTACTTTCTTAGATTGTTTCAGAGCTTTTTAAATGCACATTCGTGTCAGCTTACCCTGGTTGATCTGTTCAGAGTTTTTAGCTGATCATTTAGGCCACAGAAAATTTTAAGAAACAGGATCTTAAATGCCGAACCAGTTTCAAGCTGCTTATAGCTCTCCGAAAATGCTGCTTGACCTTATTGTACACTCTAAATGATATATTTGTCCCTCCAAAAACAATAGGAATTAATCAGTCCCCTTGCTACGAACGTTTGAGGTGATGTTGGGGGTGGTACTCGGGAAACATTTTGGTGGGGGTCAGTGCTGCTGGGTCTCAGAAACTGACCCATAGCAGACCACATTTAGGTCCTTTTTGCAACCCTATACTAGACTAGATGCCAAAAACCCCATCCCAGACTAGCTATCTTCCAGCTATCTATCACAATTGAAGGGCCCGGTGGAAAAAGGGCGTAAGTGATGATTGCAGATTGAAAATCTTCATTGCTGCTATTTAGCTGAACGTTGGCACACAGGCTGGTTTTCCTGTAAGGAACATTGTTGTGCAGTTATTTCTTGACCTGAGAGCTTCAATTTGAAGAATTAACATATTGCTTTTGCTTAAAACTGACACAAAGAAAACGACAGGACCGCAGATTCTAAGTTGAATTCCTTTGTTTTAGTTCAGGCAGAGAACAAAAGAAATCTTTCACGCATCACTTGAGCGAGTTCAGTTCAACAAAACTTTTGACGCAAAAGTAATACACTAATTCTTCAAATTTTAGATCTCAGGTCAAGAAATAAGTGCGCAACAGCGTTCCTCACATGAAAACCAGCCTGTGTGCCAATGTTCAGCTAAATACACTGTAGGAGCAATTTCGATTTTAACCTCAAATCATCACTTACACGCTTTTTCCACCGGGCCCTTCAATTATAACCACATGGTGTTTTTAATGGAAAGCCTTCTATTGATCCACAAAGTTGCCATAATTGAATTTACATTTATTTCAGATTTATTTCTGAGTTTTTCAAACCCTTTTTTGGAATGAATTTTTCACGCCACTGACTGATTTATTTCCGAGTTTTTCAAACCCTTTTATGGAATAAATTTTTCACACCACTTACCAGTTTCCCAGTAATTGATACCCTATTATAGATCAAAACTCCCTGATTTCTATACCCTTTCCCAGACCAAACTGCTTGAAAACCATACCATTAACAGCACATACCTATATAATTAATATAGAGTCCCCAACCCAGGGTTAAGCCAAAGAAATCTCTGTTTTCACTGCAATGAAATCCGAATATCCCGGGTGATTTAGGCCTTACCGAACAGATATTATCCAGCTAAATTCCGGAATTTTTTTCAGGAATTCTGAACAGTTACATTTCCCAAACAAACAGGATCCAAACCTGCTCTTCATTTCCAGAGCTTCGCTCAGTAACAAACTCTGTACTCTGTATTTCGAGAAGGCACAGTGGCCAATTGTACACTCAAAACATTACTTGATGGATGAATCCCAAGTATTGCAATCGCCAGAAGATAAGCAGTGAATATAAGCAACCTATTCCTGGAGTTTCACCTCCTACAATGATTTTTGCTTTTTAACATGCTTTCTGGATCCTTAAATTTGAATTTTAGCTATTTAAACTAAAATCCTCTCCCTTTGGAGTGATATGTCAAACACGCGAAAAGACTGTTTCATCAGGTGTTTGGATACCTGATGAAACACTTTTTCAAGTGTTTGAAATAGCAAGTCTCAAACCATTATCAATAATTGATAAATATTCTCCACGAATTATTCTTGGAGAAATTCAAAGCAAAAGTTCGCCAGAGTTTATGCTAATTAAGATCCAGTTTCCAAACCACCATCGTGGTAGCTAGTGATTTCCTTTGTTTTCTCTTTATGAATTATTAATGAGTTTGAGAAGAGTGATATCTTGGTAAATTATTTCGATCAGTTGTTTTTAAATTGTCCTACATGAATGCCACTAAATGAAAAAAGATATTGTACATTAAAACTGAAAATAACCTTCCCCGTGAAAGCGATTTTGAAAAAAGAAATCAAAACATGTCACACAGTTCTAAGTTATCGTCATTTTTTTCAGGTTTAAAAACCTTAAAAACCGGAGGGTGTCAACTGCAGGTTGCAGGTTGTGGGTTGCGAGTTGCAGGTTGCGGGTTGCGGGAAGCAGCAGTTAATTACAAATTAAAAAAGCAGTTAATTAAAGGATAAGATAATAAAAGGAGTAAGAATAGCTTCAATTATTATGTAAAAATTGCCTTTTTGTGTGAAAGGGCGCACAATAAACAAAGCACATGCCACTGCGGTGTTTAAAGATTTTATAAAGCAGGCTTTGATGATGGATGAGATCGAAAGTGCTCACTGAAGGTGATAATAATTTTGCAAGGTTTTACATAAAAATGTAACGCACTTAGCAGAAAACCAACCCACCGAACTGCTGGTGGCTCATTTTGCAAAATACAGATTTTTCATTTCACAAATTACAGATTTTCATTTCGCAAAATACAGATTTTCATTTTGCAAATTACAGATTTTCATTTCGCAAATTACAGATTTCGCAAAATACAGATTTTCATTTCATTTTGTTCCGTTTAATTCCTTTCGCAAATTACAGTAAGCCCTTAAATGTGGTTAAAAATTTACACATCGTGCTTGTATAAAAACAAATGAAATGCCTCGGACAAAAAAAACTCAGGTGTTTTCGGAACCAGTGTCGAATTATCAATGGCAATGGAAAGCTAGCTTGACGGGCTGCAAAATTGCCAAATGAGAAAAGAATTTGGGCTCAAATTTGGCCTCAAGCTCCACTTTACAATAGTGTTTGGAGAACATTCTGAAAAGAAAAGACATTTCAAGTTGAAGGTTGTATAGTTTTAATGCTCCTATAGTTTAATAAGCAAGAATGTACAAATGCGCAATAATGTGCAGCACGTTTCATTACTTGCACTTTGCACAATATATCGAATTGAAACTAAGTTGAAATGTTAATTTTAGTTCTGCAAGGTGACTGGTTTTTGGCTGGTTTACATACATCTGGATTTTGTTTGCATTATGATGCAAGCTTGCCGGTAATTTCAATAAGTTCACATTATACATCACCAGTTAAACTAATGCCCGATCATGAAATCTTTACAATCTAATGTGATCGAGTCATTCTGTTGTTATTATTAAAATCTCCTGTCTCAATTCGTGCATGTATTACACCAATTGAAAATGTTAAATGGTAATTTCAGAACTGAAAATGACAGCAGTTTGTCAAAACATGTTTTTGAAACTAATACAACTATCATGACTTTTCTTAAAATTGTCAACTCCATAGACTTCAAAATCTCAGGTTCTTTGGGAATTTAAGGGTGGGTGGTGGTTGTTCTCCATTATGGCCTTGATTGATCATTGCCAATAGCTAATGATTAAACCGCACCTTTCACCTAATATTTCCATTCCAAACTGGGAGTGTGGCATATCTGTAAGAACACCTTGAAACGGTTCTGCAAACTCTCATTCCATGAGTCTAGTCCAGTTCAAGTTTTTCATTACCAAGGTTTCTTTACAAATGAAACAATTCGGATTTTCTTGAAGAAATTTAAGTAGAAGCGTACCAGGTCATACTATCTGCCGATTGAAAAAAAATGTAATCGCAACCTGCAACCTGCAACCTGTAGTTTACACCCTCTGCTTAAAAAGGGTATCAATTTTGGAATTTTTAATCCTTAAATAGGGTTAGGGTTTAAGAACCTTTGCAGGTACCATCTATTGTGAATTGATGGGAGTACCCCCACCTCCTGCAGGGGGGGGGGGGGGGGGCAGGGATCTGAGTGCAGACGTACTAGTCTAGAAACAAGCCCCTGCAGTGTTTTCATTATCTGATGAGGAAGCTCAGGTCCTGGGGGAACAGTCCTGGTTTGAATTTATTTGTTGGTTTTTTATTCTGGGAAGCGTTCTGATCCGACGAATTATCGGCCAATATCAGTAATTCCAGTTGTGGCCAAAGTCTTTGAACGGATAATTTACGATCAACTTTATCATTATTTAACAAAAAACAACTTTTTCTCGTGCCATCAATCTGGTTTTCGGTCTCTGCATTCCACGCTCACCGCACTTATCGAAGCTACAGATAGCTGGGCCTTGGATATAGACCGTGGTCTTGTTAATGCCGTAGTCTTTTTAGATCTCAAAAAGGCATTTGATACAGTAGATCACGATATTTTGTTGCGAAAATTGCAATACTATGGGATTTGTTGGACCAGTCATCAATGGTTTGCTTCTTATTTAGATAATCGAACACAGATTTGTCATATTAATTCTTGTAAGTCAACTCCGAAATGTCTAAGATGTGGTGTTCCCCAGGGAACAATTTTGGGACCTCTTCTGTTTTTGATATATATTAATGACTTACCACACTGTCTGACATATTCGGAACCCAGAATGTACGCAGATGATACTAGCCTAACACTTGCTAGCACTGACATTGAGCATATAAATTATCGCCTTAATCACGACCTGAGAAATGTGTACGAATGGCTGTCTGCTAACAAGCTTACTCTAAATATGACTAAAACTGAGTTTATGCTTATTGCATCAAGGCAGAAGTTATCACAATTTACGGAAAGTCCCTTTCTTACTATAAATGAGAACGCAATAGAACAAGTAACCTCCGCTAAATCCCTCGGAGTTTATGTTGATCAAAATATAAACTGGGAGTGTCATATTGAAAACATTTCTAAGAAGATAGCTTGTGCCATTGGTGCAATTACACGAATTCGGCATCTCACTCCATTTAATATTTTAATCAAAGTTTATAATAGCCTTATTCAACCACAATTTGATTATTGCAACGTAGTGTGGGGAAGCTGTAACAAGGGCCTTGCTGAAAAACTGCAAAGGCTTCAAAACCGCGCAGCTCGTACCCTAATGTCTGCGAGCTATGATAGTAATTTAGATGATTTGTTCCGGACACTGGGGTGGCGAAGACTCTATTATCAAAGATTGGAACAGAAGTCTATCCTAATGTATAAAACATTACATGGTATGACTCCTGATTATCTGAGATCAAGATTCGTATATCGTGACGATGTTAGTGCTTATCGTTTAAGGAATACCGAAAACAAATTAGTTCTTCCACAACCTCGAACTGATTATCTCAAAAAAAGTTTTTCGTACAGCGGAGCTCAGTTGTGGAACAACTTACCTGTAGACCTAAGACAAGCATCTTCACTGGCCGATTTCAAATCTAAATTAAGTCGGCACAGTTTAAAGTAATATCTAAATTTTACATGTAAGTGAATTTTAGACACGGCCTCCATGAAAAGCAGACTTTTCTTTTGTTATTTTGAATTTGTTGTTATTAAATTTTTGTAGTTAGTTAGATAGGTAGATAGTCCAGTAATTTAATTGACTGATGGAAAAACCGTGTATAAATAAAGTTATCTTATCTTATCTTATCTTATCTTATTTGGTCACAGGGACTAGTTGCACAAACAGTACACTCTGAAGATTGATTAAAGATAAGCTCAATTTGAAGAAACATCTTAGTACGTACTGTCTTCATGGCAACAGCTAGCTCAACTGCTGCTGGAACTAGTAAGTATTATATGGGTAGCGACAAACGGTGGGGTAGGCCATGGGGTAGGCCATGAACAACTGCATTTCTTAAGATAAATTACGGCCATCAAAAAGTTTAACCACTTTGAAAGAAACAACCACTTTTCCTTGGGGGGGGGGGGGGGTGGGGTACTCAACAGATGCAAGAGTAGGGAGGTGGGTCAAACCCTGACCATGTTTAAGACAGAAATAGCTGATTTTTCTACCCTGTTTAAGGCAGAACAAATTTTTTCAGGAACCGTTTAGCCCTTAATGATACGCTGTCTTAGACTAGAATGGAGTAAGGATAAACTGTTTCTTGTCTTAATACATTGATAATTAGAAATCTGTTTACAGCTTCATGGAGTGGTTGAGCTGTTTGTGGTAATTGAGTTTACCCTTACGACATTTAAGACAAAACCGTGTGAAAACCATACCCTGTTACTGGCCACACATCCCTGTTAAGGTCAGATGATGGAGTAACCACCCCCCCCCCCCTCCCAACTGCTTTTACCTCATGTCTATCAGGACTTACGGAACCAGGAGCATATTCCAATGGAACTTAACATGCATGGTTAGTTCATTCAAAATTATTGCATGAAATTGCAGTAATGTGATGGTCAAAAGTTTCCTTTTCACCTCAGCTAAATTGTTTACTTTGCAACTGTATGAGTTTGCCAGCTTTTTAATGCAATGTAACTCAATGTTTGTCATGGTTTCCTATTCAGGTATTTTTTGGCTTGTTACCCATTCCTCTCCAATTAATCATAAAGGAGGCCATGTTTTTATCATCAAATACAAAACACCGTATGTTTGTTGAAAACTACAGTACATAGCGTGTACATGTACCTTAACCGGAAAATGTTCTTCTTTATGGGGAGCAGGAAGAAGGAACTCACTTCAGATCATGATAAGAGTACATTCTTGGAATCCCGCTTTACAAACGCCCGCTTTAAGCTATTACAGACAAGAAATTCTGTCCCAACAGAAGGCTCATACATTTTTTTTCTTCCATTAGCCCGCTTTATGTTTTAATACGGACAAATACAATAGACACTTTTCCCTGACCTGAGTGACATATGCTCCCATAAAAATTTAACCTAGCTCAACTCGCTTTACGGACAGTGGTTATCTTTATACAGTGTACTGAATATTGTCATTTTAGTCCATCTGGCTGAGCTGAAACCCAAAAAGTTAGTGCAAAGCAAAGTTACAGACTATTTAAATAGACCCGGGCTGATGTTGTGCTATAAACCAGCATAATTAAATAATTATTCCAATTGATTTATTTATTCCATATTTAATAGTAAACAAGTAGAATTACCAGCAACTGAATGTAACAACATTCTCCATGTAGTCATGCAATTTGTACCATCACAATCACAGGCATCACTGTAGTCTTTCTTGACATTGTCCTTTGTCAAGCAATTATAGATATGTAAGCTAATATAATTATTCTCACACAAATAATACTCACAAGGTTCATTATTATGTTTAAGAGCCAAAATGTACCTTATTTGTATTTTTGCTTTAATAGGTGCAATTCCCTCACATTTATGCTTGATTATGATGAGGATTTTAAGAGATTCAAGAGTAAATAATGTTCTATGAAATTGACCACCGGTAGGCCATTAAGGATACTGCCATGGCCTACGCCATATGCATGACCTACATGTACACCATGGCCTACTCCACATTTTGTCTCAAATAAAGTTCAAATTTTTATTTATCAGTCATTAGAATATAGTATGTAGTGAATTAGGTTCGATCTGCTTTTAATCGTGTCATATATATTTTCCTTTTTCTATTTTATGTAAAATTGGGGAGGGCCATATTGTAAACTACATTGTACTGGCCAACCAGTAAAATTTAATGTTACCCTCATTAAATAAAGACTTTATTATTATTATAGTATAATTGGTGGAGTAAGCAATTTAATACAGCCACATCGCTTCAGGTTGTGTCAATTCCAATTTTAGACGTACGTGTGCCAGTCTTACTAGCTATAGGAAAGTTACTTAGTTTGTCAGATAAGTGACTGTTTGAAATTTCTGGAGGTGCCAACAGTCTTTTGTTCGAAATGGATTAATTTTAAAATAACTGTGGAGAGACAATGTTTTACTTGATTGCTGACAAAGGGTTCAAAGGATGTTCCTACCAGCTGTATATGCGCATCCTTACTGCATGATGATGCAATTCATGTCATAAAGTCACACCCTGTCATGCACATGCATGGAGTGCACTCAGGTGCATGGGCATTGTATTTAATATATGCATGGGTCTAACTCTCTTAAAATCTCTGTGACCTCATGGTCAGTTTTTCTTGTTCACGTTTAGCCTGCGTACCAAGCGTTTCCGTAGGGCTTTCTGCAGGTTTGAAGCATTTTTTGCTTTTTGAACCTGTGAAAATTGGGAGTGTTGCGCCCAATTTTTGCGCCGCCCAAAAGCGAAAAATGCCTCGAACGGGCAAAAAAAAACTATGGAAATGCTTGCTATGCAGGCTAGTTCATGTTAGATCATGACTTTCTTTATCAGTTACCTAATTGTATCAGAAGTTTGATAAAAATCTGTGTTGTAGAAGATTTTTCCATAAACCTCCTTAAATGTACTGCACTGCATGGTTTCAGTTAAACAGTCTGACATTTAATTAATAAGGATATCATAAGCATCCAAAGCAGAAAAAATATTTAAATGCGGCTAAATTTTATTTAGGCCGGAAGTTAAACTTGAGTCAATGCGGTCAGCAGCTTTGCCCCTGTTTGGGATGTGTAAGTTGCGGGGTGGCCCGGGGCCTTGTGCAGGGTGTTGCGTTACATGTGCCTGATTGTTGCGGATCACTCTAAATGGCTTTGGGGCTAGTGAATCGTTGCAGATTCTTGCTCCCAACCCTTCCCGCCCCCGTTTCTGTCTGGTTCTTGTCTAGGTAAGTATGGTCAGGTAGGTTGTTATAATTTCCACTGAATATATTTCAGTGTGACAGTGCCTTTTTAGCAGCTGCGTGCAGGGTGGTTCCCGCTTCCAGGGTTGCCATGGTTACCTCCTTGCTATGCCTGGATTGCATCAGGCCCTCGCTAACCTTTAAGACACCAGTTCCCAAGCTCATCTATTGACGATGAATTTAAATTGCATTTTAAGTAATTGGCCTATTCTTTGAATTTGCAGGTAGCAGCTTTGATCTTGGAGAAAATCAGAAGAGATGGATGGTGATTGGCATTTGTTTGAACAGGGTACTGTTACCAGTCCTCCGGGATTTTGTCAGTCGAGAAATAACCAACCACTACACAGCCCTTAAGGGTACACATAGAATTGACACTCAAGTCTTTAAAGGGCGTCATTTGGCCCATGATGGACCATTTAAGTTGAATTATGGAAGCATCAACAACAACCTGGGAATGTATGGAAAAACAATAAGTTCGTATAATTACGAAGTCAAGTCTCCTGAAGACCTGGCTAAACTGTACCTTGAACCACGCATGGCCAAGTTTACAGGTATGAGCACATTATTTAAGTCAAATGAGAAACTCGGTGTTTTGATCCCCAACATGGGTGCTTCTTATACCTTTCATTAATTTAAAACTGTGTGCTTGGCATAACCACAGATAATAAGAGAATCTTGTTATGAAGCTCAGCAAAGACCTTTCTTTTATGTTTTTGTTTTCGGTTTTTAGCCTTGACCACACATGAACAACAATAAGATAAGTTATTCAGCCATAGTGTGCAAACCTCTCCTTGTGATTAATACAAAAAAAAATTAAATTTGTCTCGTTATTAACGTGGCTATATGTCATGAGTATAATTCTTTTGCATTTATGTGACTGTTTAATACATTTGGAATTATAATTAATACTAATTATTACTAAAATTAATTAACTAATAATTGATTAAGAATTAATAATAATTCATAAAAGGTAGGCAATACTACAAACTAGCCACGAAAGGCCTACATGCCCATGGCTTAACCCGGTTTCTGGAGCATGAAGTAATTAGCAGTATTGTTACTCCCCCTTAGATGGAATGCTATTCCATCCCAGAATTGCCCCCAGCTTTATTAACTGGAAATCGGTCGTTGTGACCCGAGGAGCAGTGGTATAGGCCACTTGGAAATGTGGCCCATACTTTCCTGTCTGTACACAAGAGAAACTTAGGAGACTGGAACCAAGCTGGCAATTTCACACTGATGTTATGAAATGAAGTACCATGACAACGTTACAAGTAACGTTCACGCAACGTTCTTTGGTTCACGACCGTTGCGAACGTTCGTGGTCACGCAACGTTCCTACATGCGGGAGAGGGAGAGGGCATTGCTTGACGACCTAAAGAATGGTTGCTTAAGTAGCAGACTAACAATTTTGGTAGGGAGAAAATTTTGAGCCCGATTATAGTCCAAATTGGATAATACACGGCCCCTAGTGTGTGTTAATTATATTAAGGTAAACCTCGAAACGGGTGCGAAAAAGAAAAAAACTGGGGGTAAAGGGAAGACTATTCTTTGCCAATTTTTTTAGTGCCCGTTTCGACCTTCCCTCTCCTCGGCTACCTGTCCCCAGGTGTTCGGGGATGAACTCGTATCTGATTGGTCTTAACAGAGTCAACGTGACGTTTTTTAATAAGTAGACGTACTCTAATCGCAGCCGCAGCAACCCGGCAATGGACGTTCTGAAATGGCCCACGCTGGAGGAGCGCCGTCGTAAATCTGTTTTTAAAGTCGTTAAGAAATGCCTGCAAGGGCAATGTCCCCAATATTTTAAAGAATATTTTAAACGTAATAATACAATCCATGCGCGCGCCACTAGACAAAGCAACCTTTTACATCCGCCTGCTGTGAGGACTGAGATCGCAAAACGATCCTTCTATTACTATGGTTGCACTCTTTTTAACGAACTATCTTGATGGTATTTTTCGTATTCATTTGCTTCTAAATCTTTTATTTGTACATAGTTTTCTATCTATATTATTATTAGTGTTAGTGTAATGCATATGTATGCATAGTTTTAGTACATTGTTGCGCTCAGGGCTCCCATTGATAACAGACAACTTTTTGCATCTGAAGGGGCTACCCTGAGCGGTATAAATCAATAAAGGTTCTTCTTCTTCTTCTTCTTCTAATCATATCAATAGCAAAATGCGGGAAAACATTGCTACATGTGAAAGCTTTTGGTAGCTAACAAGGCCGGTTCCGAATGTAAAAGAGGAACACATTTAGTGTACTGTCAAACTGTAAACAGATGTAGTAGGCTAATAGATTATATTTTGTTCCCAGGATTTGATAATTCATGCGACCTGTCCGCAGTGTTAGGAATCCTGGCGAATGCGTCTATTTTTCATGCTGGAATGATTCCACTTAATGCCAAGACCGTGCGCTCTAAAGTTAGGAATGAGTGGGGGCATTGCAATTTTGACCACTGGACTGATCCTGAGTTCCAGAATTGTTTTCAGCTCATGGAAAAATTGCTCCATTCATTGGGGCTGCCAAGGGCAGATGAAACTAAAATACTTTCTAACCTTTGCGACTGGAAGAAAAAGGGTGAGTATTGTCAATAGTCTATACTTTTCGAGAAGATATTCAAATACTTTTCCCAGTTCTCACATCGTACCAAAACAAATCGGTGAAGGCAAAACATTCCGCATTTAAGTGTAAGTTCGTCAGGTGAAATGCGCCCGAGTTATCGGCATTTCTGCCTCCATTCGCGCGTCATGTATCAGTATTATCGATATGATAAGAGAAAAACGAGAGAAAAAAGGACTTTTGTACTAATATAGTGAAGGCCCATACTGCTGCTTCGGCTGATACTAAATTAACTTTTTCCTTCTCGATGATCTGTTGTCAGGCGTTTTTCTTTCCTGTTTATCTCAGATAAATAGATGCGAATTTGGCCTGTTCATCCATGGCAGGCGTTGGGGACCGGTAATTTATTTTGTAAGTGTTGGACAGAGCAGTGGAAGTTTATGGTCCCAAAATTGTTCTTACGCCTCCCCCTTCCCCCGCTCTAGCTCCCCTGGAGTTCCACTTTCTTTTCGGATGAACCCTCCCAAAACAAAGGGAATACGAGTTACGTTCCATGTCAAACTAACAGTTGCCTCTAAAATAGACTCGTCACTCAGTCAAGTAGGATGGCTTAGTGTACCATGTTTTTTTCAATGACCATTGGTCCCCTTTGTTTTTAGGTGACCTCCCCTAATGTCAGTTTCACCCTCCCCCCCCCCCCCCAATTCTGCTCATTAAAGATGAACGGTCCCTTGTTTATTGGGAAAATTAACGAAATGATACAAAGAATAGGCTTACTTCTTCTCAGTTTGAGTCATGACAATGGGTTTCGCAGCCCTTTTAATGCAAAGAGGCGGGTTGTGAAGGCGATTTGAGACATACCGTAAATCACTTTTTTAGGTGTGGAGCTGTGCTTGGGCTGCCCCGTGGATAAGGATTTGATGAAACTCGTCGGTGACCAAGTGACCAACCTGATAATTGACGTAGAATTGATGCAGAAATCTGACTGTGATGAGACAATAAGCATTGCCCTGCAAAATATCAGTCGTGAAATTGACCAGCGCATAACCGAAATTGAGAATCGAATAGAAGTAGAACGAAGGGAACAATTACAAAAGAACCAAGCTTTCTCTGTCGCGATTGAAGATCTTTCTGACGACGTGACGATGCTCGAAGTACGCCAAGATGAAAGTGAAGAAACCATTGCTGAGTTAGAAAGAAAGCAAAATGTCTTAGTAGAATCTGTGACTTCAAAGGTAGAAGTTCTAGAAAGGAAAACTGAAGAGACAGATTCTAGGGTGAAGGTACTGGAATCGTCGCTGGAAGGTCGTCTAAACACTTCTGCCAAGGATGTCGCTTTTCTGGCACCCAAACGTAATTCTTCATTTTGTGGTCGTGAGAACGAGCTAACTGCCATTGCAGCTAACCTAAAGGAAAACACAAGTAGTTGTGCGGACACAGCCATATGCGGTCTTGGTGGGGTAGGAAAAACCTCACTTGCAGTTGAATTTATCTGGAGACACAAGAATGATTATCCAGGTGGCGTTTACTGGATTTCAGGCGAAAACAACAGAGCCTTCCAAAGTTCTGTCAGAGAAATGGCACTTGAGATGCAGATAACAACATTTGATAATGATTTTTCCTTCACTTTAACAAAAGCCCTTGCTTGGTTAAAGAAGCAGAGTCAGTTGTGGTGTTTGGTCGTTGATAATCTGGACGAGTTAGAAATGTCTGAAGACATTCGTAAGCTACTCAGGGGGAAATGGAAGCAGGGAGCGCATGGTCATATCATCGTTACGACCAGAAGAGAACCAAGGGAAATTCGTAAAGAAGCAGGAGTTGAGGAACGGTCTTGTGTTGAGTTAAAATGTTTCACTCAAGAAGAGAGCGTTGAATTTATACGGAAGCAAACGGGCAAAATGGAGGAAGAAAACATCGAAATTGAAGAGCTGGCGAGTGAGCTCGATGGGCTTCCCTTGGCTCTTGATCAAGCCACGGCGTACATGAGATACCTCCCTTGTTCAATAAAAGATTATGTTGAGCAGTTTAGAGTACAGAAGGGCGAGCTTCTAAAAAAGATGAAAGCGCAAGAACCAGATGAATGCACATCTTCTGATCGCTTGGCGGTGCACACCACGTGGCTGATGAATTTTCATCACATCACTAACAGTGATCGGTATAATAAAGAGGTCCGTGTAGCTGCCACTCTTGTAATGGAGGTGTTCGCTTACCTCGGTCCCGATGATATTCCAAGTGTAGTGATCAATGAGGGTCTGCCACCAGTAGAACGCCCAGGTGTGGTTGATGTGATAAGCAGCCCGTTTGGACGGAAGGAGGTGATGTCCCTTCTTACAAATTTATCCCTCTTTCAACAGTTCGGAGAAAATTCCTGTTATGTCCATCGTCTAGTTCAAGAAGTTATCCGTGGTTGGATGCACGAAAAGCGAAAAGAGGACACTTTCAACAGGGAATTTTTTACCACGGAATTTGCCTTTATTGCTGGGACACGATTCCTGCACCATGCGTTTGTGAATACACGTTCGCCTGTCGAGGTATGTGAACGCTTTGGAGAGCGGAATGTTATAGTTAGTGTTGAAAACATTCCTCTGCTTACTCTTTGGGGGAAGTTGGCCTCGCACGGAACCTATTTGCAAGAACATTTGCTTAAATTCACTGCAGAGAATGAGGAATCGGCGTCTGCTTTGCTTCATACAGAGGAAACCGTGCGCCTGCTAAATGAAGTAGCAATGTCTTTCAGTGTGGCACGCGAGAAAGTTAAAGCTCAAGAAATGCAGAAACGAAAACTGGAATTTCTCGCTCATCTCAAACAGCCACCTTCTGAACAAACATTGAAAGTTCTTCTTTATTTTAACATGCCACTGAAACACAGGTACTACAAATTGATATCTCATTGTATGAGGGAACGGCCTTCTAATCGTGAGGATTCTAGTGAAGCTGAAAATAATGCTGATCAGCTAAGAGGAGATGGAAACCTTGCTGTACGAAGTGAAGAGTACGAGAAAGCGTTACGTCTGTACACCAAAGCCATTGAACTTAACTCGAAGGACTATCGTCTCTATTCCAGCAGAGCTCTTTGTCACTTGAAACTTAACAAGCCAAGGAAAGCTTTAAGTGATTGTATTGAGTGTCTTTCACTCAAGCGTAATTACAGCACAGCACTTCACCGCAAGGCATGGGCTCTTCACGAGCTTGTCAAAAGTGGTTCCGACCATCTGAAAGGGTGTGCCCTGGCAACTGCGGCGTTGGCTTTACACCTCAACCCCAAAGAAAACTTTCAAAATCCCCCCCGCAGGTATGAAGTAATCGAAAACAGCAATCAACTAGAGCAGGAACTACAAATGCCACAACCAAACAAAACGCTTTTGTTACTTGAAGGCGTGTATTCTGTACAATCTGAGTTCGCTGTCGTTATGGATCTTCAGATTGTGGGTCTTGGTACTGGTGCTGTCTTAATTTGTAAACATGGTTTCGTGGTTCACAATGCTAAGTGCTATCTTGAAAATGTTATGTTTCCACGTAACATTCCTCCTTTCGTATTGGACACGGTATTAAATGGAAAGTGCACTATCGATTTAAATGTTTTGTTTCCAAGGGGCATTCCTCCTTTGGTGTGCCAAGGCCAAACCGCAGCTATTCGGATGAGCCACTGTCAAATCTCTGCCGGATATTCAGGCTGCAAAGACTATCCAGAATGTAATGGTGGTCAGGGATGCATAGCTACTTTAATTAAAAAGCCTTTGTGTCATCGAACCAACAGATGTGATACACCAGAAGTTTCTGGCATTAAAGGAGACCTAGCTGGAATTCTGGTTTGTGACGGTGGCGTCGGGTACATAGACCACTGTCGAATTTTTGAGTGTGGCGGCGGTGGTGGTTTGGTTCACGGAGAAGGATCACGCTTGTTTCTCAGGAATTGTGAGGTGTACAGTAACTATCAAGCTGGCTTGGAGGCAAGAGAAGGAGCTGAGCTTGTTGCAACAGAAAACAAAGTTTATGACAATGGTACTCATGGTTTCTTATTAGGTCCAGACGCAGGACGCTGTTTAATACTTAGTAACAAGATATTCGAAAATCACAAAGAAGGTGTAGCTGTGCTGAAAAGCAAACAGGAAGTCACTGTAGATAGCAATGAGATTTATCACAATATGGCCTTTGGTTTTTCTTTGCAAGATTGTCATCTGTCTATTACTAACAACAAAATATTTGAGAACGGATTCTGGGGAATTCTTTTGAAGTCAAGAACTTCAGCAAAAATAGAGGAAAATGACGTATTTCTTAATAAGTGTGGTGGAATTTTCATAGGCATTAATTTTGCTGGGAAAATCATTATCCAGTCAAATGTTGTGCGAGACCATGCTGGACCTTGGCTTGAATATCAAGACATGGCAGAAAGTTTCGGAAACGAGAGCACGTTTTCCAAGTCAGATCCGATCTTCCACCTTCCACCAGGAGAGACGACGTATTACTCATGGCCACCCACCATTGAAAGGAATCAAGAATTTAATAACACAGAGGGTTTGCTTCATCCAGCAGGTGAGCTTGCAGGAGTGCAATCCAGGTGCTGCCATTGTTCCAAAGAATTGCGTGATATCAACTTTGAAAGGTGTCCTGAATGTTATATTGCCGTTTACTGTGGACGAGAATGCATGGACAAACACTGGCCAAAGCACAAATCATTGTGCTCCCTGTTAAAGAGTCGATACTCCGCAACAGCTGAGTTCATCCCGCTTCCCATCACACAAGGCACCCATTTGTTTGAAACTCAAATCCTTAGGTCGCACTTAAAAGGAATCGAGGAAGGTCTTCTACTCAAAAGGGACAGTCACCAGGCATTTATTGTAAAGATCCAAACTCAACCGCTGAATTTTCACCCGAACCAGTTGTTGCATGTTTACGACCGAAGTCTCAATGTGGACGATGGCATTCAAAGCAGTGTCGTTTTCAACATGGTTATGGAATTCGGCGTTTTGGAACAATTAAATAAATTAACAACAAAGAAGGCATTTTTCTGGGCATCCTTTGCTGACGAAGGAAAGAAACTGAACATTTTCCTAAATCATTTGGCTCCTTACCAAGAGTGGTGAACATATTTTCTTTCTCAGCTGAGTTGACAGATCAGACGTATTTTCACGTATCTGGGAAGCTAGTGAACGCTTTTAAGAAGTTCTGAGCATTGTTCCTTAACAATAGGCTATCATTCTGGAACAGTACTTAGAATTCATGTTAACTAAGGAACTGAAAGTTTCGCGAATATGTTCCGTGATCAGATAAGTCTTTTCAAAGACTGATGAACACGAAACAGTGATTGATCTGTGAATTGTCAGTTTCATGATCAGTCCGCTTATCGTTAGTCAGATTTCCGTGGGTCTATTGTTAGTTATACGGTAATAATTTACCAAGATTTTACTGGGTGTAAACTTGACGAACGCTGACATGGGATGTCAGTATTCCGAGTTAGAAGACTCTATTGTAGAGCGGTTTTCAATTGCATTTCAAACGTAATTCGCGTTTCCTTTGCTTTTGCAATACTTCGCTCTGTGATTGGCTTAAAAAAGTCGCGCCTCTTTTTCGACCAACTAGAAGTAAAACCAAATCCAAGTAAAGCCAAATCCAACTGTCTCAGTAGCACGCGTTTCCCGCCCTCGGCATCTCATTTACATGTATTTGCTTCGAGTTGAGTAATTTGTTGTGGTTTGGTAGGGTAAAACAATTGAAAAGCGCTTTATTTACGGAAGTAAATCGGACTGAAATGTTGTTTCAAAATAATGTATTTTAGAAATTGCTTGTTATCCTTTTTTGTGTCACATAAAGGGTTATCGACTCAGATTGAGTGCGACTTTAAGTGCGCATGGTTTAGTTTTTAACAATTTCACAGCGGTCAAACACGACGCGAGCGCAGTTTCTGACTACCACAGACGAAAGTTAAGAGCTTCATTTTAACCGCACAACTTAACGCGGTTTCTGAAAACTTTAGTTTGTTAGATTTTTACATGTATTCGAAATGAAATAACTGTCATCCACAAGTTTTATCTGCGTGAAATTTGGTTTTATGCATCGTTTTCTCGCGAACAGTTCACACTTGTAATCGTTTAATCTCCTACGCAGCTGTTATTAGTGGTTCACACGCAGCGTACCGTTCCCGTGACGACGAGTGATAACGGCTGCATAGGAGATTAGTAAACGTTTATAAAACAGATTCAAACTTCAAGACTATGAGAAACCGGAAGTGACCTGGGTTTTTTACCTTTGGCCTGTGAATGTCACGCCACTCTCCAACCTTGTTTCCAGGGTCTTTGGGTTGGCAATCCAAGACGGATCTCGTTCTTAGGGCCTGTTTACATGGAAGGAGGGTAACCCTCCTACAAGGGTTACCCTCCTAGAAGGGTTACCCTTTTCTATTGTTTTTCCCGGTTTCGTTTACATGAGAGGTAGGGTCACCCTAGGAGGAGGGTTACCCTATCTGCTTGCTAGGGTAACCCTTCTAGAAGGGACAACTTCTTGTTTATTTAAGCCATGTAAAAGGTCGAGGTAGGGTTACCCTCCTAAGAGGGACAAGTCTAGCGGGATCGGATTACTGTCACATTGCCGCCAGACTGTTTAAAATATAATAATAACAAATGGCTTTACGCGCTTATAAACCTGGAGAATTATTTCGTCGACCTATGCTGGCAAGATTGAATCAAAAGGACGAAGAAGAAAGTAATATTAGTTTGGAGGCCGGAATAGATCATTCTGGTGAAATCGTTCTGGTAAAAGGCGAAGGCCTTGACCTAAAAGATTCACCACACGGAGTCAGCCACTGGAAAATATAAACACAAGTAATAATAAATCAAGAGACGAGTCTTCAGCCAAAAAGGCAAAGAAATGAGCATGGACGCCCGAAGCCGCTGAGGTGCTTCTCAACTACGTAAACGAATTTCGAAGTGCGAAGCTGATCCGCATGATGGTTTCAGGTTTCCGCGCCTTTAGCTGGTAAGACAGCCCCAGGGATAACCCTACACATGTAAAGAAGGGCTATCTTTTGACCCTCCAAGGAGGGTAACCCTTTTAGGAGGGTTACCCTCCTTCCATGTAAACAGGCCCTTAGAGTCTCCATCTCTACTGATCAGTTTTCACACTCAATCTCGTATTCATAGTTAGCCTGCATAACTGGGGGTATTGTCTGGTAAGGTAACGTTTTAGCGGTGGAGCCGCCATGAGCGGCGTAAGCCGCAAGAACTACCCATTCCCTTCGCCGCTCAAACGTCGCGCAAGCAATCCCGCCAGCTTGGCAGGCCAATTCACGGTTGGTTGTGAAGGTCTCTGCAACCTCGTCCCCTTGGACTTCTCGGCAATGGCGAGGCGCCGCTATAGGTTGAGGTTGAGGTCGGTGCATTGTGTGATGGCATATTGAATTCATTGAAAAACCCTGATCTCACCAAAAAAGAAGGGTCTTGTCTTCACTGAAATATCAATCTCCCTTCATTTTTCAAGGTTGGCATGTTCCCTCCATTGCAGTCGGTTTGGTACCATTTTCCATTTTATTGAGTTATGTTCACTAATTTTCGCTCTCGCATATTTCGTATCGTCTGATTTTCCCAGTTTTATCTCGTGTGGTTGCCGGATAGCAACCAAGAGATATTGTGATCGGAATTGTGCTTTCCTGTTGTTATTTTCGAGAACTTTCATGTAGATTCGGTGTTGTTCGTGTGATGTTCGGTATTCCCAAGAGAGCAACTACGCTGTGTCTTTGGGCCTTGTCGGAGATATTCGTTATTTTTAGGCGGTGATGTATGAGATAACAGGAGCTCCTGCTGACTTGTGTCATTTCTCATTAATTTCACGCTCCGCAGTATGTAATATATATGTTGCGGTAAAACCTCAGAGAAATAGCGTTAGGTCACAGCGAACAGTGATATTTTGTCAGGGACTATCGTGATTATACTCGGTGAGTTGATTATGAAGCATACACAGTTGATGAGAACAGTCGATTTCCGGTTTTGATTACATAATAATCTTGAATAGTCCAATTTTTGACTGAGACATTGTAGTGGAGGTATGTTTTTCGTGAGCTGTCGTGAAGATTCAGTGATGTTTGCAAGCTCTTTAGTTTTCCCAAGAGAGGAACTTCGCTGCAACATCTGACTATGTCAGAGTCACTTTCGTTATTTTTTAGACGCTCATATATCACATAACTAAGATGTTTGGGAATCCTGCTGTTTTGAGTGATAAATTGTGTCCTTTATCAATGATTCCACGCTGAGTAATATTTCAATACAGTGGAATCCCGATTTTTCGAACCTCCTGGGGAAAAAGAAATTGGTTCGAATTATCGAGGGTTCGAGAAATCGGGGGTAAAATTACAGTGTTTGACTGGTGAGGGGAATTCAGTTTTGGTTCGAATTATCGGGAGTTTCGAAAAACCGAGGGTTCGAGAAATCGGGATTCTACTGTATGTTGCGATAAAATGTGAGGGAAATGGCGTTAGATCACAGCGAACAGCGGTGTGTTCTTAGGATAGGTTTTGCCAGGACCATATCGTGATTTTACTTGTGTTGACTGTGAAGCATACACAGTCGACGAGAACAGTCTATGCAGTCTATGTCATGTTTTGATTACATGATAGTCTTGTATGGTGCAATGTCTGATTCTGCTGATGTGACTGAAAGTGGAATTGTGTGTTGGACATTGACGACATTCAATTCACCTTTTGCGTCTTCTGTCCATTGGCGATTGCAAGAGACACATAGAAAGGATTGTTTTAACAAGAGAAAACAGGAATCACGAAGGTAACAATTTGTTCTGTTAAGAAGCGACTGAAAGGAATATTTTGTTATTCTATTTTGACGTAACGCGGAGACGCTTGTTGAGTGTGCTAATGGAAGGTTAACGGTGTCGGAAGCCTTAAGACTGGCTGAAATGCGGTTGAAAGGTTTTGGGACGGTCAAAAACCACAAGGACAATATGTGAGCTGGTATGTACGCTTAATTGACTATTTATTGTCATTTTTAGTTTCCTGGCTAAACTGGCGATCAGGTTCCAAACAAATCCTTATATTTTGACACGGAAGTGGTCTACTGTGAGCATGGGTCCCCTGTGCAACAACCACGAGATCTAGCCCGTGGGACGGTAATTTTCCTACACCGCGAAAACTTAAACTCGCTGAATGAGGTAGATCTCCTTTCCTAAGCAGCAGTAGATCTCCTTTTTCTAAGCAGCAGTCGCTTTTCTAGCAACCTCTTGACTAGCCTTGAAGGCGGCATTTCTTTTCTTGACAAACTTTCATCACTCTTACAAGATCGTAAATCGAGAGGAATTGGTCGTAGACTACGAGCTGTCTCTCCTTCCCTCAGGGTCAGGGATAGTCGAGCGAAAACAACACGCGAGCGATCGTCCAAATCGCCTACCGCGTGGAAACGTGACACGCGTGTGTTGAGCTGCTTGGCCGTAGAGAAGCTCGTACGCAACGCGTATGTGAAATAAAATAACGTTCGGGCAGTTGAGAGTGCACGCGCGTAAGTCTAGCATAAGGTCGCAAAAAGGCAGTCTTGGTTTGGATTTACGGCACCAAATGCAACAGATAAGGTTGTTGGTGATGCACGTAAAATACGATGAGATCTTCAGTTGTCCTTGTCCCGGCATACTCAATCGAACCCAATCGAACTGTATTCCAATCGAACTCAATCGATGGATTGAGTTCGATTGAATTCGGCAATCGAACGAAGTCGAACTCACACAAAAAAATTGGACAATCGAACTCAATCTATGTTCAATCTACCGTTCGATTTCCGAACTCTTAATTTTTGTAAAACTGGTGTTGAAAATCAATAACAAGGTTTTGGAGGCTCGAGTTACTTCAGTATAACACGTGTTTTTCGTAACAACACAATTCCTGGAGAAATGGCTTCAGATGCACTGAGGGTTGTTAGCTTTAAATGCATAGTAAAAGGCTACGAAGAGTACCGCTTTGACGTGAAGGAGGGCGAAGAGTTCAAAGTTTTAAAGAAAATAGGCAAGAAAGGCCGTGCTTTTCGAGTTGCAAATGAGCGCAGACAATTAGGTCACCTTCAACGTGAACTGGTTGCGTCCCTGTGACCTTTTTCATGAAAGTAATACTTCAAGTTGTCATCATTTTGCAATTGCAAGTTAACTTACAATGAAAACGGTCCAGTAGTTCCAGAATACGGTAAAACATGGGAATAATGATAGCTTTGTTCTAAATTGTTCTTTTTACTGCCGTGGACAGTTTAGTTTTGTTATTGAGTTATTAAAAAAAGGACGAGAAAAACGTGTATTCGATGGCCTTGCCTTGTATGTAGGTTTACCAGAGCTTGCGTACAGTAGCCAAGCGGGCAGTCAGACCACATAACATGACCTTTGTCCGAGCGAATTTACTCACCGAACACAATCGAACGCAATCCATTGGACTGTGTTCGCTTGAGTTCGGTAGCCGAACTCAATCAAACACAATCCAATGGATTGAGTTCGATTGGGTTCGATTTGTTAAATTAAATTCGATTGAAATTATGAATATAAGAAATTCATATATTTGAACTGCGGAATGAAGAAATAAATGTAAAGAAGATCCTCGCAGTTATTAACGCAACTTATGCAGTTGCGAAAAGAAAGCCTGAAAAATCAGGCTTGCCGGGATTCGAACCCTGACCTCTGCGATACCGGTGCAGCGCTCTAACCAATTGAGCTAACAAGCCAACTGGGAGCTGGTCATTAAATTGGTTCGTAATATACCCGGGAAAGGTGAAGATGAAATTATGAATATATGAAATTCATATATTTGAACTGCGGAATGAAGAAATAAATGTAAAGAAGATCCTCGCAGTTATTAACGCAACTTATGCAGTTGCGAAAAGAAAGTCTGAAAAATCAGGCTTGCCGGGATTCGAACCCTGACCTCTGCGATACCGGTGCAGCGCTCTAACCAATTGAGCTAACAAGCCAACTGGGAGCTGGTCATTAAATTGGTTCGTAATATACCCGGGAAAGGTGAAGATGAAATTATGAATATATGAAATTCATATATTTGAACTGCGGAATGAAGAAATAAATGTAAAGAAGATCCTCGCAGTTATTAACGCAACTTATGCAGTTGCGAAAAGAAAGTCTGAAAAATCAGGCTTGCCGGGATTCGAACCCTGACCTCTGCGATACCGGTGCAGCGCTCTAACCAATTAATGACCAGCTCCCAGTTGGCTTGTTAGCTCAATTGGTTAGAGCGCTGCACCGGTATCGCAGAGGTCAGGGTTCGAATCCCGGCAAGCCTGATTTTTCAGGCTTTCTTTTCGCAACTGCATAAGTTGCGTTAATAACTGCGAGGATCTTCTTTACATTTATTTCTTCATTCCGCAGTTCAAATATATGAATTTCATATATTCATAATTTCATCTTCACCTTTCCCGAGTATAACCAATTTAATGACCAGCTCCCAGTTGGCTTGTTAGCTCAATTGGTTAGAGCGCTGCGCCGGTATCGCAGAGGTCAGGGTTCGAATCCCGGCAAGCCTGATTTTTCAGGCTTTCTTTTCGCAACTGCATAAGTTGCGTTAATAACTGCGAGGATCTTCTTTACATTTATTTCTTCATTCCGCAGTTCAAATATATGAATTTCATATATTCATAATTTCATCTTCACCTTTCCCGGGTATAACCAATTTAATGACCAGCTCCCAGTTGGCTTGTTAGCTCAATTGGTTAGAGCGCTGCACCGGTATCGCAGAGGTCAGGGTTCGAATTCCGGCAAGCCTGATTTTTCAGGCTTTCTTTTCGCAACTGCATAAGTTGCGTTAATAACTGCGAGGATCTTCTTTACATTTATTAAATTCGATTGGTACGGAAATCGAACTCACACAAAGTTCGGTGTTCGATTTCGTTCGATTGCCGGAATCAATCGAACTCAATCCACGGATTGAGTTCGATTGAATTCGATTGAGTTCCATTTCCGAAAGTTCGATTGACTATGCCGGGCCTTGTGTGGTTGCAAGGCGAGCTCATCACACGCACGTCAGCTTTCAAGGCGGCAGGTGATTTTCACGCTCGCTCGTGCATGCGTTATTTTCGCTCGGCCATCCCTGATCGGAAAGAGAGACGGCTCGTAGTCTAAATTGGTCGGTGCCATTACCCCCTGGATAACCAACCTCACGACCCGTTACTATTTACTTGCTAAAACCAGGAGCCGTCTACCCTGGGTACCAGAGGATTTTTCCTCGCTAGCGTCGGGCGAAATCGGCCGGAGGCCGAGCCGCTACAGCCTCTGGCACCCAGGGTAGGAACCGCCATCACCCTGTTACAATGCACTTTGGCTTGAGGACATCACTGACAGTCCAGTCAATATACAAAACGTGAACACCAGTGTTTTTGTATGCTAACTTTAATGGCTGTTTTTTTTTTTTTTGTCACTGTAAAATTTCTATTGATCTTAACCAAGAAATCGACTGTATAAAATCGGTTTGAGTCTTATTAAACTGTCAGACTATTTCTGCTGAGAGCAAACCTGCGATCAGGCTCTATTAAATTTCGTTTCTTTCAATTTAATAAACGATTCCCGCGGGAAGCACTGCTATGATTCGGCCTGTTCGCAAGTTACTATCGAGATATAGGGATAAATTGCAAGAAACTAGATCAAGAAATAAATGTCATTGTTATCTATGGCAGGTTTCCAGAGTCATCCATTCTGCCGTTCAATCTATCCATAGTTATGATCTATCCACAAGTCCAATGCAAAAAGACAGCAGTAGTATCATATGCTGAGCAAAATCATAGCAGTTTTTATGGAGAGGTTATCTTGACTTAAAAAGCTTCTGAACCACCACACAACGCTCACGCGAGTAAAACACGTGATTTCGACGACAGCGACGGCCTGACTTCCATTTAAAGGTTGATGAATGTAAAATGTTCTTGAAGTAATATATAGAACGATGGCAAAGCATCGTTCCCTGTTACTGCAACACAAAAGGCAGTCTTTGATGTGGCATTAACCGCGGAGGAGCAAGAAAAACTTCCACCAATCAGTTACTGGTGACAGTGACTGTTACAGCGTGACAGTGACACACAAAAATAATATTTTTTGCCCCAGATCTCCCTCGGTCAAAAAGAGTTTATTTCTGTCAGGCGTTATTTAGCTTTTAACTTTGGCTGATAAAATAGCTACGAAGCGCAATCTTGCTCAAAATTTTCTCTCCGTAAGAGCGTAGCAATGTTTTAAAGTGCCACTGAAAGGGTCAGAGCGATTTGAAAAGAAGAAAGCAATAAACGAACAGGATTTGAAGTTCGAGGGCCGATCGATCGATCGCAGCGATTTGTGAAAACAAGAGGTTAATCTGAGCTCGTTTTATTTTGTTTTGCCTTATTTATTGCCACCACAGCTTCATATGTTATTTACCCATCATCTCTCTGCTAGTTGGGTAAAGAAAGTCAAGCGAAAACAGAATAAATCGCATGAATTTGCCAAAGTATTTTACACTTTAAGAAGCTGTGTATTCTTCTTACATCATCGCTATTCATAATTTACGCTGGAAAGCGCATGCGTATGTGTCTTAACTTTGAGTTCTAGTTCGAACTAAGAGGGGTTACCTGTGATAGCTTACCACATGTGTGAGAAACACAAACTGACAGATATAAAAGAAAGACGGTACTTTATATTATTAGTTCACAAATTCTGGTGGAGTCTAGGGGGGTGAAAGTTGGCCACTTTCTGAACCCTGTTTGACAACTCGTGCAGATGGTGTATTACGGAGTAGTAGGGGGATATCTGCCAGTGGACGGTATCTCCGGGTAAACCCGCTCCAGCCCTACTGGTGACAGGGGGTGCTCAGAGTTCTCCTCGGAGTTCTCAACCTCGCTTCCAGAGGTTACGGTGGTATGATACCCTAGAGTTCGAGGTTTCGAACGCAAAAGTCATTTTTTTGAAAACGGCAAAATTGTAGCCTTTAGTCACTTGTGAATGCTACCGTGAAAGTATTTCACTTGATTTCCAGCATTAAATAGGCGAAATTGACAAAATCTGAACAACAGTACGAATTTTTCCATAGCAACCAATGTTTACATTTATTAAATGCGAAAAAAATGACTTTCTAAAAGGAAAATCCCCCCCCCCCTTGCCTCCCTGTACAAACCAACGTCAGTGCTCTTCTAGCGAAACACCTGCATAAGAAGAAGAGAGATTTTTGGTCTCTGCGTTTTAATTTGCAAAACAAGTCCTAGCTCTTACAGAAAACATGTTCTTCTGAACAGGAAAGTCATTCAACTTAAATTTCAGTGTGACAAATTTCATTTGACAATAGTTTTAGGGCAACAAGCGACGAATTACTGTCGAGAATTCGTTCCTCTATCTTTAAGACCGTTTTTCTCGAATAACAGAATTTAATGGAATAGACGAACTCTTAACAAAGATATCTCCCTTGCATTTTAACCTACTGTTGTGAAATTTTCGTCAATATTAAAGTACTGTTTTTTCGGTGCAATGAACCTAAAAAAAGAGTAAACAGGTTTGAAATACGTCTCATTAATTGACTCTTTGTCTATTTATTATTTCCTGTTACCTGAAGTTTTAAGAAAAGCTTTTTTAAAAAAATCGAATGAAGGGAAACTGGGTCCCTCAAAAAAGTGCTGGTTTTGGTGCAACCATAGTTAGTAGTAGTTAGTACTATGGTGCAACGGCCCCAGCACAAAAGCACCCCAGATCCCGTTGCGGCACCAAAAAACATTCCATTTGGCACTATTTTTATCGAATTTGGCGATACTAAAACATGCTGCACTTTTTCAGGGCTTGAATTAGCCCCCAAAAGCAGAAAAAAGCTAACTGGCGCTCTCACCTGCATGCACAAAGGTCCAAAATGCATTCAATCCCTCTGGGACCATCCGAAAAAAATTCCTTTTGTGCAAAAGCACAAAGAAGGCGCGATATGTGCGATCCTTAGGGAAAAAACCCTATTTTTGGCCTTCCCAGAGACTAAAAAAGGTGTTGTTAACTGCGCAAGGCTGCGCAAGTCTGCGCACTGGCCCAATAATAATGCAAATCCCTCGGGGCTATCAGAAAAAAAACTTTATTGTGTAGAAAGTCTGCGATTTTGTCGATAAGGTGGGAATTTCTGTTTTGAGAGGGGTGGGGTGGGTCCCTCAAAAAAGTGCTGGTTTTGGTGCAACGGCCCCAGCACAAAAGCACCCCAGATCCCGTTACCGCACCAAAAAACATTCCATTTGGCACTATTTTTATCGAATTTGGCGATACTAAAACATGCTGCACTTTTTCAGGGCTTGAATTAGCCCCCAAAAGCAGAAAAAGGCTAACTGGCGCTCTCAGCTGCATGCACAAACGTCCAAAATGCATTCAATCCCTCCGGGACCATCCGAAAAAAATTCCTTTTGTGCAAAAGCACAAAGAAGGCGCGATATGTGCGATCCTTAGCGAACCAACCCCATTTTGGAGCATTCCCAGAGGCTAAAAAAGGTGTTGTTAACTGCGCAAGGCTGCCCAAGTCTGCGCACTGGTCCAATAATAATGCAAATCCCTCGGGGCTATCAGAAAGAAAAGTTTATTGTGTAGAAAGTCTGCGATTTTGTCGATAAGGTGGGAATGTCTGTTTTGAGAGGGGTGGGGTGGGTCCCTCAAAAAAGTGCTGGTTTTGGTGCAACGGCCCCAGCACAAAAGCACCCCAGATCCCGTTACCGCACCAAAAAACATTCCATTTGGCACTATTTTTATCGAATTTGGCGATACTAAAACATGCTGCACTTTTTCAGGGCTTGAATTAGCCCCAAAAAGCAGAAAAAGGCTAACTGGCGCTCTCAGCTGCATGCACAAAGGTCCAAAATGCATTCAATCCCTCCGGGACCACCCGAAAAAAATTCCTTTTGTGCAAAAGCACAAAGAAGGCGCGATATGTGCGATCCTTAGGGAAAAAACCCCATTTTTGGCCTTCCCAGAGGCTAAAAAAGGTGTTGTTAACTGCGCAAGGCTGCGCAAGTCTGCGCACTGGTCCAATAATAATGCAAATCCCTCGGGGCTATCAGAAAGAAAAGTTTATTGTGTAGAAAGTCTGCGATTTTCCCGATAAGGTGGGAATGTCTGTTTTGAGAGGGGTGGGGTGGGTCCCTCAAAAAAGTGCTGGTTTTGGTGCAACGGCCCCAGAACAAAAGCACCCCAGATCCCGTTGTGGCACCAAAAACATTCCATTTGGCACTATTTTTATCGAATTTGTCGATACTAGAACATGCTGCACTTTTTCAGGGCTTGAATTAGCCCCCAAAAGCAGAAAAAAGCTAACTGGCGCTCGCCGCTGAATGCACAAAGGTCCAAAATGCATTCAATCCCTCCAGGACCATACGAAAAAAATTCCTTTTGTGCAAAAGCACAAAGAAGGCGCGATATGTGCGATCCTTAGGGAAAAAACCCAATTTTTGGCCTTCCAAGAGGCTAAAAAGGGTGTTGTTAACTCTGCAAGGCTGCGCAAGTCTGCGCACTGGCCCAATAATAATGCAAATCTCTCGGGGCTATCAGAAAAAAAAGTTTCCTGTGTACAAAGTCTGCGATTTTGTCGACAAGGTGAGAATGTCTCTTTTGAGAGGGGTGGGGTGGGTCCCTCAAAAAAGTGCTGGTTTTGGTGCAACGGCCCCAGCACAAAAGCACCCCAGATCCCGTTGCGGCACCAAAAAACATTCCATTTGGCACTATTTTTATCGAATTTGGCGATACTAAAACATGCTGCACTTTTTCAGGGCTTGAATTACCCCCAAAAGCAGAAAAAGGCTAACTGGCGCTCTCAGCTGCATGCACAAAGGTCCAAAATGCATTCAATCCCTCTGGGACCATCCGAAAAAAATTCCTTTTGTGCAAAAGCACAAAGAAGGAAGGATATGTGCGATCCTTAGGGAACCAACCCCATTTTGGAGCATTCCCATGGGCTAAAAAAGGTGTTGTTAACTGCGCAAGGCTACGCAAGTCTGCGCACTGGTCCGATAATAATGCAAATCCCTCGGGGCTATCAGAAAAAAAAGTTAATTGTGTAGAAAGTCTGCGATTTTGTCGATAAGGTGGGAATGTCTGTTTTTAGAGGGGTGGGGTGGGTCCCTCAAAAAAGTGCTGGTTTTGGTGCAACGGCCCCAGCACAAAAGCACCCCAGATCCCGTTGCGGCACCAAAAAACCTTCCATTTGGCACTATTTTTATCGAATTTGGCGATACTAAAAAGTGCTGCACTTTTTCAGGGCTTGAATTAGACTCAAAAAGAAAAAAAAAGCTAATTGGCGCTCTCAGCTGCGTGCACAAAGGTCCCAAATGCATTCAATCCCTCTGTGACCATCCGAAAAAAATTCCTTTTGTGCAAAAGCACAAAGAAGGCGCGATATGTGCGATAATTAGGGAAAAGACCCCATTTTTGGCCTTCCCAGAGGCTAAAAAAGGTGTTGTTAACTGCGCAAGGCTGCGCAAGTCTGTGCACTGGCCCAATAATAATGCAAATCCCTCGGGGCTATCAGAAAAATAAGTTTATTGTGTAGAAAGGCGCGATATGTGCGATCCTTAGGGAAAAAAACCCAATTTTTCGCCTTCCCAGAGGCTAAAAAAGCTAATTCACAGTCTCAGCTGCATGCACAAAGGTCCCAAATGCATTTAATCCCTCTGGGACCATCCGAAAAAAATTCCTTTTGTGCAAAAGCACAAAGAAGGCGCGATATGTGCGATCCTTATGGAAAAACCCCATTTTTGGCCTTCCCAGAGGCTAAAAAAGGTGTTGTTAACTGCACAAGGTTGCGCAAGGCTGCGCAAGTCTGCGCACTGGCCCAATAATAATGCAAATCCCTCGGGGCAATCAGAAAAAAAAGTTTATTGTGTAGAAAGGCGCGATATGTGCGATCCTTAGGAAAAAAACCCAATTTTTGGCCTTCTGGCCTTCCCCGAGGCTAAAAAAGCTAATTGGCAGTCTCAGCTGCATGCACAAAGGTCCCAAATGCATTCAATCCCTCTGGGACCATCCGAAAAAAATTCCTTTTGTGCAAAAGCACAAAGAAGGCGCGATATGTGCGAACCTTAGGGAAAAAACCCCATTTTGGGGCATTCCCAGAGGCTAAAAAAGGTGTTGTTAACTACGCAAGGCTGCGCAAGGCTGCGCACTGTCCCAAAAATAATGCAAATCCCTCGGGGCTATCAGAAAGAAAAGTTTATTGTGTAGAAAGTCTGCGATTTTGTCGATAAGTTGGGAATTTCAGTTTTGAGAGGGGTGGGGTGGGTCCCTCAAAAAAGTGCTGGTTTTGGTGCAACGGCCCCAGCACAAAAGCACCCCTGATCCCGTTGCGGCACCAAAATACATTCCATTTGGCACTATTTTTATCGAATTTGGCGATACTAAAAAGTGCTGCACTTTTTCAGGGCTTGAATTAGCCCAAAAAAGCAGAAAAAAGCTAATTGGCGCTCTCAGCTGCATGCACGAAGATCCCAAATGCATTCAATCCCTCTGGGACCACCCGAAAAAAATTCCTTTTCTGCAAAAGCACAAAGACGGCGCGATATGTACGATCCTTAGGGAAAAAACCCCATTTCTGGAATTCCCAGAGGCTAAAAAAGGTGTTGTTAACTGTGCAAGGCTGCGCAAGTCTGCGCACTGGCCCAATAATAATGCAAATCCCTCGGGGCTATCAGAAAAAAAAGTTTATTGTGTAGAAAGGCGCGATATGTGCGATCCTTAGGGAAAAACCCCAATTTTTGGCCTTCCCCGAGGCTAAAAAAGCTAACTGCCAGTCTTAGCGGCATGCACAAAGGTCCCAAATGCATTCAATCCCTCTGGGACCATCCGAAAAAAAATTCCTTTTGTGCAAAAGCACAAAGAAGGCGCAATATGTGCGATCCTTAGGGAAAAAACCCCATTTTTGGCCTTCCCAGAGGCTAGAAAAGGTGTTGTTAACTGCGCAACGCTGCGCAAGTCTGCGCACTGGCCCAATAATAATGCAAATCCCTCGGGGCTATCAGAAAAAAAACTTTATTGTGTAGAAAGTCTGCGATTTTGTCGATAAGTTGGGAATTTCAGTTTTGAGAGGGGTGGGGTGGGTCCCTCAAAAAAGTGCTGGTTTTGGTGCAACGGCCCCAGCACAAAAGCACCCCTGATCCCGTTGCAGCACCAAAAAACATTCCATTTGGCACTATTTTTATCGAATTTGGCGATACTAAAAAGTGCTCCACTTTTTCAGGACTTGAATTAGCCCCGAAAAGCAGAAAAAAGCTAATTGGCGCTCTCAGCTTCATGCCCAAAGGTCCCAAATGCATTCAATCCCTCTGGGAACATCCGAAAAAAATTCCTTTTGTGCAAAAGCACAAAGAAGGCGCGATATGTGCGATCCTTAGGGAAAAAACCCCATTTTTGGCCTTCCCAGAGTCTCAAAAAGGTGTTGTTAACTGCGCAAGGCTGCGCAAGTCTACGCACTGGCCCAATAATAATGCAAATCCCTCGGGGCAATCAGAACAAAAAGTTTATTGTGTAGAAAGGCGCGATATGTGCGATCCTTAGGAAAAAAACCCAATTTTTGGCCTTCCCAGAGGCTAAAAAAGCTAATTGGCAGTCTCAGCTGCATGCACAAAGGTCCCAAATGCATTCAATCCCTCTGGGACCATCCGAAAAAAATTCCTTTTGTGCAAAAGCACAAAGAAGGCGCGATATGTGCGAACCTTAGGGAAAAAACCCCATTTTGGGGCATTCCCAGAGGCTACAAAAGGTGTTGTTAACTACGCAAGGCTGCGCAAGGCTGCGCACTGTCCCAAAAATAATGCAAATCCCTCGGGGCTATCAGAAAAAAAAGTTTATTGTGTAGAAAGTCTGCGATTTTGTCGATAAGTTGGAATTTCAGTTTTGAGAGGGGTGGGGTGGGTCCCTCAAAAAAGTGCTGGTTTTGGTGCAACGGCCCCAGCACAAAAGCACCCCAGATCCCGTTGCAGCACCAAAAAACATTCCACTTGGCACTATTTTTATCGAATTTGGCGATACTAAAAAGTGCTGCACTTTTTCAGGGCTTGAATTAGCCCCAAAAAGCAGAAAAAAGCTAATTGGCGCTCTCAGCTGCATGCACAAAGGTCCCAAATGCATTCAATCCGTCTGGGACCATCCGAAAAAAATTCCTTTTCTGCAAAAGCACAAAGACGGCGCGATATGTACGATCCTTAGGGAAAAAACCCCATTTCTGGAATTCCCAGAGGCTAAAAAAGGTGTTGTTAACTGTGCAAGGCTGCGCAAGTCTGCGCACTGGCCCAATAATAATGCAAATCCCTCGGGGCTATCAGAAAAAAAAGTTTATTGTGTAGAAAGGCGCGATATGTGCGATCCTTAGGGAACAACCCCAACTTTTGGCCTTCCCAGAGGCTAAAAAAGCTAACTGGCAGTCTTAGCGGCATGCACAAAGGTCCAAAATGCATTCAATCCGTCTGGGACCATCGGAAAAAAAATTCATTTTGTGCAAAAGCACAAAGAAGGCGCGATATGTGCGATCCTTAGGGAAAAAAACCCCATTTTTGGCCTTCCCAGAGGCTACAAAAGGTGTTGTTAACTGCGCAAGGCTGCGCAAGTCTGCGCACTGGCCCAATAATAATGTAAATCCCTCGGGGCTATCAGAAAAAAAAGTTTAATGTGTAGAAAGGCGCGATATGTGCGATCCTTAGGGAAAAAACCCAATTTTTCGCCTTCCCAGAGGCTAAAAAAGCTAACTGGCAGTCTCAGCTGCATGCACAAAGGTCCCAAATGCATTCAATCAATCTGGGACCATCCGAAAAACATTCCTTTTGTGCAAAAGCACAAAGAAGGCGCGATATGTGCGATCGTTAGGGAAAAAACCCCATTTTGGGGCATTCCCAGAGGCTAAGAAAGGTGTTGTTAACTACGCAAGGCTGCGCAAGGCTGCGCACTGGTCCAATAATAATGCAAATCCCTCGGGGCTATCAGAAAAAAAAGTTTTTTGTGTAGAAAGTCTGCGATTTTGTCAATAAGGTGGCAATTTCAGTTTTGAGAGGGGTGGGGTGGGTCCCTCAAAAAAGTGCTGGTTTTGGTGCAACGGCCCCAGCACAAAAGCACCCCAGATCCCGTTGCGGCACCAAAAAACATTCCATTTGGCACTATTTTTATCGAATTTGGCGATACTAAAAAGTGCTGCACTTTTTCAGGGCTTGAATTAGACTCAAAAAGAAAAAAAAAGCTAATTGGCGCTCTCAGCTGCATGCACAAAGGTCCCAAATGCATTCAATCCCTCTGGGACCATCCGAAAAAAATTCCTTTTGTGCAAAGGCACAAAGAAGGCGCGATATGTGCGATAATTAGGGAAAAGACCCCAATTTTGGCCTTCCCAGAGGCTAAAAAAGGTGTTGTTAATTGCGCAAGGCTGCGCAAGTCTGCGCACTGGCCCAATAATAATGCAAATCCCTCGGGGCTATCAGAAAAATGTTTATTGTGCAGAAAGGCGCGATATGTGCGATCCTTAGGGAAAAAACCCAATTTTTGGCCTTCCCAGAGGCTAAAAAAGCTAACTGGCAGTCTCAGCTGCATGCACAAAGGTCCCAAATGCATTCAATCCCTCTGGGACCATCCGAAAAAAATTCCTTTTGTGCAAAAGCACAAAGAAGGCGCGATATGTGCGATCGTTAGGGAAAAAACCCCATTTTGGGGCTTTCCCAGAGGCTAAAAAAGGTGTTGTTAACTGCGCAAGGCAGCGCACTGGCCCAATAATAATGCAAATCCCTCGGGGTTATCAGAAAAATAAGTTTATTGTGTAGAAAGGCGCGATATGTGCGATCATTAGGGAAAAAACGCAATTTTTGGCCTTCCCAGAGGCTAAAAAAAGCTAACTGGCAGTCTCAGCCGCATGCACAAAGGTCCCAAATGCATTCAATCCCTCTGGGACCATCCGGAAAAACTTCCTTTTGTGCAAAAGCACAAAGAAGGCGCGATATGTGCGATCCTTATGGAAAAAAACCCATTTTTGGCCTTCCCAGAGACTAAAAAAGGTGTTGTTAACTGCGCAAGGCTGCGCAAGTCTGCGCACTGGCCCAATAATAATGCAAATCCCTCGGGGCTATCAAAAAAAAAAGTTTATTGTGTAGAAAATCGCAATATGTGCGATCCTTAGGGAAAAACCCCATTTTTGGCCTTCCCAGAGGCTAAAACAAGTGTTGTTAACTGCGCAAGGCTGCGCAAGTCTGCGCACTGGCCCAATAATAATGCAAATCCCTCGGGGTCATCCGAAAAAAAAGTTTATTGTATAGAAAGTCTGCGATTTTGTCGATAAGGTGGGAATTTCAGTTTTGAGAGGGGTGGGGTGGGTCCCTCAAAAAAGTGCTGGTTTTGGTGCAACGGCCCCAGCACAAAAGCACCCCAGATCCCGTTGCGGCACCAAAAAACATTCCATTTGGCACTATTTTTATCGAATTTGCCGATACTAAAACATGCTGCACTTTTTCAGGGCTTGAATTAGCCCCCAAAAGCAGAAAAAAGCTAACTGGCGCTCTCAGCTGCATGCACAAAGGTCCAAAATGCATTCAATCCCTATGGGACCATCCGAAAAAAATTGCTTTTGTGCAAAAGCACAAAGAAGGCGCGATATGTGCGATCCTTAGGGAAAAAACCCCATTTTTGGCCTTCCCAGGAGCTAAAAAAGGTGTTGTTAACTGCGCAAGGCTGCGCAAGTCTGCGCACTGGCCCAATAATAATGCAAATCCCTCTGGGCTATCAGAAAAAAAAGTTTATTGTGTAGAAAGGCGCGATATGTGCGATCCTTAGGGAAAAAGCCCAATTTTTGGCCTTCCCAGAGGCTAAAAAAGCTAACTGGCGCTCTCAGCTGCATGCAAAAGGTCCCAAATGCATTCAATCCCTCTACGACCATCCGAAAAAAATTCCTTTTGTGCAAAAGCACAAAGAAGGCGCGATATGTGCGATCCTTAGGGAAAAAACCCCATTTTTGGCCTTCCCAGAGGCTAAAAAAGGTGTTGTTAACTGCGCAAGGCTGCTTAAAGTTTATTGTGTAGAAAGGTGCGATATGTGCGATCATTAGGGAAAAAACCCAACTTTTGACCTTCCCAGAGGCTAAAAAAGCTAACTGGCAGTCTCAGCTGCATGCACAAAGGTCCCAAATGCATTCAATCCCTCTGGGACCATCCGAAAAAAATTCCTTTTGTGCAAAAGCACAAAGAAGGCGCGATATGTGCGATCCTTAGGTAAAAACCCCATTTTTGGCCTTCCCAGAGGCTAAAAAAGGTGTTGTTAACTGCGCAAGGCTGCGCAAGTCTGCGCACTGGCCCAATAATAATGCAAATCCCTCGGGGCTATCAGATAAAAAAAGTTTCTTGTGTAGAAAGTCTGCGATTTTGTCGATAAGGTGGGAATTTCAGTTTTGAGAGGGTGGGGTGGGTCCCTCAAAAAAGTGCTGGTTTTGGTGCAATGGCCCCAGCACAAAAGCACCCCAGATCCCGTTGCGGCACCGAAAAACATTCCATTTGGCACTATTTTTATCGAATTTGGCGATACTAAAACATGCTGCACTTTTTCAGGGCTTGAATTAGCCCCCAAAAGCAGAAAAAAGCTAATTGGCGCTCTCAGCTGCATGCACAAAGGTGCCAAATGCATTCAATCCTTCTGGGACCATCCGAAAAAAATTCCTTTTGTGCAAAAGCACCAAGAAGGCGCGATATGTGCGATCCTTAGGGAAAAAACCTCATTTTTGGCCTTCCCAGAGGCTAAAAAAGGTGTTGTTAAGTGCACAAGGCCGCGCAAGTCTGCGCCCTGGCCCAATAATAATGCAAATCCCTCGCTTCTATCAGAAAAAAAAGTTTATTGTGTAGAAAGGCGCGATATGTGCGATCCTTAGGTAAAAAAACCCAATTTTTGGCCTTCCCACAGGCTAAATAAGCTAACTGGCAGTCTCAGCTGCATGCACAAAGGTCCCAAATGCATTCAATCCCTCTGGGACCATCCGAAAAAAATTCCTTTTGTGCAAAAGCACAAAGAAGGCGCGATATGTGCGATCCTTAGGGAAAAAACCCATTTTTGGCCTTCCCAGAGGCTAAAAAAGGTGTTGTTAACTGCGCAAGGCTGCCCAAGGCTGCGCAAGTCTGCGCACTGGCCCAATAATAATGCAAATCCCTCGGGGCTATCAGAAAAAAAAGTTTATTGGGTAGGAAGTCTGCGATTTTGTCGATAAGGTGTGAATTTCTGTTTTGAGAGGGGTGGGGTGGGTCCCTCAAAAAAGTGCTGGTTTTGGTGCAACGGCCCCAGCACAAAAGCACCCCAGATCCCGTTACCGCACCAAAAAACATTCCATTTGGCACTATTTTTATCGAATTTGCCGATACTAAAACATGCTGCACTTTTTCAGGGCTTGAATTAGCCCCCAAAAGCAGAAAAAAGCTAACAGGCGCTCTCAGCTGCATACACAAAGGTCCAAAATGCATTCAATCCCTCTGGGACCATCCGAAAAAAATTCCTTTTGTACAAAAGCACAAAGAAGGCGCGATATGTGCGATCCTTAGGAAAAAACTCCATTTTTGGCCTTCCCAGAGGCTAAAAAAGCTAACTGGCAGTCTCAGCTGCATGCACATAGGTCCCAAATGCAATCAATCCCTCTGGGACCATCCGAAAACAATTCCTTTTGTACAAAAGCACAAAGAAGGCGCGATATGTGCCATCCTTAGGGAAAAAACCCCATTTATGGCCTTCCCAGAGGCTAAAAAAGGTGTTGTTAACTACGCAAGGCTGCTCAAGGCTGCGCACTGGCCCAATAATAATGCAAATCCCTCGGGGCTATCAGAAAAAAAAAGTTTATTGTGTAGAAAGTCTGCGATTTTGTCTATAAGGTGGGAGTTTTAGTTTTGAGAGGGGTAGGGTGGGTCCCTCGAAAAAGTGCTGGTTTTGGTGCAACGGCCCCAGCACAAATGCACCCCAGATCCCGTTGCGGCACCAAAAAACATTCCATTTGGCACTATTTTTATCGAATTTGGCGATACTAAAACATGCTGCACTTTTTCAGGGCTTGAATTAGCCCCCAAAAGCAGGAAAAAGCTAACTGGCGCTCTCAGCTGCATGCACAAAGGTCCAAAATGCATTCAATCCCTCTGGGACCATCCGAAAAAAATTCCTTTTTTGCAAAAGCACAAGGAAGGCGCGATATGTGCGATCCTTAGGGAAAAAACCCATTTTTGGCCTTCCCAGAGGCTAAAAAAGGTGTTGTTAACTGCGCAAGGCTGCGCAAGTCTGCGCACTGGCCCAATAATAATGCAAATCCCTCGCGGCTATCAGAAAAAAAAGTTTATTGTGTAGAAAGGCGCGATATGTGCGATCCTTAGGGAAAAAAAACCCACTTTTGGCCTTCCCAGAGGCTAAAAAAGCTAACTGGCAGTCTCAGCTGCATGCACAAAGGTCCCAAATGCATTCAATCCCTCTGGGACCATCCGAAAAAATTCCTTTTGTGCAAAAGCACAAAGAAGGCGCGATATGTGCGATCCCTTGGGAAAAAACCCCATTTTTGGCCTTCCCAGAGGCTAATAAAGGTGTTGTTAACTGCACAAGGCTGCGCAAGTCTGCGCACTGGCCCAATAATAATGCAAATCCCTCGGGGCTATCAGAAAAGAAGTTTATTGTGTAGAAAGTCTGCGATTTTGTCGATAAGGTGGGGATTTCAGTTTTGAGAGGGGTGGGGTGGGTCCCTCAAAAAAGTGCTGGTTTTGGTGCAACGGCCCCAGCACAAAAGCACCCCAGATCCCGTTGCGGCACCAAAAAACATTCCATTTGGCACTATTTTTATCGAATTTGGCGATACTAAAACATGCTGCACTTTTTCAGGGCTTGAATTAGCCCCTTAAAGCAGAAAAAAGCTAACTTGCGCTCTCAGCTGCATGCACAAAGGTCCAAAACGCATTCAATCCCTCCAGGACCATCCGAAAAAATTCCTTTTGTGCAAAAGCACAAAGAAGGCGCGATATGTGCGATCCTTAGTGAAAAAACCCTATTTTTGGCCTTCCCAGAGGCTAAAAAAGGTGTTGTTAACTACGCAAGGCTGCGCAAGTCTGCGCACTGGCCCAATAATAATGCAAATCCCTCTGGGGTATCAGAAAAAAAAGTTTATTGTGTAGAAAGTCTGCGATTTTGTCGATAAGGTGGGTATGTCTGTTTTGAGAGGGGTGGGGTGGGTCCCTCAAAAAAGTGCTGGTTTTGGTGCAACGACCCCAGCACAAAAGCACCCCAGATCCCGTTGCGGCACCAAAATACATTCCATTTGGCACTATTTTTATCGAATTTGGCGATACTAAGACATGTTGCACTTTTTCAGAGCTTGAATTAGCCCCCAAAAGCAGAAAAAAGCTAACTGGCGCTCTCAGCTGCATGCACAAAGGTCCAAAATGCATTCAATCCCTCTGGGACCATCCGAAAACAATTCCTTTTGTGCAAAAGCACAAAGAAGGCGCGATATGTGCGATCCTTAGGGAAAAAACCCCATTTTTGGCCTTCCCAAAGGCTAGAAAAGGTGTTGTTAACTGCGCAAGGCTGTGCAAGTCTGCGCACTGGCCCAATAATAATGCAAATCCCTCGGGGCTATCAGAAAAAAAACTTTATTGTGTAGAAAGTCTGCGATTTTGTCGATAAGGTGGGAATTTCTGTTTTGAGAGGGGTGGGGTGGGTCCCTCAAAAAAGTGCTGTTTCTGGTGCAACGGCCCCAGCACAAAAGCACCCCAGATCCCGTTGCGGCACCAAAAAACATTCCATTTGGCACTATTTTTATCGAATTTGCCGATACTAAAACATGCTGCACTTTTTCAGGGCTTGAATTAGCCCCCAAAAGCAGAAAAAAGCTAACTGGCGCTCTCAGCTGCATGCACAAAGGTCCAAAATGCATTCAATCCCTCTGGGACGATCCGAAAAAAATTCCTTTTGTGCAAAAGCACAAAGAAGGCGCGATATGTGCGATCCTTAGGGAAAAAACCCCATTTTTGGCCTTCCCAGAGGCTAGAAAAGGTGTTGTTAACTGCGCAAGGCTGCGCAAGTCTGCGCACTGGCCCAATAATAATGCAAATCCCTCGGGGCTATCAGAAAAAAAAGTTTATTGTGTAGAAAGTCTGCGATTTTGTCGATAAGGTGGGACTTTTTGTTTTGAGAGGGGTGGGGTGGCTAATTTTTGAGGTTCATTGCACAGTCATGTCATTTATGTACACGTTAGCGTTGGTTTGATACTTTTCCAACCGTGCATTAGTGAGTTATCGTTGTTACCGTGAACATCACTTTTTCTAACTTAAGACGATAGTTAATCATTAACTATTGTGACATGTGACCTTAAAGGACCTTTTTTGATGTTAGGGCGTGCAGCCCTATAAAGTGATGGTAGAAGTTTCCCACAAAGTTCTGTTCTAAAGAAATTCATCTTTTAGGGTACCATTCCACCTTAAACGGGAACTTCCAGCCGCCTTGTCAGCGGCGGGGAAAAGTCCTAGCCGGGGCTAGGCAAAGAACAGCCAAACAGCACCACCAAATGCGATCTCAGAACACACCGTCTTTGAACACTTTGCCCAAGGGCATGAGGGTGTCACGGACTAAACCCGACCCCTTGTGTTCATATTGATACCTTCCGGCGTGCTCGTCATAGAACTTTGTCCACTCACTTGGATGATTCATTCCTATATATTTACAAAAAAAGTTTTGTTCTTCATTTATTATGCTGACTGCGACGGTCAAGCCCGTTTGAGGTCCAAGACGTTGTCTCTACCGTCTGATACCCAAATTCTGATTGCATTAATTTGACTTTTGTTTACATGGTGCCACTCAAGCCGATACGACTCTTTTTGAAAGGGATAACTGACCTGGAGATTGACAGTTCAAAAACTAAAAAGGACATCGCCTCCAACATCGTTTGCTCAGAGTGTGATCAGATCGCAGTGGAGAAACACCCAATCAGCACTTCTTGTGATATCCGGAACCATTTTTCCCACAAAATTGTTTTTTTTTTTCTTTCAAAACTGTTTTTTCAAAACCAACCAACTTTGCAAATTCTTCCCTAGAAAGGTCAAGCTCATAATTTTCGTCAATCAAAATGACAACCCGGTAAATTGTCATGTTGAAATACAGAGTAAAAATATGTTCACTGTCTTTGTCTTCCGGATCCAGCCTGCCGGTGTGGGCCTGAAGAAAACTGTTGATGTCAGAGTAACTATACATCCCATCAGGGAAAGTCAAGGTCTGCCAATCTTCAGATTTCTTTCTCCACCGAATTTTGTTGTTATCATAAGCTTCAGCGATGTTGTACCATGAGTAGCTCATGGTGACAAGTTTGTTTAGCACCGCCTTATAGCTTTTTTGTTCATCTAAGTAGATCGGTGGATTGAAGTTAATTGGGAAATCGTGTGAAACCTGGTTGCCATTATTTTGGCGAGCGAGGTTCGAGTCGAGCAGAAGGTTGAGCGACATTGCCTTCCTATATAATCACCAATAATTTTTTTCCTTTTGTTTTTCACTGATTCGATCTTTTTCAACAAGTGAATCAAGCAGAGAAATAACCTGGTGTTGAAGTTTTATTAAACGGTTTCCAGCCTTGATCGAACCCAAGCGCACAAAAAGTTGATTGATTATTTTGTCAGCGGACGCGTTCATCAAACCACTCCCTTCTGTTTCCCAGTCTTGTTCAGGAAAGTCATCTTCATCGTCTGAAGGCTCGATATCAGGTCTCCGGCTCATAACAACCTTTTCAAGAGGGGTTGGAGGGGGTGGTTCCTTTGTTGGTTTTGCCCGAGGGGTCACCAACCTCCGGCTACCTTCTTGAAGCTGTTCAGAGGTTATTCTTCTTTTTGCAGCAATCCCATCTCTTACCTTTTTGAGGTCTTCTATTGAATAACAGAATAATGAAGATTTTTTTCTTTTCACTCTGTAGTGGGGGTCATTTCCGAATTTCGTGATCAGCTGATTGACCGTTTGCAACAGGATTGATTCATGGGGATATTCAGGCTCAACTTCCCCCACTCTTTGCGCGTGGAACTTTCTTCAAGTGGTTTTGTTGGCGGTGGAAATTCATTATCATCATCATCAATGTCATAAGGTGGGGGTGGTGATGGTGGTGGTGATGATGTTGGTGATGGTGCTGTTGTTGGTGCGTGCGGTCTGAAGTCATCACCAAACGGATTTATTCTATCAAACTCATCCATAGTGTAATCAGGATCTTCTTCTACCCCAGCTTTCTCTTGTCTTTTCGTAATCGGTTTAAAAAGTTCCTCTCCTGAAAGCTGGCCAAAGTCCTTCCCAATTTTGTTCATTTTGAATTTTTGAAGTATCTCATGTGTTTGCTGATCGACTGCTGACTTCTCAGCAGCCTTTTGTTTCCACTTTCGCACTGACATTTTTTTCATGTCATGTATATCAATGAAAAAAAAATGAAGATTCCAAATTATGATCCTGACTTTCTTACGACAACTGACTACAAGCAAGGACACCCTTGCATGCCCACTGATGTTTTCCGGATATTAATTTGTGGGCCAAGCAATTCTGGAAAAACAAACATCCTGCTGCATATGCTTTACGAGTTGCTGGAATATGACAGTCTACCTTTTTTTCCAAAATCCTCCACCAAAACAAATATCGAGCGCTTTTACAGGACTTTGCCACAAGAGTCGACCTGAAGTTGGTTACGAGGTCATCGAGGCGCCAGGGGATGAGATTATTCCACTTGAAGAGCTTCCGGTGGACAACCAAATAACCTGTTCCAGGCGTTCAGATAGTGGAGCGCGAGCGAAAAAGAAAGCGAGCGAAAGAGCGGGGAAAAAACGAGGGGAGACTGGGGAAGAGGTCCTCTTCCCCAGTCTCCCCTCGTTTTTTTTTCTTTTTTGCTCTTTCGCTCGCTTTATTTTTCGCTCGCGCTCCACTATCTGAACGCCTGGAACAGGCTAACAACCAAAAGGTTGCTGTCTTTGACGACTTGGTTTGTGAAAGCAACCAAAACGCCATCATCACCTATTTCATCAACGGGCGGCACAAAAACTGCAGCGTTATTTATCTCACTCAAACCTTTTACAAGGTACCAAAAAACATCTGCGACATATGTAGCCATTTTTGCACTTTTGCATTTCTTCCGAAAGAAAACAAACGAATCGAGGACGAGCTTGGGGTGGAACACCAACTGCTGGACAGCGCAACCGACAAAAAATATTCCTTCTTCTACTATGACAAACCCCAGAAATTGATGAAAAAAAAGATATATACAATGGGTTATCTAAACAGCACGATTGATGAAACTGGGAGTGGTACAGGTACAAGTGGGCCGCCGGGGCCACAAGGGCCCCCTGGACCGAAAGGCAAAACAGGCCCGAGGGGCCACCAGGATCCCAAGGCCCAACTGGGCCCCATGGTGCCCATGGCCCAACAGGTCCCCAAGGACCTCCAGGTGTGGAAGGACCGGCTGTCGACCACGGACAGACCGGCCCAAAAGGGGATAGAGGGAAAAAGGTGATAAGGGTGAAAAAGGAGAAAAAGGCAATAAGGGTGATAAGGGTGAAAAAGGAGACAAAGGCGATCCAGGACCCCGAGGCTTGGAAGGTCCACGTGGCTCACAAGTTCTTAGAGGGCCTCAAGGATTGCAAGGGCCGCAAGGCCCCACCGGCGCAGGTGGAGATCCTACCTTACTAGAGGCAAAGTTGGACAAAAACGCTGACATCAATATGCAAGGTAAGCACGAGATTTTAGGGTTAAAAAACAACCCGTATCCTATTCAAATCTGGGCAAAGCTATAAGCTATGCAAACCAGAGAGAAATCTTTCTTCTCAAAAAAAGAAGGAGAAAAATGGAAAATGCAATAAATATGAATGACAAAGAAATAATTAACTTGAAAACCGATGACAAAAACAAAATCTGTAGCTTATGTCGGCTATGTCAGCAATAAGGTGAACACCACCAAAGGGGATGTAACTGTAGGGTTAAAAAGTTACATCGACACAAAAATCAAGGAGTCCCACATCACCAGCTCAACCAATAAACAAGACGTTTTCAGGTATCTCATGGAAAATGCCGACGAGTCATCCAGCGAAAACAACATAAGAGTCACTGGCATAGTTGACTTCTCAGGTTCCCCCAACACCTTAAACAAAAAAGCATACAGCTTCACAATGGGGAAAAACGCGCAAAATAATTATTCTTCTCGAATTGGATTCAGCATGTTTAAACTTCCAGAAGGCGAGTACACTTTGGCCATAGAATTTTTCCCTCCAAGCACAACAAATTTGTCAGTAAGTGTCGTTTCCACTTCACTAAATATTAATCAACAAGCCAACAAGCTGTTTGTCAATTACAGCAGATCCATCGTTCACTTACATAAGTGGCGCATAACCCCGTCCGAATACATCTACATTGACATGCATTGTCAGGGCACTACAAGTAGTCCCAAGCAGGGAATAGGTTATATGATTGTTTATGGCGTCAAGGGGTCACAAAATGATGTGGACTCGAGTGTTTATGATACACCCTATGTTATTGAAAATGGTAAAATAGTGATGCAAACAGATTTGGACATGAATGTGTACAGATTGTTGAATTCAATTCACTACATACATGGCATTTTAAATACGAATAATGGTAACACATTTTTTAAAATGGATGTGACAAAATTGTAATTCCAAACAATAGCCATATATTTAGAATAAAAGCTATGTTTTTTAAACTAAGTTTGAATTATCCAGCAATATCTTTGAAAATAAACCACGATTTTATGTTAAATCAAATATATAACGTTACATCATCACAAAATACTCAATTACAAACAATTAATACAAATTTACAATTACAGTTCGGACACATTTCTGTGGATTTAGTTAATAATATTAATAATGGAGAAATTTTACTATTTATTTAATATAGAGTGCCGTGAAAAAAATTTTTGCCTTTATATAGACCATGGTCGACACAAGGCGAAATATATTCGACTTCAACCACATCGACACGACCCTTTCGAAGGGAATAATTGAAATGCTGAAAAATTTTTATGCCTACTACCACAAGAAACATTACGGCTACGAAAAGCTATACCGCAGCTACCAACGAAAAAACTTGATTTCTTACATTTCCGCTGGCAAATTAATAATCAGTGCTGCGGTGGCTGGTGGCATAACCCTAAATCCAGTTGTCATTGCAACTTTAACAGGGGTAGGTCTCATTGTCAAAGCAGTGGCAACCTTCAAGAAATATGACAAAGGTTGAGAAAGCAAACATTGCAAGGATCGAGTACAAAAAAATCCTTGACGAAATTCGATTTTACCTCAGGGGTGAACCTTTCAACGAAAACGCGTTCCTCGACAGATTAAAAATGATTGATGATTTTATCAGTGACCACTGCATGGAAATACCCTCAAGGCTAAATGTCAAATACAGCAAACTGTTTGCTCTCTGGTAGGAGGTCACTGGGTTCTCCACCATTCATCAAAATTTTTGTTTTGCACGTTGCTCGGTTTTTGATAATTTAGGGAGGTGACGAGACAGAAGTTTGAAATTTCATTTTCTTACGGCCAGTCTTCAGAAGAAACTTTTTTAAAATAATTGCGCAGAAAGCTGCCGTAGTTCACTGAATTATACATCTTAAATTGTTCAATAACGTTTCCCCGCAAGCGTATCTGATCATCGTAAATTTCACATTTTTTTAGAACATTTTTTAAATGAACCCTGCACACACTAGCGTCGGGTTCTTTGAGGGGTCTGACGGCTTGGATGTCATCGGCTTTGAGCACCATATGGCACTCCAGGCATTCATAAAGGAACTACAGACAATTGAAGACGAGCTCAACCGCGCATGAAGGACAGTAATTACTCCGACCTGTGGTTGGTGCTGATCGATATAAAGAGCGCAGTTTTTCCTGGCTCTGGTCCAACATTTTGCTCAGTTCTGGACGTGAACGGACTTTCATCTCTTGGAAAAAACAAAATGGATCGTCCATCTTGTCCATCTTTTTATTGTTTCATATATATTCAATATATTTTTAATGAGTGCAAAACAAATCAGCAGGCTATCAAAAATCTACTACAGCCCTCAAGGGTACTGGAAAGGGGTGCAGCCATAAAACATTTAGCTCAGGCTGCCAAGGTCTCTGATGATGTAGCTCGAAGCTGGTTGATAAAGAAAGCTCTTTGGTAGGTTTACTTGCCTGCACCACAGCACATTCCGAGACCAAAATTCGACGTGCCTGTTCCAAACAAAGTCCACCAAGCCGATCTCCTGTATCTCCCCCATGATCACCCACCACGGTCCCGTAAGACTTTCAAGTACGCCCTCACAGTCGTAGATGTGGCTTCTCGGTACAAAGATGCCGAACCACTGACCACAAAAGAGGCAAATGAGGTTGCAAGAGCTCTGGAACGGATCTACAAGCAAGGACCCTTAAGATGGCCGAAACTGCTTCAGGTGGATCCCTGACGTGAGTTTATGGGGGCTGCGAATCAGCTGCTTTCGAAACACAATGTCGAGGTCAGGAGCGGTCGTGTGGATATACACCGTGATCAAGCTATTGTGGAAAGATTTAATCGGACCCTGGCTGAGCGCCTGTTCAGACACCAGTATGGCGTTGAAATGCGCCTTTCAGAAGGTCAGCGGTCAACTGAATGGGTTGCTCGATTACCCGCAGTTGTTTCTGCTTTGAACAACGAAGTGACACGGTTGGCCGGCAAAAAACCCGCTAAAGCAATCAAAGAAAACTGTTTCAGCTAAACCCTCAACTCCTTATTTGAGACCGGTGGGTGTGAACGAAAAAAAGCTCCCCTCCGGTGTGAGTGTTCGCTATCTCTACCAACCCGGTGAACTTGAAGGTGGTGGCAGAAGAGCCACAGACCCGATCTGGTCTTTGAAGGTGTTTAATATTGAAAGATCTATCACAAAACCTAACGAACCGGTTTTGTATTACTTACGCGATGGACCGAAACACGGTTTTGTTCGCGAGGAACTGCTTGTTGTTCCCCCTAATACCGAACTCCCACCTAGCTAAGGCTAACCGACTAGATGTGGTATTCTATAGGCTCTGTGTGAATACCATCTGGCAACACCCACCGCTTGTCATAATACGCACTCAGACCGAGTTTGTGTTACTGATATGTGCACATGGCTCCTTTTACCATACGAAAACCTCAGTTTGTGGCTTTATCTTCCCCTCCGTTTAGAGCATCCGAATACCTTTACCATGTTAGACTGTTTTGCCGTTGTGATACACCCTTGGACGATATTTTAGTTTTGCTTTCCTCTTCATTTTGCATGTAACAGCACTTGCTACAAAGAGCTATTCCGCAATTACCTTGAAACTCTAGTTTATTAATAAAAAGTCCTGGCTCGCGGTTACTCCACTGACCCCAAGCAAACCAACTTTTTTTCCTTGCTTCAAACTCATCAAAGCGCTCAGGTCGGATCACTTCTTCGAGCGTTTTGTGTGAGAGTGCAAAGTAAAGACTGTCGGAGTCAATCTGGATTAGCTCAAAATCTCTTCTGTCTACGAAGTAATCCAGACAGTCATGATAAGACTTTAGCACACGCAACTTAGCCAACTGATATACAACAATTCCGATTTGAAAAGGACGGTTAATCGTAACCTTTTCTTTTCTAAACTCGATCTCAAACGCGTCCCCGATTTCTTCCATATCATCGAACCACACGGACCGTTTCGCTCTGTCGACCTTTCCGTGATCCTTTGTGTAAATAACCCTTGTTTGCCGCTCTACAGCCTCTATTAACTTACCGTATGCACTATTACCCAACAGTTTAAACACTTCTGCGAGCAGGGCTTTGCCTGGATCAGAGTCACCTTGGCGCCTATTCTCTGTGACTTGCTGAACAAACCAGGGGAAGATTTTTTGTGGTTTATAATCGATGGTGCGGTAGACTGCTGTGATCTTACGCCTGTGATCGAGATACCGTTCTAATAGTGGGGCGTGAAGCAAGATTTCATTTACAGAAAGTAGACCTAGAAGCTTTTTTTGACCTGGAATTAAGGTTCGATTGGTTTGCCTCAAACACTTTTTCATATTCTCTGGAATCGCCTGACTCGGAATGGTGCTGTTTTAAAACAAAGGAGAAAATTCCTCAAATTTGCCCCACAACTTTTTTGGTACCGAAATGTCTACCTCTGCAAACCCATACCATTGTTTTGTCTTCAACCGGTTTTCAAACTCTGCAACAGCTTCAGAGGGATAAGGGTAAACTACAATCTTTTCTTTGCCGCAAGGCATTTCTTGAAACATAGTACTAGGATACAAAGCGTTGGCGTCATAACCAACCACTCGCTGACATAAGCGTGCATCTTTATACTTATGCGAGCGTATTTTTGGTTTTCCGGCTTCGTGTTTTCTTGTAAAAACCAAGTTTGGTTCTCCCACGACAGCGTCTTTCTGGTGCGCACAACTCGGGTGCTTCGCGTTTTTTGCCTAAAGTTCCTCGCAAAAGGTATTTCAATGACACACCAAGAAGAGAAACTGCATCTTTAAAAATGTCAATACCAAGGGTTATGTAAAACCTCTGATTTTTTCTAAAGATTCCAGAAACGGTGGCACATCTAGATTGTTATAGTATTCCAGCCAATCGGCAAATATTTTCATACCACGTTCTTGAAATATGTGCTGGCAGTCTTCGGGTGATAAGACAAATGCGTTTTATAAGATGGTAAACCTTCATAATCTAATTTGTCTGAGCTGTCGAACCACTAGTATGGGGAATCAAGATTTTGTTTGACCGCTTCCATATGTTTTGACCCATTTTTCGTAACTTGCGCCTGGCGCCAAATAATTGATAATGTCAAAGAATATTTAAAATTGGGTGTGGTCAAGAACATGATCTTTTCTTGTTTTTTTGCAACAGTCACAGTCTTCTCACCCCCAACATGGGTTACAAAATACTTTTTAATCAGATTTAAGTCATACTTGCCTCAGTTAAAACCAACCACGGGGATCTGGTTGCACCATTCGTTAATAGCCAATTGTTGTTTCTTTTGGTAACATCTCAAAATCTGTAGGAAAGTATCTTTGTTTGATATCTTCTCTCGAAATTTCGTCTCGCCTTACAACTGTTTCCCAAAATTTCTGTACCAACTCTTCTGGGGCTTTCAAACAAATGTGTTCAGGTTCTCTATTAAGTGTGTCGGCCAATGATACAGACACGGGGATGTGCTCGTTTTCAAAGGCTAGATATTGTGTTGCCACAGTTCTTTTTGTTGGATCTGGATAGGATTCAAAATCATATACAATTGCATGAGGGAACGCCTCATTCCTCTTTTTGAGTAAACAATCATTCCACCATGGTTGAGGGGTCTTGTGCTCCCAACGAACAACTAAATTATAACCCGCTGCTTTAATTTCCTCATTACGGCGCAGGGTTCTTTGATACGCTTTTTCTCGAGTTATTTTAACCATTAGCCCCTTTTCTTTCTGCTCACAAATATCTACCTCTCTTTCTTTAGGTGAAGGACAACACGTTGAACATCCATGAAAATGACAGCTATGATACTGAAATACGGTTTTGCTTTCATAATGGTAACCATCAACAGGATTTTTGGCAATCATACGCTCACCTCCATGACCGCAAGCGTGTTGGTGTATGTGGATTCCACGCTGTCTCGACTTATATGCTATCCAACAACAAGCTTTGATGCCAAAGTTACCTTTCGGATAGAAAGCGCGTTCAAACAAAGACTGGGGTGCAAAGATCCTTTCCCCAGGGCACTTGATTTTGGTTTGCCCTTTTGAGCATGTTTCGGCGTGACGCAGAAGATTACACGACTTTGTAAATCTTGCATCACAGTGAGCACACACATAAGTGTTTGTAGCCTTTTCCAAATCGGTGATTAAAAAGGCATGTTCTTTAAAAATACCAATTGTCATGGGTGGGTTTTTCCCTTCTTCCTCATCCTCCTTCTCATCCTCCCCCAACACCTCCCTGCCCCCCCCCCCCCCCCTATATCGACTTTAAAGCAACTCTTTAACGCAAATACCTCCTCCGGTGTCACATCGTACACAATAATTTCTTGATTGAAATGTTTAGAAATTAATGGAATGTGTTGAAATTCCACAATTTTATTTGGAATGTCGTGCAATGTGAAAAATTCTCTCGCAAGCTCTCTTGTTTTTCGTAGATTATCTTTCTTGTGAGCCCCACGGTGTACTGCTAAACATCGAAACACACAGAGATTATCATCATAAACATCGAGAGCAATTAATCCTTTCTTCGTGCGCAACCAATTTGGTAAGCGCCCTTCTCCAACCCTCGGCGGTTGTCGATCTAAAATAAGTTTAATTTGGACCGACAGGTGCTTTTCAAACACAAATTTTGTGTTCGGTCGGTTAATGTTTTCACCGCCCAACCGTCCTTCTTCTTGCTGTTCCAGCCACGCTTGTGCGTCACCATGAGTAGCAAACCAAGGACTTTTCTGTCTATCTTGAAACCAAACAAGAGTTTTGTTCATTTCAATATTTCTTAAAAAATAGATGTAAGAGTAATTTATTTTAAACCTGTTGTGAACAGAGTCACGAATTTCATCGATCATTTGTGAAATTAACAAATTATTTAGATTGGAACGAAATTGCCATTTGATACCGCGTTCTTCAAAAACATTGTTATAATTAGCAATTTCAAACCAATTGGGGTGTTGACGGTTGATAAGAGTGTCTGCAGCGTAATTCTCATTCAAAGCATCAAATTGTTCAAGAATTTGCTTTCTTCTCTGATCCTTTCTGGTGTGAGGTGGGCGTACAGGTTGATACTGCCCTGGGCTTAATGGCGGTGGAAGTTTTTCTTGCTCCTCCGCGGTTAATGCCACATCAAAGACTGCCTTTTGTGCTGAAGTAACAGGAAACGATTGCTTTGCCATCGTTATATTTATTACTTCAAGAATATCTTACATTCATCAACCTTTAAATGGAAATCGGGCCGTCGCTATCGTTAAATTCACGTGTTTTACTCGCGTGAGCGCGCACAGAATATTTGTGTGGTGGTTTAGAAGCTTTTTAAGGACGGTGCCTTCTAATACAGATGTATTTTTGCAAAGGTTATAACTATGTAGAAAAAGTAGATCTTAACAAGGGTTTTTGGTATCCAAAAAGAAAAATGTGGGTAACCACGCATTTTTTAGGGATAATTAAGCAACCATAATTCTAAAAAAGCGTCAAAATACAAAGAATGTATGGCGATTTCTTTCCAAATTTAAGCTAAACTATCTCTGAAAAATGCGTGGTCACCCCCAATTCTCTTTTGGATTCTGACAGCCCTTGCTAAGATCTGCCTTTCCACATAAAAATATTGTTGTACCAGTGGGCAAATTCCTTAAGAAACCCGAATATGCAGAATGTAGGCGAAGTAACAAAAGGAGGCACCGTCCTTAAGTCAAAATAAGCTCTTCAAAGAAAGTCGATCGATTTTGACTCAGCATATACTACTAATGATGACAATTCTCCTAGAACGACCAGAATATCTTAGAGCGACACATTTACCTCGGCAGACTTGTTCCTTGGCGATGGCGGTCGCATCGAAATATGTGAGCGAGTCTCGCAACAATTTACTTCCGTTGACAGCTCTGTTGTTAAAGGACCAATCAGATTGCGAGATTCCCGCGGCCAAAATTTGGCCGCCGGCACAAGGTCCTGTGAGAGATTGTATCAGGCCCTATTTTAGCGAGCGACCAACGTAAGAGAATATGAGAGCGATGCTAAAATTCGGCCTGATCGCGGGTTAAATGAAAGACGAAATTTAGTAAGTTTAACCCTCGGGCGTACAAAGGGGGGTGGATGCAACCCCCCCTAAGGGGGGGCCGTTTTCAGGAGCTGTGCGCATATCCCTTAGACACATTTTGACACAAGTTTGTTAAGAATCGGTTGCCATGGTTACGAGATATTACGTCATAAGTAGCAGGTGGTCGAACCATTTTTGAAGAAAAATGCGTGTTTTTTACACTTTGTAGGTGAAAAATGCAAGGAAAAGCAGGAAAAGTTTAATTATGTCATATTCTACATGTCCAGCATAAGAAAATTTCCAATTTTTTACGTTTTCTGCCAATTTCTAATTTTCGATAAAATCCAAGATGGCGCCCAAAATGGCGGACATCTTGGATGAGGTCACAGGCCCCCAGCAACGCAGCAACCCATAATATCTTGCCCATCTTGTAGAGTACATCACAGGCTTTCTACTTAAGGTGAAATCTTTTCGAAATATTTTAACATAACGAAACCCAAGGGGGGGTTCTATCCCCCCCTTCTTGTACCACGGTGGGAGTGTGACTTTGCTTGTACGTCCGAGGGTTAAAATAAGTAATCACAAACTTATGATTGAACTAGGTCGATATCAGGCCGATCACATGCCCAGAGAAAGTAGATTGTGCTCATTGTGTAAGTCAAATCAATGAGAAAATGAAACTCATTTCTTGTTTCAATGTAGCAATTACTCTTTGCAGAAGCAGACATTGTTAAATCGAATCCATTCAATGAAATAATACCTGACATTGAAAGGAAAACAACCTTAGAAAGCATGAAACGTCTTAAGAGAACTCTAACGACTATCATGTAAGTAAGCTAGTAATAAGGTTTATTTCCTTATTATGAATATACGTGATACATTGTTGTTATCAAGTGAAAGTGATGTAACTTAAGTTTATTACTATCATAATGGAGTACTATTAACCTTGTTTTGTTATGAATTGTTATAGATATGCCTTTGCAATACTGTAAAATCTTGCGGTCATGCAAATAAAGCAATTTACTACTACTACTACTGCTGCTGCTACTGCCACTGCTGCTGCTGCTGCTCCTCTTTATTTCACTAATAAAAAACACGTAATGTGATACAAATACCTAACTGAATATATAAAAAAGAATTACATAAATTAGACTTAAAACTGAGTCTGTTTTCAAAGGAGTTTTTAAAACGCCCAGTGTTATACCTTGGAAATACTGATTCACTTCTACTCATCGTCTTAAAAAAGGCGTTTTTTCTGGCATATGAAGCTAGTTTTTAAGGCCGCCTTTGAAAAGAAAAACATTTAAACTTGAGCTAAAAATTGCGTTCAACTTAAAAGTGACATGACCCTCAAGATTCGCCACCCAGACAGCGAGCGTCACCAAATTTGACTATTCGACTTACACCTATCAAACATACCATTTCCTTCACCTCCTTCTCACGCTTAATTGAAGGAAGCAATTGATGAACATTACTATCTTCGTGCATGTGGTCGCAATAGATACAAAGCCGAGTATTGCCGCCACAACTTGGAATGTTTTAATTGTTTTTTATTTTTCAGTAAGCTAGGTAATATATCACAAATATATCGCACGGGTCTGCAGAGCATTCCGTAGCTGCGTGAAAAATTTAAAGCTTTTTCATAAGCATAGTAGTAAAAAAGAGGGTTCCCTGAGGTTACCACTCCTGATAAGGAGCCAAGTGATCAAGAAAAATTGTCAATTTCTCTCCTCTCTCAGCAAACACGGCCCAGAAAAAAGCCTTTTTGCTTGTACATTTGCTCCCCTCAAGGACACCGCATTCCATTATCACGCTGAAAATTTCTTGGCTTTGGATAGAACAATCTATGGTTAGGCTTTTGTCATAAACTGCCAGCGACTGCAACGGGTGGGTGTTTTGATTCATGGTTTGAATTTTAACAATGAATTTTTTACTGCTGTTAGGTTTGGGTTTAGGGCCCGCTCCAGTACCTATTTTGTATTGGGTCGCAAGTCTTCGCAGCGAGATACCTTGCTCCGAGAAAGGAATAGACGTCTGGACTGTTACAGAATAACGGCTTTTCAGGGCAGAACACAATGTCTTGTGTGTGGGCCAGTGTTTACGTTGGCATTCTGTGCAGCAGTAAGACGCAATATGACATCCAGAACATTTCTTGAGGCGTTTTACTTCACCTTTCGAGCGATGGCAAAACGTGCAACCACCATAATTTCGCTGAGCAACCTCCCTTGGGTGATAAATGCCTTCTCTGTTGTTAAATTCTTTGTTTCCAGTGAGGGTGGGCCGATTAGAATAAACCTCCTTTTCTCCGGGTGGAATTGTTATGTGGGCCGGCCAACTCTCTTTCAAGTCAAAACACTCTAGCCACGGGCCGCTATGATCTCGCACGATGTTTGACTGTAGATGAACTTTACCGGAATAGTTAACACCAATATAAATGCCACCACATTTGTTTCCAGAAATAATATTTTCTATTATATGTGCTGACGTTCGCAATTGGGCTTGAATCCCCCAAAATCCGTTGTCGAAAATCTTGTTGTTGCTTATCAACAGACGAGAATTTTGGTCAAGAGAAAGACCAAAGTGTCCGTTGTGATGAATGTCATTGTTACGAATGATTATCTTGTTTGTGTTACAGACGACAAAAACACCCTCACGCACATTTTCAAAGATCTTATTGCCATTGATGTCACATTCTCCTGCATTCGTACCGATTAAGACACCGTGATAACCACTGCCAAATATCCTGTTCTCAGCCGCAACAAGTTTTCCACCTTCTCTGGCTTCTAGACCAGCTTGGTGGTTTTTGTACACCTCGCATTTTCTCACCTCCAACCTGGACTCCTCGCAAGCTACTAGAGCGCCTCCACCGCCGCAGTCGTGAATAACACAGTCTTCAATAAATGCGGAGCTCCCATTAACAATCATCACTCCAGGATAACCAACAACCCCAGAAACTGAGTCCGGATCTCCAAATTTGCCATTTCGATTGCAGGCGGGTTTTCCTCGAGAGACAGCTATGCATCCTGGACCACCGTTACACTCTGGAAAATCCTTACAACTTACAGATCCTGCTGAAATTTCACAGTGCTTCATGTCAACAGCTGCATCCTTGCCGTCGCAGGTTAGAGAAATGTTTCCTTTAGGGAAAACTATATTCTCAAAGTAGCACTTTGCGCGGGCAACCACACAGATTTCTGTACAAGTTAAAACGACTTCTTTTCCAAGACCTACAATCTGGAGATCAGTAAAGGCACGGTGTTCTTTAAATTATAAACTCCTTCGTTCAACAACAAAGTTACCTGCAACGTCATCATGGCAAAAGTCAGTTGTGTTTCATTCTCTATTATTCTATACCGCGCATCTTCTTCTGGAAATATCTCCCAAAATGTTTTCTCGTTACAAAGAGTGGGATCAAAGTGAACAGCTACAGCAAGAGCTGCCCTCTTTTGTCCGACTAGGTAAGTAGATCCACTTTCAACAAGTTGCTGGAGAGCCCAAGCCTTGCGTTGCAATGCCTTGCTGTAATGGGGCTCTAAAGAAAGGCACTTTTTACAGTCATCCAGAGCTTGCTGGGGCTGACCAAGTTTTAAATAACACAGAGCGCGGTTGGAGTAGAGTCGATAGTCATTAACTGACAGACCAATGGCACTGGAATAAAGCCCTATTGCCTCTTTAAACTTTTTACTCTTTACCGCATGGTTTCCTTTTTCTCTGAGCTGGTTGGCTCTCTCGTCCTTTTGAGGAGTATCTACCTCATATACAGCAACGCATTCAGGAGGAAGCTGCCTCATACAGTGAGATATCAGCTTGTAGTCCCTGTCTTTTAAAGGGGCGTCAATAAAATATTGCGGCACCTTGAGACCATCTTCTGACGTGCACTTTTGAAGGTTTACTAAAAACTGCAGTTTCATTTCCTGCATTTCTTGAGCCTTGACTTTCTCCTGGGACACACTAAAAAAAATTCCTGCTTCATTAAAAACACGCACGGTTTCTTCTGTACACAGCAAGGTATGGGCTAATTCTTTATGTTTCGCTGAGAAAGTTTGTAAATACTCCTGCACGTAGGTGGCATGCGAAGCTAACTTACCCCAAAGATGCAAGGAAGGAGGATTGTCGACACTAAAAACAGCATCTTCAACAAAACTTTCGCACACTTCCACTGGTGAGCGTGTATTTGCTAGTGCGTGGTGAAGGGCATGTACTGCACAAGTAAGAACGTTCAAAGTACTTTCTCTGTCCAGCTGGCTTCGGACCACGTCTTGCACTAGACGATGAACACTGAACGAGTTTGTTCCGTACCTTTGGAACAAGGAGAACTTTGTTAGAAGAGCCACTATTTCAGCTTGATCCCAAAAACCACTATCTTCTGTGTAACAGCTGTCCTGTTTTAGTCCCTCATTGATCAATTCGTAAGGAATGTCATCGGGGCCAAGAAAGGCACAAACCTGCATTACAAGAGTGGGCGCCCCTCCAAGTTCCATTTCCTCTGAGATCCGACTGATGTGGTCAAAATTTAACACCCACGTAGTGTGGACTGCTAGCCGCTCAGGGGAGGTGTTTTCCACAAGATTTCGGGCTTTTTGCTTTTTCAAAAGAAGCAACTTTTGCTTCTTGTATTTCTTCAAATACTCTGTTATGGACTGATTAAGGCCTCGTATGTAGGCCCCTGCTTGATCAAGTGCTAGTGGAAGTCCTCCAAGCTCTCTGACCAGCTCTTGTGCGTCACTTTCCTCTCCCAAAGCCTTTCCAGTTCGCATTCGTAGGAACTCAATACCGTCGTCCTCTGTCAAGCACTTTAACTCAATGCAACATTGTTCTTCGATTCCTGTTTCTTCTCCTATTTCTGTCACTTCCCTCCTTGTGGTTATGATAATGTGTCCACGTGCCGCGTACTTCCAGTGACCAGTGAGCAGCTTTTGCATGTCTGTGGACATTTCCAGCTCGTCGAGGTTATCGACCACTAAACACCACAGTTCGTCGCGTCTTCTTAGCCAATCAAGGGTTCTCGACAAGGAGTTGCAAAAATCCTTTTCAAAAGTTCCAATCTGCCGCGCCATCTCACCGAGGGGCCTTTGAAAGAGATTGTTATTTTCATCGGAAATCCAAAAAATTCCACCCAGATATTCTCCCTTGCGTTGCCAAAGAAACTCTACAGCGAGAGCAGTTTTTCCTACTCCCCCCAGACCACAAATAGCTGAATGAACACAGCCTTTGTCGGTATTTTTTAGTTGCGCCGCAATGGCATCTAGCTCGCTATTGCGACCACAAAAGCAAGGATTGCGACTGGGTACTTGATAAATTTTGGCATCGGCTGCTGCATGTAAACTACTCTCTTCTAGTGCTTTTATCCTAGAATCTAACCCAGGTTTGTTCGTCTGTTAGAGCCTCTACCCCTGAAGTAAGACTGGCCTGTTCATCTTTAACACACGATACCGTTGCTTCTAGATCACTTTGCTTTTCTTCTGGCAGGGAAATGTTCTCTTCATCGACAATTTGGCGTCTCTCTAATTTAGATAAGTGGCTAGCTATATCGCCAATTGCACCCGACAGAGCTTCCTGTTTTTCTAACCGTTTATTTCTCTCTGCCTCTAGTTGATTCTCGATGTCAGTTATTCGCTTGTCATATTCATATATTTCGTTCCTGATAGTCTGAAGGGAATCCCCTATCTTCTTGGCTTCATCAGTGCTTGATTGCTTTATGTTTTCCACTTCTTTGTCTAGGTTGGTAACTTCCATGCTAATGAGCTTTACCAAATCTTTATCCACTGGACAACCCATGCACAGCTCCAAACCTAACAAGAAATAAAAGAAGAAGAAGAACTAAGGTACTTGAACATGCCACTACAGCAATTCTTTTTTATCTTTCTGCTTAGCAAAAGTATGCAGATGAAACATTCATTCCATCGTGTAAAACAACTAAACATTAGGATTTGTAAGCATCACGGGAGACAGCCTTTGCTAGTCGTGCCTAGAAAAAGCAAGAGTTCATGATTTACACTAACCACTACTTAATTATGGGTCTGAAATAAACCGGTTCGTAAAATTCAAATATTTACTAACCTTTAGTCTTCCAGTCATGAAGGTCGTCAAGTTGTTTATCTACATCAGATTTTGGAAGCCCCAGAGAACCAAAGTTTCCATAAGCTGAAAACTGTAGTTAAATTCCACAGCACTTACCTTTGTACGCACGTTATTAGCATTTGTTTGAATGTTTGCGTGAAAAACAGATGCATTCGCCAGAATTCCTAGCACTGCTGATAGGTCGCACGTGTTATTGAAACCTGTTTGAGTAAACCATGCAATATATGTTTAGGCAATACAGTAAAATTCCGCAAATAAGCTCCTCCGTATTTAAACCCCCAAATTCGAAACGTAAAAAAGCCTTCTATAATAAACCCCTCCGAATATTAGGCCCCAGGGGCTTATATTTGGGAATTGCCTTCAAAAAGAAAATAAACCACTGGTTGCATTTCTATGAACGTTGAGCTACCGCACGAACTACAGTACAAAATATGGTATGAACTATAAACTACCGTATGAACTTTAAAGTGGTATGACGTTTACATTATATACGGTATTCCATTTTCAATAAAGGTTATTGCTTTTGTGTTCAGAGGGATTACGTAGTTACGAAATTCTAGTTAACGCCCCAAATATTAGGGTATCAACCACAGAGACCGGTGTTAGGTGAAAAAGGTTATTGATCACGCAAGCTAACAGAAAGTTACAATAAACCACCGTGGGAGTGGTGGAAGGGAAAAACGACTCTGAGCGTGAGCTTTACAAAAATGGTTGCGTAAGGACAGCAAGAACTACACATTATCACTAAGCGATCATTTTACTATTATCGCTTGCGCATTGCAAATGTTCTTCCAGTTGTAAGCCCAGCCGATTTCTAAAGGCAGATTTCCCTCCTATAATAAGCCCCTTTTAATACAAGCCTCCTCCAAAACTAAAACCCTCAAAAACGTCCTTTAAAAGATATAAGCCCCAGGGCTTATTTTCAGAATTTTGCAGCATTTCATGAGTTTTCCTTTTAATTTGTTGCGGCAGAAACTAAAGTTGTTTGTTTGACACCAAAATTAACTCATTTGACAATGCTAAACTTATCACACAACTGCGGCAACAGTGCAACAATAATATTCAGGGAACATTGCACATGCAGTGTGAGACCCCACGAAAAGAATTTGTGTTGGACGTCTGGTAGGTTTTTAATCTGGTGTTGGACTGATATTTAATGGAAAGTGTTGCTTCCCCACTCACAAAGGCAGAAATAAAGAATTAAGAACATTGTTTAACAGGGATCTGTCCTTTAACCCACATGAGCCACTCAACAGCATGGATTCACTGTTGACTACCTAGGACTATGCTTCACTCATTTACTTACCCGTAAACTTGGCCATGTGTGGCTAAAGGTACAGTTTAGCCAGGTCTTCACACGTATTGACTTTGTAGTCATATGAACGCACCTTCCTCTTAAACATCCCCCAGTTGTTGTTAATGGTTCCATAATTCAACTGAAATGGTCCATCTTTAATTAGATGAGAGGCAAAGACTTGAGTGTCAATTCCATGCGCACTCTTCAGAGATACGTAGTGTTTGGGTATCTCTTGACCTACAAAATCCCGAAGGACTGGTAACAGAAGCCTGTTCAAGCAAATGCCAATCACCATCCATCTCTTCTGGTTTTTTCCAAGATCAAAGCTGCTGACTGAAAAAACAGCATTGTGTTAAGCATTAGGAGTAAATTGAAAGAGACGGGGTGAGGTTGGCACAAAAAGAATAACAGAAAAGCTCTTCCTATTTAAGGCTATCGAGTCATCATTCGAGTCACATACCAAGCTTTCCACTAGTGTTCAAAATCATTTGGAACTTTAATAATCCAGTGGGTGACATGAATTGGATTGGATTGCGGGCGGTGGGCGGAAGACAGGGGGACATGAAAACAGGCGAGAAGCGGAATTCTCCAGGTTGCGGAAATCGGGAGGAAAAAGAAAATACTTGTACAATATTGTACAATATTTTGAATAGGAAAAGCATAATCAGGCAAGCTTCATTAAGGGGCAGGAACCGGGATTGAGGGGAGCGAGAAGCGGATGCTTATTACGCAGCCCTGTCTCCCACCACAGTGTTATTGTTCCCATCCCAAATAGCAAAATAATTCCTACTGTTGAAAGTCACACAAGTTTTTTTGTAAGAGATTCTAGTGTCAAAAGTTGTTGCTGTTGGGGTATCTCCAGGACAACAAGTGTAGTGCATATAAATTACAAAACAGGCACTGATAATCTCATATCTGCAATTTAACTTTCTAGGTTTGAAAATATACAATGAAGGATTTTCAGATAATTATAAAGAACCGTGGTGGGACTATGACCAAAAACGAGTCCAGTCTGATCTAAAACAGGCTTTTCAAATCACATCTTATCCAGTCTCCATCTGGCCTTGATGACAGCACCCTTGACTATGAAACATACTGTCCACTTTTGTGTCCTGCAGTAGCTATGGTTCCTTGGGGTAGGGGGATAATTCAGTGTGCTATATATGCAACTACGTGGTAGTAATAGAGCGAGCATGGCTACTGGTTGCCATGCCATTTATTGCTTGGTATTACCAGGTCCAGTGCCAACAGCAGTGGAGGCTCCAGTTAGAACTGTGGGTGCAACAGAAGGTCCCGGAGGTGTTGGTGACATAAATAAAATTCTTCGTGTACTCGGGCCAGTTGCCATGGTGATCCCTGCAAAGGCAACACCTAAGCTTAGAATAAACAACTTCTGAAGGATTAGAATAAAATTTTTGCTTATGCTTGACAGTTTTTTAATTAAAACTAATAAGAAAAAGTTTGAAATTCATACAAAATTTTGGATTTATCAACTGAGTTGATAAGGTAGATTGGCCACCGTAAAGAGATTGAAAGCTGACGTTTCGAGCGTTAGCCCTTGGCACTGACGAGGGGCTAACGCTCGAAACGTCAGCTTTCAATCTCTTTACGGTGGCCAATCTACCTTATCAACTCAGTTGATAAATCCAAAATTTTGTGTTTCACGTCCCCACCGACGCAGCACCACAGTTTCTTTAGTAACTAACCCCCTGGTTGGTTGAAATTCATAACTTGACATTCCGATGGTTACCAAACCAGTCACTAACAACAGTCAAACAACAGTCAAATCTGCTATAAACTTCGACTTTATTTTTGTCCGAGTAAAAAGTTAAGGCACATATGAAACGGCTTTACAAATACCTTTTATGCTTATCAAAGGCGAGCTAACATGACCAATGTTTGCTTTACTTTTGACGCGCGGGCATACCTTTGATGATCATCAAAGGCGAGGTTTAACTAATGAATGACCAATACCTTTTGTATACACCTTTAATTGATGCTATCAAAGGCAAGGTCAAATCAACAAAAACTTATATTTTACCTTTGATGGGCATCACGTGAAATTAAATGCAGGGCAAATGTGACTTTACAAAGGTGAAGTTAAATTTATGATGCTAGATAGAAGTTTTATTCTAGCATTCAGGAACTAGGAGCATCCTACAAGCAACACATAACTGGTTGAAGCAGTTAACAGAGAGATGTCAATTGGAATTTATTTCGCCAGATAGAATTCTTCGCGATAAGCTCGTTAATCTGCATGGCAATGACTGTGAAAATCTGCAGTGGAAGGGACAACGTCGTGAGCAATCGTTAAAAATTTCAAACGTTTGGAAGAAATTGCAACAAGTCTCGTTCGCGAGAAATCACTTCGCAAACAACTAACTGTCCGAAGGTTGGAGGCGTCACTTAAACCGTCGTTTCTTGGTCGACCTGTGAATGTAAGTCTCAACAGATTATTACTCCGAGCAAGTTTTCAATGTACACGAATTTTTTTACGTAACGAATTCTCCTTTGTGTCCTTGGACACACAATGTAATGTCTTCCCCTTGCATTTGTACAGGAAAGCGACCGAAGCTTTAATTTTCAGCTTGACGTTGCTCCTGTAGATATACTGCAATCGTGTCCAGCGGTTGTTCTACGTATATTAAGTCCTGTCTCGGGTAATGTGCATGTCTTTCAAACATCGCTTCTGCAACCTTAGAAGAGCAAGATTAAACGGCCCAGTTTTGGACGAAAAGGCTGAATTTCACCAAGTATCTGAACAATGTTGAGTTAATCACGAAGAGGGGTAAGATTTTTGCCAATTATCCTGTTGTAATTGGGCCTCTTTCTGTTGATCAACTGCTCAAGAACATTCCTCTTCCTTTTGGTGATGGTGTTGGAATATGGATGTGAGGGAATGAAGCTGGTTGGAATGGACAAACCAGTCCAGCACGCCCCTCATCAAGCTCCTGAGAGGATCAGGGCTCATATCAGTCGTGACGATCCATAATGCGTGAATGCCTCGGAGATGCACTTGAGGATTTGGGGAAGCAAGAAATCATTACCAAAGTCACCACGTCTACACCTTGAATTGGTTCGATGGCAACTGTACCAAGGAAAACTGGGAAGCTTCGTGTCTACCTCGATCCCAAGAATCTCGCCTGCGTAACAGGCGTAAACAGGGAAGGGGTAGCTCCGCTGCCCACAACCGTTTAGAGAACTGAGAACTACCCTTTGCCTGCAAGCAGCGACAGTAACGCGGCGGACATACACCCTCGTGGAGCTAGAGTTTTCATGATACGAACGTGTGGCGCACATTGTTTTAGTTTGTACTACTTTGCTTTTAATTAACATTTACGATATTTTGGGAGCTTTAGCCGAATATTTGTAGGCTTTTTTCTTGAAAAGCACGGTGGCAAATTAGTGTTCTCGAGTAACCTAAAACAGCAATATGTTCCACTGCTCAATTTAACAGATCCATTCCTGATAGAGATGGTAGAATACTGGAACACTTTAAATACAGGGACGAGAACCTAGACTTCTTTTCCACCCAGATCTGGCAAAACTCCCTCATAAGAATAGAGAACAGACCGTTTTTCTATAAATCGTGGTTTAATGCAGGAGTGAAGGAAATCAGGGACTTGCTTGATGCTGAACAGAACTTCATAAGCTACACTACTTTTACCGCTCAGTACAAAAGACTAACTACCTAGAATATTATAAAGTAGTGTCAGCATTAAAACAGTTTAGAAAACAGTGTTTTTCAAACCTAAATAACCCTACTCGAAAAGATGTAAATCTTCTATCATCCTCGCGAATGTCTGCAAAACGTTTTACGAATGTATCATTGAAAAAATCATCAACCCGTATGAAAAGCCAGAAAAAATGGCTTTCTGAAGACGCTGTAATTGGAAATTTGGAGGTGAATTGGGAAAACACCTATCATTTGCCCTTTTTATGTACAACCGAAACCAATTTTCCAGTTTAAGTTTCTACACAGACGGTTAGCTACAAACGACTTTCTTCATAAGATAGGGCTAAAGGAGGTTGATTCCTGTTCTTTTTGTGATGACGCCACTGAAACTCTTGTGCATTTGCTTTGGTACTGCAACTATACCCAGACTTTTTTGGAAAAACACTTTCCAGAGGATTTCTCAGAACCTTACTCTGACGAACGTCTCCTACTCTCCTACCCTTTGTCTTGGCTTAACTGATAGTATATCTAATTACTTCTTCATTACTTTCTTCTTATTGTTAGACATTATATACACACCTGCAGACTAAGAAAGACCCTCCCTGTACTCTAGGTATACATACAACTTCTTATGAACTCCATGGTAATTGAAAAACAGATAGCTCTTGACAACAACTATATAGCTTATTTTAAGAAGTGGGTCTCTTTTAAATGCTGCCCCTCAGAAGAATAATTAATCTGCAATTTTTTCCAAAAATTAAACAAAGGTCACGTCGCGTGGATGCTGAGAGCCGTGGCAAGGTCACCCAGTGGGACATGTTACTTTTTTGCCTGGTACCAATATGTTTATGTAATTTACGTACTTTTTTTCTTTTCTTCTGCTTTTTCAGAAACTTGTATTAACTTGTTACTTGTAATTTCAGATTAAAATATAATTGTTAATTATTGTTAAGAGCCGATAAGTGTTGTAAATTTGTGTTGTCTTTGTTCAATAAAGTGTTGAAAAAAAAAACGTTCTTAAAAAAGGAAGTCAAGGCATACATCACAAATATTAGACTAAAAAACAGTAGCAAATAACCATTGCAAAAGATGAATTGTATATTCCTTTTGCCTTAGTTGCCAAGCCTCATTAAAATATAAAGATTTCCTAAAGGATTTGATGGCCTGCTCTGCTTTTAATTTCTGAGAAAGAGAATTCCGTACTGGTCAATGCCATGCCGCCAGATTACAACTAGTGATAATGATAACGATAATGATAATAATAAATAAATAATAAAAAAAACGATATTTAGAGAGGAAGCCACATCGGTCTCAGCTGGTTTTTATGCCGGTCCTCTATTCAGGTCGAATTGGAATTTAGAAATGTTGGTTTTTGAGTATGGTAACTACAGCCAGTCCTTCAACTATATTCTGATGCAGTAATATATAAATATGGTGAATAAAATCAAATTTATAAAATAGAAAAAAGAAGGCTTCGATTTTTTTCAAACGATCGCATTAATCTGTTCAAAACAGAGAATAAAGTATGACGAGAGGCTAGGTATTCATGTTATCAATCATGCAGTTCTTATGGCGTTCCGGATCGTCTACTTCATAAAAATGCAACTGAGACTTGTGCCTCATGCTGATTTCCCTGCTAGCAGACGTCTCTTTCGTCAGAGCTAAAATTATTGCATTTTGCAATGGAAATGTAAGAAATCCAATTAAAATACAAGGAATTAGACATGTTAAATTTCAAACAAAAAATGGTTAACCTTGCTGCTGAGTGGTATCGCTATTCAGATAGACTTTTCTTGTTCACTTGAAGCATTCATGATTGCTGACGCGATCTTGGTTGGAGGGCACACAAGGATTAAAATACACTTTGAATCTCTGTGGATCCGCACTCAAATTTGATGTACAAATTCAATCACTAAACCGTCATTTTTAAAAATTTTGTTAGGTGTCTTGTAATTTCGAGTTATATTGCATATTCGGACTGGAAGCGGATTGCGGAAGTTTTAAAAAGATCGTTAGCGGTTGAATATCTCCTCTATACTTAAAGGTAATAGCTACTGGGGAAATACCTTTTAGCAGGCATAATCAACAAATTTTCAACAGCGGAAAAGAGAAGTTCAACGACGACCAAAATCCCATATATTTAACCCCCTCCCCTCCCCTCCCCCCTCCCCCCCTCCCCCAACCAATATGGCGTCCGAAACAGTGTAAGGGTCTCTTTGTAGCATTGGAATAACAACGCTTCCAGCTTACAAGTCTGATTATATTGCTTCCATTGCTCATTCGGTGACGATCGATATAAAAGTCGCTGCGTGTCGTGTTTTAATATGATAAATATGATCGCTAAGCAATTTTTTTTAGCGATTGAGCGATCCGAGAGCGAGCGCAACCGCCAGGCAAGGTTGCTTCCGGTGCCACGAAACATGTACTGTACCTTCCAGGGTGAAGCTTACACACTCGTGATGACAGAGAACTTGAAATTATATGCTTTAATTCTAAAAGAAAATTCAGATATCATCCAGTTCGCTCGAAACACTTACCTCTTGATGAACGAACGATGTTTCACTAGACCATACGCTACTATTTTCCGCGAAAAGTTCGACTCCCCACGAGCTGACAGCTAGAACGTTTGGAGACTGACTCATCCTGACTCTCTTGTCAAGAATGACTTCAGGAGGCCCTCACGGTACTGAAATAGCTCTCTGTCTATGAGGTGCAGTACTTTACGACTGGCTTTCTCGAACTCTTGCTTTCTGGGACAAGTTGTAGCGTTTTTGTTTCTAGTTAGAGATGATTCCGAGAAAGCATGGAAGGACAGGAAGTGGACTGGAGTCTCGGATAGTTTGAACGGGGAAATAGACCTGTTCAATTGAGCTCTGCAATATTCACTTTTTTTGGACTGACGACAGGTTTACACGAATACTGTTCTAAATAACTTACTGGAAGCCCACCACCTGGTCTAGAGTGGTAGCTTTTCGGGTCCAAATTGATGCCTTCTGGAGGGAGATCTGAGTAACGCACGCCTGGATCGGGCCAAGCTAATTTCTTTGTACGCCCACTTCAATAAATCAACCACTTTCTGGGTTTAGCCGATTGGTTAGAATTTACTTTAACAGTAACGCAAAGGTATTGCGAATTCAGACTACAAATCGGTCAGTAGCATATATTTTTAAATAGTTCACCACTAATCAGCTTCTCCGACTCTCCGATCAGGGGAGTTTAATGAAATTACTAATTGATCTAGGTCAAAAGAAAAATCTTCAAAATATGTAACTCTATCCCTTAGCTCGGAGTCTTTTAAAAACACTTGTTTATAATATTTTAATTTACTTCCTTACAGACGATTCAGAGTTCACTCAACCCTCTGGAGCAGCTGCGTTCCACCGTTCAATCTAATCAGTAGTCCATCTCAACTAGTTGTTCCAGTAGTTCTTCGTTTTCTTGGAATCCATTGCCTCATTTCTCGGAAGGACAGCCTTCTTCATTCGCTGTGTGAACACTTAATTTATGTGATTTTCTGGATTGATTACTGGTGTTGGTACTAAAAGCACATTCGATTTTCTTGAAAAACTCGGTAAGACATGAAATTAAGTTTAGATTTAGGTTTTACACGATATAAGCTTAATGTAAAACTAAATGTACGCCCTTTACGCCTTCCAGGTTGTCGTTATAAAATTTCGTTGAATCGGTCAAGACACCGACGCTGACGCGTTCCGGTGCTTGATAGCGACTCGACATTGTTTGTTCTTTGTTTTCAAGTATTTTTCCATGTAGTCTGTTGCCTTAATATTTTGTTTCAGTTCCTGTGTACCGGTACAGTCGAGCAAGACAGAACCGTCGCCACCATAATTGCCACCTCGATCTGTCCATTGGGCTATTCCATTTAATATCCGCAACCCCCCCGGTTGAGGAACAGTAGAATTCTTCAGGGGTAAGGGATAAAAGTGGTGGAATTCTTTAGGGGTAAAGGCTAGAAGCTGGGGAATTCTTTAACGGTAAAACCCATATTATAAGTGGAATTCTTCAGGGGTAAACAGAGATTTCACGGAATTCTTCAGGGCTAAATGCTTTTTTTGTGAAATTCTTCGGGGGTAAACCCATTTCTTAAGGAAGTCTTTAGGGGGTAACACTTTTTAAAGGAATTCTTTAGGGGTAAGAGGGAAAGGTCAGTCCTCAACCCGGGGGGTGCGGATATTAAATGGAATAGCCCATTTTCATAATACGGTACACCGGGAGCAGGTCATTTCATGTTGACCATGGTTCCATGTTCATATCAACCGAGTCCGCCGTCGCCTTTTTTCAAACTGATAGCAATCGGCAGTCACAATTTTATCACGCACTTGCATCTTTTTTCTTACCAGTTGTCTAAAAAATTATGCATGCAGCAGCTCAAAGCGGCTAGAATTTCGATTTCCTATTTTAAAACTGGTTTATTTATATGTCAGTTCATATTGACAGCTAGTCCTAACACTATAACATAAGCTTATATTTAATTAAGATGTTATGTTGAGTAGTAGCGAAATTCAAGAAACACATTCAGTTTTAATTTAATGAATGTGCCAAAATTTGATTATATTTTTATGTTAATTTTTGTATTATAAATATTAATTGTTATAATTATTACAAATATAATTTCAAATTTGGCTTCATTTCAGGCCCTAGTTGTTCAAAAGTTGGATAGTGCTATTCACCGGATAAATCTTTAACCAGTGGGTAACGCAATTGGTTTCTCTAACACTTTTCCATTGGATAGCGTTTTTAATCCAGCGGATAGCACTATCCACCTTTTGAACAACCAGGGCCAGTTCAATAATCAATTTCCTTTAGAATTTTTCTGATGCTAGTGGGCTCCTTTGAATTTTTTAAAAATAGTTGCAAGGCCTAGACGACAGCTGGAACAGTAATAGTGATCATCAGAAATCTCGGACAACAATTATTGCAATGGTGTTTGCACAAGTTTTGCTAAAGCGGCCCCTCTTTTAGATAACACTGGCCCTAAAACTTGCCTCCTCTTCCCTCCTGAACAATTCACTACTGGGATTTGAAATGGGGTTCCAGAATATACCTGTACCCCCCCCCCCCCCCCCCACAGATGTTTTTTTTATTGTTGTTTTCAGTTTGAACCCCCCACCTCTCCAGATAGATTCATACTTTCCTCTGAAAATTTTGGCGATTTAGGCTCTCCACCCTCTCAGAATTTCAAACCACCAACCATCCATGGGGTTGGTATGGATACTTTCTGGAACCACACAATTGACTTATTAGAAACATGTGAAAAAGCAATATTTGAAAAACTATGTGACAAAAATGGGAATTTTAGTGTGTTATTTATATTTCCCATTTGATTATACTTTAAATAAAAATTGTTTTTTACATGAGTCACGTAGTAAATCATATGTTAAGCAGACTGACTGTTAAATTTATTGTCTTTTACATGTATGTTCTGTCATATATTGCTTACCACATATTTTCCAGGAAAGTGCAAATTTTTAGGAAATTTTGAATTTTCAAACTGCTGCAAATTTCATGTTTCTGTTATATAATTTCATTTTTTTTTCACATGTTTGTCATGTTACTTGCTTTGTAGTGATAACCCCTTTTAACAGATTACATGTTATCCAAATAAATACAGTAGTTTGTAAACCATGGCTTACTGAATTGTATTTTGGGTTTTGTGATCTGTGTAAACTTCAGACAGGGGCATTGAGCTACCATATACGCACATACACATGGCATACACTTGAAATCCCAAAACAAATGAACAAATGAATCTTGGGAGTTAAGTGTTAATAAGATTTTCTTTGAGCACAATCTCATTGAATGTAGCAAAACAGAGGAAGAAATAACTTGTTTTGAGACAGGTTAACATGGGTACTAAAAAAGATACAAATTGTATGCTATACAATGATGCACACATCACGGCTGATTACTCGTGTCTGCCAGACATGTTGTTGCCACCTTAGAAGGAGCAGTTCTCTGAAGAGGTCACAAGATGGAGGCAATATGGATGGGGATTGTCCTCCAGAGACCCTGGTTGAAACACTTGACCTTGCCAACCCGGAGTTTTATCCTGGAATCTACATTGCCATTAAAACCCTTTTAACTTATCTAGTCTCTACGTGTGCTGCAGAGCCAGCTTTACTGGAATGAAATGACTTAAAACTGCACTATGCAGCACAATGAGTGACGAGAGGCAGTGCTGTCTCGGAATTCTTCATATTGATAAACATAAGGAGGTTGACATTGATAAGTTCATCACTGATTTTGCAAATGTTAAGGACAGGCGTTTGTCTCTGCCTGTAAACAATCTGATACAATGTTTGAATGGCTGCACATGGTGCTGACAGTCTTGCCATTTGTTAAAATTCATGCTGGTTTTAAAAGTAAAAGAACACTTAAAATGTGTGTCGTTTCACTTGTTTAAATCTTTAAAAAATATATTGCGGAAAAGGGCGGAAATAGCATTTCCGAGCATCCTGTTTTTGCAATTTTCTTGGAGGGGGGGGCATGCTCCCAGACCCCTCTCATGGTTAGTCCTTTCGATGTCCAATTTCCCATTTTTTGGTCATACACTAAAAAAGTCTAGCTTGATGCCCCTGTCAGACCCACCCTCCTTGCACTTGTATGATTAGGGTATAATCAGTAGTTGTGTTTAATCTACCGTAGTCTATGAAGGAAGGAACATATTTATTTCTTTGTAAGCTCCCTTTAATTATTCTTAGCTTAAATTTCACTTTCAGATCACCATGGCCACTGGTGCGAGTGGTCGCACAATTTTAACTATGCCAACAACACCACCTGGCACCCCAGCCCCACCCACAGTTCTGACCGCACCCTCTGCTGCTGCCGGACCTGGTAAGTGTGGCTAAAACATTTTTGGTTGATGTCAGGCTGTAGAATTCCAAAGGTAGCAGCCGCATTACTTTTGGAAATATCTGCTCAGGCCTAAAGTGCCACAACTTTTTACTTTTGGCATTCCTGTTAAACCCTAAGCTGTGCCATCTGTATTGCGCTTAAGGGAACGCAGCTAGTTCTCTTTCTGTGATTTACCTCCTATAAGTGGAGCAGTGAGTTCTTTCTTCACAAAGGCATCATGTATACAGGGAATCTCTTGTCCTCCTCCCGATCCTGAAAGTAACCTCATTACTTTTGGAAAGCCATCCAGGGTGGGGGGGAGGGGGGGGGGCTACTTTTTGAATTCTGTGGTATTAGCTCATCAAATTAATGTGTTGTTTTGTCAGTGGTCAAAGCATGTGACAGCACGTGTTGGAAGGCCATGGTTTGACTTGTTGAGCACTGACATTTTTCTGTGTTCTCGCATGCTTCTGACAAGTAACACTTACTTTTCTCATAACATAATTGAAGTGCTAAGGTGGAAAATGGCTTAAAGTGTAAATTTGCCTCATTTGAATCTACTGCAAGCTGAGCTCTGCATGTTTGGTGTACAGACTGGTCATTGTATTTGAAACATAGTTCTGTATTATTTTTTACCTCAAGGGTTAAATTAAGAGAATTAAGTAGCTCATAAATGGCACAGCTCACCAAAGTTTCCTTGTAAGCTCAGTTGTGTGCCGGTCAAGGACATACGTTTGACTTAACTTAATTGCTGGTTTTTGCACTGAAACTAGAAATCAAACAAGAATCAGATTGTCTTTTATCCACGTGCCTAATGCGTTCCAACAAGAGTAGTAGGCTTAAAAGTTGCTCAATTTAATGATTTTGCATGTCAGAAACTAAATATGGGAGAGCACTATTTCTGATAACCAGTCTGTATGGCAAACAACAGCTGGTTTAAAATTAATCATGGTTAAATTGGCTTTCATGGCTATCTTTTCTGTCAGTTTCATTTAACTATATCTAATAATGACAAAAATTCCTTGTTCTTTTTGTATTCTGATCTATTTTCTTGGCCCGTTCTTTCTCTTGTACGCTGAATGAATTGACAAAGCACCCTGCAGTATAATATACTGGTCATCATATCCAGTGTTTTATTTCAAATTGCTGAACTTTAAATATTGTACTGTAGTTTCATTGTTTTTTGTTTTCAGTCAGCAGCTTTGATCTTGGTGACAACCAGAAGAGATGGGTGGTGATTGGCATTTGTTTGAACAGGCTTCTGTTACCAGTCCTTCGGGATTTTGTTGGTCAAGAAATACCCAAGCACTTTGAGGCCCTGAAGAGCGCACATGGAATTGATACTCAAGTCTTTGGCTCTCACATGATTAACGATGGACCATTTCAGTTTAATTATGGAAGCGTTAACAAGAACTGGGGGAGGTTTAAGAGAAAAGTATGTTCATATGACTACAAAGTCAACACGGCTAAAGACCTGGCAAAACTGTACCTTGAGCCACGCATGGCCAAGTTTACAGGTAAGGTAAAATGTACTAAGTCATTTGTTGAAGGGCTATTTAGCCTTTACTGTTCTAGTGTGAAGGGATAATGACATAAATTGACCCTTGTAAATATCAGCATGTAAATTCTCCTTAGCAGTCTCCATGCATTTCATACAGTGTTTGTTTGGACAGTTTTTCCATTAGGTTCTCAGGATGAACCCTAGGTGTTCTTGCAGCTCCAGTATAATGGGGCCGTCCCGGAGCCCAGGCCCCTCCTCTTGAACTGGTTGACAACTCAATTATTGTCTCAGTGTGACCAGTGTACGCTCATGAAGTTTGTTGAAAGTTTATGAAGCCCCAGCTAAACAATCATACATTTCTGTCCCACATGGTATTGGAGGAACATCAGTGTTGTACTGTGTAGCCACTTTTTCCTTAGCAACAAATGTTTGATTGTTTAGCCACCTCTGCCAACAAGGCTTGCCCAAGCGAAAAAAAACAACCAATCAGAAACGGAATTTGGATGAGGTTGCAACTAGTCCCGTCACAATTTTTTAGCGGCAGTAAAGCATTATGTGGGCTCATTTTGTCCGATGTTTGGTCAAACATTGTTCGCACGTTTAGCCACCAAACAATTTGTGTGACAAACACCATGTTGGACTAAAATGTCTGATCGTTTAGCCGGGGCTTAAGGGTTCAGGGAGACAGTATACTGGCAACATCTTTATAATGAGGCACAAAGTGTGACAATACACTTTGCAAACACAAGCCCAAGCTGATGGAAAGCAGACAAGAAATGAAAAATTTCCTTTTCTTGTGCCTGTGTTTGTGCTTGGTTCACACGAGTGTACAGCCAAGAAACCAAGCTTCATGCACAATAGTGTGGCAAAAAGTGGAACTTGTTTCTCAGTTGTACAAAGCTTGTTGCAATTAAAATCAGCTGTGGGGCATGTTAATGTTGGCAGAGCTTGCTCCTTACTGTACTGGTGGTTTTATACAGCTCTTCATGTCACACTAGTTAAATGATAAGGAAAGTTGCAAAACATGTTAAGAAAAAATTATAAACTAACAAACCAAACAAAGGCCTGTTTCATTCAAAACCTATTTCCATTTACAGGATTTGATAACACGTGTGACCTGTCCGCAGTGTTAGGAATTCTGGCAAATGCGTCTGTTTTTCACGCCCGCATTCAAACTAATGCCAAGAATGTGCGATCGAAAGTGAGAAATGAGTGGGGCCATTGCAACTTTGATCACTGGACTAACCTGGAGTTCACGAGCTGTTTTCAACTTATGGAGACCATGGTTCGTTCTCTGGGGCTTCCAAAAGCCGATGAAGATAAACAACTTGATGAACTTCACGACTGGGAGACTAAAGGTTAGTCATCAAAAGTTACTATCTGAAGATTTAGCCGGCAGTTTGTTTGCCTAAGACCACACAAACCCAGTAAATTCGCACGCGTTTAATTTTGGACGAATCATTTTCGGACAAAATTCGGACAAATGTTCCGACACTGTAGTTTTATTTACAGAACACTTTAAAACTTTAGGACCAATGAAAATTTCGGACCCGTCTAATTTCAGACAAGTGTTTTTTAGAAATTAAAGTAAAACAACTCCGAAATTCTTAGGCTTTAATTTACTGGATCGTTTTCTCTGTTTGTCAGGTAGTTCTAATAGTCTGTTGCTGTTGTATTTTGCATTCTTTCTACAGAGGAAATGTCTTGTAGAATCGATGGTACTCATAAAAAAGTACCCGGTTAAACCCGTGAATGTGTTTTCTGGAGTCCAAGGCGTTTCTCTCAGCTATATTAGAAAATTTAATGAATGTTTTTCTAAAATAATGTGCACACCAGATTAAAATGAGAAGGTTCATACGGGTGGTCTTCCAAAGAAAATGAACCAGTCGTCATTAAATAAATGTACGGTTTTGTTTGCTGATAGGTTTACAGCTGTGCATGGGCTGTCCAGTGGATAAGGATTTGATGAAGCTTATTAGCGTCGAAGTTACAAACCTAGAAAAAGAAGTGGAAAGCATGAAGCAGTCAAGCACAGATGAAGCCAAGAAGATAGGTGATTCCCTTCAAACTATCAGAGAGGAAATTGATGAATATGACAAGCGAATAACTGACACCGAGAATCGAATGGAGGCAGAGAAAAAGGAACGGTTAGAAAAACAGGAAGCTTTGTCGGGTGCAATTGGCGATATAGCTAGCGACTTAAAAAATGTAGAGAAACGCCAAAATGTTAGTGAAGAGAGTATTTCCCTGCTAGAAGAAAGGCAAAGTGATCTAGAAGTAACGGTGTCGTCTTTAAAAGATGAACAGGCCAGACTTACTTTAGGGGTAGAGGCTTTAACAATCGAACAAACCCGGTTAGACTCTAGGGTAAAAGCACTAGAAGAGGGTAGTTTTAATGCAGCATCCGATGCAAAAATTTATCAAGCACCTAGTCGCAATCCTTGCTTTTGTAGTCGCAATAGCGAGCTAGGTGCCATTGCAGCGCAGCTGAAAAATACCGACAAAGGCTGTGTTCATTCAGCTATTTGCGGTCTAGGAGGAGTAGGAAAAACATCTCTCGCTGTAGAGTTTCTCTGGCGACACGAGAGAAAATATCCGGGTGGAATTTTTTGGATTTCAGGTGAAAATAACAATCTCTTTCAAAGGTCCCTCGGTGAGATGGCGCGCCAGATTGGAACTTTTGAAAAGGATTTTGGCAATTCCTTGTCAAGAACCCTTGACTGGCTAAGAAGACGCGACCAACTGTGGTGTTTAGTCGTCGATAACCTTGACGAGTTAGAAATGTCCACAGACATGCAAAAGCTGCTCACTGGTCACTGGAAGTACGCGGCTCGTGGACACATTATCATAACCACAAGGAGGGAAGTGACAGAAATAGGAGAAGAAACAGGAATCGAAGAACAATGTTGTATTGAGTTGAAATGCTTGACAGAGGACGAAGGTATTCAGTTCCTACGGATGCGAACCGGCAAGGCTTTGGGAGAGGAAAGCGATGCACGAGAGCTGGTCAGAGAGCTTGGAGGACTTCCACTAGCACTTGATCAAGCTGGAGCCTACATACGAGGCCTTAATCAGTCCATAAAAGAGTATTTGAAGAAATATAAGGAGCAAAAGTTGCTTCTTTTGAAAAAGAAAACAGCCCGAAATCTTGTGGAAAACACCTCTCTTGAGCGGCTAGCAGTCCACACTACGTGGGTGTTAAATTTTGAGCAAATCACCCGCATCTCAGAAGAGATGGAACTTAGAGGAATGCCCACTCTTTTAATGCAGGTGTGTGCCTTTCTTGGCCCAGATGACATTCCTTACGAATTGATCAACGAGGGACTGAACAAAGAGGGCAGTTCTACAAAGAATAGCGGTTTGTTGGATCAGGCTGAGATAGTGTCCCTACTTACCAAGTTTTCCCTGTTTCAAAGATACGGGACAAATTCATTCAGTGTTCATCGTCTGGTGCAAGAAGTGGTCCGAGGCCAACTGGAAAAAGAAAATGAGTTAAATGTTCTATTTTGTGCAGTGCGCGTCCTTTACCATGCGCTGACAAATACACGCTCACCAGCGGAAGTTTGCGAAAGTTTTGTTGAAGATGCTGTGTTTAGTGTCGAGAATCCCCCTTCGTTGCATCTTTGGGGTAAGTTAGCCTCACATGCCACCTATCTGCAGGATCATTTGCTCGGTTACTCAGCGAAACATACAGAATCGGTCCATACATTGCTGTGTACAGAAGAAGTCGTGCGTGTGTTTAACGAAGCAGGAATCTTTTTCAGTGTGTGCCAAGAAAAAGTCAAAGCTCAAGAAATGCAGGAATTGAAACTGGACTTGTTAGTGAACCTCCAGAAGACCACACCAGAAGATAATTCTGATATGCCGCATTATTTTATTGACATCCCTTTAAAAGACAGGGATTGCAAGCTGATATCACATTGTATGAGGGAGCATCCCCCTGAATGCGATGCCACGGATGAAACAGACTCCTCTGAAAAGAAAACAGAAGAGGAAGAGGAAGCTAACCAGCTCAGAGTAAAAGGAAACCTCGCCGTAAAAAGTGAAAAGTTTGAAGAAGCGTTAGACCTTTATTCCAGTGCCATTGATTTGTCAGCTGGTGACCATCTCCTCTACTCCAACCGAGCTCTCTGTTATTTAAAACTTGGCCAACCTCAGCAAGCTCTAGATGACTGTGAAAAATGCCTCTCTTTGAAGCCCCGTTTCAGCAAGGCGTTGCAACGCAAAGCTTGGGCTCTCCAACAACTTGTAGAGAGAGGATCGTTTCACCTATTGGGACAAAAGAACGCGGCATTGGCAGTGGCCATTCACTTTGATCCCAGTTTGCAACATGAGAAAACATTTTGGAAAAAATTTCCAGAAGTAAGCGCACAGCTAAGAGTAATAGACAGTGCAACTCAACTGGTTTTTGCTCTGATGACGACACAAGAAAATGAAACCCTTTTATTGAATGAAGGCGAGTATCACTTGAGTCACTTCGTCACCTTTGGGAACCTTCAGATTGTCGGTCTGGGACAACAAGTCGTTTTGAATTGCAAAGAACTCTTAACAAATACTCCCGCCAGGTTTTATTTAGAGAACATCATTTTACCAAAGGGAACCAGTGGTCTTGTCTGCAAGGGGAAGGACGCTGCTATTCACCTGAACCGTTGCGAAATTTCCGGAGGATACACAAGTTGTGAGGACTATCCAGAGTGTAACGGTGGATCAGGATGTATAGCAGCCTCTTTAGGAAAGCCTGTTTGCGATCGCACAGGTAAATTTGGAGATTCGGAATCAAGGTCTGGTGTTGGCGGTTATCCTGGAGTCCAGATTCTGAATGGGAGCTCAGTTCTAATTGAAGACTGTGCCGTTCATAACTGCGGAGGTGGAGGCGCTCTAGTTGTTGATGAAGGTTCCCAGTTGGAGGTAAGAAAATGCGAAGTGTACAAAAACCACCAAGCTGGTCTAGAAGCTAGAGAAGGTGGAAAACCTGTTGCGTCTGAGAACAGGATATTTGGCAGTGGTTCTCACGGTATCTTAATTGGCCCGAATGCAGGAGAATGTGACATCAATGGAAATAAGATCTTCGAAAACGCAAGAGAGGGCATCTTTGCCTTAAGTAACGAGAACAAGATAGTCATACGTAACAACGATATTCATCACAACAGGCCCTTTGGTATTTCTCTGGATAATGATTCCCGTCTCTTGATCAGCGACAACAAGATATTTGACAACGGCTTCTGGGGGATCCTCGCCAAATCACGAACGTCAGTTAACGTAACAAGAAATGTCATATCAGGCAACAAATGTGGTGGCGTTTTCATTGGTGTTAATTATTCTGGACGAATTTGTCTAGAATCAAACATTGTTCGAGACCACAGTGGCCCGTGGCTGGAGTATCAAAAATGGAGTGATAATTTTCTCCCTGATAGTAGCCTCCTTGATGATGTATCAACTGAACTCGGACTTCCACAGGGAGAGAAGAAGTTTTATTCCAAACCACCCATTCTTAGCCAAAACAAAGAATATAATAACGAAGAAGGCATGTATCACCCAAGAGATGTTGTTGAGCGAATTTACAGTGGCTGTACGTTCTGCCGTCGCCCAAGAGATGAAGTTAAGCGCCTCACGGAGTGTCCAACCTGTCACATTGCATCTTATTGCTGCAAAGAGTGCACGCGTAAACACTGGCCCACGCACAAGACATTATGTATCGCTCTGAAAAGTCGATATTCTGTAACAGTCAAGATTATTCCTCTAGTGGAGCTCGGGGAAATCTCAGTGCGGACATTTGGAAGTCATTTGAAAGGCATTGGAACAGGTCCAAAACCCAATCGTAAAAGTTGCGAGAAGTTCATGGTCAAAATTCAAACCCAGAATCTGAACAGCCATCCATTGCAGTTGCTGGTTGTTTACGACAAAAGCCTTACCGCAGATTGCTATATTCAATGCCCAGAAATCTTTAGCATGATAATGGAATGCGGTGTTCTTGGGGCGTTACACAAATTCACAAGCAAGAAGGCTTTCTTTTGGGCCACGTTTGCCGAGAGAGGAGAGAAACTGACAATTTTCCTTGATCACCTGGCTCCTTATCAAGAGTGGTAACATTTAAAAGAAAAAATTCTCCATCCTTTAAGATCAAGCAATAAAGAAGAGAATGTGTGCTTAAGAACGTTCGCGCACAAATCTACCCTCGTTCAGATTTTTTCCAAACTTTTGCTGCCCTTAGGTAATGACCAACTAATGTCAGAAAAGCTTTAAATTGGGGGATCACCGTGCTCGTTTTGGAAATAAAGCGTGTTGGAAATGCTGTGTTTTTAGAAGTTTTGGTTATGGAAGGCGAAATCGGCTTTCTTGCTACAAGGATTAAAATGAGTTACGTGGAGGACTCTAGACTGCTTATTTATTTATTTCATCACAAATAGGCCTATTTAGTACATTTTTGCTTGTAATATCGTTTCTTCAGGTAAAAATTAGCCTCACCGAAGGATAATTGAAAGTCACATATACCTGCATTCGTAGAAAATTCGATCGTATTTGAGTAGAATAGCAATAAAATTAAAACTTCTCACGTTCAGAATTTTTTTTGTTTTCGGACAAAATACAGAGAACCAGTAAAGGATGTGATTTATCGAAAAAAAGAATGGGGTCACCGTGAATTTAAGAGAGTTAAGCACGTTTATAGATACAAAAATACACACCACCACTGTATCTGTCTATATTTCTTACTCAGCGCGCGCGCGTGGCATGACATTGCGACCTGAATTACGTACCCAGTAAGGATGCGCACAAACAATAAGCGCGAACGTCCTTAACACACTTAGAGGTAGAACTCGTGGCAGAGCTGCTGGTTTCCTGAGAACACAACGAGAGAAGACCTATTTCGCAGAGCTGAAGACCAGAGAAAGATAGGAATTCCTCAGCTAACCTGGAGGCTGGATCGTGTGGTAGATGCACAGGCAAGTCTTTGAGAAATTGTCTGAATGGAAAAACGCCAACAGTGCAAACAGAAAAGTTGAGGTGTCGAATCTATCAGTCGGACCTAATGCCCCACCAGAAAAATATGCCCACACATGTAGCAATTTCCTTAAGATTGTGGTTCAGTAGCAGTTGCAAGAGAAATGCCTTAAACTTTGTACGATGTGACAAGCAATTTTATTCCATTACTACGTCATTTTAGTATATAAGGGTAAGAGAACATGCAGTATATGACAGTGTATTATTATATCCTCGTTTGACCGGTTTACCGCTAAGCGTTGAAATTAAACCACAGCGAAAATTAAATGGAATAGTATATACCTTATTTTGCAGATATTGCTTGCGGACGTTGTACTGTTTCCTCGCAGTTTTTCTCGCCACTGCTAGGCTCGGTAATATACTACGCAATTAGGAAATATCCGCACTTGTGTCTGTTAAGCTGTAGAATAAAGTGTGTGCATTATGCAGTGTAGCAAGTCCTTGCGTTATAAGCTGGGGTTGCAAAAAAACAAAAACAACAACAACAACAAACCTTTGCGTAAACAATGACCCCTTTTGCTCGACTAAAACATTTTGCATTTGCTGGTGTTGGATAGAGATCTCTTGTTGCAACTGCAAAGCAGTGTCATTCAACGTTGCGTCAAATGCAACTAAGAAAACTAGCAGTGTAGAGTTACGATGAGGTTCACAGGCATTCAGTCACAAGGGCTTGAGTCTTCAAGTATCTGTATAAAGTTTTGAACGGTATACGTCAAGTGTTAAACGTGCTACAGTGGAACCTCGATTTAACGAACCTCTATGTAACGAAGTCCTCGGTATAACGAACGATATTTTTCAGCCCAGTAATAGTGTAATGTATGGAAAAAACCTCGATATAACGAACCCTCGATATAACGAACCTATTTCTCTAGTCCCTTGGCACTTCGTTAAATCGAGGTTTCAGTGTACTGTAACTGATCCCAACAGGTGCCAGACAATACTGTAGGTGCAACGTTTAAATTGCAGCCAGTCAGAAAAAACTTTCTCGCTTGGAAAACATCTCTGAAAATTGAATGCCAGCTGTGGTGTTTGGTTGCAAGTGGCCAACGAGCACCAAGATAGATCTGTGACGGAGACTCGAAAATCATCAAAAAGCATAGTTTTTCAGTCACTTGGAAGAGTAGACGACGGCTAAAATTGTGATAGTTGTTCTCCGACTGGACGAGGATATTAAAAGGCTCCTTGGCAGCTCTTCGGTTAGCAAATACTTTGGTGTGTGTGTGGGAGAACCTGACAAAAACAGTTTGCTCGCATGGAAAAACGGTTTTGTTTTTTGCACTGTTCACAGGCGCCAACTTGTATTTACTAACACGAGTTTGCAAACTTGTGAAGGCACGTTAACAGACAATTTCCGCACGTACAAATTATAACTTGCGTATCTTGAAGAAAACGCCATTTTCAAGATGGCGTCCTTTTCCAGTAAGAAACGTCATCATGAAAATGACCTATTAATAACACCCCAGTTCTTCCATCATGCGGCAATACTGTCGCAACCGACTTTGAACACAATATGAATTATCTATATCTAAAGAATCATAATCGTATCAAGTAATAATAAACATCATGGCACCAATAACTGTACCCGGAAGGTTTAGTCGAAAACAGTTTACAATCCAAGTGTAGGACATAAGCCAAGTGTTATTTTTTTCACTTTCTGGTTTAATCTCTAGATTAATTTGCTGTAAGTAATACCCCAATACGTTGCAAACTCCGTTATAACTTGTTAGAGTAACTTAGTGTATGGACAATATGAAATAGAAATTAATATATTGTTTTGATTGATTATTGATTGGTTGAGTAAGTGATCGTACTAACTGAAGGATTGTCTTACGGAGTTAACTTGCCTCCACTTTACCTTCTCTTTTGGCGATCGGTTAATTCTCTCTTCAGTTAAACGGCTTGTTTCTGAAGTGGCCTGGTTATGATTATTTTTATTTGATAGGATTCAGAGGAGTATAGTTTATGCAGTAATTATGTAAATAAATTTGCCATTGCCACTTGAACTAACACGTCACGAAGCTTAATTACGGCAATTGTATCAAGTAATAAACTTCCTTGCACCAACAACTATTCGTGTAACTTTACTTGGGTTAGTTGAGGAATAGGCTCAGGTGTGATTGAGTCAGTGAGTGAGTAAGCGAAGCCAGCGATCGAACGAACGAGTAACATCATTATTTTGCTCTACTCTCCACAGGGAGATATTAGTTTAGTTACGATGAAGAGTTGAACATTTACTACCAGAAAGAGGAAAAATAATAATTATGAATTATACTTTCTTTCCTTGAAAAACATCAAACAAATATCTACCTATTATTTTAGATTTATTATGATAATAAATTGATCGCAATCAATCGTAATCTGGGTTCAAACTATTCACTAAAACTAAAAAAGATGGTCTGTGTGTAATAACCTTTAGGTACCACCCGTTTCCTTGTGTCCTTTGGAAGCGCTGCAGAAAGTCTTGTGCTTTTTCCAGTCTGCTTTTTGGCATTCCCTACAACAAAACGTAGAAATAAATAATAAAACCACTTGTGTTACTCACGCCGCTACCGAAAATTTCTTTCCCTTCCTCCTTTTCCTCACCTCCTGCATTTGGACTGCAAAAAATTAAAAATTTCGTCTTCTAATGGAATGCTGTTTTCAACAGAAATGCTGTACTGATTGCCGTAAATCGATCGTTCCTCAAACAGCATTCCGTAAATTCATTTAGCCGGTGTAACAAGCAATAGTTTCCAATAGTGCGCAGATCAGAAGAAGGAATTGTGGGTTGTGTGTGGTTTACAGTGTAGAACGGGTGAAGCTACGCAGTTGGTGGAAAGGTAGCAACGTAAAACACAATAATAAATTAGTTGAATGGAAAAGCGTTCGTTGATACCGTGGGGATGAAATGTGTCGATTTGAAAGGTGATTTTTGCTCTACGACTTTACGGCTTTCCGTGTTGCTCTGATGTAGGAAAAGGCCACAGACTGTCATGTCGTGGTTAAAACTTAGAGCAAAATTCATCTTTAAAATCGGCACTCTTAATCTAGGTCTTTGGTACACCGTGTCCATCCCAAACTAAGAACAAAACAATGGATGCATGTCCAGAATAGCGTGATTGTCTTTATTGATATATTTTATTACTACCATAATTTTTTTACGTATAGAATTTTAATTGGCTAGGGTTTTATTATCTTTTTTTCGTGGTACAGGACTGCTGCTCCCGGAGATCTACTAAATAGCGGGGATGCCTGTTCACTAAGAAAATTCAACAATCACTGTGCTTTCAAAATATACAAACAAGCTAAACAGTGTCCACTAGCCCTACCGCTAATGCAGGCTGAAACATCAGCTAATACATGTACGCCAGGAGGCAGGGGACATTTTAGTTTAGTGACAATTCAATCTCGTTCCCAGAGGCTGCATTCCTTTTGGTCAGCACCAAGGATGCAAGACCTCTGGGATAATCAATGTCAAAATGCTGGAGAATCGAAATGTGATTGGCTACTATATTTTACCGGAAGTCTACGAGAAAGAAGTGTCAAAACAGGAAATTAAAATGCTTAGGATGTTTTTGCTGGACGTTTTCGATCACGTCAGAGACGGACAATGGGAAAGAAATCTGAAAATGGGCGATGCAGATGCTAACAAAGAATCGAACTACAGTCAAATTCAAATTCATGTTAGAGAAGACGCAAAAAGCTAACTGGTGTCGATCACATGATTAAAACGAAAAAGGCGCCAAAACCTTGTGATATGTTGCGGCGTTTCTGGAGAAAGCTGAATGAATAACTGCTGCAAGATAAACGGCGCGACGGTCGAAGGAGTACAATTTTTGGATTAATTCCTCTAATTTCCAACTCTAAAGTATGGTTCATGGACACTGATGGCTTGAAAATTGTTCTCAACATTGTCTAAAGAGGATGGAAGCTGGCAGTCTTTCCAGTGCAGCCGTGGAAGTTAAAATAAGCGGCTTTGTTTGAACAATCCGTTAACTCCGCGGAGCCATGTGCGAGTTTGATGGAACAGAAGACAGAATTTAAGCTTATTTTGTTGAACTGGAGCAGATAATCTCATTGTAGCTGAAAAGTGAATGGTAGATTGGATTCTTGAATTAAGCGGTGCAAAAACTGTTGCAGCGACCGGACAGAATGACAAAAACAACGAGAACAGCGATCCTGTTTATTTTTGCAAGACATCGTATCTGTCGTATTTGTAAGCTTTGAAAGATTGCAGCTGGCAAGACTCTTCGAGTGTAGGTAAAAGGTCTTTCTCTGGTATTAAATTGTTTTCACTCTCAACTTTGATTGTCTGCGTAAGAAATCGTCCATCCTTGATTGTGATAGATTTTTAATGTTTCTAGCTGTACTAAAAAGTGGCTGCTCAGTTTGCCTTCATTCATTGAGTTGAATTATTTATAGACCTGTGATACTCGTTAATAAATTGTACCTAAGTTGTTTTTTGTGTTTATCCTATGTAGTGTTTTAGTATTTCGGCAAACGAGCTTTCCGTACAAAACTTATACCGTAGTAAAATATTTACCGACGTAGTGGTGGAGAAAACACAACACCAGCACAGTCGAAAGGCGAACACAACACAACGCCGGCTCGGGTACGTTTCATAAATAAATGACCTCTGTACTTTGTCCAAGACCGTTTAATAGCATCAGTACAGTTGATTTGCTGTGTCTTCCTTAATAAATAAGCAGTCGCACTCTGTAAAAAAATTTAAGCTAATTTTTACGCGTATACGCCGCGCGCTAAAAGCAAAGTCAAGTTTTTTTGAAGTTGATTTCTTGCTCAATTAGACTTTTCAAATTATAGTAAGCTTACAAAACACAAAAAGGTTCTACACACCATTCGACTGCTAAAGAACCTCGTCTATGACTATCGGTTTCTTTCAAGATGTCGCTGAAAGTTTGTGAATTTTGTAAAGGGCCGTAAGATGTGAAATAAAATTTGCGGCGGCACTTCAAACTCCTCGACAATGGCTACGTTTTCAGTACCCTTGAAACGTTCATGCTTGATATTTGTTCTTCCATCAAAAAGTTTAATAAGGATACGACTACAATAAAAGAGTTAATTTTCTCTTCAACACTGTTGTTTAAAAAACACACACATTCGTCACAAACGTATGGAGGCAGCCAGTCACTGAGAGATCTTCCATATTTAGCTGGCAGTACACAAATGGTATCTTTACCATCAACAACAACAGTCTTCAGCACCTCGTATTGGCGTTCTTTTCGTTAGAGGTCCGGTCTCCTTTCTGAACTGAATTTTCTAACGCGAAGTGAAACAAATTTATAGAAACCGGTGCGGCCATCTTCGCGAGATTGCGAGCGAGGATAATTTTCATTCTCACGCGAGTCTCGCGTGAATGTCAAAGGCGCCAAAAACAAGGGGACGTCGGGGGGACGTCCTAATATTTCGCGCCTTTTTTGTCTTTACACGACCCATAACGCAGGCTCAGTTCGTAAACTGTCGAGCATAACACAGCGGCAAAATGAGTGCGCATGCTCGGCTTCTTGGCGGGCTTCCGGTCATTTTCTTGTTTCCGGTTATGATCAGAAAGCTAGTATAACAGAGAAAGCTCCAGTTTTGTGTAGTTCGTAACCAGAAAACAAGAGTCAGCGAGGTGAGTTTGGTTTTGTTGAAAGGGTTTGAAACTTGTTGTACTTAACATTAAGGGTTTGGTGCTTGCAACAAAAGTTTACTTCATGATTAGTTCGGAGCCGCGAGTGTTTGATTAAGCTTATTGTGTGGCTTGTGTTGGATGCAGCGCGTTGATAAAAATGCATGAAGAGAGAGAAGACCGAGACTAAAACTCTATTGTGTCTCCATAGATTATTCCTTTAATGTATCAGAAAAGTTCACTCGGGCTGTTCAACTTCCAATGGACCGCACTGAAATCAAATTCAGAAAAATAACAACAGTTGCTCGTCTTCCTAAAACTTGTTTACGATCACAAGCGCTGCGAAAACAGCCAGTTCCATCAAGACCTTTCGCCGTTTTGGGATGATCTGGCAAATTCAAGTTGAGGTTACTTTAGCACCGATACAAGGTAGATTGTGTTACGTTACGAGCGCTTGCCAAGAAAGAAAGATTGTCGCGCATCAGTTATAAACAGCTGCATGGATCACAATTTTTTTAATCGCCTTATTTTCGGCTTGTATGAAATAAACATTCAGCATGCTTTAGCTCTTAGAATCATGAACGATTATAGTTTTTTCTTTTTGCAACGAATTTATTTCCAAAATCATTTAAATTTAAATTTATAGATTTGTAGAATAAACTCTTCCAGTGCTGCGGTGTGATGCCAGAACGCCGTGATCGAAGATTATATTTTGCACATTTATTTAATTATTTCAACTTCGCCAATTATATAAACCTTTTCTGTTTGGTGATTCTAGAGTAGTTCTCGCTTTTATTGCTTTATAAAAAAGCTTCTTAAAATAACAAACTTTCTTCTCTTTGCTCTCTGTCTGTAAAAAGTCGATTGATTGCAAGTTTGAGTTGTGACTAAGGACACCTTGTTTAGCATGGAAACTGAACCTAGGAAAAAATAAGACTTCCCAATAATTGCCTAAAGGTTTCAGAATTTTATTCCTGCAGCTATCATGCCAATTCAATTTAATTAAGCACCTTAGAAAGACGTATAAGTCAGAACCACTGAATTTTATACTTCGTGATGAATAAAGCAAGCAAAAGTGTCGTTTCCTCAGCGGTCCGCATGTTGTTTTCGCTTTATAGCCTGAATTTCAGACGAGTTTTTCTGTGGATTTAATTTTGACTACCAGCTTTTTCAATCATCTTTTTCTTACAAACGGACTTATCCCGAGTTTTAGCCCTCAAACAACAGCTAAGTAACTAACCTTTAGAAAAGGCGAAGGCTAGCACTGCTACGGCAAAAGTATAAGGTTATCTGACACAATTCATGTTTCACTTATGCATGGTTCAATTTTACGTGTTACCATCCCCCCCCCGGGCAACCCCGGGGACAAATCCAGCCCTTCAGGCCCGGGCGTGGGGAATTGTTTGAAGCGGTCTTGTCCCGGGGGGAGGGGGCGGGGCAAATTTAAAAAAAAAACTTCTTGCTGTTCTTGTAAAGTACGTCACTTCTCGGTTGACACGATGGCGCCGGACCGCGCGGAGAAGACTGCCTATTCCCGGGGAAAATCTCTAGAATTTGTAGCAGACTGTTTAAAGAAGAATAAACTCTCAAAATTAAAATTTGTATTCGAAGGTACCTTTATTATTTACCTCTTATTAACCGAGCAGGAGGTCTGTATGGGAGAATCTTGACCGAGGTCGTGAGTACAGACCGAACGCAGTGAGGTCTGTACACACGACCGAGGTCAAGCTTCTCCCATACAGACCGACTAAGCTCGGTTAATAAGATGTTTATTATATGGCCAAACAAGAAAACTTTAATTCGCTTAATGTAAATGGTTCGTACTAGCTGACATTTTGCTTGCAAGAGTCGATGAGCTGAACTTAAATCTGCCAAAGTTTGCTCGTCCTCTACCTTTTTTCTCCTCAGGCTTGTTGGCGCTTCATTATAGTATTTTTAGAAGGAAATAGTCAATATTTTTGTAGTTTAGTTTACACCTTTGTCACCGCAAAGTGTAACCGGTCTAGATGCCGGTCTAGATGGGAAAATCTAGACCGCGGTCAATATCGATTTCAGCCAATCAAATTCGTGAATTCGGTAGTTCCCAGTCCTTGTGAGACACCGCCATATAATAATATAAATTGTTAAACGAATGTGCCCGCATTGATGCGCGGATGGATGGCGTTCGTAACAAACAAAGAAATATTTGTTCAGCGTATTTATGTATAAAAATGTAAGACGACTTATAAAATAGACTTTATCAGGAGCCATAATCGGGGACGGAGACCGTAAGCGCGGGGTCCACGCGGCCCCATCGAAAAAGACAAATGTGCTATTTTTAGAAAAAATTGCGCCACCCTCAACGTCATAAACGCGCGTGGCTACACGCAAATTTGCGTTCAACGTGGATATGACCAAGATGGTTATAATTATTTGATATCCAGTATGCCCGAGTACATACTGGTTTTTATTATTAAAAACGCAATCGCTAATTGCTATGAAATCAAGAAAGAGAAAAAAAAAAAGAGAAACTCCCATATAAAGGGGAACAGGAATCGATGGCGATCACATGACTGACCGAAAAAGGCGCCAAAACCTTGCGAAGTGTTGCAGCGTTTCTTTGCGGAGCTGAATGAATCAATGAAACTGCCCCGAAGTGAACGTACAAGCACAAGGATTGGGAAAAATCTCCCAATTATGGGCTCTGAAATGTGGTACGTGTTTGAGTTTTCCTGAAAATTGTTGGAATCGTCGTTCAAAGCCGATTGAAGCTGTACGATCTCACCGTTATGGCTGCTGGAGTTCAAATGAAAGAGTTTGTAATGATGGCTCCGTTGTCAGCGTTGTCAGCGTTCGCACAACGCTGACAACGGAGCCATCATGTGTTTGTTTGATCGAACTGAAGGCAGAATTAATAATTAAGCTTGAACGATAATTTCTATGCAGCTCACTGAAACAAGACTACGGAGGTGAGGAACATTAGAATTCACCATCTTACTTTTTAAACGCAAACCACAAAACGCAATTGTTCTCAGTTTAGAACCCACGGACGGAATGGTAAAAACAACACTCAAACAACTGTGAAAGCGATTCAACGTATTTTACATGGCATCCGACTTGTGTCTAAATGTATGGAGCTGCTCAAGGGAACACAGATAGAGCCACAACGAGTACAGGTAAACCAGTGTCAATTTTGCGTGGTATAGCCTAAAAATGTCGCCTTTTCTGGTACTGAATTTGTCTAATGCTTTTTGTTCAGACTGCTGCATGATTTTTGTACTGACTCGCCATAAAAGGTGTGACAATTTTTATTAAATGCTTCTTTCCTATTTTACTGTGCTTATTTTGTCTTGTGTCGATATTTCCGACTCAAAGCCTTCCGTATAAAACCTACTGTTTGTGAAATTTTAAGAACAAGTGATTGAGTTGACGATGAAAGAAATTGTAAACACAGCGCTAAATGCTTATATTTCTATTTCTACAGTTTCTGTTCGTCCTAAATCAAGCATTTGTGTCTCAGTGACGTTCAGTTGTAATTTCTCCTTAATTTTGCTTCGATACAAAGTGATTTTTCTCGCCGGGTTGCTGGCGGAGAAAAAAACCAAGCTCACTCTGTCGTTGAAACCCTTGCCATGTCCACTGCGCTATGTATCCCTTCTAGGTTCGTAAATTACCCAGTAAGTCATATTCAGTACTAGGGCAGCAATAAGTTTCACTTCATCTTTCTCCTTCTCATCGACGGAAGTAGTTTTTTTCTTGGTGTTTTTCCAGTTCTCTATTTTGTCGACGATTGATAACGCACGGCGAGAGTATTTGATTGAAAACAAAGCGCCCTTTTCACTATTCTTTGTCTTCATTATAAACATTTCGGTCATTTCGGTAAAGGCGGGCACTATTTCAGAAAACATACGCTGCGAAATCTCGGCAAACGTTTTCTTTACTGATTCGGTATTTGAATCTATGTTACTATTTTTCTTGCTGCGGAAATAGTGACAACGATTTATCAGTGCGTTATGGTTACTTTTCTTCACAACGTGCTTGGAAAATCATTTTACAGTCTTTGCGGCTGCCCTTCAATCTCTGTACGTCCTCAGAGGAAATATATTTTCGGGATGTATTTTCCCTTTTCCTAACTGATTCGCCTTCAACTGATTTTTTCGTCGTTCGACGCCTTTTCGGCCCGCAAAACGTTTGTTCCGTCTAACGGGGAAATCCTCGTCCGACATGTCCGACGCATCTTCGCTATAGGATTTTTCTAAAATATTCTCACTGCCATCATCGGAATCACTTGTACAATCCTCATATCCAGAGTCACTTTCCAAAAAGTTCTCCTCAAGGGCTTGCCTTAGAATTGGAATTGTCACTGATGACAAAAACTGGATTTCTTCATCTCCAACGAAGGTAATTTCCGACGCCATTTTGTTTGTTTTTTCTTTGCGCGGCACCCTCGCAACATACACGCGTGTTTCACGCACGCGATGGCGCAATTTTTTCTAAAAATAGCACATTTGTCTTTTTCGATGGGGCCAGCCCCATCACTGAAAATGGTATTCAGTTACGGTCTCCGTCCCCGATTATGGCTCCTGACTTTATATAAAAACGGACGCACGGCTTAATATTAAACAGAGATCTCAGTCCAGTGTTCTTATGAAACAAGCTAAGAAAGCCCCTCGGTAAAATGCTGCCATCAGTTTGTTCACGGGCCTCTTGTGCGTATGCGCTAGATTTAGAATAAAACACGTGGCAAAGAACATTTCTTTACTTGCTAGCCGTATGCCAGTGCGGTTGGAGCTTTTTCTTCAGTTTTCTTTTTCAAATATAGTGTTCATGTTTTTGTTATATAGTGTCCTTCGTTCAATAAACTCTAAAAAATAGTTGAAGTTCTTGCCAAAACGTCTGGTTTTGCTACAAAACAACGTATTGGTGGTCGATGAGGAGTCCCGGGGGTGGGGAATTGTCTCTTTCTGCGTGCCCGGGGGTGGGGAATAGACCGCCAAGTGAGAAAAAAATTGCAAATCCCCGGGGGTATGCCCGGGGGGGGGGATGGTAACAGGTAGAATTGAACCATGCATTACGAGCCACTGACTTCGAGCGAAAAATTTGCTATGGTGGCGAAGATAATCCAGTCTCTCTGCTTGCACCCGCCCGCGAAAATGGCGGGAGCAAGTTAGCGCACGCGCACTCATTTTGCCGCTGTGTCGTCGAGCATGCGCTTTAAAAAACCGGAAGCCCAAAAAGTGGCATCCGGTTTTTGATTATCCCAGAGTCCGTGGCATTTCGATCCCACTGAACGTAAATGCGCGCGGGCTCTGGGGACGAGATTGGTGACAATTGACAGCTCACGATTTTTCCGGTGTCCAGCCTCCTCTCCGTCATTATAATATATAGATTTAGCCAAGCCTAAAAGCGGAGCCGCGAAGGAATAAACTGGTGTTCGTTTCTCAAAAATAATCCTGAAACGTTTGGGTCTGAAATACATTTCGGGGCTTTTTTTGGCTCGTTCGCTTTCGAAAAGTGTTTCTCAAAAAGCCTGAAAGTGTTCCGAATTGTCCTTCAATATTTTGGGGATCTGTTCTGTAAAACCAAGCTCGAAAGGTCGTTCTAGAGGCTGAGCACGGCTTGATTATTTTACTCACGAGCCGTCTAGCTTGGTGTTTGCAATGTTTCCATATCCTGTCATTAACTGTGAAGGCTTGTCAAATCTCCTTGGTTTATTGGCTGTTCGCTTGAATGAACTTGAAACGGCGCTCATTTACAAAAACAAAATAAAAATTATTCGACTGTTTAAATGGGTTATCTTCATCGCGTTCGGATGTTAACAAATAACATGAACTGCCACTAAATAAGAATATTAGTCTGGTCAAAAATTTATACTGACATTTCACCGGCATTTTACTGGGATTACCCGAAATAAAGGATCTGGGGAGCTTCGAAGCACTTGTAATAAACTTATCGAAGAAATGTCGCGTAGGTTTTAGCAGCCGCGAAAAAATTCAAGCACTTTTGAACACACATTACTTACGGGATAAAATAGCTTTAAACTCAAAACTGCTTCGCTTATATTTCGTTCTCTAACTTGAGACCATCGAGATCGAAAACAAACGAACAAACACCGTCCAAACGTTCTTAACTCTGTTGCATAAGTTTTGCGGCTGCAAATTGTCTGAAATTCGAGCGCTTTAAAAAATGCACCGAACTGTTTTTGGAAGCTTTTCGGGCATAATAGGTTTAAACCGCTTATAGTTTTTCAAATAACTGTTATATTTCGTTCTCTAACTAGAGACAATCAAGATTCAAAACAAAGAAACGCCAAACACGCTTTAATTAAATTGTTATTATGCCGGCATAAGTTTTGCGGATGCGAAGTAAGCCCATATAAAGTTAGGCGCTTTGAGGAACGCACAAAACTGTTTTCGGAAGCTTTTCGGATAAAATAGCTTTAAACCGACAACTGCTTCGCTTAAAAGATTATTACTATTGAAAACGTCTAGGACAAGAAAATCGACAGTTGCACAAAGAGATGGACCGGACGGTGAAAATTGAAAGCAAAGCTTCTGCAGTTGTCTTGCGGCTGTGCTTAGACCTACTGTTATGAATAAACAAACACAAAATAATGGACAGAGAAATCATTTTTGAAAAACATTTATTCGAAAACCCCTATGTTTATACTTAAATGCAATTCGCGTTACACTTCCAAAATCGTAGGTCGGTCCACGCGAGTGAAATCGGCTGAACAGGGCAAAGTATTCAAGAATCTGTCACAAATCTGAGCGCGTTTTCTAATATTTTTTTAAAGTCAAAAGTAAATAACACATTTCTAATGGCATAAATCAAATTTACATTTCAAAACGTAATTTCTTTCATCGTAATACTCGAAATCATGTACCTTAGACCTTTTAAAAACTTCACTTACTCGGTTGTGTTTCAGAACAGGGCAAACTCTCCGCCGTGAAGAAAACAAAGCGATGAAGTCCTTTGAATGCAGCTTTCGTAACTTGAACTTTTCGCCTTCTACCAGTATTCTTTTGAACTTTTTCTTTCCATTTATATATATTAGATGTTTTTTTGTCAAGTATAAAACTTCATTACTCTCGAGCAATCGTTAAATGCTAAAGAAGCTTAAGCTTTTAAAGAAACCTCTTTTTCAAAAGCGACGATGGTCATGCGATTTCCCGCCAAGAAAAACGCCGGTTGCCCTAAAGCACCGTGCGATTTCCCGCCAAGAAAAGATGGCATTCTCTGCCCCCGTCGGGTTGTCTTGGGACTCCCCTCCCCCTCCCACAGAGTGTGCGGACGGACGGACGTACGGATGTACGGATGTACGGACGTACGGACGGACGGACGGACGGTCACGTGACTATTACGTCACAACCAAAATTTCTCGGATTGATAGGTTACCACTCGTTACCACATTGACCTACCATATTTCCTTGGCAATGGAGCTCCGCTGGCGGGCTTTGCCCGCAGGCTCCGCTATTACCCTGCAGGGCTAGAGGAGAGAGGCGTTTTGACTCCTTTCAATATTTCAGCCATTTTTAGTTTCACCATGAATTTTCCCATCCCCAGTGATCTTAATTTTAAAAAGTACTGCATAGAAACACATGGATCAATCGAAAATTTAATCGCTAAAGCCAAAAATGGCGAAATTGTTGCCCAAGCAGACCTTGGCATGGCTTATTCTGAAGGTTTTGGCGACGAGCTACCGAAGGACACCGATAAAGCAATTGGATGGCTGAACACTGCTGTAGAAAAGGGGTATGAGCTTCCTTCCATCCTTGGAAAACTTGGTGAATTGTTAGATCGGAAAGGAACAGAATTGTGTCATCGAAAGGCGTACGAGATGTATCACAGAGCCGCGACACTGGGATGTACGTCGTCACAACTTAATCTAGCTGAAATGTATCGCTTTGGTGTCGAAGGAGTCGTGAACGAAGACCTCAAGGAAGCATTTAAATGGTACAAAAAAGCTGCTAGTGAAGACGTGGCAGATCTTAATTCAGATTTGGGAGTATTGGGTAGACTGTGTGCTGGAACGATGAAAAAATTAGAAAACAAAGTGAGTGGCTCAAAACACAGGGCTCTGATGCTTTTGTACAAGTACTACCTTGATGGGGAGTGCCCGGAGGGCTGTCCACAACCAACTAAGGCTGTTTATTATTTGACCAGGGCGGCTGAATTGGGTAATACTGAGGCACAGCTGAACTTAGGAGAGATATGCTTGACCGGAAGTTGCCAACAAATCAAAGATGTTGCAAAGGCAAGGAGATGGCTGGGAAAAGCTTCTGCTAGTGGCAATCTAAGGGCAAAACAGGTACGTAGATGTGCAGAAAACAGTGACACTGCAGACCAGAGTAAAACAAACCCTGGAGGCTGACTAGACCTCAAATCTAGGCCCCAGGTCAGTGAGTGTAAAATGCAGACTGCAGTCTGCATTTAAATTTAAACTGACCCTCGCCAGGTTAGTTTTAGGGTCTGTTTACCATTTAGATAGGGTAACCCTAGTACTAGGGCTTCCTTAGCAGCCATGACAAATTTGCCACATGTTTGTGAGCAACTTTTTCGATGGGGTACCTTTAACCGCCAACACTCCCCCTCCCCCCCAACAAATCTAGTGTCATGCACTTTGCAGTGGAAAGTTATTTTTAATTAGCACCCGAAAAACTATTATTGTCTGTGTACTGAGTTCAAGTTGTAAGGCTATAGAAGTTTATAGTATAATTTGTTTTCTAAACCAACAAACCCATGGAAGTGGACCTTTTAGCAGATTTAAAAGGTGTTCAGCAGCCAAAATAGAAAGGATCTGCTTTAAGGCCTTTTGCAACAAACATAAAAACCAAAATTTTGCCAAGAATATTCTGTTTTTCCAAAAAATGGCTCTTGATGAAAAAAAGTAAATTTAGTTTAAATTCACCAAGGTATACATAACTGTGTTGATAACCACCAAAAAGTTGTCCCGGGCAAGCAAGTTATCCCAACCTGAAGTGTTTGAGAAAAAAGGTTTTCCCACCTGGTTAGGGAAGCCATACCACACAGGCAGCATAAGTATAGTCCTGACTGCCTTGTAAACAAGACAACAAAAGCAAGTAGGAACATGAGAGTGTTATCCTTTTAAAGTGGTCCCTGTTTTATACTGGCCAATTTTTTATGCACTGTATTTTCTTCTGGAGGGAGGGGGGGGGGGTGGCATTTACACATTTTTTATAGCAACTGATCTAATTCTCTACCCTGGGGCAAACCTAAAAGATCAAACCTGGGGATATCTCGCATCAAAACCATCACCATTTGTGTACCACTTGAGGGGCAAAAGAAGATGATTTATTTGACTATCAATTACATATATAAGCTGCTAAATTTCATTAATCATTTCCAGCCAAGCCTTTCTAACACCTAAGGAAGTTAAATTCACGGTGAAACCACAAAATTTAGGCTATCCAGTTGTTTAAAACATGAAAAGGGAGTTTTATGTGAAGCATAGCAGAATAAAAGCATTCTCATCTTTACATTATTTATAGATTATATAATGATATGAGGACAGCTGAATTCTGTTCAAGAAACTTGTGGTCAATTAAGATGCCTTTTTAAGTAACTGCAAGACCACTGCATAGAGTTGTGCTGAGTATTCTTTGTGGAAATTGATGAGTGGTACTCATATCCAAGTTGCAATATGTTATCATCCGACTCTTTATTGAGAGGGGAGTGGGGGGGGCGTTGGCTGCATAGAGTTGTGCTGAGTATTCTTTGTGGAAATTGATGAGTGGTAGTCACATCCAAGTTGTAATATTTTATTATTTGATTCTTTATTGGGGGGTGGGGCACAATGGTGCAACAGTGAGAGCACAAGCCTCTCATCAATGTGGCCTAGGTTTGAATCCTTGAATTGATGACATGTATGTTAAGTGTATTGTTGGTTCTAGTTGTTCTTGCTCCAACGGTTTCTCACCAGGGCTTGGTGGTTTCTTTCCACAATAGCATAATTATTAAGTGTAAAATTTCAAAAATTGTGAAGGCCATAATCATAGTTAAACTGCCAGTCTGTGGATGTGTCACTGCAAATTCTGCTTTATTTTCTTTTTACATTATTTATTATATTCTTTTTATTTAGTTTATTCTATTCTATTTCAATTCATTGTTGTCAACTCAGATCTTATTTAATCTTTTTATTTAATCTCAGTCTCAATCTTCTTAATCTTTTCTCATCCGATAAACAAATCAAACAAAGAAATGCAGATCATAACTTACCTTAAGTTATGTTGTGGTAAACTTTTAGCATTCACCAATAAAACTAGTTCTTTTAGCAGGCTCTCTCAATTATTCCACAATGGCTGAGTCAAAATCGCAACATTCTCGTCCCCAGAGCCCACGATCCCTTTGGTCTGCGCCAGGGATCGAGACCTCTGGCAGGGACCAGGTAATGCGCAAGCGCAATAGCTGCCCATTTTTGTAACCGATAGTAACCGTTATTGTTTAAATTTCTGAGGCTGCGCACAAAAGCCGGAAGTCCGTGATTCGCGGACTTCCTGCTTCGGTCCCTGCCAGAGGTCTCGATCCCTGGCGCAGACCAAAAGGATCGTGGGCTCTGGGGACGAGAATGAAATCACAAGTGCAAGGATGGGGCCTACCCCACCCCCCAGGGGAATGACATTGATGGGTGCATTGTGCAGGTTCATTGTGTAGGTTTAATTCATAAAAAAGAAAAAAAACAATGCTGTCATTGTTAGAGTGATTGTGCTGTTTGTGAAACGTCAGGATATCTGGAAGCGGTATTACAAGGGTTCACACTTGCCTGCCATGTGTGTGTCCTCAGGGTTTCACAGGCCACAAAGAACATCTCAAAATAAAAAATATTGGCTTTCGTCATCAAAAGGAAGTGTTTTAAAACAATTTTGCTAATAGTCCTCTCACAAAATACTTTTAAGGTGGCTCTCAATAGTTTCCAGTAATTTCCAACACTTATGCATCAGTCAATTCCAGCAGTGCCCATCCCGCGCCCCCCCCCCCGGCCAACCCCCGGGCATTAACATTTTTTTTAAATGGCAAATTCCCGGGGGTGGGGACAAATAAGTCTGTCAAATGCCCCGGGGTGGGATTAAAAAAGAAGGCAAATGCTCAACATGTAATAAATCATGACAAGAAAGTGTCACTCGTCAATAAGGCTGGTTTCCACATGATCGCTGCAATCACTGGGAAAAATGTTCAGCAACTGTTGTGGCCATATGGAAACCACACTTCAGTGATTTTAGTGATCACAGCATTTCATAGACTTGCCACAAGTCAACCTCACCAGTTTCACAGCAGAAAAGCCGTAAAGCGAGCGCGCCATATTAAATAGGATGAAGGACTTTTTCGAAAGTCTGCATTTCACAACGATTGCTGAAGACCTCTTCAAGAGTGGTTTCCATGTGATCGTAACGATTGCTGAACATTTTTTCCAGCGATCGCAGCGATCATAGCAATCATATGGAAACCAGCCTTTGTTTCCAATGCTGTTCAGTTGTTTACCCGTGCGTCTATCCTCCCGTTGTTTATTTACTTCGATGCCACTTATCAACAAAACAGCAAATTGTGTACATGACAGTTGCTTTTGGTTTGCTATTTGATTTAATTATTTGCTCATTTATTTGATTTTGTCATGCACAATTCATTAATGTTTATTAATAAGCTAAGAAATGCATTATACTTTGATGGATCAATATTATCAACCTTGATCAGTTGATGCTACAATAATAATTATTATGGTATCAGCAAATGTTTAGTCAATGGTGAACAAGTTATGGTCATTTTTGCGATGCAACTGGTTACCATAGAAACAGTATAACCTGTTAAAGATACCCTTAATTTTAGCTTTAAGTACTTATAACTGAAAAACGAGCTTGGTGACCCCCATTTTTTATCAAATTGTAATTAGCTTGTTAAAATACAACTTTTTGCAAAGTTAAAAAAATTGTCGAAAGGGGTTCAGAGCCACCTTAAATTTTTCGGAATTATAAGGTGGCTCTGAACCCCTTGCGGCAAAACTTTATAAACTTTGCAAAAAGTTGTATTTAACAAGCTAATTGCAATTCAATAAAAAATGGGGATCACTGAGCTCGTTTTTTAGTTATAAGCACTTAAAGCTAAGACTAAGGGTGTTTTGAACACGTTATACTGTTAATATGGTAACATATTACACCACGAAAATGACCATAACTTGCTCACCATTGACTGGGCATTTGTTGATACCATAATTGTAGCATTAACTGATCAAGTGCTGGAAATTACTGGAAAATATGATGAGCCACCTTAAGTGTGATAAACACTCACACAAGCCACAGGACACCCACACAGGCAGAGCTTATCCCTTGTTTCTGTAGCATGAAGCAGCTACTCTTCAGTGTCTACTCTCTACTGGATGAGTTGCTAGTCCATCATGTGGTTATCCCCAACAGTAATTGGCCGATACCCATTATGAACAATACTCTATTGTAATTTTTTGCATTTAAGCTCTTGGGTCAATGGAACTATGTTTATGACATTTGAACCAGCCTTGCTAGAATGGAGCAATTTGGATACTAATACCAAACCCCTTATTCCCTTTTTCTAGCAAGCCATTTTTTTTTTATACTGAGCCTTTCATTGATTATTAAGTTTCATTAGACATCCCCTGGATCGTATAAAATACTTCTACCCTATAAATTCAAACAAGCTTTTGTTTCATGGGCACGTTTTCAGCCACATTTTTGTGTGGCATTTTGTACTCGTGGTGTATGAGGTGAAAGCCTATAAGCAGGGAACCAATCAGAGGGCATGCTTGCTCATATCCAGGGGATCTCTTATAATACCAGTTATTCACCAGATAATATTCACTGGAAATTGCCGAGCCACAAAGCGCTCTTCAATGACGCTGAGGTGAATAATAGTTTTAGTATATACAAAACCCATGGAGTAGCCATCACCAAATGTTCCTTTCTTCCGAGAAAAAAAAAAAGAGGAAAAACTCGCACGCGAAATACAGAAAAATGACGGAGACGAATAGCAGATACTAACTTGAGTTTGAGTAGCCAATCAGAACACACAAAAAATATTATCCACTGGTTTGGTATATGCTGGTTTAAATTAGCCAATGTTTCTTGCTTGGGATGCTGGGTACTCTGCAGAGGTCTTGATTTATTGACTTTACTAGGTGGTTATTTTTCCTCAAAATATTGACTGACTGTGCTTGTACCAAGTCAGAGATTGAATAGGAATGCTATAGAGTAAACAAAGTGACAAATCTTTTTCTTGAACTCCCAGTTATCAACAATATAATCAAGCACTAATGAACAACACATTGCGAAGTCAGTAGAGACTACACATGGTCTTACAAAAACAACTTTTATTCGATCTAGGATGAATACTTTCACTGATTTACACAGAAAAATTACTAGGCCCTGTTTCTCCCCAAAAACACCTCTTGGCTCTGAAACACAAAATTCAACAAATCACTAATTTTTGCAGAGGACACATGGAAAACTACAGAACGTAAATTGCTTTGTTTGGACACGATTGCTTCAAACGAAAAGTCTATAAATGAAAGAAAACAGAGAAAAGCAAGAGAAAATTCCTCGATAAAAATTTTATTCAGATTCCTGGAAATTCCTGGATAAAATAAGCAATGGTCAGCAGGGCTTCTAAAGATTCTAAACAAAACTTGCCCTGAGCTCCTTTAAGTTTGATTTACCAATTTCAGAAGTATGCAATAGCTTTTCTCGTGTTGTCCTGGGTTAGAGACAACAATATTCTCGTGGAGTCACTAATGGGGTCTGGCTCGTTTCTCGGAAAGACGACTTCTTGTTGCTTAATCAAATTTTTTCTTTAGGGAATTGCTATTTTTACACTAGGAAATGCAACGAAGGTTTACTTTAGCAAAGTGGTGTTGTTGCCAAGACAAAGCGTATTTGCAACATTGAACTACGCATGTGAGGGAGAGAAACACATGTTGTTATATGTAGAGTCATGTAGAGTGATTTATAATGCTGTTTTAAGTGTGGGTGTCCTGTGGATCTGAACCATTTTCACAAGATGGGAAACTTTCCAAAAATTTTGCCGAAGGAAATCCGTCTAGATGTTAAAGAATAAATGTAAGGTATTGTAAAAATATGCCATTCGTTTTCTTTGTTGCCATGGTAACGGCCTCTACGTAAAAAACAACAGAAAAATAATTGAAATAATAAATATATGAATATCGCATATGGAACTGCGGAAAGATGTTCACTTGTAAATGCCTTGGACAAAAAGTGCGAGACAGGAGAACTAGCCTTTTCTTCGTAACGTTAACTCCTACTTTTTACTGAGGTGACTTTTAAATACTCTGGGGAGCCACACCTGAGTTTGAGACCAACTATGACCTTGGCTCCTATTTTCCAAGAAAAACAACAAATTATGAATATATGAAATACATATATTTGAACTGCGGAATGATGAAATTACTCATAATTTCATCTTCATCTTTCCCGGGTATATTACGAACCAATTTAATGACCAGCTCCCAGTTGGCTTGATAGCTCAATTCGTTAGGGCACTGCACCGGTATCGCAGAGGTCAGGGTTCGAATCCCGGCAAGCCTGATTTTTTCAGGCTTTCTTTTCGCAACTGCATAAGTTGCGTTAATAACTGCGAGGATCTTCTAAAAACAACAAACGAGGTCCAAATACTAAACGAGTTTACAGAGTTCATCAGCCATCACTTAGAAACAAGATAACGCAACGAAAATGTTCTTCTTCATCATTCGTTCACGTGATCGAGCGCATGATGTAGTCCTGATTATCACTGGGGTTGTATACCACGGGTTTTCGTACACCTGAAAAATCTATGTCCCACGGATCCAGGATTGGATTGGAACTTAGAATTTTTTTCTTTAATGGGGATGGAAACCCAGAGTGCTCAGAGAAAACCCCTTGGATTAAGGCAAAAACAAACAAAAACTCTTACTCAACCCCTAGAATGAGGTGGTATGGTGGAATTGAAGTGACACAGTGATGATTTTTTTTTCAGCTTCTTCGTAAGTGCGAACAGAGTGATGACACTTGTAGACAGAATGCTTCATCAGAACTCAGTAAAGAGGCCGTGAGTCAATCTTTTGACATCATGGAAGAGAAACTGAGACAGAACGCTGAGGCAAATCTACATCCATTCGCAATTTTGGAACCCGTCGCTTTTTCGGAAGAAATGCTTTGTCAGTTTGATTGGTCCCCAACAGCAAGGATATATCTTCAAGCCTTCAAACTGGTGAAAGACGGCTTTGAAATTCTCTACAAGAGTAACTTTACCGATGAAAGGGGAATCTCGCTTATAGCTCGTGGGTACTTGACTGAGAATTCAATACTGCAAGCTTTTCCTCAAAGACAGTTTATGCTGCCCGAAATCTTTCACCTTTGTGAGAAAAGCTTACAAAAAAATCCATGTTTCTTTGAAGGCCTTGTGATACCCTTTGCCTTCCAAGGTTATGAGAGAGAACATTCTATGGAAAACGTAAAGATAGACACCAGAAAGGTCATGTGCATGAAAAATTTGATTCATTTTATCCAAAAAGCTGAACCTCACAGCCTCCCTCGAGAAGATCCGTTCAGATTTGATGAGAACTACAGCAGCTGGCTTCATGTTTTGTATGACCATTTGGCAGCAATCGATATTGTTGAAGAACACTACGATGCAGCTGCTGAAGCTCTAGAGAATTCCCTTAGATGTTGTCCAAACGGGGTCTAGGGTATTGCTTGTTGATGCTGTATTCGTCTAAAGAGCACTCTAAAACAGAGCAATCTTGCCAGGATGCACCCACGGAATTGCTGCCCAATAAACAAAACGCAGCGGATAGAGAAATCTCTAAATATGCATCTTGGACGACTAAAGAGTTGGGAGATACTTCAGAGAAGATGTTGAAAGAATTTCTGGCGGAGGCTCCAATTTGCTGGAAAACATACCCAAATGTTTGTTATTACCTTGCAGAGCTTGCTCTTGTAAATGGAAACATGAAGGAGTTAAAGAAGTATTACGAGCTCGGCCAAGACACTGAAGAAAAAAGACTCCCGTTCTTCAGTCGGGTTAAGATCCCGTTGAAAGATACGCTATATCCTGTCTACCAGCTACTTGCTAGTTTGCCAGAACCGGTTAGGTGTGGTAACAAAGCTTGCACCACGAAGGTGAAGGAATGCGAGTTGAAGTCCTGTGGCAGTTGTGGCAACCAAAAGTACTGCAGCAAGTAAGTGGTAAAGTCCTGCAGAGTCTGCCCCCCACCCCATTTTAATTCTGCGGAACGACGCTGCGATTTAGTAGCAAAACCCCATAATTATTTTCCCCTTCAAATACGCCCCCCCCCCCCAACACACACACGCACACACACACACACACACACGCACGCACACACACACACACACACACACACACAAACAAGAGTGTCACTTGGCTGCCCAATGTCATCTGATTGGAGGGGAGCACCTAAAGCAAGCTGTTGGCTGAACCAATGTCAGCTATATGATGTATTCTAATGACGAAATCTGAGGCAACAACTTTGAAATGTGGGGGTGATTTCAGGAAGGTTCAGACATTCTGGATTGCCAACAAAACCCGGTTGTCTTCACTGAATATTCGTTTTTTTATACTCATTTATGCATGCTGGTCATAAATTGTTTCAACTAGTACCTCAACTCCGGTCTTTGTTAAATAATTTTATCTTATACATGTAAATTTGTAGAGCTTGTTTTTTAAGAACATTTCAATTGAGGAGTTTTCCCTTTGACAAGGTGTTCGTATTTTAGTGTACTTCCTGAATAGACTATGTTATTATGTTATGCTGTTATGTTGTGTTATGTCATGTCATGTCATGCCATGCCATGCCATGCCATGCCATGCCATGCCATGCCATGCCATGCCATGCCATGTCGTGTCATGTCATGTTATGTTATGTTATGTTATGTCATGTTATGTTATGTTAAAGTCAAATTACATATGAGGTAATTTAAATCATAAACCAGTTTGTGTATCACTGGTGTCCTTTCTTACTATTTGCAGAGAATGCCAGAAAGCTGACTGGAAACACCACAAAGATGCTTGTATCACTTCTAAAGGACGCAAGGCAAAGGGTGGTAGCTAGAGATTTTTCTGTTACTACAACTGATAACAGACAAGAAGTTGGTAAATGTCCCTTCATCTCAACTACGCACTGTACTACACGATTGTAATTAGAAAAGTGGTTAAGTAAGCTCGATAGTGTCCGGTAGTAAGCCTAAGGGCCCCTCAAATTGCGATTCTTTACATCAATTCTTTTCTAAACTGGACTTGTGTGCAGGCGAACCTTATAAGGTAGTAGTAGGCCAGTTTCGCGTTCTCGGGAAAAAAACCTACAAACGAGTTGTACTTATTTTAGCTGGTAACATTTTAAAATTATGTACATACAACATGAAAAGTGGGTTGCATGGCACTGAAAATTGACAATTTATATTTCTATGTTCGGTGATTCAATTGTCAAGTACAAGTTATATATGCTATTAGAGGTTTTAAATTGTAACTCTAAGATGAAGGTAACCCAGAATGTTGTACATACCAAACGCTACGTTGCTAGAAATTGACGGTAGAATGTATCTCAGAAGGTAGGGGTTTACGTCAGTCCAGATAGGGATCTTTGATCTTGTTTCCTTCTTAGTGAGGATTCGAATATAGAGTGGCCAAAATGTTAGAAATTCGAGTTTTTAAAATAAATTTCTTAGCGAGGCGTCCATTTGTTGTATCTTCCCAAAAGCCTTCATGGCCAATTTCTTCCAAAGTTTATTGCTGTCTTGGGGTTTAGATTTTGTAACGTATCCTTTCCAAAATAAATATGGTTGGAAAATATAAATTCTCCTGTATGCATTTCATTGTTAAGGCTACACTAGACTCGTTTTGGGTTTAAAATAATTTTTACTCTCAAGCGATGTTAGCCTAATTAAAAACATCTAAAAGAATAATAAATCGACAGTCATTTTAGCAATATGTTTATTTAGATACGTAGGGAAATGTATGTAACAAAAATAAAGTTGGAGATTATCGTCCTGCTTTGAGATGCTGCTGGTCATGAATTACGCCAGGAAATTTGTGGCTGACCGGTTTGTAGGCCTTTCCCGATTATGCAAAATAATGCTTCTTTGGTTCCAGAAAATGCTTTGTTTTATTTCAAGCAAAACGTACAAACTCAGGCATCATGTGTGCTTATCATCAACTGAATAAAGTGAAAAGTGCTTAATTGTTTGCTTATAAAGCTTCTGATACTGGTCCAATGATAAACAGTTAATTTATGTTCGAAGCCCTTATCGCTTGTTGTACTGTGACATGACGCTGGCCTGGAGGTAGTCAACAAGAGCACAATTCTGTTGCTCGTTGAAGGACGCTCTCAGTACTGAAAGTACTCTTTCTGCCGTAGCAGACGCTGGTTGGACAAGGAGAACTTGCTTCACTGCTGAAGCCCAACGAGGAAGTTGCTCCTTGTGCCCACACCACCTTCGACTTTCCTCTCTTCAGTCGGGATAACAACACCTTCAGCAGCAGCCATATAGTCAGGAAGCTCGGCTTTGAGACCGTCGATGAAAGCATCACTGTCCAGGAAAGGAAATGCTCTCAGAGACTTTACTGATCATGATGCATTTGTGGGCCTAAGCCACTGGATGCTAACGGGGTAGAATAGTCTGGCGGCCTTGAATGCTACCAGTAGATCATAAAGATCGACATTGAACTTTCTCAGAAACCATGTAATTGCCAGCTCAACAAAAGCCTTCGCCCTCCGTTCAAGTGCTGTTACGTTCTAACCTGGGTCTTCCTCCGCAATTGCAGTTGCAATTGCACGGACGTTAGGGAAATGAGGAGCTTGACAAAATTGGGAAACGGCGCTTAGTTTCTCATAACAAGCAAAAACCAAAGGACCATCCCCTTCCAAAAAATACGTGGCTTTCACAAAATGTTCGCCAACATCTGTAGTAACGGCAAGCTCAAGCTTGGAGCAGATTAGTCGCTGTGGGTCAGAAAGTATTGCTTGAAGTTGTGGCAGTAGCTGTGGGCAAACATTTGCGTCCTTTGCCTCTTCCACGAACCTTTCGGCATCTCCAAACTACACCATCAACTGATGATACACCTCCCATTTGGACCACCATCTAGTCTCGCTGTATGATCTTGGTGTTTGACCTGTTAGATCCTTCCATAACAGCTTGGCTTTACAACTATGGTGAAACATTCTTATCCAAAGGCTTCCGAACTCTACCAGGGGTGGGATCACTAAATGGTTTCCCACGTTATCAAGTGTGTGAGAGAAGCACACGACATTCAGCATCTTAGGGAATATAAATGCTATTCTGTCCAGTACTGCTTGGTTAACGCTTGCACCGTCTCTCATGGCTGCGAGCAATGAATTTGCGCTGACTCCATAATCAACAGACAGGCACTGATTAGGAACTTGTGCTAGTTCGTTGGCATTAACTGACTTAGAGCAAACATCAATTCTCACAAGCCGTTGGATAATGTTCCAGTTATTGTCCACAAAACGAACTATTATAGCAATTGCCCCCGCATGTCTGGTGCTGCCGTCAAAAATGACCGAAAGGTCCCTTGTCATGCCAACTTGACCAGGCATTTCCAATTCTTGTTTAATTTGTTCAATTTCCTGTTTCAAAGCCATGGAAACACACAGTCCTAGATGAGAGCTTCAAGTGAGTCGATAGCCATTCTTCTCTAACAGAGACCGTAGCATGTCTATTTTACCGATCGGGATACCCGCCTTCAAAAACTCACTGAGAACTTCGAATCGGTAGACGCATTCTTCCACGGGCAAAGTGCTATCTTTTGAACTTCCTTCTCTTCTGAATGCCCCGATTATGGTCTTTTCTTTCCACAGGTAGCCCAAGCTCACTATGAGAGGAGCGCATATATTAACCTGTTCCATTTTCCACATATTATGACCTCGGCAAAATATAAGAGTTTGTATGAAAAATGCAACTAATACGCTTTAATTTTCACAAATGCGAAATAAATCACAATAACAAATGGTTCACCTTGTTTCTGTGTTGTATTAATTACTATTTAATGGCCTTTTGGGGTTGATTTGAAGCGTTTTGAACGAGAATAAGCGTCCTTGATTATTTGTCCCTAACACTTAATAAGCGAAGCGAAAGGTATCACACTGTTGGCCGTCACGTGACCGATTCAAAGATATTTATTTGCTGTAAATCTCGAATTCGCGAACAGTTCGTCATACGGATGGCTCGCTATGGTGGAGAGATTGAAAATGGCGATTTTGATAAGGGAAAGAACGTGAATGTTGGACTTTTTTGGTATGTATTTGTTGTTACGATATAAAGCTAGTTTGGAGAGAGGTGCCAAAATTCGAGATTTACAGCAAATAAATGTATTTGAATTGGTCACGTGACGGCCAACAGTGTGTTACCTTTCGCTTCGCTTATGAAGTGTTAGGTGCAAATAATCAAGGACGTTTATTCTCGTTCAAAACGCTTCAAATCAACCCCAAAAGGCCATTAAATAGTAATTAATACAACACAGAAACAAGGTGAACCATTTGTTATTGTGAATTATTTCGCATTTGTGGAAATTAAAGCGTATTTGTTGCATTTTTCATACAAACTCTTATATTTTGCCGAGGTCATAATATATGCAAAATGGAACAGGTCAATATATGCGCTCCTCTCATAGTGAGCTTGGGCTACCTGTGGTCTTTCAATTTCGACTTTTTCAACTTTTCTTTCCCGTTTTGATGCTTCTTAAACGAAATATGGATTTTCAGAACACTTTTCTTGGAGGAAATGATTTCTCTACATCCACTGCAAAACAACTTTCCTTCTCTGACAATCAAATTTTTGCCAGGGAACTGCTTAAGTTGCTCATGTAATGGGACTTTCGTTGTATCGCTGTTTCCTCTCCGCTTGTACTTTCCACTGGTTGATTCTTAAGATCGATCTCGAGCTATCGTTGAAGGGACTGGTCTGTATTCTCGGTCAGAATTTCCTTCTATCAGCTGCAAGTTTCGAGAAGATGGCGTGGCACTGGCCGACGCCATCTTGCTTGAGCAAGCGCGTGAACGGCCTCTGAAAGTTAACCGCTGACCAGCTACGTCCAGACTTTCTTTCGAGTCAGTTCAGATGCAACCAGTTCACACTTCAGTTACATAAATCATTCTCTCAAACGCAAAAGCAAATCATCACTGCTTTTGAATTCTAAAATTTAGTATTTAAAATCTTTCGAGTGCTGAAATCTAGATCAAAGTTATGCAAAATGCTAAATAATGCTAGCAATCCTTTTTACAGAAAAGTGTGAAAAAAAATGCTTGTTTAACCAAATAATGTCAAAAAAATGCTAGCATAATCGGGAAGGGGCTATCCCCACTGCGTAGCTTCAGGGTCTAATTTTTAACTAAAAATCTTAAAATTACCCTGCCGACGAGAAGACGAGGCTAAAACATATTACGTCCCAAATACGGATTCATTTAAAGGTCTTCGATAGCAAGCAACAAAAACAGACAGAAGATGTGGTTATTAATATTTTTGCAGTTTTTATTTTGAAAACGTGCTTTTTAGCACATTTTTATAATATAAAATGATCTGCATTATTTCCTATGCATTATGGGTAACCAATATGGCGGCGTACATGTCAGGTACTGTAATTCTCTTGTTTTCTCGCCCAATTTTTCGGGGTTTTTCTTACATTTCTTATTAGAAAAAGGCCTCGATAAACACTCTTTATCTATAATAATTCCAAGAACATTTTGAAGGGATATTGTTAGCAGAAATGGAGCGAGCACTGCCAGTGATTCTGATTCTGCCAGTAAGTCATTCATCGCGATCGAGTGTTCGAGTACCGTGAGACTGACCTAGGCCCATATGGTTTGCCGCTATCCTTCGCAACTAAAACTATGAATTATTCGATCCTCTAAAACCTGAAGTACTATTCCGAAAATATTTTTCTGTAAATCAGGAAGACTTTCATATGAAAATGCGGCCTGAGATTGCAAGAGATGAAGCCGATGCACAGTGTTTACTGTACATCGTTTCAGAGCCAAGGGCAAGACCTCATCTGTTTGTCCACAGGAAAGGTGGCCACTGAGGATGTTGCTCGTGATGTACAAGCCAAAGATCTGGGCGAAAAGCCTACCGAACGTTTAGCGAGGAAAGGATGGAGGCTAATCCCCCGAAAGTGAGATTTCACGATACATTGTCAAAGGCAAAGCTAAAGACCTTCAGCCACATGAACAAGAGTGGAGCTCCAAAAAGGAACCGCCGAAAAGATTGTACTTAGGGCCGACCATGCACTGTTTGCACAGATGATTGTTATTGCAGAGGCAAGGCAACTCGGCATGAAATATGTACTCTCCCAGCCACTGGGTCCGCTACCTTGGTCTCTGGCCGGTTCTGATAAAGAGTTACAGATAGATGCTCCGGCGTTTGAAAATCCTCCACCCCAGTCGACTTGCATTATCGATGGTATGGCAATGGTCCAAAGGACCATTTAGAGAAGTTGCAGATATGCTGCTGGCCGTGGTCCTACGTGAAGGCGCGAGCAGCGCCAGGATCGATACTGTGTTTGATGACTACCGAAAGTTATCGATAAAGGATGCAGAAAGGGAGAAGAGAGGAGCTGAGATGGGCAATGAATACAGAAGCATTCGGCCTGATCATCGAGTACAGCAGTGGAGAAGGTTTCTGTCAAACCCAGAGAACAAGCAGCAACTGATACACTTCATTGTTAACGAATGGCGGAAGGAACGTTGCAGTGTCAAGCTGGTAGGGAAGAAGCTGTACGCCACAGTAGGAGAAGAGTGTTATGAAATCTCGTCAGATGCTTCAGTACTGTGCGAAGAGCTAAGGTCTACACAAGAGGAGGTAGACACAAGGCTGCGGCTACACACATATCATGCAGGGAGAAATTGCTTCGCTGCAGTCGTGATTTCATTTGACGATTCTGATGTGTTCGTGCTCTGCCTTGCGTTCAAGAGTCTCATTCCCTCGACAGTGCATATGAAGTGCGGAACACAGGCCCGAACAAGGTTTATCGACATCACACATGTTGTTCAGCGCCACAGTTCAGAGCTGTGCAGATGTCTTCCTGGGTTACACGCTTTTACTTGTTGTGACAGCGTAAGAGCCTTTTCCGGGTAAGGGAAACTGTCTGGATTGAGTTTGACGAAGCGACACGTGAAATTTAGAGAGCTATTTCAAGCACTTGGTACTGAGTGGGAAGTATCGGATGAGTTGTTTACACGCCTCCAAGAGTTCACCTGCTTCATGTACAGCTCAAATCCGGGAACCAGTGATGTAATGCGGTACCGTCTCTTCTGCACCAAGAAAGGAGACCTCGACTCCAACCAGCTACCACCATGCGTCGACACTCTGCACAAGCACTGCGACTGGGCCAACCACCAGGCTGCGATATGGCGCCGAAGCCTCCAGAGCTGTCCGGAGATACCCTCTCCAGGTGGCTATGGGTGGAGTCTTGAGGAAGGCAGGCTGATAGTTAACTGGATGAGTGGAGAACTAGCGCCCATGGCTGTGTTGGAGTTGTTATCGTGCCAGTGTAAGAGGCGCTGCCAGCTGCCAAACTGCACTTGTCTTTGAAATGGTTATAGTGCATGGATTTGTGTAGATTGCAAGACTGTGCCAATGGGCATGAGTACCCGACGGAGGACATCGCCGAGACTGACGACGACGATGATGATTAGACACATATGAACATCAAGAAGAAACGTAATAAACACGACTTAAGTAGTGTAGTGAAGGATTCCCTTACTAATATAACCATTGCCATGGTAATGAAGAGAAAATTACGATTTTGAGGGTAAATTCTATTCATAAGTCATATTTATAGCTCAAAGCTTTAATTAACACGTTATGAAATGTGACCAAAGAAATTTCATAAATCGCTTGCACAAAAGTAGTTTTTCACGATGACGTCATTTCATTCTAACTTTCAAATGCTAACGAAGCTGATGTTTAGTTTGTTACAGGCTAGAATACGACTAGAACTGTGAACAATTCTTGTCAAAAGGCCGTAGAGAGTAAATGTAGAGAGAGAATTAAAAAAGTAAATCAAAGATCAAGAAAAGAATATGGAGCAACCTTTCTTTTAAAGGAAATGAGGCTTCGTCGCCATAACAACCAAGCAGAAACGTCTTTGTAAAGATATCTCGAACTCGGAACAACCGGTGGCATTTATTTATCGTATTTAAACCAGAGCCTGTTCACAATTTACAAAGTAAAACATTTTATTTTGCAATAGTCAGTCAAGAAAAGTAATATTCTATGATATTGTTTTCCTGGCTTTATACCCTCTCACGATTACCTCGCAATGCACTGATATATATTTATGTGTTTGCTTGCCTTCCGTCCAGCGGACTTATGACTGCAGCCGCTTACTGGATCTGCACTGCCAATTCCTTTCCAACTAGAACGCCGCGGCTGTAATATCACATCAGAACAAGGCTGTCTCAAAAAGTAAAAAGTGGATTGTGAAAGATGGACAACAACTACCACTCCTGATAGGGGGCCAGGTGATCGAGATATATTGTAAGATTCTCTTCTATCTCAGGAAACTGCGCTCAGAAAAAATACTTTCTTGCACGTGCCTTTGTGCAAAGCCCCAAGGACACCACATTCCATTATCACGTTGAAGATCTCTGGGCTTTGAATATGGCAATCTATGGTGAGGCTTTTGTCGTAAACGGTCAACAGGTGCAACGAGTGACTGTTTTGGCAAGTGGTATGAATCTTAACGATGAACTTCTGGCGACTGTTTCGTTTGGGTTTAGGGCCTGTTCCTAGACCTTTGAGATGAGTGCCAAATGTTCGCTGTACAGATCCCGTGTGAGGAATAAATTTGACTGTTATCGAAAAAACGACTTTTCAGGGCGATACATAATGTCTTGTGTATGGGCCAGTGTTAACGTTGGCATTCTTCACAACAGTATGATGCAACATGACAAGTTGGGCACTTTTTGAGGCGCTTTACCTCTTCTTTAGAGCGATGGCAAAACGCACAGCCAGTGAAAAGTCGCTGTCCAACCTCAGTGGAGTGGAACATGCCTTCTTTGTTGTTGAACTCTTTGTTTCCGCTTAAAATGGGAGGTTCTCTTGGTGGAAGATTCAGAGCACCGGCAAATTTATTATCGTCCACCGAAAAAATGTCTTTCGTACCTTTACACTCTAGCCACGGACTACCGTGGTCTCAAACGATGGTTGATTCCAGATGAATTCCGCCCAATCAATTGCAACCGATAAAGATTCCACCGCACTTGTTGCCAGAGATGATATTTCCTGTAAAGTTTGCTGTTGTCCGTAACTGGGCTTGAATTCCCCAGAATCCATTGTCGAAATTTCTGTTGTTGCCAACCAAGAGACCAGAATTTTGGTCAAAAGAAAGACCTAACGCTCTATTGGGGTGAACGTCATTGTTGTCTATGACTACCTTGTTCATGTTGTTGGAGAAAAGAATGCCTTTTATTGGCATTGATGTCACATGCTCCCGCGCTCGAGCCAATTATTAAGACACCGTAAAAACCACTGTGAAAAATCCTGTTCTTAACTGCAAGATGTTTCCCACCATCTCTGTCTTCTAATCCAGCCTGGTGTACGTGGTTCCTGTACCCCCCACATTTTACGACCTCCAAGTAGGAACCGTTGTCTGCAACTAGGGCGCCATCATCCCCCCAAGGTGTGTATTGCAAAGTTCTCAATACGTGCGGAGCTCCCATTTAAAATTTGGATTCCAGCATAACCAGGAACACGAGAAACTGATCAAGGATCCCCAAATTTGCCAGTGTGGTCACAAACAGGCTTTTCTTGCGAGGCCGCTAAGCGACCTGCACCTCCGTCACACTCTTAGTTACAGATTCTCCTGAAAATTCACAATGGTTCATGTGAACAGCTGCCTACTTGCCTTCGCAAATCAGAGCAATGTTCTTTTGAGGAAAAACGATATTCTCAAAAGAACAACAGGAGTGGACAATTTCACATTTTTCAGTACAAGATAAAACAACTCTTTGCCCAAGACCTACAATCTGGAGATCAGTTAAGGCAACGAAGTCCTTCAAGTCATACTCTCCTTCATGCGGAAGCATAGTTTCATTTCCTTGCGTCGCCATTAGAGCAAAAGTCAATTGTGATTCATTTTTTATTTCTCTAGCTGAGTGGGCTTGTAATTGTGGAAAGATTGCACAAAACATTTTGTCATGGAGGAGACTGGAGTCAAAATGAACTGCCATTGCTACTGCTGCCCTCTTTTGTTCTAAGAGTTGCGTAGATCCACTTTTAACGAGTTCTTGGACAGCCCAAGCTTTGCGTTGCAGTGCTTTGTTGTCATGGGAGGTTAATGAAAGGCACTTCTGGCAGCCAAGATGGCGGACGGAGGTAGTAGTATAGGGGGGCGCTTTAGGTAATGGCGGCGAGGAGGAAATGAGGAGGGATGAGGAGGGATTTTTCCCAGTAAAGGGATCGCGGGCTCAGATCAGAAAAGAGAGGACATTTCGTGACGCTTACATGACGTATCAAAATAGCCCTCTGGCTAGGGTGGGAAACATTTCGTGACGCTTACATTTCGTGAGGACATTTCGTGACGCTTACATGACGTATCAGAATAGCCCTCTGGCTAGGGTGGGAAACCGCTGACCAGTCGTGGGGGGAAATGGGGATCGCGGGCTCAAAGGGTTGGGGTTCATACAGAGGTTTGATACCGATCGGATTTTTGTCGATACCGAGGTTCGATACCCCTCTCTTTTTTCCGATCCCGATTCGATGAGATGGTGGTGTTTGTGGGCAGCAGCAGCAGCAGAAGCAGCAGCGGGGGCGGCGGCAGCGGCGGGCGCGCACGCGGGGAATCGGCGGCGGCGGCGCGCGCTGTGGGGGAAACCAAGATTTTTTAGTGTGAGTTCGAATCCCGGTCGGGGTGGAAAAAATTTTTTTTGAAAAAAGCATGGAAATTTTTTTTTTCGGGTCGAAGCGAGTAGGAGACAATGGATTGAAGAGTGTTTCTTGGGGATTTGGCTGGGAGGTTTTTTTTTGGGTTAGAAGCGATCGATCGATCGATCGAGTTCGGCTCGGTTTGAAAAACAAAAATCCCTTTTTTAAAAAACAAAACAAAAGATAGTTGATTGGTTTTACTTGGATGACACAGGTTTTTTATTCATGTCAAGGTAGCCTGTGGACTCTGTCATGATGATCATTCTTTTCTTCCCCTGGAGTTCTGTGTTGTTGTGAAGGAAACAAATGATCACCAAGCTGTCAACAGATTGCTTGCTTGCTTCACGTTCATTTAAATTGACTGGTGAAGGCTTCTTCTTCTTGTTTGTCATGGGCCAGAATAATTCTGACGTTTTCGGTAATATCGTTCCACTCCACGATAAAAAAAGACAAATGTCTATGGTAAAGCACTCAACAACTGTTCCATGTGTTTTTTTCCCGCTTTGTTCCACATATTGCGGCAGGGACGGGAATGGACACGATGGTAGGCCTTTAGTATAGGGGGGCGCTTTAGGTAATGGCGGCGAGGAGGAAATGAGGAGGGATGAGGAGGGATTTTTCCCAGTAAAGGGATCGCTGGCTCAGATCAGAAAAGAGAGGACATTTCGTGACGCTTACATGACGTATCAAAATAGCCCTCTGGCTAGGGTGGGAAACATTTCGTGACGCTTACATTTCGTGAGGACATTTCGTGACGCTTACATGACGTATCAGAATAGCCCTCTGGCTAGGGTGGAAAACCGCTGACCAGTCGTGGGGGAAAATGGGGATCGCGGGCTCAAAGGGTTGGGGTTCATACAGAGGTTTGATACCGATCGGATTTTTGTCGATACCGAGGTTCGATACCCCTCTCTTTTTTCCGATCCCGATTCGATGAGATGGTGGTGTTTGTGGGCAGCAGCAGCAGCAGAAGCAGCAGCGGGGGCGGCGGCAGCGGCGGGCGCGCACGCGGGGAATCGGCGGCGGCGGCGCGCGCTGTGGGGGAAACCAAGATTTTTTAGTGTGAGTTCGAATCCCGGTCGGGGTGGAAAAAATTTTTTTTGAAAAAAGCATGGAAATTTTTTTTTTCGGGTCGAAGCGAGTAGGAGACAATGGATTGAAGAGTGTTTCTTGGGGATTTGGCTGGGAGGTTTTTTTTTGGGTTAGAAGCGATCGATCGATCGATCGAGTTCGGCTCGGTTTGAAAAACAAAAATCCCTTTTTTAAAAAACAAAACAAAAGATAGTTGATTGGTTTTACTTGGATGACACAGGTTTTTTATTCATGTCAAGGTAGCCTGTGGACTCTGTCATGATGATCATTCTTTTCTTCCCCTGGAGTTCTGTGTTGTTGTGAAGGAAACAAATGATCACCAAGCTGTCAACAGATTGCTTGCTTGCTTCACGTTCATTTAAATTGACTGGTGAAGGCTTCTTCTTCTTGTTTGTCATGGGCCAGAATAATTCTGACGTTTTCGGTAATATCGTTCCACTCCACGATAAAAAAAGACAAATGTCTATGGTAAAGCACTCAACAACTGTTCCATGTGTTTTTTTCCCGCTTTGTTCCACATATTGCGGCAGGGACGGGAATGGACACGATGGTAGGCCTTGGTGGTTTCAAACTCTATCAGCAACTACCAATTTAATACAAATAGAACATAAGTTTCCAGGTCGATAAAAAGTCACAAGCATCCGCGAGTTGGCGCATCATTTGTAAAGAGATTCGAACGACATAGAGATCCGAGGATTGTTCATTCATTTGCTTTTCAAGGTGTTTAAATTCCTTGCAAAGGGGACAACTCAAGGGATGCCATCGATACCATTCTTTTTTTAATTGGGTATGAACCTACGCATAAAAAAAATAATTCAGAAGCCCGCGTGGGAACATGAACCGAAAGGGTTTTGATTCAAAAGGTATGTCTTACCTCTTTTAAACGTTCGCGATGAAGTTGTACAGCGCGTAAGTCTAAAATGTACTCCTGGATTTCAGGTGGGAGCAAATCCCAACGTGTTTCTTTTTCAACCCTCGATGTCTGCATGACGGGCCGCAAAAAATCCGGAACTTCAATGTACCACGGACAAGTCAACTGACCCACTCTTTCATATACAAACAGGGAACCAATGAGAAATCTGTCTTACAAAAAACATGTCTAAACATATTTCGTGACCCGCGGGCAGCGGGTCGCGCGCGCTATGTTTTTTCAAAAAAGTCCAGTTTTGGATTGTTTTGTATCACCGCACATTCCACAACATGTTTCATCGGGGGGAATAACACAGCCAGCGATGAGACAGGTTTGGCAGGGTTGATATTGCCAGGTGGTATTTGTGTTGAGTTCCAAAACCTCTCCGCAAATTTTACAGGGATCGCGAATGTCGTCTCGTTTGCACCAATGAGGGGAGGTGAAAGGGGTGTCGATGCCGAGGAGAGCCGGACCTTGTGTTGTTTGGGGAAGGTTTCTATCGAGATGATTGAACCAACGATCGAGTGCGCGTTGTTTGACTTGGAGGTCTTGGTTTTTTTCTTTGTAATCGCCTGGGTAGTAGCAACCGGGATGAAAGTGTCCTTTGCACCAGGCTTTGACGAAAGCGTGTGTGTCGATGGAGGCTTTGGGAGAGTTGTTGCAGAGAAGAAGTCCTTCGGTGTTTCGTCGTTGTTCGAGGATGGCGTCGATGTTCAGTGGCGTGAAATGTTGGTAGACGGTACATGGTGTTTTGTTTTCTTCATGATAACGGGAATGGGCTAAGACGACTTCTCCTTTGTATTTTTTTTTGCCACTTCTTTCTGCGGCTCGTTTTAAGTGCGGCTCGGCTTCGTCGAGATCTTGTTGACGGAGTGGTGTGATAAATTTGCTTCGACTGTGTTGGGGTGGTATGATAATATGCATCTGCATGCCATATTCTTTAGCGCATTGTTCTGCATATTCGTCGATGCCAATGGCTCCTCCGCTGTAGATGTGGTAGTGACTCGTCGGCATGGTTAAATAATTAAGGTGTGTTCAACGTGGGGTTCTTTTCGTATTCGACGTGAACAGGTCGAACAAAGTTCTATATCCTCTTCCGTCTCGAAACGAGCTCGACAGGTGTTACACCATCTGGCATGGTGATGTGCGTCACATCCAACTGCAAACTGTCGTCGACTTCAAAGTTCTCATTTGAGTTCAACATTTTACTAATCTGATGCAAAATGCGGCGGGCCCCGGATAAGGGGTCTCGCCAATCGCCGATAGTTACATTGGCTGAGGTGTGGCCCGATTGAAGACGATTTGAGCTAAGGTAGATTTGTATTCTGTCATTGTCCGGCATATTATGCGTGAGATCTTCGATTTGATCCGCCAATCCTTCTTCAAACGCGCGCACAATATTGCCATGCCCTTCTGGAAAACTCTCTGGCGGGTTTTCCACGCGTAAGTGATAGCTTGTACGTGTGATTCCATAGCTCTTGGCTTGACGTTCTCGGAATTTAACACGTCGAAATTGATAATGGTCGCGTCGTTGCGGTACAGCACCACCTTGCTGTTGCCATAAATCCATAAACTCATTAAGATCATCGTCGGACTCGGTGTTACTTGCCATGCTAACAAAAAATGATGCGTTGAAAAGATAGAGAGGTGATATATAGACTGTTTGATTGACAGCTTCTTTTTTCTTATATATACAGGCACCACTCATCCTTTTTCATCACTTTTTATTTGTTCAATGTATGGAGAGACGATTGCGTGCATGGACTCGTGTTTTTGGTAAAAGCAAAAACAAACAAGTCCCTAAAATGGAATCTCCTTTTACTGCAAGCGGCAATATCGATTATAACACTCGTTATTATCAAGAAATGGTCGAATGCCGATGGAAACGATGTTGGATCGTGGCCATTCTCAAACATATTCATCGTCACGTGCACGATCTAGAACCACCCACTCAACCCGTTTACAGTGAAGAAGTATTACTTCATATGCGTCATATTAATGAGGCCATCAAAGAAGGGTTACGCCATCTGTCTTTGGATTTGGTGTATCAATCGTGGCGCAATCTACTGACCCAATATCACATGGACGTCCCGTGTTGGCAACCTAACGACATCGAATTCATCGTGCACATCACGAGCCCCGACATCGTGACAGAACAAATTTTAGAAGAAATCGTGTCTTTTCGACACCAATTTAGTACGTTCACCTATGAACTTTTGGGTTTGACACATGAAGACGTGGATAACATTTTTGGGTGGTCACGTGCAACCTTACGTCAACGTGGATGGGCGGGCATCGACATACCCGATGGACCTGAACGTTGACCCCTATTTTTTGTCTCCACCAATCCTAGCTAAGATCACGTCAACATCACCTCATCATCGCCTATAAAATAGCGTGTTCTTTTTTCATTCTTTCTCTCTTCAATTCACCATGGCCACGAAGAGACCTTTGCAACAACTCGAAGAGATGGTCACTGCTTTACCCCCTGCACCCATGGAGAAAAAGTCCAAAAAAGACAAAAAAAACAAAATCAAAAAACCACCCCAAGTGGATCCTTCTTCACCACCACCAGTACCGTCAACACCTACAACGACCACATTGTCACCACCACCACCAGTACCGCCGCCGCCACCACCACCGCTCATCAATATGGATGACTTATTCAATGGTGACAATATTCTCAATTTGTTAAATCCGCCTGCTGCTAGTTATCAAGTACAACTACCGCCTATGGAACAAGCTTGTCAATCCGTTGTCTGTCCTATGCATCAAACAGACCTAACTTGCTTTCAAGCCCAAACCACAGGAGACACTTACATCAAATGCCAAGAAAAGAAATGTGGCCTCTTTTGTCATCAAGATCAAATCGCCACTTATCTCAAGATCATTAATGAAAAACTCCATCCTGATTATCTCAAAAGAACCCTGGTGTGTGACTGTGAAGAACCCGTGGTCTTACGAATCAGCCGATCCCAAGCCAACCCCAACCGCCCTTATTTCACATGCAAAGAAACACCCGAGGATCGATGTCCTTTCTTTCAATGGGCCGACAAACCCTTGAAACCCAAGAACCGAAAAAAACAAAGACAAGACACGACCAAGTAAAGACACACGAACTGTTTTTAATGAACAATGATTATGATACATGATAAAAACAAATGAAAAAGCAGGTCCGGAAAAAAGAGCATGATCGACCGGGGCGCCGGTAAAATGAAATACGCGCGCTCTTTTGACTTTTTTGACTTGTGAGTTCTATAAAAGGCTGATGTTGTAAGAATAAAATTTTTATTAGTGTGACCATGGAGTCTGTGTGGTTGTGTTATGCGTGGGAGGGTTTGTTGTCCCTGGTTCAATGGCAATGCCATCAAGCCCTTTGCCAAGTGTTATATGACTACCAACCAGGTGAAAAAGTACCCATTCCCCCATGTCCCGAGGACACGCCTCCTCTTCAAGTCTTTGAAGATACCCATGTGGACCTCAACTTGTATCGATGGGTAGTGTTTGTGTTATGGTTAAAATCCCACCCGAAAGCGTGGCGATGGTATCGAATCATTCAAAAGGCGCACCCCCATACCATCCCTCCCATACCGACCTTGTTGGATGAGTGTCAGAAAGTATGGCGCCTCGAAAGACCAAACGAGCCAAACTCGATGTCTCGCAATCATGGTTGACCCGTTACCACGATCCTAGAGCGCCAGGAAGTTTAGGGGGTGTGCAACGGTTTGCCAAGGCCCATCACCTCCCCTTGAAAAAAGCCCAACGCGTCTTGGAACGGGATTTGGCCTACACGTTGCATAAACCTCGACGTCGTCGTTTTCCAACCTTGCCCGTGATTGTGGGAGGTTTAGATGATCAATGGGTTGCGGATTTGGTGGAAGTACAACCCTTGGCCAAGTATAATCGTGGCATTCGGTATTTACTGACGGTGTTGGATGTGTTGTCGAAATACGCGTGGGTGCAACCGTTGAAAGCCAAAACGGGGGTGGCCTTGGTCCAAGCGTTTGACAAGATTTTGAAACAAGGAGGTCGACGTCCCAATCGATTACAAACGGATCGAGGGAAGGAATTTTTACAATCGCACGTTTCAACGTTGGCTCGAGGAGCAAGGAATCCAGCATTTTTCTACCCAAGGGGATGCCAAAGCGAGTGTGGTGGAACGATTTAACCGGACCTTGAAAGAACGTTTGTACCGCTATTTCACCGCCGCCAACACGTTGAAATTTGACAATGTGTTACCCGAGTTGGTCCAAGGCTACAATGCCACACGTCATCGAAGTATTGGCATGGCCCCTCAAGACGTGACGTGGGAAAACGATGAAGCCGTGTGGAAACGCCTGTACGAAAAACGTTTGAAAGGAAAACGCTCCCAACCCAAATTCAAAGTAGGGGATCGTGTGCGTCTCAACAAGATTCATCGTACGTTTGAAAAAGGGTATTTACCCGGTTGGACCGAAGAAGTGTTTGTCGTGCATCGTGTGGTGCCGGGTCCTGTGCCCACCTACAAGATTCGCGAATGGGATGACACGCCCGTCGATGGCACATTTTACGACGCCGATTTACAAAAAGTGCACGTGTCCGATGTGTTTCGTATCGAAAAGGTACTTAGGCGTCAAAAAGATCGCCTGTTGGTCAAGTGGAAAGGGTGGCCGGACAAGTACAACAGTTGGATTGCCAGGGGAGACGTGACCTCCCTCCGACCGCCCAAGACAAAGAAAGAGGCAAGACCCCCCAAGAACAACAAAGAGACAAGACGCCGACGCGACTAGACAGGCATGACGTTCGTCCCCCACGCCTCGTTTTACGTGACGTTGATGAGTCATGCGAGTACCAAGGAGTTTCCTGAGAACAAACCCCATCAGTTCAGAAACCGGTTGCCCAAACCCATTCGATTTATGGGCAAAGGATGGATGGTAGGGATGGTGAGTTTATCCTTACCTTCCATTCCTACCGTGGGGGAAGATTTTGTCGGCAACGCCGAGCCTCTGCTGTACGTACGATGGCACGAACGGGTGTATGACAAAGACGATCAAGGCAATGATGAATGGTTCCATGAACTGCGCGAACTCACCCTAAGGGGTCAAGACATGAAAAAGGAGATGGCCTCGTCGCCGACGGGATGGCACTTTTTTCATCAAGTGGTGTACCGTTACCAGCAAGAACGTGCTAAACGAACCCAACCCAAAAACAAATGGACGGAGAACGATGGCCTCACGTTGTACCCGACCTTTGAATGGACCTCGGAAGGGGATTTGTTGTTGAATACCAAGCAAGTGGATTACAAACGACAAGTGGCGCACGTGTCATGGGGCAAAAGCTTGGCCCTGAAAATGGGATGGCTCGAACAAGTGTCTCCCGGGACCTATCGATTGGGCCCGAATCTCTTGCCAGAATTTCAAGGCATTTCCACCATTCCCACCCCGACGGATGTCCGCGATGCCGGCAACAAGCCCACCTTTTGGAAAGTGGAGGGGGAGTATGTGAAGTTGAGTCTATCGTGCCCTTGGCGTTTTGTGAATGTGAACGACAAGTTTCGTCTCTCGTCGGAATTTCCCTCGGTGCGTCCTTTGCACGTGTATTGCAATGTGGGCACCAGTAGCATGGTGGGTGGTCGCATCACGGATCTCTTACGAGAAATCAAGTACCATCCCCAACAAACCACGCACTTTGAACCTCGCCATATTCAATATCTCCCGGTACGCAATGAAGTGGTGGAAATCGTGGAAACCCAGATGGCCGAAACCAATGGGGATCTGGTCAAGTTTGGCGAAGGACATACCATCCTAACCCTCCACTTTAAAAGGGAGGTGGTGTGAAGAAAGAAAGAAAGAAGACAGGATGTCGTTCTACGTGACATTACCCAGTCATGCCAACCGACATGAATTTCCCAACAACCAAGCAAATGCCTTCAAGATTCGGTTACCGCAATCGTTACGGTTACCCGGGGGTTCATGGCAAGTGGGTTTGAGTGCCATTTCCTTACCGGATACGCACGTCAATTTGTACGACTTGGTGCAAAAAGATGGGTACATCATGGGTACGTCCTGGGACCAAACCTATCCCAAACCGGGTGGAAAAGACGGGGAAATGCAAGATCGAACAGGCACGGCTCAGACCCTCATCAATGACATTCAACATTTGGATTGGGTGGTGGATGGGGTGAGTTTCATGAAAGCCACCATAAGCCACTTGGAACAACAACGCAAGGAAACGGCGATTCAAGGCGGCCGTTTTACCAACGATCAAGGCAAACACATGTACGTCAAGCTTCGTTGGGAAGGGGAAGATCTGCTCATCGACAACACCAATATCTGTCATTGCAAAACCGACACACCCACCCTGGTTATCTACACCAAATTGGCTCTCAAGATGGGATGGTTACGTAAAATTAGCAGTGGTTTGATTTTGGGTCCTAACTTACAGCAAGCATTCATGGGTGATCAAATCCCCAACATGAAACAACCCGTTGGCAACGATTGGAACGATTTGAACGACGATCAGCACAACCCGGTCTTTTGGACGGTGCGTTCTTTTTTACCGGATCATTTACAATTGAGTATGAGTTGTAGTTGGCGTTTCACCAACTTGAATGTGGCGTTTCGTTCGGTGGTGGGCGACCCCTCGCGATCGTTGCACGTGTACTCGGACGTGGCAGGCAGTATGATGGTAGGCAATCGCGTGACCGATTTGTTGCGTGAAATCCATTACAAGTGGGAAGGCAGAGGCACCATGTACTTTGAACCGTTGCACATTCATTACCTACCGCTTCGCAATGAAGTGGTGGAAATCATTCAAATTCAAGTCACCGAAACGTCTGGCACCGAGGATAAGTTGGTCAAGTTTGGCAAAGGCAACACCCTGGTCACCTTGCACTTCAAAAAGGCATAAAAAGCAAAGGGAAAAGGGGATAGTCCGTCAAAGATGCCAAAGACAAGAGCACGTCGAAGACGAAGAAGGCAACGAGGCGGTCTCTTGCCGCTCGCTGCTCTCGTGCCAGCCTTGATGGCGGTGGGGAAAGCCGCCGCGTTGGGAGCGGTGGGTGGTGCGGCGGGTTACGGCGGCAAAAAAGCCATGGAAGCAGCGACCACTCGGTAGAAAAAGAAAGGCCGATGAAAAGGGGGTATAAAAAGACAAAAGGATCACGGGAAGCATAGACATTGCTGAAGAGCAAAGAAGACAACCATGCGTGGGGGAAGTTTGACACGATTTCGTACGGACGAGTGGTACGATCAACACGGCAACGGGTTGATGAGGGAAGTCATGCGTGGAGGTCTCCAAGGCCTTAAAAGGACTCGAAATCCCTTGAAACTGCCTAGTAATACCGTGCGTGGTTTAAAAGCCGGGTTATCACGCGGTGTCAAACGCAAAGCCGAAGACGTCATTAAAAAGGAAATCACCAAACAAGCCAAGAAAGCGTTGAATCAGAAGAACGTGAAAGACGTCGTGCGTGTGGCCAGTGCCTTGTTTCCCAAACAAGTCAAACAAGCGCGAGATATTTTTGGAGTGTGAACATGGATCCCGTGCCTTCGCGACCTCGACGGATTCGTAGTGATCGAGGTTTGTCTCAATGGGGAGGTGCTTTTTGGAAACTCATGCGACGACAACGTGGTGGATGGTTGAGTCCCGAGGTGATGAGAGTTCCCGGGTTTGATTTGGCTCAACTATTGACGCGACGACGACGCTATAAAAACCCCTCACGACGACGGGGTGCCACCACTCGACGACGACGACGACGTTAACCATGCCGAATGTTATGTCACGCGTGGCACCCCCTACCTCCTCTGAAGGGGCTGCCCCCGCTCACCCGCGTTCCGAAGGGACCGTGAATCCGGCGTTACGGATTTTCAAGGTGCCTCCTACCGACATTAGCATCAATGCCTATCGCATGGTCACCATCCAGCCCACCACCACGGGCATCAATCCCATGGAATTCATTGTGCCAGGGTTGGACGATTTTGTGCATTTGGGACGCAGTTACTTTACCATGGAATTGAGATTGAAAAAGGATGATAACGCGAACTTGGTGGCCAATGAAAAATTGTGGCCCGTCAACAATCTGGCCCATTCTATCATAAAACAAATTGACTTGCAGTTGAATGGCACGTTGATCAGTCCTCAATCCGACACCTACCATTACAAAGCCTACCTAGAAACCTTGCTGAATTATGACCGAGAAGATGGCAAGACCGTGTTGGGACCCCAAGGATGGTTCAATCAAGTGGATTCACCACCCCAATGGACCAACAACAATACCAACAGTACCACACCGCATGTAGATTGGCGTAATCTCAGTGCCAATCACAAAGGAGCCTTGGCCGCCATGGTAGCCGAAACCGCCAAGTATGCTGGAGGTGTCACCCACAGTCTGGTGTTTACCCCGCACCTGGAAGTGTTTCACACCGGCAAACTGTTGGTGCCAGGGATAGAAATCAAGATGAAATTTCATTTCAATGGCCCGAACCTCTTTTTGAATGGAGTGGCTCTGGCTGGCCGTTTGATGGAAGGCGATGTCAAACTACGGTTTCATCTCTGTCAACTGCGTTTGAATGACGCCATCTACAGGAGTTTGTCTGAAAAAAGACACAATGAAGGGGCCATCGCTACCTACCCCACTGTCCGCAGTGAAATCCGGACCTTTAGCATGCAAGGCAACCTGGTCCGCTTTGATATCCCCAACCTGTTTCAAAAGAGAGTGCCTGACCGATTGATTGTGGGGTCATTGGACAGCCGCGCCTTCAATGGAGATGTGACCCGAGATCCCTTCTGTTTCCAGAAATTTGGGCTGACCTCCATTAAACAGATTGTCAAAGGAGAAGAATACCCTTATGAAACCCTGCAGTTGGTGAACAACAATGGCACCCGAGATAATCTAGGGTACTTCCGTTTTCTGCAAGCCAGTGGCGCCTGGTGTAAAAAGAAAGGCAATATGGTACAACTGCTCGATTGGGGCCAAGCTGAAAATTGTACCTTGTACATGTTTGACAATGTAGCCAATGGATGTGCCGACAGTCAAACCCTCAACCCCAAGCAAAGTGGAGATTTACAACTCAGCTTGGAATTTGGAGCCGCGCCCGCTACCAATATAACCGTCCTCGTCTATGGAGATTTTGAGAACTTGCTGGAGATTGACCGCAACGGAGCTGTGTTGTATAACATTTACCAACACTAAAGCATGGAACACGTGGCCTTGAATAATGTGCAGTTGGATCATTTAGCCCGCGACGACCCTGAATTGAAACCTGTCTTTTACGGGACGGTGGCCTGTGATCGTTTACCCAAGAGTCCTGTCAAGACCCAACCCCAAGGCTACATTGTCAACACCGACCCCTACGATCAACCGGGACAACATTGGTTAGCGGTGTGGACCGATCAGAACGTGTGTGAAGTCCTCGACAGTTATGCCTTGCCCCTGGAAACGTACGTGCAAGCCGCCCCGTTGCGAGATTGGATTGTCCAACATTGGAAGTACGTGGTGATCAATGGCAAGTCCTTGCAAGCCATCTATAGCAAGAGTTGTGGCGATTATGCCTTGTTGTACTTGAAAGCAAAAGCCCGTGGACGCACCTTGCAAGACTTTTTAAATGAGTTTTCCGATCATGATTATGTAAGCAATGACCATAAAGCCGGTCAACGCCTCAAACAATGGCTTGTAGGCCAAGAAGAGAGATGGTACCAAATCTGTTGTAGTCCGTATCATCAATGTTGTTAAATAAAAAGAGTTGAAAAAAAAACAGTTGTTTTTGTTGTGTCCTATCCAAACGGAGTCGTAGCTCAGTCCGTAGAGCCTTGGATCCCCGAAAAATAGGTGTTGGGGGTCGTGCGTGGGTTCGAGTCCCACCGACTCCATAAAAAGGTGCCTTTTTTTGTCAGGGTCTTAGTCCTCATCATGCAAAGGTGTCAACCGTTTAGGTTTCATACACCTTCCAGTATTTTGGTGGTGGGACCCTCGGGATGTGGCAAAACCGTGTTTACGGAAAAACTCTTGTTAGAGAACCCAGACTTGTTTGACACCCCACCGACTCAAGTGCATTATTGTTATGGGGCCTGGCAAGATCGATTTCGAGGCATGCAAGATCGTGGGGTGGTGTTTCACGAAGGGATTCCCGATCATGACGCCTTGGTGCAATGGTTTCCTCCCGGGCGTAAAGGAGTGATGGTCTTGGATGATGTGATGGACGAAGGGAGTCACGATAAACGCGTGTTGGATTTATTCACCAAACATTCGCATCATCAAGGGGTGACGGTGTTGTACTTGTGCCAAGACATGTTTCCCGTGGGCCGATATGCCAAAAGTATTTCCCGCAATGCCCATTACATCGTGGCGTTCAAGAACCCCCGGGATCAATTAGGTGTACGCAATTTATCGTTGCAATGTTTTCCTAAACAATGGGCTTCGGTTCTGGATGCCTATGAAGATGCCACTTCTCGTCCCTACGGTTATTTACTCTTTGATTTACATCCCAGTTCCAACGATCAACAACGCTTGTTGAGCCACGTCTTAAAAGACGAGGGATGGACGCGCACGTATCAAAAACGTCGCAGTGATCAGGATGTCAAGTAAAAGATTGCCTCCCCCCATTGTGTTGGATTTGTTGGGAGATGCCAAGTAGACGATTACCAAGTAGAAGGTTGCAGGGATTGGCTCCCCCGTTGTTTTGGATTTGTTGGGAAAAAATTGTTGGTGATTATTTTCATAGCATGCGTTTGGACGACATGGATTACCAGGCCATGCAAGAGGTATATAATTTGGTTCGAAACCGACGAGGCCAATCCACTGACCGTTTAATCGATCGTTACAACGAAACGTATTTTCGTGAAATGGTGTGGACCTTAGAAGATCGAGCATGGCAGTTGATGATGCATCCCGACGTCCTTCGCAAGCTTACGCAACCGTTTCACCTGTAGGGGTAGGCACCACCATGACTTCCCAAAAAGAAAAAACCGTGGTATCCTTGCTGAATGGACCGTTGTCCAGAAGCCACGGTGAAAAATTCAAACCGGAACTTTTGCAACGCATGGATTCCTTGTATGCCTTTTACCACAAACAGTGGTGGTGTTATCGGAAAATGCTGAATCATTTCAAGTGTCTCAATGCCTTATTCAACGGCATGGCATTACTCCTGATGGCGGCGGGCATGATTGCCGGACCCCTCTTGGAAAACAGTACGTTGGTGGCGTGTTTGGCGGCCGTGGGTACGGTGGTCAAAGGATGGAACGATTTTAAACAATACCAGTTTAAAGTGACCATGAGTCGGTTTGCGTTTACCACGTATGCCAAAGCCTTGACGGAATTGAACGCCCACGTGCGTGGCGTTCCCTTGGAGGACCTGGAAGGATTTTTGATCAAGATGCAAACGTTGGATGATACCATTGTGGATTTCACCCCTCCGTTACCCAAACGATGTGTGCAAGATTACCATCGTCGTTTTGTGTACCAACCCGTGGAAGCGCCATGTTACGTGGACGGATGTCCTCGTCCGTTGATGTCCAAAGGGTATTGGACGGAAAAAGATAAAAAGCCGCCCCCCTCCAGTCCCACACTCCTAGAACCATGGCCGTCCGACGAAAAAGAACCACCCAAAGAAAACGACGTCAAAGAGGAGGGGCATTAATGCGTCGCAAACCCCGTTTGGTGGATAAAATAGCCCATGGCCTGAGTATGGTTCTATCGGGTCCAGCACCTGGGTTTGGCCTCGCTTTAGGCAAATTAGGCGCTCAAGCCTTGAAAGGCGTCACCGACAATGTACAGTATTACCGACAACGACCTCAAAAAGGAAGTGGGTGGTGGCAAGATTTCAAACGCAACACCCGTCAAGGCTATAAAGAGTCGCGGGATGCCATCAAACAAAACAAAGCTCTTCAACGTGTGTTGTCCCACCCCACGAGCCCATGGCGTCCTTGAGGAGGCGACGACGACGACAACGACGACGTCAACAAGGGGGTTCTTTTTTGAACGTATTGGTCCCAGCCATGGCGGGGTTGGGGAAAGCCGTAGCAATGGAAACGGATAAACGTATAAAACGCGTGATCCAAAAAGCCAACCAACGGTATCGTCGCCGTCACCGATAAAAGATGCAACGACTCCGACGTCAATTACCGTTTTTAGCGGAGCCAGCGCGCTAGCGCGTCAGCGGAGCTCCATTGCTAAGGAAATTTGGTAATCTATCAAGCCAAAACATTTTGGTAGTGACGTAGTAGTCACGTGACCGTCCGTCCGTACATCCGTCCGTACGTCCGTCCGTCCGCACCACAGGGTTACCAATACACTTCCTACACTGAATAGAATCCTGTGCTGAATCCCGTGTGTTTTCGGCGCGAAATCGCATGTTGACCCGCGTTGTAGCAAAACAAGCAAAGACAACAAAAGTCAAAAACAAATTTGTTAGTGGAAAAAAAAAGTTCAAAAGAACACTCAGTTGTCTTTTTGGTGGAAGGGGAAAAGTTCAATCTAGGCGAAAGAAATTCGGCGATAAAGTTCAGGCAAAAAGTTCAAATTTGCCTCGTCGGTTCTGTTCAAACTCGGTCGGCACACCGCTTGAGTTCGCAGCTTTTCGCAGCGGTTTCGATGCCAAATATAGCAGAGCTAGTGCTTTTTGGTTTTTTCTGTCCACAACCATGGTTTTTACGGCGTTTTGAACACATTTTGCCAGGAAAAACACCAGCATTTTCATGCTGATAGGCAGCTTGTCACGAAGAAAGAAATAAGTATTAAAATTAACTACGGAAGCAATGTCAAACGCCCATGGCCTAATGGACTAGACACCGGCATGTCACGCCGACGAGCCGGGGTTCGACACTCAGTGGGAGCAAGAAATTTTTTTTCTTTGTTTTTTTTTTAATAAAACGACTTGGATGAGAGTATTTTCACAAATTAATAACTGCCAGCAAAAACAAAACAAAAAAACAAAACAAAAAACAAAAGCAAAAAACAGACAAAACAAAAAGGGGGGCTCCGCTTTTAGGCTTGGCTAAATCTATATATTACGGTCGGTGTTACAAGAAGCCAATCGCTTGAAACGTCAAGAGCTTTTACAACATGCCAATGCCGATCAAATCAATGCTGTGAGCGAACTGGCCTTGAACTTCTTGAAAAACAAGATTCCCGTCACCCCACCCATCCTGGCCAAGCTTCGACCCTATAAAAAGGTGCTACGCGACTTGGGACGTCGTCAACATTCGGTGAAAAAGCGTCGTGCGTGGTTGGTCCAACAAAAAGGACGCGGGTTATTTCAAGGGCTTCACCACGTGTTATGTCAATGTGCGCGACCGACTCGTTAACACTCCCCACGTGGGTACGTCTGTTACAAGAGGCCAATCGAGAAACAGAGAAATGGAGAGACAATTGTCATTATTGGCAGCATAAATATGACCAGTTGTATCAAGAGTACCTGCACATCTTGAACTCTGCTCTTTGTGAGCGTTGTCGTGACCAGGAAGACGGGGAACTTTGCCCAACGTGTAACCTAGAATGGACGAAGTGTACATGATTCCCCACCAGGATTTGGAACAACTCATTCAATATTACAAAGGAGAACTCACCGAAAATGCCTTGTTGAACAAAGCCGCCACGTTAGCTGCCAAAAAACATGTGTTGTTAGCCGACCCTCAACTCCCACCCGCCCTCGTCAATGCCCAAACCAAACCCTTGAGTCGAGAATTAACCAAGTTAACCAAACGGATCCGTCAATTTCCTAGAGGCGTGGGTGTGGGGGCACCCGGTGGCCCGCCAGGCGAGGAAGAGGAAGAGGCCGGGGATTTGGTGACGGGACCCGTGGAACAATGGTTGAAGCGCATGATAAAAGGCAGCCCGTCGACTCCCAAACCCCCCATTACCTCTACAACCAAGAAAGGGAAAGGAGCGGCCACCACCAGTAAAATTCCCATTCTCAAGAAAGAGACCCCTTCTACCAGTCGAGGGGATATCCGGTCGCGTTTAGAAGCCGTGCGAGAACGTCGCAAGACTCGGGAAAAACATTTAGCCGAAAGTGGTTTCGCGAAAGGCAAAGGGAAAGGCAAAGGCAAAGGCAAAGGACCCGCCCGAGAAGTGGAACGATTGAAACCTTTACCCGGTTGGGAAGATTGGTACCAAGGCAAAAAGTTACGACGTCGGTTGGATTACGACAGTGACTAAACATGCCCACCCAGAGGAGAAGGAGAAGAGGTATCAAACGGAAACGCCGCCAATCCGGTGGGGCATTGGATGTACAAAAATGGATCGCTAAAACGGGGAAGGAATTTCATTGGCCTGGCTATCAGTACATGGGCCCTGGCACGCATTTAGCCAAACGCCTGAAACGTGGGGATCCCGGAATCAATCGCTTGGACAAGATCGCTAAACAACACGACATTGATTACAGCCGTGCCAAGAATTTGCAAGATAAATGGAAAGCCGATACGAAGATGATCCAAGCCATTGATCGGTTACCCGGCAAGAAAACCAAGACGGAACGCGTGGTCAAAAAAATCATGCAAGCCAAGAAACGTTTAAAATTGTTCGAGCGTAGCGTCCGAGCGTAGCGAGGTTTATAAATTTGTCGCGTGGGGATCGCGCGAGGATTGCTAAGGGCGGTCAAATCTCGATCTGCCGATATATATTTCGATGGTGTCCGCACAGTTGCCTAGCAACAAAACCAAATCGCGACCGCTGACAGTTGCGCACTCTCATGTTTCTTCGGCGTGTTTCTTCATTTCTTGGCTGCTTCGCTACCATCCTCGGAGACCCAGGGGCAGCTAGTCGGGACGACGGGATTTTTATGGGCGAAAGTTTACAACAAGAGCGGGAGAGCCCCTGGGCACTTACTCTTACCGAACGAGTTCCAGAAGCGTTTGAAATCCCGCCTTCTGATTGGCCAGAAAATTTTTTTCTGGCCAATCAGCGAAGAGGAACAGCCGGGCGACTCTCATGTCTTCTTACACGAGGTTGTTTTCCTCATCAATCGCCGTAGTAGCGTGGCCCGTTCAACGGGAACATTTTTGAGGAGAGCTTCAGAAAAAAATAATAATAAATAAACGAAGTCGAGGAAATCGCAAACTATAACGTGGCCGCAAGAAAACAAACACTCACAGGGAATTTTTCACGGTGGACTTATCGAAGGTAACGCAAATTTTTAGAGCTAGCGACTTCCCCTTTCTCCAATGTATAAACTAATTATTTCTCCTTCTTCGTTGATCTTCGTCTGAAACTTTCCATCTCTGATGCACGGGCCACGCAACTATGTTGATCGAGCGTGTCATGTCACGTACTAGAGAGAACTAGTTCTCTCTAGTACGTGACATGATCTCGCAATGCATTCTCAGTGGAAAACCGCCGATTACTTTCGATCGAATTTCAGCTCCATACAAACACTCATATTACGCTTTGGTTGACTGTGGTTCCCACGCTCGATCGACATTATTGCGTGGCCCGTGCATCGGAGACTCCCGTGGAAAGTTTCAGACGTAGTTCAACGAACAAGGAGAAATAATTAGTAACATCGTTTACTCGAGTAGCTATTAGCCTCCTGCAACACTTGAGAAAGGGGAGTCGTTAGCTCTAAAAATTTACGATACCTTTGATAAGTCCTTCGTGAAAAATCCCACTGGGAGTGTTTGTTTTCTTCCGGCCACGTTATAGTTTGCGATTTCTTCGACTACCTTTATTTATTTAGTATTAATTATTTTTTTCTGAAGCTCTCCTCAAAAATGTTCCCGTTGAACGGGCCACGCTACTACGGCGATTGATGAGGAAAACAACCTCGTGTAAGAAGACATGAGAGTCGCCCGGCTGTTCCTCTTCGCTGATTGGCCAGAAAAAAATTTTTCTGGCCAATCAGAAGGCGAGATTTCAAACGCTTCTGGAACTCGTTCGGTAAGAGTAAGTGCCCAGGGGCTCTCCCGCTCTTGTTGTAAACTTTCGCCCATAAAAATCCCGTCGTCCCGACTAGCTGCTCCTGGGTCTCCGAGGATGCTTCGCTACGTACATTTACGTGCTGATATTTTTATTCATCGTCTGTAAACAAGTAATTAGACAGCAACCCCTGGTTTAACAAGTGGCTCAAAATCCATTCCGGGGTAGATTTACAACTGAAACTGAGCGTGAACGCCGACTTGAAATTCAGCGCGAGCAACGAAGGCGAAAGAGTCGACGACAAGAAAGCACGGGTAGGAGAACATCGTTTACCGGTAATAGCCTAGCAAGACTAAAGCCGTCAGCAGGACACAAACAGGAGACTGGAATATTACAGGCGAGAAATCTTGGAACATACACAACGTAGCTTAAATTCAGCTTGATAGCACAGCGCTGCCACAAAACGAGATTCCCAACAACGCCAGAATCGATACAAGGTCTTCGAAATTATAACTCAGTCACACCAGTTGAATAATGACAATGAACTCAGCGGCTACAAACTCTTCGAGAAAATGTGTGCTGAAACCGATCAGGACCGGCGACACCGACTAGAAGTGCTTCGACAAAAGGATTTTGTTCTAGAAGCAACGAGAGGCGACAAAAAATGCATGATCATCAAAATACTTTTGCTAGAAATTTACCTTTCCAACGGACGGTGACTGAACAGGTTGGCTCAAAATTATTTCCTCTCTCTACCATTATCTTTACTCTTGATGTACTAGTAATTATTATCAACATGTAATTACTTTTCCAAGTATGATCAAAATTAAAGATTACACAAGAGAAATGAAATTATTTCACGAAATAGGTTTCAGTTCCCACAACAATTTGCATATTTGTGTATGAGCAGTAAAAAGAATTTAAATTCTAAGTTTAAGACGTTCCCGAAAAATATTTGAAAGAAATAATTCATATTGGATCAGTAAGAATTTATAAAAGTTTATGTTTTCCGTTATGGATATTGACCCTATTAATAGTTTAAAAATAATATTCAGATGGATCAGAAAGGGTACTTTCTGTTCACAATTTGGTTTGGAAATGCACTTACAAGTACTGCTCTGCCTAGCAATTACCACTTTAAAATGTGTAGCGGGTATAGGTACATACATGCATGTATTTGATGTGAAACAAAAATTACTGCTTAACATTAATTATTGACACTAATTTCATGCTACATACAGTGACCAGCATCACAGGTCTCCTCGCAGTGCACAAGCAAGCACCAAAATCAGGGGAATTGAGATCCTGATCACCTTCAGCATGATCTGTCTATGTGAAAGTTTACTTACTTCTGAAGGTTTCACATGCTATAATCTACATTCACCCTTTCCCTTAATTAGCTACTCTTGCTTTCCATACCAACTGACCTCCCTAAGCCCCAATGTAAGCCTGCAAATTCTCCTTACTGGTCTTTATACATTTCTTGTAGTATTAGTGCAGAGAACTTCTTTCTACTGAAATTAACACTATTCATGTTTGGTGATCAATTCCTTAATTCTGATGACCTAATTAAAGCATTGCTATTGTAGGGAGATGCTGGTAACTGGGGATTCAAGGGTTAACTTATTATTTTATTGTGACAATTATCTAATCCAATTTTTATAGTGTGTTGGGGGGAATGAATAAACATGCTACCACATCAATATGAAACTCTGTACTTTGCTTGCCATTATTCTGTATTATTCTTTTTTCAATTTTTGGGTAAAAATGGATAATTTTTTTTAATACACCGCATCACTCTTCAGCAGTAGTAGACTCCTGCTACAGTATCTCAACCATTCAAGGGAAATAATGAATTGTGTTAGCTATTGGCACTTGTCAATACCCAGCAAATAGAACAAAAGCTGTACAACAGAATCTAAAGGAAATGGCTGGGTAAATGTTGGAGATAACAAGTTCCAAGTTGGAATTTCAACTGCATTTCTGATAAACCTATACTCTCACCCAACCAAAATAAACAGAAACACCACACATTGGCCCTGACAACAGGTCCACAGCAATACTATATACATCCTCTCTAGAGAGCAATTTACCTTATGTCAGAATGAAGAGAAGTGGGGGGGGGGGGGCCTGAACGTATTTTCTTACACATGACAGAGGATTGGATGCAAGTTACATGGAAACGACTGGGAACCAGAATGTTGATCTTAACTCACAATTCGGGACCATTGTGGCCACCCATTCACACCTCCAGTTAAACCGACATTCTATCCTCTCCCGACCCCCATCAATCCATTTTGTGGTGCACCCGTGCCCGAGCTTCGCGAGGTTCTGCGAGTCACGTATTTCTAGTAATTGTTTTAATCACCTCGTGTTACAGCCCATGTTGTGTTCTTTTGGGAGAAAATAAAACAAAATGAAAATGTCTGCACCTGTCTTTTTTTCAAGAAACAAAATCATCCAAATCAAACGGATCGTCGACATCCTCCATCAATTGTTCCCATTCGTCAGGGGACATGACCTCTATCACGTCATTCATGTCGTCGGGGAACATGGAAACAAATGTATCCAAATCAAACGCATTGTCCATATCCTTGACCACCCGGGCCCAATCGTCGGGCGACATGTGCTTTAAAAAGTCACACACCTCCCCGCTGCTCTCTCTCTCTTCTCTAATGGTTCAGCAAACTGAACAAGACTCTTGTCTTGGACACATTCTGCTTTCACCTTCTTCAAAATTTGCTCCACCTCTAAATCGTCTTCGAATGTTTCAAACTCTTCCAATAATTTCTCTTGGTCATGATAAGATGCTCCAGCCAGGCGCTCGCTTTGTTTTTATGGTCTCTCGTCGTTCCCCGCTAGGCCTGATGGGACCTCAGAGAGGGGGGAGGGGGTCCCCCCTCCTGGAGGACCCCATGTCCCTGATAGGTGATTGGTCCATTCCCTCCTCCCCCGGGACCTTTGTTCTCTATAAAAAAAACAACCACGTCCTGTTTTTATGTCCGTTGACTTTTTCTGGAGAGTTCAAGGGTGATGATGGTTCTGCCTTGTTTGAAAGGAGCCAGCTGTCCATTCGCTGTTTGAATGTCCATGGCAATGCTGTCAAAGATGATTTTACCAAGAGGAAAATACATCCGTTCAGTGGTATCAAACTGATGGTCGGTATTGCCGGCATCCAAGGTACGTAAAAAACCTTTTTGTTGATTTCCCACAATGCTCTGTGCGACGAGATCCGTGTAAATCATCAATTGTTGTTGTTGTTGCCGTTTGACGGTTTGGGTGGTGGGAAATGGTTGTCGACTGAGATTAGGACCCAAGAACAACTCATACTCGAAATCGGGGTGGGTAAAGCTGACGGAGACATGACCAAAAGGTGGATATTTGTTGACAGGACCGACGGTTGGTGTCCATTTGTGTCGATCGTCGTAATCCACGATATGTTTCACAAAATAATTTTTTTCTTCTACAATTCTCTGCGTTGGCGTTCCATCTTTCACCAGTCCCATCAGGCCGGCCAATTTCCATTCCATTTCAAATTGCATGTTGGCTGGAATGAGTACATACAAGGAATCTAATTCGGAGGCGATGCCTGTATTGGTGATTTTCACGTAGGGTTGAGCCAGGTTGAGAGCGGCTAGTTGTTGTCGTTTAGCTTGATCGTCCACGTCCATTTTGGCAATATCCATCATGACTTCCATGTGTTGTTTTTCCATTTCGTAAGCGATGGCGACCCATGCTTCTTTCAAATTGTGGTAATACCCTGGTGGCAAATGGATTTGTTTGGTGACTTGAATGGGAGCCGTTCCGTCAGCACGTTTTGGTATGTATCTGATATCTGTTTTCATCCAATGTTTTTGACTATCTTCTTGAGTCCAATTCTGCTTGGTTTGATATTCCAATTGTTGATAAAAACCAGGGTGTGAGATATGAACCAGGGCCGCTTCCCAATCATCTTCCACCAGATAGTGTGAATGAGGAAGTCTGGCAGTAAATTTTTGCCCCGTGCCTTGCGCTTGATCACTGAGGAGGGTGATGTAGAAACTCATGGTGACAACAAAATAGCCCATGATTGCCTTTTTATACCTATGTAAGGACCTAGACCTCCCACGGTGCCCTGTTTGGACTCTATCTCTGGTGACCCTTCGGGTCCACGTTCCCGTTTGTAACACCCCAAGGAATAAAATCATTTTGTTTCAACATGGCGTCTTCTTTGTCTGCTCGGCGCCCGCGCTCTAAAACGAGAGATGAATGCACTTTTTCCACGTTATCGGAAAATTACTGACGAAGCATTTTTTGGGTTCGCGCAAGGACACACTTTGGTTTGGCAGCGTGAAAAACCTATGTTTTCCACAGATTTATTCATCCCTTTACCCCAACAACCCTCAGCTTTACAAACAAAACGATGACAACTGAGATTTCAGCGAAAAAAGTGGGAAATTTTTATCTGTAAAAGCCGCCGAATGGATGTTTTGAAAACAACGAAAGCTTAACACGAGGTAAGTGTTGTTTTTTGCTGCCGGCTAAAAAATATTTAAGTGTTTAGCCTGTTTTTTCCACCCCGACCGGGATTCGAACTCACACTAAAAAAATCTTGGTTTCCCCCACAGCGCGCGCGACCCGCTGCCCGCCGCTGCCCGCCGCCGCTGCCGCCCACGTAGACATGAACTCTGCTTCTGATTGGAATTTGACCATGGCCTTGGACCTTGACCATGGCCTTGGACCTTGACCATGGCCTGACTGGGACTGACCAATAACAACCAATCCTAACCAAATAAGGTCATACTGTTTAGCTATATAAGCAGCAAAATTACGCCCAAATTCTCACTTTTTTCAAGATGGAGGAAGGTCAGGGAGATTTACGACAGTTTTTTCACAGATTTATTCATCGCTTTACCCCAGCAACCCTCGGCTTTACAAACAAAACGATGACAGCTAAGATTTCAGCGAAAAATGTGGGAGATTTTTATCTGTAAAAGCCGCCGAACGGATGTTTTGAAAACAGCGAAAGCTTAACACGAGGAAAGTGTTGTTTTTTGCTGCCGGCTAAAAATATTTAAGTGTTTAGCCTGTTTTTCCCACAACGACGAACTTTTCGATTAAAAAACACTTACACGAGGTAAGTGTTGTTTTTTGCTGCCGGCTAAAAATATTTAAGTGTTTAGCCTGTTTTTCCCACAACGACGAACTTTTCGATTAAAAAACACTGTGTCTTATAATACTCGTTGTTTTTCCAATGGCTCTATTTTTTTGTAGCCTCGAAAAAAAAAATTGGAAAACCGAAGCGGTTCTGTTTAGCTCGCAATGTTTTTCCATTCCCCGCGTTGTTGTGAAAAAATCATTTTCTACCCGAAAGACTATTTGATTTATTTTTACTCACTCTCTGTATTTCTTTTTTCCATAGTCCAACGATGTGCTGACTGTAACGCGGTGAGACAAACGAGATGACAACTCGTATTTTTCTCCGAGAAGAAAGCGAGCGGCTTTTTGAAAACAACAACAAGCAAACCTCCACGCAAAGTAAGCATGATTTTTTTTCTTACTGTCAGCTAAAAAAATATTTTTTATCGTGTTGAGCGTTTTTTACACAAAAAACAAACTTCCGTTCAAAACACATTTATGTTTTTCAGTCCTCTTTTTGTTTTTGAAATGGCTCTATTTTTTTTATCGCCTCGAAAGAAAATTGGAACACCGACGTGGTTCTGTTTAGCTCGCAATGTTTTCCCATGCCCCGCGTTGTTGTGAAAAAATCATTTTCTACCCGAAAGACTATTTGATTTATTTTTTACTCACTCTCTGTATTTCTTTTTCCACAGTCCAAGGTTATCCTGCCTGTAAAGCGGTGAGAGAAACGAGATGACAACTCGCATTTTCTCCGAGAAGAAAGCGAGCGGCTTTTTGAAAACAACAACAAGCAAACCTCCACGCAAAGTAAGCATCATTTTTTTTCTTACTGTCAGCTAAAAAAATATTTTTAACGTGTTGAGCGTTTTTTACACAAAAACAAACCTCCGTTCAAAACACATTTATGTTTTTAGTCCTCTTTTTTATTTTTTCCAATGGATCTATTTTTTTTGTCGCCTCGAAAAACCTTGGCGAACCATCGCGGTTCTGTTTAGCTCGCAATGTTTTCCCATTCCCCGCGTTGTTGTGAAAAAATCATTTTCTACCCGAAAGAATATTTTATTCCTTTATTTTTTACTCTCTCTCTCTCTGTATTTCTTTTTCCACAGTCCAACGATGTGCTGACTGTAAAGCGGTGAGACGAACACGAACAAGAAGAAAACGTCCAAAACAACCACAACCCATCCATTGTCTCCTACTCGCTTCGACCCGAAAAAAAAAATTTCCATGCTTTTTTCAAAAAAAAGTTTTTTCCACCCCGACCGGGATTCGAACTCACACTAAAAAATCTTGGTTTCCCCCACAGCGCGCGCCAAGCGCGCGCCGCCGCCGCCGATTCCCCGCGCGCGCGCGCGCCCGCCGCCGTCGCTGCCGCCGCCGCCGCTGCTGCTGCTGCTGCTGCTGCTGCTGCTGCCCACAAACACCACCATCTCAATGAATCGGGATCGGAAAAAAGAGAGGGGTATCGAACCTCGGTATCGACAAAAATCCGATCGGTATCAAACCTCTGTATGAACCCCAACCCTTTGAGCCCGCGATCCCCGTTTTTCCCCACGACTGGTCAGCGGTTTCCCACCCTAGCCAGAGGGCTATTCTGATACGTCATGTAAGCGTCACGAAATGTCCTCTCTTTTCTGATCTGAGCCCGCGATCCCTTTACTGGGAAAAATCCCTCCTCATCCCTCCTCATTTCCTCCTCGCCGCCATTACCTAAAGCGCCCCCCTATACTACATTTTTAGTAGCCAGCCAGGATCCATTTCACGTCTCATTTTGCCAGCCAGGAGAGTTTAAAAATCATATAATTTTCCCAGCATTTTTTACACCGCAGTTTTTACCAGCCAGGACATTACTTCGCTTATCATACCCTCCAATAAATAAATAAATACATAAATAAATAAATAATAATAATAGTAATAATAATAATAATAATAAACTAAAGCTGCAATTGCTAACAGATACCTCCAGACATTTATTTTAGAGAAAGTAATCAATGAGGTAATCAATTAAACCTTAAGTTACTGCAAATTTCTTACCTTAAGATGGAAAGCCGCTGAACTCACCAGTAAAATAGTGTTCTTGGTGTAGGTCTTGGCTTGAAATAAAAAAATATTACAGCAATATAAGGTACCCCTTTAATATGATGGTCGAATTTTATACCATGACTTTCCGTCTGAGTGAAAAGTTTATCAACCAGTGACCGAAGCCACCTCCCCATATTTCCCAGTGCAGTAATGGGAGCCTTGCGCAATGGCCTACAGAAAATGTTCTGCAAATAAGTCACTGGACCTTAACTGTAATTCGCTATACTAGCATGTGCAGTCTGTTTTCAGTTGTACTCAAGAGAAAATTTCTTTAATACGTGCGACCTGCTATTAATAATCACATGTGACCACTTAATCCGGCGTTTCCGAACACCAAACGGGACAAAAAATTATATCGAATCGTCGATGGTTAAATTTCGAGCTTAAGCTCACAACAATTCCCTGCAAGTGCTCGCAAACACACCGAGTATCTCTACCTAGTAGTTCACAAAACCTCGCTACAAAGTGTGCAAGCCAAAAAAAAAACAGAACTATATCCAATCGTCGATCGTCAAATTTCGAACTTAAGCTTACAACAATTCACTGCAAGTGCTCGCAAACACACCGAGTATTTCTACCCAGTAGTTCACAAAACCTTGCTGCAAAGCGTGCAAGCAAAAAAAAAGAACTATATCGAATCGTCGATCGTCAAATTTCGAACTTTAGCTTACAACAATTCACTGCAAGTGCTCGCAAACACCCCGAGTATCGCTACCCAGTAGTTCACAAAACCTCGCTACAAAGTGTGCAAGCAAAAAAATGAACTATATCGAATTGTCGAACGTCAAATTTCGAACTTTAACTTACAACAATTCACTGTAAGTGCTCGCAAACACCCCGAGTATCTCTATCCAGTAGTTCACAAAACCTCGCTGCAAAGTGTGCAAGCAAAAAAAAAAAAGAACTATATCGAATCGTCGATCGTCAAATTTGGAACTTTAGCTTACAACAATTCACTGCAAGTGCTTGCAAACACATCGAGTATCTCTACCCAGTAGTCCACAAAACCTCGCTGCAAAGTGTGCAGGCAAAAAAAAAAGAACTATATCGAATCGTCGATCGTCAAATTTCGAACTTTAACTTACAACAATTCACTGCAAGTGCTCGCAAACACACCGAGTATCTCTACCCAGTAGTTCACAAAACCTCGCTGCAAAGTGTGCAAGGAAAAAAAAATGAACTATATCGAATCGTCGAACGTCAAATTTCGAACTTAAGCTTACAACAATTCACTGCAAGTGCTCGCAAACACACCGAATATCTATACGCAGTAGTTCACAAAACCTCGCTGCAAAGTGTGCAGCCAAAACTGAAAGAAAGCGAATCCACGATCGTCCTCCTACGTTTCCGTCTTCTGCAAATCCTAGCCCAGTTCCTCGACTGAACGAAATAAGAACGTCGGGCTTTTTTCGATTTTGCGAAATCTAAATACGAATGTTACTAATGCCCGCGCTTAATTTTGTCGAGTTTACCTCACGCGCGAGAAACGCGCGAGATGTTACTCCGGGTCACCGAATTCCCGCGCACTCATTGACTACAGATGAACGATATAAACTGGTCGGTTAGTAGAGCAGTAGTTCGCAATACCTAGCGATTTGAACGGGCGTATGAAAACGGAAATCGATATTGTTTAATTTGTTAAAATCAAATGCACAATGACCTAGGTAGATCTGTTACTTGGCTTTTCAATTCAGCTGAAATTCAGTGGTCGGTGAAGTTAGCGGTCGAATAGAGCGCTTTTCAAATGAGTGTCGTAAAACCAAAACCAAAGTAATTATCCCAGCCAATCACAACAAACACAAATTACCCAATGAACCAATCAGAACTCGAAGCAAGTACATGTAACCGGCGTCAAGCGCGGGAAAACGCGTGCGAGCAAGTCACAATTGGTTTGAGTTTTACTTTTGATTGGTCGAGAAAGTGGCGCGAGATTTTTTAACCAATCACAGAGCGAAGTAAAGCAAAACCAAAGCAAAACGCGAATTACTTTCGACACTCAATTGAAAACCGCTCTATATAACTGCTCTTACTTTACAAACTGAATTACGTTAACGAATTTTTACTGCACAGATAACGCTGTCCACTAACGACATTTACGTTCATGTTAAAAAAAGGTCCCTACTCACGATTCTGAAGACTTCAAACGATACCACTCCTGAGATACTGCTGTAGATTTTGCTTGAGAAATGCCGCTGCGACTCTTCCCATCGCGCTGGATCAACAAGAAAAGCGTCGAATTCATTTTTTGAAAGCTTCTAAATGGAAAACCGCACAGTCACCCCTCTAACACTGAGACCTTAGCCACCTACCTCCCAAAACAGCATAAATAACAAAAACCGATCATGTTTTCCAATTCTGCGTTCAGTAATTTGTAGAGTACTTGTTAACGGTCAACCGCCGACAAACTGCTCAAAAAACTGCAACTGTGACACTTGATCGGTGTCTGTTTTGCGTCTTTAAGTTGACACCAAAACAAAATTTTAACCAGAAAACGACTAAATATTTCACCAATTAATCAAAACACGAACACGCGGCGTGACATCTTGTCGTTTGCCAGCCACAGTAGGTGACAATTTGTCAGGCCAGCCGGAAGAGTTAAATTTTTTCCAGCCAGAGCGTAAGATGGGCCACAGTTCCCAGCAAGCTTTCGCTAGCAGTAACTTCCCAGCAAGATTTCAATGCTGGTTAAAAATTTGCCAGCCAGCTCAAGAATAGCTGAAGAGCGGATATTTTGCGGAGCGGTTCATTTGGGTACTCCTGAGTCGTCACTTTATGCGGCCATAATATCGAGTAGAAATCTTCTTTCGTTCCGGGCTTCTGTCAAAAGTTTATTTCACCTCAAAAGAAAAACCAGCGCAAATTTCAACCAGATACGTTAAATCTACGTCTTTATTCTTTAAATACCTTTCAATGCGGTTTGTGTGGGTCCTTAAAATACGCCAATTTATCGCCGAAATCTTCTCGCAAGCAGCTCATTCAGCGGCGCCATGTTAGATTTTTATGTGTAATGCACCTATCAATGGTTTGCCCCAGGATGGGGGGTGTGGGCAACCCCAGGGGAATTTGACATTTTCAGGTTTTCGAATGTCAATTTCCCCACCCTTGGGTCTCCATTAAGAGTCAAATCCCCACCCCTGGGGATCATAGACCTTGAATAGTAATGTCGACGAACTCAGGCACTCACAACACTCCTCCGACTCCAGAAGATATTCTGGTGATAAATGGTACCACCAACTTTGTGCTTTTTCCGAAATTTCCCCAAATGGAGAGGGCATATTCTAGCTTTTCAAATTGTACACAGCCATTAATATTATGTGTGTACTGCGTGCATTATTTAATTTTTTTTACTTTGTTTCATGAGACATGACACAATGTCATGAGACATTTTAGCATTGCTGGCAATTTAACACATATTTTGTACTCCTTTCCTGCCCCTCTCTATATAATAATAATAATAATAATAATAATAATAATAATAATAATGCAATTCTTTATACAGATGGCCTATATCACGCAAGGTGGTTTTCAATAGGGCACTGTGAAAATATATAACACTATATGTTATAAAACTTCAAAGATAGAGAACTGATGGGTGTTAAAAACAGCAATTTTTTGCTTTAAAAACAACAAGATGCTCTTTACATCGCTAATGACGAGAAAGAACGCGGGAAGCTCATCCAAATGACTTCTGGGTATTTTCCAAGATGGCGGACCGCTAATTCCCAGGCCCTCTCCACTTTCCTGGATGGCGACCAAGTCAAATTTTCCACCCGGGCAGGGGACCGTTGTGGATGTCAAAATCCCTACCCGGATAGAGCTTCACAAAGTCAAATTCCCGTGGGTTGCCCGCACCCCCCATCCTGGGGCAAACCATTGATAGGTGCATAAACCACTGTTCAATCAATCTCGTTCCCAGGGCCTTCTCCTCGTTCAAAATGGCGGTCGGAGAAACCCCTGGCCAAGGCTGCTGAATCGTGGAGTATTTTGTCACGTGACACATGATAAAATGGCTTTTTCGGACGTTGTTTCCAGTATCTGGCGGCCCAGTTTGTTTTCTGCAATCGGAAACCGTTGTTCAAACAAAACGAAGACATTTCATCGTGTTTGCGTAACGAAATTCTAACGAACTTTTGGAGCCACTTCGGCAGCCTTGGCCAGGGATTTCTCCGACCGCCATTTTGAACGAGGAGAAGGCCCCGGGGACGAGGTTGCTGTTCAACATGTCTGAGGAAGAAACTTACCGATTGAAGCACGAAAGCGGTCGAAAAGCTCCGAATTTTTCCGCTCACCATCGGAAAAAAATGGCGGCGTAAACAGTCCGGATTATCCCAATATTTTAGGACATTGATGACGTCACGAGTCTATTGTTCTCCATTAAAATGGCGGCCATTTTTCGAATATCTCGGTCAACAATGAAATCCTTTGTCTGTAGTCACGCATGAGCGTCCATCCGGGACTTTTGGTTATGGAACATTGCGAGGAGTCTTCAGTGGCCATTTTGGATGCGAATTGAGAGGGTCTGAGGCAGTGTTTTTGCGAATTTTCGTGGAAGAAACGTTACGATGTAGGGCGATTTTGTGTCGCGATTTCAAGGTAGGTGAATAATTTTTGTTTTTTACTCGATTCGCGATTTTGTGAAGCTCGCAGTATTTTTTGCCGTTTCTTATGTCGATAAAATTTCACCATGCCAAGTGCCAGCATGGTAGACAAGCTAGATTTTCGGTAGACTTTTCCAGAAGTCAAGGCACTGTTTTTATCCAAAACCGCTGTTCCATGACACTCGAGAGTAACTTGATTGAACTTTGTTGCTTTGAGCAGTTTTTGCTTTCTTGCTGACGAGAATGGGCTTTTTATGTAATATGTTGTTTTCTTTAGCACTGAAGTGTAATTAGTCTGCCATTTATTATGCTGAAAACTATGCACACATAGGTTACTTATGAAAGCATGTTCTGGTCAACACTGATTAAATCTGCCATTTGTTTCAGATCCTGCATTCAGCCAAGAGGCAATTTCAAGGATGAAAATACTGTACTATTTGTTTCCTCAGACTATTCATCTTTTAATAACCAAAATTACGATCACGAGAAGGTGATTGTCATATAAGTGTACTCTGAATTCTTTATCTCAGAACTGCAACAACAAATGTAGAAAAATATACTACAAGTAGTCCCTAATTTCTTTTGGGGATAGTCAAATGGGTAACCATGCGAATGAGCAAGAAAAATAGATCCCACGCATGATTTTGTTGCGCTTACTCGCGTGTTTCACTCATCCAGCTATCCATGAGAGATATAAGGGGCTTATTGTGATAACAAACAAAAGCAAAGACATGAATCACTTGTATTCACAATACAAAACTTCTGGGTGCCTTATTTCTGGCTTGGGAACCTAACATTTCACTGCCTCTGAGCTTTGTACACTTGACATTTTTCTTAGGAACCAGCCCTGAAAATGTAAGTTTCAGGCCAATTTACAGTAGGCTTGCTATATTTTTGTGTCATTTCTGCTTTTAATGTTTCTTTTTGGACTCCAGAGAATCCCCCTCAAGACCTGCTCATGTTTGTTTGAATCTGTCATACGGATGACGTGGTAAAATCTGTGAACTGCTGGAATAACAAAACTTGACTCTTTTTTTGTGCTTGTATTTAAATGGCTATTACAATTGAAGTGCTATGCATCAGTTAATTTCAGCAGTGGCCATTCCCCCCCCCCCCCCCGGGCACTAGTCAGGCATTTTAGTACATTTGAATCCCGGGGGTCAAGTATTAGCGAAACCCAGAGTGTACCCTGGGGCACCTGACATTCTTGTGTTTTCAACCTAACTTGCTGGTGATTAGATAGGTATAATTTTCCTTCTTTTTTAATGTACCCTGCTGCATTTGAACATTTTTTTTTTGTATACACTATGCCTTTGAGTTGGCTTGGGAGGACATGGACCCTGCTGAAATTGACTGATGCATATTGTTATCATCATTGACATCAACAAGACATTGAATTCTTTTTTTGTATTTTATACAGACAAACTTGCTAAAAATTAAAACTAATTTGGGTCAAGTAAAATATTTATTTGTTCGAGTGTTTTATTGGGGTGGATTATTAGATGCAGTCTTAAGCCTCATTTGGCCCCCTATACATGTCTCCGTCCAGTACCAGTGGTATTGGCTTGTCTGCTAACAATTTTCTTACTGGCTCTAGAATATTCCTGTCCCCAGAAACTGTTGAACTCATGTTGAGTCGTTTGCGAGATCTTGGTTTACCAATTATTGCAGAAACTCACTGGAGAGAAAATACTGTACATGGTGGATAAAAGGTTGAAAACACTGTACAGGGTGGAAAAAATAAAGAAAGTAGATTTTCAAGACTGCATTTGTTTTGCATACTTTATTTAATTTTCAAAGAAAACCTTGACAAAACCTCTTAACCTCTTGGTACATTTTTCTTATTCATTCTTATACATTTTTAAAATACAACACAAATAACCCACTCTTCAGTTGATTGAATTTGATGTCAAATTAATCTGAAACTACTGTACATGCACACCAAAAGATCTATTAAAATCAACCAAGAATAAAACTGATGAAGGAATCTTCCCCCTGTCAACCCTGACCCTTTCTGCATTATTCACTGCATATAGTATAAATCTATAGTAGTATTTGGACAAGAAGGAATTCAGTTTTCTTTGAGTTACACACATGTAAAATGAGGGTTCTGGCACAGAAATTTTATTAAGCGTTTTTTTACCCGAAATGAGGCTCCCATGCTCACCTCATTTCGGGTAAAAAAAGCTTAATAAAATTTCAGTGCCAGAACACCTCATTTTACATGTGTGTAAATAACGCAAACAGCATAAAATTAAACAAAGCGCGTGACTTCGTGATCCAGCGAAAACATAATAAATATGTATGGATGTGCCACAGAAAATTTTCCTATTTAAGAAATGTCTGCACTGCAATATATACAAAGTGTGCCAGAATTTTTTCCTATTGAACAAATATCATCACAAGTATATACACCAAAATGGCGGCCGCAAGATATTCGTCTTGGAAAGAGATACACAATGAGTTATTAAAACAACCTTTCTGTAATAACAGGCAGCAACTTGTGCGTATAATAATATGCTTAGATTATATAGACTGCCGCTGGGAAGGGCTTTGTTATCCCTGTTTTAAGCAAGGAATCAAACATAAACTGTTATACACTCCTCCGATCGAGAATTTACCTTTATTAAAGAGATGCTCTGATACTCACGATTGGCACAGTGCATATAACGAAATAAAATTATTAGAACGAAAATAGTGAGTCAAATTTGATGGCTGCCGGGTTCAACAACTGTCAGATTACCGAAGCAATCCAAAACCTACCACCAGAGTTACGTGAGATAATTTACAAACATTACCTTACCATAAAACTGAAAGAGCGAGAGGTTTTGGGTTGGAACCAAGTTCACGATGAGCTTTTAATACAACCTTTCTGTTCTGAAATGGAGCGGCTTGTACATATTATAGTGTGTGTTGCCTATATGCATTGTTGTTGTGGAGGGTTTTGTTACCCTTGTTATAAACAAGACGAAATCTTACATGAAATAAGCATTTCTGTCCCCGATATAATTGATTTAACCCTAATTAAGTTTTGCACTGATATATGGGAAGACGACCACATTCCCTAAGTTGTGTTAACGTGCGTGACTTCGTGGTTCGGTGAAACCGCAGGCAATGACGTAATTTATATTCTTGTACAAACATTGAAGGGAAACCCCCTTACAACTCAAGCTTGAAAAAACAGACAGGTTACATTAATTCATAATCAAAATATTCATTACCGTCAGCAGAAGTTTTGATACCTATTTTGTAGACAAATTGATAATAAACATCTTCCATCAGGTCTTCTGTAAGTCGTTTAGGGGCCCACACACAAAACTCATCGCCATTTTTTGTTTCTAAAGTTAAAATAGCTGAATCCCCATATTTACCTTTTCTATATTTAACTTTTTTAATTTTGTAAATAGTGTCTGAAATATCCCGCCATTTTAAAATTTCTTTTCTTTCAAAACTTTCCTCTGTTGGCCAGTCTTGTGAGATTGTATGTTGATCTGTGCAGATAGCCATAGTAAGAGATGTGTTGAAGATACATTTGTTTAATAGCGTGTACTTTTTTGTGAAGCGGAACACATACCGAAAGGTGCCGGTAATTCCGAAGGGTGCCGGAAATTTTTAAAGGCGCTGTTAAATTCCGAAAGGTGCTATTTCTGTCTGACTTTTTTTTTTGGCGCCCTTCGGAATTACCGGCGCCTTTCGGTATGTCGAATTACCGGCACATTTCGGTATGTTTCCCACTCACGTGTGCTATCACGCTTTGTCTCACGTGTTTTTTAATTTAACCTTGACACTGGATTATGTAATATCACGTGGAGCTCAGGGGCTTGTTGCCAAGCAAAAGCATCACATTTTTGTAACGTTTAAGTTAAAAGTTTATTGTGACTCGTATTATGGAACCACATCATAGCCTGAAATTGGGTAGCCATCTTCATCACGTGTTGGTAACATTATTTTTGAAACACACTCACGAGTAATGTATCGTATTTGTCTAATATGAGGAGGAGTGAGAAGTTCAAAAAACCAATAACAAATAGTTGCAAAAAGTGCAATCATTTTTGTTAGCGTATATAATTACTTTAAAAATCTACAATTGAGCGAATTTTTTATCGTACTTTTTTTTAACAGAAAGCGGAATCTCCATACAATGATCACTGACGAAATTATCTATCATTTTTAATTTATCAAGAAAGGCCTTCTCGTCGAAAACTTCGCCTCGGAGGTAAAAGCGAATCTCATCAAGTATTTCTGGTATTCGATACGGGCAAAATTTGCTTGTTCTATTTTCTTATCGTATTTCTTAAGGCTTGCCACTGCTTTCAAAATAAGACCAACACCAGTTAAAGTTGCCATGACAACAGGGTTCAACGTTATTCCTCCGGCTATTGCGGCACTGATTATTAACTTTCCAGCTGAAAGATTACAAACAAAATTTTTTCTTCGAAAACCGCGGTGCAACTTTTCATAGCCATAATGTTTCTTATGGTAATAACCATACAAATCTTTCAGAATTTTAACTTTCTCTGCAGAAAGTGTTTGGTCGATATGGTTGAATTCGAAAATGTCCCGCATTGTGGTGTATTATATATGAAAAAATTTTATGTTGTTCTATATTCAATCAAAATTAAGAATTGTTCATTTTTAAATTTTGGAGATAACAAAAACACCTGAAAAATACCACTTGGTATTTTAAAATTAATATTTATTTTTTGTTTTTGAATTGCTGTTGTTGAAGTGAAACTTAATGGAGGAAAACCACCAGTAACTACTCTTAAAGTAATAGCTGGAAATGGACCCATCATGTTTTTAAATAATACTGTTGCATTTAATAAATTACTATTTGCTGGAATGAGTACCTCTGAATTACCGTTTAATTCAAAAATTGTTTTATCATTTTTCGTTGATAAATACCCATATATATAATGAACGGAACCACTCAAATTATGTCCGTTTAAAGATAAATCTGTTTCCATCACCATTTTTCCATTCTCAATAACAAAAGCGGTGTCATAGACACTTGGGTCAACGTTTGAAATTGTTTCTTTTACACCATAAACAATAAGATGTCCAATTGTAAAAAGTGATGGAAAACTAACTGTACCGTGTAGATCGAGATATAGGAATTGTGGAGGTGAGCTACCCCGTCTGTGAAAATTGATAACTGTTTTGGTGTACTTCTCGAATGTTTTTGTTGCATAATTAGAAATTGAAATCGTAGTGCCTTGCACTGCCACACTCAACTCACTCATTTCCGGCGGAAACCATTCAACGACCATTGTATAGTAACCAACTGGAAGTTTATATAAGTTAAAACCGAGGCGTGACCGGTACTGGTTTGGTGAGCCTTTTTCAAACAAGAGTTGAAGTTGGTAAGCTTTCTTATTAATTTGATGTGGAGAATTGGAAAAATCAACAATACCCAAAACCTTGATATTGTTTTCACTCGAAGATTCATCAGTGTCTTCCATTAAGTATCTGAAGGCGTCTCTATTTTGCCCCGAATTAATAATTTGAGATTCATGAATTTTTTGAGTGACAAGATCTCTCATAGTTGTTATTTCATTTTCCACAAAATTAACATTAACTGCGGATTTCGAGTCTCTGTAATCGGTTTGTAAGTTAACAATTTTATTGTTATTTAAATTCGAGTCTCCAGACATACTTGTTGTGCCATCAAGTTTGAGATAATTTTTTTGTGTTTCAGTAATTCTTTTATTAACAAATTCTACACTTGTGGCGTCTTTTTGGTTTGATGGAAATTTGAGATTTACAATCGAATTGTTTTTCATATCAATATCAGCTCCTTTATCCAATTTTTTCGCAAGCTGATTATCGACATACTTTTTGTTTGTGGCTTGATCTGCCTGTACTGGGTCTTTTACGTTGTAGATTGTATTATTGTTCATATCAATGCTGGCTTCCATTTTTCCACCTTCCTTTTTTGAAAGAAAGATATTTCTCGTGTCTTGATAGTTAATTACCTTTGTCAGATCACCGTGGACAGGATAAGGGTTGCTTTTTAATCGCAAAATATCGTACTTATTTTCCATGTCAATATTAGCAGAACCGCTGGCACTACCCTGAGGGCCACGATCACCTTTATCACGCTTATCGCCCTTGTCGCCCTTGTCGCCCTTATCGCCTTTTAAACCTCGTGGTCCTTGTGCTCCCTCCTGACCTTGTGGTCCAGCGGGCCCTTTTTCTCCCCTTGGACCATAAGGACCTTGTGGTCCTCCAGGGCCTTTATCACCCTTCGGTCCAGGAGGACCCTCAGGGCCAGGAGGACCACCTGGGCCAGGCGGACCCACTTTTCCACTTTTACTGGTTGTCGCTTGGCTAGTTCCACCTATTTGACTGTTAATATACCCCATTATATATCTTCATCAAAATTTTTTTAAATTATTTTTTGGGGTTTGTCATAGTAAAGGAAAGAATATTTTTCATCGGTGGCGCGATCTAAAACCTCATGATCCACACATATTTCGTTTGCAATTCGTTTGTTTTCTTTTGGATCTAATCTGAAAATACAAAGATGGCTGCAGTTAACACGGATGTCTTTCGGCACCTTGTAAAAGGTTTGAGAGAGGTAAATAACGCAGCAGTTTTTGTGCCGCCCGTTGATAAAATAATTAATGATGCTGTTTTGGTTTTTTTCACAAACAAGATCATCAAAAACAACTATTTTTTGGGTGTCCACCGGAAGCTCTTCGAGTGGAATGATTTCATCACCATAGGCCTCGATAACCTCATAACCAACCTTGGGGTTGATTAGTTCAGCAAATTTCTGCAAAAGATCCTGGTATTTCTTCCGGTGCAGGTTCTTTGAAAAGAGGTAAATTTTATCATACTCTAACAACTCATAAAGCATGTGCAGTAATGTGTTTGTTTTACCAGAATTACTGGGTCCACAAATTAACATCCGAAAAACATCTGCTGGCATGCAAGGGTGACCTTGTTCGTAGTTACTCTTGGAAGAACCTGGGTCATAATTTGGAATCTTCATTTTTTTTTTCGCTTCTATATATTAACGCTGGAAATATGTCAATGAAAAAATGGCGTAAGTGGGCTGAAGAAAAGTCGAAGCTAGATGAACAAACAGAAGAAATTCACCAAAAATTCAAAATGGATAAAATTAACAAAGAGTTTGGTCAGCTTTCAGGAGAAGAGTTTTTTAGACCAATTACAAAAAGACTTGATGATGAAAAGAGCAGTGCCACTGTAGAAGAGGAAGAAGAAGAAGAGCAGGAAGTTCCTGATTACACAATGGATGAATTTGACGAAATCAACCCGTTTGGTGACGAATTCAGACCGGATGCACCAACTCCAGCACCATCACCACCAACAACACCAACAACAACCACAACACCAATAGAACCAACATCACTTCCACCCCCATATCAAGAATTTGATGATCTTCCATTACCACCTCCACCTTTGATGGAAGAAACTGATATGCCAGGATCTTCCAAAGATGAAACAAGGGAAGAAACATCAAAACGGCTTAGAAATGTAAAAAGTATTCTTGCTAAACATGGAAGTGATCCAACTTACAAAGTAAAAAGTAAAGGATCAAAATACTATGGATATAATGTGGAAGAACTAGAAGCTGAGGCATTTAAACTCGAAACAATTAAAGCACATCAAGAACACGCAGAAAAGCTACTTAAAAGGAAACAACCTTTATTAACACAATTACAAGAAAAAAAGGCGAAATTGAAACCACCTAAAAAACAAGAAAAAAGAGAAACTGCTCAAACCCCTCTTGAAAAAGCTGTCATGAGCCGAAGACCTGCTTTTGAACTTTCTGACGATGAAGATGATTCTTATGAAAAGGATTGGGAAATCGAAGGAAGCGGTTTCGATGATGAAGCTGAAAAATTGATCAACCAACTTGATTTAAGTTTAGGATCAATAGAAGCAGGAAACAACTCGATAAAACTTAAAAAACAGGTATTAGATCTGCTTGATTCACTAGTTGAATGGCATATTAATAAAAAAGAAAAAAATTTTTTCTGATAATATACGCCAATAATGAGCTTTACCCTACTGCTTGACTCGAGACGCGCAAAACTTGAAAGAGGAGGAGAACGGAATGTTTCACATGATTTCACAGTAAATTTTTATCCACCGCTCGAATTGGGTAAAGGAAACTATAAAGCAGCGTTGAACAGACTTATTACAATGAGTTACTCATGGAATAATATCGATTCTCGTTATGATAACAATAAAATTAGATGGAAGAAAAAACAGAACAAGCGTGGAAAACTTTAACTTTTCCGAATGGAATGTATGATTACAAAAGAATCAACACTTTTGTTCAACAACACACCGGTAGAGTAGATCCAGCAAACAAAGACAGTGATTACATTTTCACAATATACTTCGATATGTCAATTTATAGGGTTGTGACTTTGATACATAACGATTATGAGCTTGACTTGTCTCAAGGAAATTTTGGTGAATTGCTTGGTTATGGAAAAAGTACCTTGAGTGGGGATGTTGTCGGAAGGAAAGTTCCAAATATCACAAGAGGTGTTGATTGGGTGTATTTGCACTGTGATCTTATCACACAACAAACAAGCAATGTTCCAAGCGATTTGTTATACTGTTTATCAACAGCAGATCTTAACGTTAGTTATCCATTTCGAGAAGTGCCGCATCGACCTGAGTGGCAACCTGTGAATAAAAATTATATTGAAGAAATAAGGGTTTCGGTGACAGATGGAAGAAACAATATCCTGGATCTCAATGGGTCAGATATTGCAATTAGTTTGATGATAGAAAAAGAGTAAGGATTTTTTTGGTATAAATATATAGTTATGAATCATCCGAGCGAGTGGGCAAGATTCTTTGACAAAAACACGGGACGTTATCGATATAAATACAAAGGGTCGGGTGTGATCCGTGACACCTTCATGAACATCGGTAAAGTATTCAAAAACAATGAAAATAACGTGGCAAAGAAAACTGCCGAAAAAGCCACAAAAACAATCGCTGAAAAGGCGGGTCAGAGAGTTGAAAAAGGTTCGAAACAAATACGAAAAATACTGCAAGAGCTAAAAAAACAAAAACAGTTGTCTGAAGATTCGAAAAAGAAATTTGCAAATGTTTTAACCAAACACAAAAAAACATTAGACGCTCTCTTGCGAAATTAAATCAAATTTTGACAAAATATTAATCAAAGAAAAAAATTTTTTTTCCTTTTTATATAACTGGCAACATGTTCAGAACTCCACAATTCCTCAAAAGATCAGAAGACATTCGTATTGAATGTGAAAAACAGTTAGTAGACCCTGGGAATGGTCAAACACAAGAAAAAAGTGGTTATAATTTCGTAATGGAAGACAGAAACCATTTTTATGACTGGTACAGAGCTTATTTGTTAGTTCATTTCAAGTTTGAAGCAACTGCAAATGGAGGCAACATTGTAGCTGACACTGAATCTGCTCCGATAAATGGTTCTTTTTCATTAATAAAAAACATGAGAGTTTCATCATCGGCGACAACACTTTCTGAGTCTAACAATATCCACAAAGGCATTTTCATTAAAAATCTGCTTGACTATTCAAACGATTATTCGGGAACTGTGGCAAAAGATCAATTTTGGCATCTTGACGTTGACAAAACCACAGTTACTGATGGAAATGCGTCGAATACTGGAATACGTGAAAGAGCTCTTCTTTCAAATGGTGGAAAGATAATTGAGACAAAAATTCCTTTAAACAGATACGCATTTTCGAAAATCTTTCCGAAACTCTTTTACCACCAATGAAAATTGAGTTTGAAATTACTCTGCAAGACGATGAAGAACTTATTTTCCAAAATGATGGAACAGCACGAAGAATTGTTGTTAAAAAATTTGAGTTATGGGTTCCACAACTATCTTTCCACGGTGAAGGACAAAAATTTGTTAATGAAAATTTTTTTTAAACCAAAGAAAAAAAATTCTTGAAAGAACGAATTATGGAAAGCTCCCCCAAAACATCTTACACTCAAAACCCCTACTTTTTTGACACATTTGATCTCGATGGTGATAACTCAGCAAAATTAACGAGATGTCGACTAAATTATGGTGAAAATTTTTACCCTGTGGTTCCTTTCTCAGACAAAAACAAATTGAGAATTTACGAACATTTGCTAAATTATAGTTACAGAAATTATGATTACAACAGCGGTGTTCAGCTACAGATTGCAAACTTCGAGAGTTTATACCCGATTATTCACTTCGATCTAAGAAATAATGAAAAATTTATGACGAATGATCCCCTTAATCTTACTTTAGAATACGAATTAAACGAAACAGCAAACCTTCAATACACATATGTTATAAATGAAGAAGAGTTTGTTTTAGAAACACTTGGTAATGAGCTTGTTGTTGTCTAGAAAAAATTAAAAAAATTCTGAATATAATATATACGCACGATGAGCACAACTTATCATCCATATAAAATCGCACTGACTGATGGTCAGAAAAAAAAAACTTCAAAAAGCTTATGTTTCGAAGACAGCTGTTATTCTGAGAGTTAAACCAGGTCAAGTTGGACGCGGTGACGAACTTCTTCTCACTAAAACTCAAATCTCGCGACTGAAGAAAACCTCAGCGGCATGTAAAGGAATGGAAATAAAATTTAGCCAAACTCAGCTTCAGAATACTGCGCAACGTGGTGGAAGTTTGTTTTCTGCTATGGTTGGTTTGGCAAAACCTTTGATAAAGCCAGCTCTTAAAGCATTAGCAAGTGCAGGTTTGAGTTTTGGCGCTGAAAAGGTGCTGAAAAAGATATTCGGAAAGGGTTTTGGTCCGAAGGAAATTGAGCTTTATAAACTTGTCCAGCGAATGACTCCTACTCAGAAAAAAGAGGCAGAACAATATCTTGTTGGAAAAGGTTTAGTAAAAGGAGGCGGCGCACAATACGGCGGTTTCCTTGGTATGTTGGCGTCTATCGGAGTACTTTTGGCCCTTGATTTGTTCAGAAAAATAATTGGAAAAGGTATGCAAACGCAACCACCACCACCGCCACCGCCACGAACAAGACGATCACCAGGAATACCAAAAGGTAAAGGGATGCAAATTCAACCTCCACCTATTTATGGAACTTGGGAGGATTATTATTGCTTAAAAAAAAGTGAAATTTGTTGATAAACCTCTTTCCAACATTGACCTGAGAAAATGGTGCAACTGTTTACGAATTCCCATCAAAGGTATTTTTAGCAGAAACGAAACAAAACCTTTGTTTCATTCCCCATGCATTATCAACTTGGATGATTTCGGAAGTTTGGGAACTCACTGGGTATGTTGTTGGCCAAAAGGAAAAGGTTCTTACAAGTATTTTGATTCATTTGGGCTTCCACCACCTTTGGAGTGGGAAATAGAAATGTCAATGCACGGGATGACACATTTTTTCAGAAATGACAACCAAATTCAATGGGAACAAAGTGTGAGATGTGGTTACTACTGCCTTCTCTTTTTAAACGAAAGAAATAAAGGCACAAGTTTTGCCGATATTTTGGAAATGTTCTCCAACGATTTACTTCAAAATGAGGAAATGGTGAAAAATTATTTTTCTTAAAATATATATATACAATGGAAGTGTACTGTGTGAAAGAAAAGCGGCACACACCCAATGTGAAGGGGACCGAAAAGGTTGTTATCACAAAGAACAATCGAAAACTCTTGAAAGTAAAGTGCGCAAGTTGTGGAAAAATGAAATCAAGTTTCTTGCCGGGAAACTGAGTGAGCCCTCCCGCGCGGAGGGCAGTGGTATATTTGGCGACGTTGCTATGGCAGTTGGTGATCTTGCAATTACAAAAGGAATCCCATATCTTGCGAAAAAAGGTGTTGAAGCTGGAAGATATTATGCTTCTGAAGCAATGAGAGATCCCAAACTGCAAAAGAAAGCAATAAATTACACTTTTGACAAAGCCCGCCCAGTTATTCAAAAAGTTGGAAGTGAAATGTTTGATCAACTTTCAACTAAAGTTCGACCAAACCAACGTTACAAAACTGACAGACCTGATTTGGATGGAGCTGGGTTTGATATACATGCAGCAATTGGGAAATTTCCGAAACCAAAAAAAGGTTGGACATTACCAGGACATAATTTCACAGGGCCATACAATCCTCTTGAAAAACAGGTGAAATACAATCCAGAAACAGGTGAAATTCTGGAAATTTATCAACAACCAACAGGCACAACAGATGCGATTGCAATGCAACATGATGTTGATTATGATGTTTGTTCCAACCGTGAAAAAAAGTATGGTGAAAATCTTAAAAAATGCAAAAACAAAGCGGATAAAAAAATGGTGAAATCTCTTGACGCTGTTCCTTACAAACAAAGGCAGTGAGGCCATGCGGCTGCAAGAAATGTCATCATCAATGCTAAACAAAAGTTAGGTTTGGGTTTGAAAAAACAAAAAGGGACTGGTGTTTTGGACAAACCGTTGGAAGCAGTAAATTTTGCTGAAACTTTGACAAAAAAAATGATTCCTTCCACAAAACCTGTATTCGATAGGTATTGGTCAGGTGATATTGCGAAAAATGCTTTCACAGGTCCAACTGGTGTCACAAGCAAGAAATTTTGGACTCATCCAAAAAAGGGTACTGTCATGCGTTTGGTGAAAAATCCAAAAACAGGCAAATATGAAAATGTTTATGAAGAACCTTGATTGGTTTTCAACCACCATTTATAAAACTCATGTTTTGCGTACTGCCAACTTTCTAAGCTTTTTGGAAGGTGATTTGAAATAGATTTCATAATTTCTTTTTTCTTTGGCCAGCATTCAGAAGGTACTTTTTCAAAATAATTGTACAGAAAATATGGGTAGTTCACTGGCTTGTCGGACATCTTCTGAAATTGAGCAATAACGTTACCAAGAAAACCTACCTCGCTGGAAGAAAACATTTCTTTAATGTTCCATTTTCGCAAAACACTTTTTAAATAATCATTATTCGTTGGAAGAGCAGTGGAACTTCTTCTCCAATTTTGTCCCTGAAACTTTTCATCATCATCAAATTCAAACTCTCTACCACATTTTGGACATGCACGACAGAACTCATTCACCACATAAATTAATTGCTCCTCGCATGAAGGACAACGATCAATCTTTTTTGATAACAGGCTTATTTCATTTTTTGCAACATTTCTTGAATTATTTTCGACGAAATTTTCTCACCTTGCAAACAACCAAACGGGTCGTCCATTTTTTTTGTGTGTATAGTATACAATGAGCTCACGCGTTTTAAATAAGTTGTCAAAAATTTATTACAGCCCGCAAGGGTATTGGAAAGGGTTTGCAGCAATTAAGAAATTAGCCCAGGCAGCGAAAGTTTCGGAAGATGTGGCTCAAAACTGGTTGATGAAGCAAGCTCTTTGGCAGATTTATTTACCAGCCCCACGTTATATTCCAAGACCGAAATTTGATGTTCCTGTTCCAAACAAAGTTCATCAAGCCGATCTTCTGTATCTCCCACACGATCGCCCACCACGCTCCCGTAAAACTTTTAAATATGCTCTCACGGTGGTAGATGTGGCCTCTCGATACAAAGAAGCCGAACCGTTAACCACAAAAGAGGCATTTATAGTCGTGGTCCTTTGAAGTGGCCGAAACTGCTTCAGGTCGATCCTGGTCGTGAGTTTATGGGTGCTGTGAATCAACTGCTTTCAAAACATAATGTCGAGGTTAGACGTGGTCGTGTGGATATTCACCGTGATCAAGCAATTGTTGAAAGATTCAACCGCACCCTGGCTGAACGGCTGTTTGGCCACCAATATGGAGTTGAAATGCGCCTCCCTGAGGGTCAGCGGTCTACTTCGTGGGTGAAAAGGCTTCCTCAAGTTGTTGCCGCTCTGAACAACGAGGTAACAAGCCTTACCGGCAAGAAACCCGCCGTTGCCATTAAAGAAAAATATGTTTCTGCAAAGCCATCGACACCTTATTCAAGGCCTGTTGGGCAAAGGGAAAAAAAGCTCCCCTCTCTCGTTAATGTGCGCTATCTCTACCAACCTGGCGAGCTTGAAGGCGGTGTAAAAAGAGCTACAGATCCAATCTGGTCTTTGAAAGTTTACAGCATTGAAAGATCTTTTACCAAACCAAATCAACCCGTTCTCTACTATTTGTTCGACGGTCCCAAGCGCGGCTTCGTGCGTGAAGAACTGCTGGTTGTCCCTCCAAACACACAATTACCCCCCGAGCAACTTTAAAACTTCGGCATCTAACTCTATAAGTTCATCATATGTTAATGTTGGCATTTCGTTGTACCCATAAGCTTTTGTATGAATACCATCGTCACATATCCATCGCTTTGAATCAAATGGTGAAAGCGAAATTTTGTTAAGATGCATTCCGTATATCTCATGCCCCTCGCTTGGAATAATGTTCATTCCATGCCTTTTCTGTTCCTTACCAAAAAGAGTTTCCTTGTAATGTTCATGCATAATTTTTTTATTCACAACACTCTTTTTTACACCCTTTGCTTTTTTTATATTTTTTTCGTCAGCTTTCAAGATGGAATACATTTTTGGTCTAAGACAAACACACTCAACAATTAATGTTCCATTGCATTCATCTTTCATTTTGCCCAAGACCTTTTTGTTTATATTTGAGTAAAGTTTATGTTCTTTCGGGTAGTCACTCGTATCATAAAGATCTTTGTTTTTTTCGATGTCTTTGTATACGTCATCAGTTTCAATTTCAACAAGAAGGCTGTCGGTATCTGTGTATAAAAGCTCGCACTTTGGCCCGTATTGCTTTTTAAGTTTGTTGTAGAAAAAGTCGTACATCAATATCTTGCTGTTGTCAAGGATAGTCATCCCCGTGTAGACCGGCTTGTTGAGCAGCAGCCGGCTTTTGCACATGTCGATTCCGAACAGGTCGTTTGAAAACATAACATGCCTTGAGTACAAAGGGCAAGCAACCAATTTCCTTATTTTGTCTGTCTCATTGCTTCTCACTATTTTTATGTCAACACGGTTACGCAGGTTTTCCATGGTTTTGCCGAAAACTGAGTTATTCATTAGCTTGTAAAAGTTCTTTTCAAAGTCGCTCTTTGCGTTTTTCCTGAATTCTGTATTCATCCGGATGTACGGCTCCATCCAGCATTCTTGTTCGAACTCCAACACCCTGTGTACGCGCTTCAGTTTCATTCCCTGCTTCAGATAAAACTGCAAGTTTCTGTAATGCACGACATAGTTGCTTTTGTCTTCAAGTGTTAGAAGCAGCTTTTCGCTTTCTGGCGGTTTAAGCTCAAGATCTTTCATTAACCTCTTTTGGTAGTCTGACATAAATTCTTTTTTTACAATCTTTTTTTCAGGAGCCAGTGGATAGCTGTTGTGTTGCTCATGCAGTTCTGCTGGATATTCAAGATCCACCTCAAGAATCCATCCATTCTTTGCGTTTTCTTTTTTCTTAATGATGTCTTCCTCAGTGGGCATAACACGTTTCCATTTAAAATCTCTTTTCGGGAGTGCCTTGCTCATTGCCCATCCGTAAAGGTTGTTCGCGTCTAGATACATGATGTATTTTTTTGGTTTGCTGGGGTCATAGTCCGGTACTAGCGGGTTGTTTGCCTTAGCGTATCTTTTGCTTACCATTGAAATTCCACCCCGCATTCCCCTTTCCACGAATAAATGCATTTCAAGGTCTGTGAATAACTCAAGCTCAACCCCCGTTTTTTTCAAGAGCGCGTCCCAGGAAAGTCCTGGCGACGTGTAATAATGAGCCGGATCTAACCCGTACTGCTCTTGGCACAGGTTTCGGAAATTCTCAAAAACATCAGCCAGCAGTGCGACATCCGTTTTCACGTAAAGATCATGATAATCGCCCAGCGTTTTGCATTCAAAAGTCTCCCAAACAGTCTTCGCGTGCTCATACTCTTCGTCTGTTATGTGCTCATCGTTCAGCTTGCTGTAAAACTTTTCTTTGTCAGGAAGCTTTGTCTCGCTAAATCTCCCCCATGAGTCCATATCCTCGTAAGGGTAGATACCTTTTTTGTAAAGCAGGTCGCTTCCTTTTGAAATGGTTGATGTTATTTTCAATAACTCCTTTGGTGTTGCGCTTACAAGTGAATCAAGGCTCGCTTGCAAAAAGTTCAAGCTGTCGATAAACCGAATATTACCAACTGAAAATGTAATGTATTTCTCCATGTTGTTGGCAATGCATTTTACCTCTTTCTGCAGCTGTGACATCGCTTGCATTAAATGGTGTGCGTCGTAGCCCCTCAGGTTGTGGAATACAACTGGTATTTGGTATGTCTTGGGGTTTATACGAAGTTTCAAATTGCATTCGTTATGCGCCGCTCCACGGTACCTTCCAGTAATATGGCAATGGTCTTTCACTGCGTCTCTAAAGTTTTTCTGAAGTAAAGAGTTTCTACAGAACATACAATTTTTCTGTTTTTTTGCTTCGAGCTGTTCCTTTTTATCTGTTAATCTTTTTAGCCTAAGAATCCCCCATTGTTCTTCTTCCTGTGCTATGTAAAAACATTTTTTGTGCCATTGACCCCTATAACTGCATTTTTCACTGCCTTCACCACCTTCTATGCTCCAAACCGGTAAAGAGTCTAAGAATTCATCTTTTATCAAACTTTTGTTACAAATATGACAATCAGCTGCATTTTTGAATTTTACCCAGTCATACGGCTCCATCACAATCGGCTTTTTTTCTGCTAAACTGTCTCTTATTTTCACCTCTTCCTGCAAAATGTCATTTAAAAACGTTCTAACAGCGTTTTCGCCCCTGTAAACCTTTGACCCTGAAACTTCACCGTCGATTCTCACAACCATGTAAGAATACCCGCACGCCTCATGCCATTCGGTCTTCTCTGTGTAGCTTTTTTTCTTGCCCTCTGGCCCAATCTCACAGCCAAGAATCTTTCTAATCAAAGCCTCAATGTCAGCATATATCACCACAGGCAGCCCAAGCTAAGGTTGAGAGCTGCGCATAAATTAGACTGTTTTTTCCACGCTATGCATAATAATGACATCGGCAACATTTAAGAGTTTGTATGGAAATGATACAAAACGTCTCAAATTGCCACAAATCAGAAAGAAGTCGAAATAAAAAAGATTTGTCTTATTTCATTGTTTTATTGGTCATTATTGGAGGGCTTCCTGGGCTGGTTTGAAGCTTTTTGGGCGAGAAATTGAGGTTTATATTTTTCATCAGTTACTGAACGTTAAGAATTAATTAAAGACAGGAAACAGTTTCACACTGCACCTCACTTGAGGTTCAATAAATTCCATCACAATAAACGAATTGCCCTACAACTTCAAAGGTGTATTCTTGGGTCTTGCGCATACCTCTATTCTTTCTCATGGTTCCAGATCCTATTTTAAGCCGTCGAAAATCCCTCTAAAATACGAAACTCGCCTTTCCTGGTATGCGTTTTCATTTGAAGTGCACACATGAATCATTGCGAGCCGCGTTTCGACGACAAAATGTCCCTCAGCCGGGGAGAGGATGAGTGAGATTGTCCACAAGCAGAAGGCGACACTGCGGAGTCCAGAGAGGTCGGTTCGAGGGAAATAGAAAACTATCGGCACGCCCGTGAAATTTAGTCGCCTCACTTGACGCCACGAGCACGCTTTAATGTCTTCGTGCGACAATATATTAGCATAGTGAACTATTTTCACCGGTCTCACCTGCACTTCTATAATGAGAATGGGAGCCCTGGCGGACGCTCTCAGCAGCAAAAGGGATAAGAAAAAGGGGAGGGAAGGGTGGGAGAAACTGCTGAGAGAGACCACAGGATGGATAGGTAGAGATGAGACCAGATGAGGACAACTATATAAAGATACTACCAACTGCCATGAAACATACCACGGGTGTGCGAGAAAAGAGAGTGAATTCATAATGTATTCTCCTTATATACGCTACGGTGAGACCGCTGTCAATAGTGAACTATTTTCACCGGTCTCACCTGCACTTCTATAATGAGAATGGGAGCCCTGGCGTCCTTAAGCTTATAGCAACGGTAATATGAAAACAGGTGACAAATGCACCAGGCAAACAAGATTCGAATCACCCAAACCTAAAAACAAGGCACCCACACTCTAAAACAAGGACCCAAACTCAGCGAAAACCCGCTACCCAAACTTAAATCTGTGAGAAAGCAGAAGAAGATGGCTTCACGCCTGAGGGACAAGAAGACGCGTAAATGAAATTTTTGAGGGAATCCAGTGAAGTATATTGACTTAATAAACTAGAAGCTTCTTCAGATGCAGAAGAAAGCAAGTGGGATGAAGAGCCTTAGGCTTCTCTCGACATCATGTGTTTGGAATCTCAATTTATTTATCAGTTTTAAGTCATATTCCAACCTCACAACATTACATCTATTAACATTATTAACATTACGTTACATCACTTACAATAGCCAAATAGAAAAATAAATTTACTAATTATGTAATTGTACTTTAGTTGTTAGTTACAATAAAAACTGAAATTGAAACGGCCTGTGAGGTCGTAAACAAGACCACAGCTTACAAAAGAGGAATCAATACCTAGTGGTACTTGTTTAAAGAATTTGTTAGGCGGCCGACATGCATATGCGCACGTCGTGCCGTCTCGTAAAATGGACGTTTCATCGTCGTCGTCCGTCAGTTACTTAGTCCACTTGGGGTCGCGCGGCTGGCTCTGAACAATGGCCTCGCTGTTATAATGACGTCAAGAGATAGATTTTATCAGGTCTCTCAAATACCGGACATACTAGTGACGTAACATGACCTTTACTGAAGATCTTTGAGTTGAATTTAATTTTCCATCTTTGATCGCAGAAAACTTCAGGGTCGTATTGGCAAAATACATTAGAATCGCTGCAGACTTGTTTATAAAACGACTGTTTTCAAAGGGAATACGGTGACAGATCGTGACAGTGCGCCATATCGGACATCCATAAGAACGCAGATTGTAGGACTGGATACGAATAACAATTGTTATCGTTTTCGTGACCGTTTAACAAAATCCGTATTATATCAAGTTGCCTGTCAACAGCTTGCTATTGATAGCCTTGCGTGGTCTTAGCTGATATGCGATTTCAACAATAGGAGATTGGGCTAACCACTGACTTTGAAATTAAGCAATTGAGATCGTAGTCACCGATCTTCTGTGACAAAGCTGCTACATATCTTTAGCGCGCGATATTTGGACGGACGATCCCGTGGAAATCAAACAGCAAGGCAAAGGTAACATTTCAGTTCTTTATTTATTCGGCTATTAAAGAATACCAGGGTTGCAACATAGCCAGACTACTGCATCACACTTTTTTGGTCACGCATGTTCACGTGCTGTCTCCTTAGTGGGGGAAGGGGGATGCCGTTGAGTCACCATGGGCCGCCTGTAGATTCTTCAGAATACCCAAAATATCTTTCTTCGATAGTGTCACAGCATTAGTCAAAATATTGCTTCAAATAGCCACCGTTTTGGTCACACAGATTCACGTGCAGGGTCTCCTTGGAATTTTAAGAGAGTGTACACGAGGGTCCACCGGAGAAAAGGCAGGCAGGGTTACCATCGGCCGCCTGTTAATTCTTCAGAATTTCTTGTTTTGCATAAAATATTAGGTGTACAAATTCTTTAAACTTTCAAGTAAAACTGTCGCAGTACTGAACCGATAAAACGTACAGTAAGGAGTAAGCAGACCGAATTTCCTACTAATAACAACAAGAAAAAAGGATGAGAGAAGGTGAGGGCCAGCGGAATTCAGTTAGATTTTGAGGAATCCCATTCCGATGAAAAAGACTGTCAGGAAGGAGCACGCATGTTTACAATTCCAAAACAAGCTATTCGAAGAAAACAAGTGTTTCTGCAGATTTCTCACAGACGTTGCCAGAACCTCTCTCTTTCAAGCGTTTGTTGTAAAGAAGAACATCGTTGATGCAATCCGTCCAGGAAGAATTTGGATCGAAAAAGTGAGCTTTGAACTTTCTCTCGTGACATGGAAAAGACGGCTTTCCCCTTCAGAAAGACACAGAGTTTTGTTACTTTCCCTCAGACTTTGAAAGAAAAGAAGACTTTATGGTTTAGGAATTTATGAGCTTAAGGTATTATGGTACCCCAAAATTGACCATGTTTTCGAAAAATACACTTCTGTCATTTTCAGATAGATATTATTCAAACTTCTCTTTTACAAAGAGTTTCAGAAAAAAAAGATTGTTTCTACGCAAAGTTACGGACGAAAAAAGATTTGTGGCATTAATTTTCTATAATAATGTGTTGACAGTCATCTGTCAACAACGCTGAAAATAGCATGTGACATAACAGGGCCCCGATGTTTTGACACGCGATCGATTGCGTAGCAGTTCCCTCTTATTTCAAGTGTGTCTACAAAGTGGCTTCGATCACATCTGTGAAAGAGAGAGAGAGAGAGAAAAGATCGAGGGTTGAGGAATTACTTGCGCTTCCTGACTCCTCACTTGTCAGTGTGATAAGCTCCGACTGCCAGCTCGCTTTTCGTAACGCGAACGCCGAAAAACAATCCATCCATTCAAATTCCATAACATTTCTACAAAGCCAGATATATCAAAGAATCAACTTGGCGCAAAAGACGGCATGTCCTGGAAAGTACGGAATTTGTCTCCAGTAATAAAGAATTTTATTTTTTTTACCAATTGCTTGCATTTCTGGCAGGATGTTCTCTCTTAGATCTTGAGCCGAACACGTGAAGGCTTCTTCGCAGATTTCCATGTGCTTTCCTTTCGCCTTTCCTTTCGTCTTTCAGGTCCCGGCAGCTTGGGTAGTCTTACCCAGCTCAAATGATGATGCCTTCGGCATTTTACAGCCGACGTGATATTATGACCTTAAAATTTCCGTTTATTGCGTTTGAAGACCCTTTGAACGGCACTCGTACTCAACGAAAGTGGCTTTCCAACATAAAAACACGCAGAATTTGACACCATTCTTGTCGGCATGTTTGTGCTATTGTTGGCGGTAAGTTGAGCCTCCCCTCTGTCAACCGCAGGTAATTATCCTGACACCTAGGTGTTTTAATCTCCTCAGACCGGAAAAAGTTTCCAAATCATATTTTGGGCGCACATTTTAAGTTCGTGTTCCGCGAGTTTTCAACCATTTTAGCTCAAATTTGGCGACAATGTTGCCACATAATTTGACACCAAAACGTTGTCTCCGAATTTTATTTTTTGCTTTCATTCAAAAGTTATGAGCCGTAAAAGAAAGAGGAGAGGTGTTTCTTCGAACTTCAAAGTTTAACTGAGTGCAGAAAATAAACTAGGCCAGATACAAAAATTCCGAGACACGGCTTCTGAGACAAAGGTGTGAAGAATTCGGCGCGATGTTCGTCTTTCTCTCCAGATCATTCTCGACTGGAGCGGAACCGATTTTGTGAACGATGTACTTTTTAAAAACGTAGTCTCTATTTTCGACACAGTTGCCTTTTTCTTTATCTAAATGCGTTTTCGTAGTCTTCAATTATTAAGCTTTCAGAAAATATATAGTTTGTCAGGGTCCTTGTGAAACGCCTGACGCTCAAACGGTGAAAACGCAATGTTGTCATTTGGGGTACCCTGATACCTAAATCTAAATTTGAATGTAACAACAACTTTCAGCTACACGACGGGAGTGTATCAGGGGAGCAAAATTCTTTAAAACCTCCAGGAAACAGACCACATTTAATGGAAGAAATTGGTTTGGAAGTTCAGAAAAATGGTTACGGTTTTAGTGTTGACCGTGCGCAAACAACATTAGGTTTTGAATTTTGTATGAGCAGCTAAACAGTAGAAGTATTACTGTAAAGTTATTCAACCATAGTGTGAACGCAAAACAAAGATTGTGCACGGTTGTGATGCTTTGAACATAAACTGCAGCGCCTTTGTTATGGCCTTTGAAACTTGCAAAAGGTTTCATAACAAGTCCCTCGATTAACTTTGAACAGACACACTGCTACAATACCTCTCACTTCCACAGAGGCTGCTATTAGAAAACAACAGGGAAAGAGAAAACCAGCCGCATGTAGGAAGCCTCCGCGGAGGAGAGAGCTACAAGACACCAGAAATGGGGTGAATGGCAAAAAGATAAAAACTGATTAAAAATGGCGAAAGGATGAGAAAAAATTGCGTGTGTCTAACAGCAAATAGAACGACGAAAGAAAAATGTAACAAATTGAAATTACAGGCCACCATTCCCCGGGGGTAGAAGAATACGTTTGAAGACTGAAAGAAACTGAACACAAGGTAAATAGGTGGGTCCAAAAGCTGGCAAAAGAAAAGCCTAAAAGCTAAGACGTATCCCCCAGGGAATGGCGGCCCTAGCGCCCGGTAATCCGAGAGGGTGTAAGTCACCCCTCTAGGCACCGCCATTGGAAGAGCGAACTAAAGTTGGGAGAAAAACCAGGTTGGACCGCATACCAGGGAACAAATAAACAGTCGGGAAAAAGGACCCATATGGAAAATAAAGTTGTTCATATACAGTAAAATGTGACTTTTAAATTATAAGCCGAAAAATAAAAGGAATTCACAGAACCAAAACTGCATCTAACTTCAATAAACAAGGGGGACCTTCTGTTAACCAGTGAAAATTAAAAAACTCCAATAAACAAGCGGGACCATCTGTTAACCCGCGAAAATAAAACGTCAATAAACAAGCGGGACCTGCTGTTAACCCGCGAAAATTAAAAGCCTCCAATAAGGAAGCGGGACCTTCTGTTAACCCGCGAAAATAGAAACTCCAATAAAGAAGCGGGACCTTCTGTTAACCCGCGAAAATAAAAACTCCAATAAACAAGCGGGACCTTCTGTTAACCCGCGAAAAGAAAAACTCCAGTAAACAAGCGGGACCTTCTGTTAACCCGCGAAAATAAAACGACAATAAACCAGCGGGACCTGCTGTTAACCCGCGAAAATTAAAAAACTCCAATAAACAAGCGGGACCTTCTGTTAACCCGCGAAAATAAAACGTCAATAAACAAGCGGGACCTGCTGTTAACCCGCGAAAATTAAAAGCCTCCAATAAAGAAGCGGGACCTTCTGTTAACCCGCGAAAATAGAAACTCCAATAAACAAGCGGGACCTTCTGTTAACCCGCGAAAATAAAAACTCCAATAAGCAAGCGGGACCTTCTGCTAACCCGCGAAAAGAAAAACTCCAGTAAACAAGCGGGACCTTCTGTTAACCCGCGAAAATAAAACGACAATAAACAAGCGGGACCTGCTGTTAACCCGCGAAAATTAAAAAACTCCAATAAACAAGCGGGACCTTCTGTTAACCCGCGAAAATAAAACGTCAATAAACAAGCGGGACCTGCTGTTAACCCGCGAAAATTAAAAGCCTCCAATAAAGAAGCGGGACCTTCTGTTAACCCGCGAAAATAGAAACTCCAATAAACAAGCGGGACCTTCTGTTAACCCGCGAAAATAAAAAACTCCAATAAACAAGCGGGACCTTCTGTTAACCCGCGAAAATAAAACGTCAATAAACAAGCGGGACCTGCTGTTAACCCGCGAAAATTAAAAAACTCCAATAAAGAAGCGGGACCTCCTGTTAACCCGCGAAAAGAAAAACTCTAATAAAGAAGCGGGACCTTCTATTAACCCGCGAAAATAAAAACTCCAATAAGCAAGCGGGGCCTGATGTTAACCCGCGAAAAGAAAGACTTAAATAAACAAGCGGGACTTAATATGAACCGCGAAAATAAAACTGCAATCAAGAAAGGGACCTACTGTTAACCCGTGGAAATAAAAAAACTTAAATAAACAAGCGGGACTTAGTGTAAACCCAAAAATAAAAATCTCGAGGGAACAAAAACGGTAAAAATAAAAACGGACGTAAAAGCGGCAAAGAAAAGAGATATACAAACTAAAATGTACCAAAAACTGAAGAAAGAAACAAAGGGCGAATGGAGAAATAAATAAAAGCTACAATGTGTGAAAAACACGTGGAAAACGTGGCATACTGAAATGAATACAACGAGTAAACCAGCAAACAACAAGACAAAATGTGAATGACATAATATAACTGATGAAGCTAGCAAAGAAAAGGCGAAACCCAGAAGAAACGCGTATGAGCTAAATAAAAAACAGAAATACAAGGGCGCGCGCGCTAACATAGGGGAAAACACGAAGACGAACAGTTACAATAAGACAAGGAAATAATAAAAAACCTCAAGTTGCTCGGCTGGAGGATTTGGAAGTTGCTCCGGTTGTGGAGCAGGTTCTGCCGCCGGTGGTGGCTCAACATTCGGGACAACTGCTTGAACGGCATAAATGGCGCCTTGGTAAGCTCTAGCCCTATGAACAGCAGGTTGTAGTGCGTCAGCCATAGCGCGAAGAAAGGCACACGGCGTGTCAGGGAGTCTTTAGAGCAGAACAACAAGACGTGTACAGGACACGGGTGTGCGAGAAAAGAGAGTGAATTCATAATGTATTCTCCTTATATACGCTACGGTGAGACCGCTGTCAATAGTGATTTGTTCCGTCACATTACCTGTTTACCGCTAAAAAAATGTTGTCGAAATTTAGAAGCAGAGACGAGGAGCAATTTCCATCTAGAAAAAAAATTGCACTGGCCTTTCAAAGGAATGGAAATTGTGTTGGGAATTTTCCACGGTCACAGCAATATTTTTTTTTTAGGGCAGACAACCCTATATATGGGAATTAAATAATGAGGTTGATTTGCGGGCAGTGAGCAGGATCACTTGCGCCAAATACTCGGCATAAAATCATCGAATGGATTGATTAGAGTGCAGCAAAAGATAGTTCTTCGTTCGTCCCTAAAACGAAATTATGGTTTTCCAAGTCAAGTTAGGCGAGTGAATTTCACGGCCGCTCTAATATTTCTCTATTTCTGTAAACCGACCTCTCTGGACTCCGCAGTGTCGTGTTTGCTAATGTCGACAATCTCACTCAGCCTGTCCCCGGCTGAGGGACATTTTGTCGTCGAAACGCGGCTCGCAATGATTCATGTGTGCACTTCAAATAAAAACGCATACCAGGAAAGGCGAGTTTCGTATTTTAGAGGGATTTTCGACGGCTTAAAATAGGATCTGGAACCAATGAGAAAGAACAGAGGTATGCGCAAGACCCAAGAATACACCTTTGAAGTTGTAGGGCGATTCGTTTATTGTGATGGAATTTATCGAACCTCAAGTGAGGTGCAGTGTGAAATTGTTTCCTGCCTTTAATTAATTCTAAACGTTCAGTAACTGATGAAAAATATAAACCTCAATTTCTCGCCCAAAAAGCTGCAAACCAGCCCAGGAAGCCCTCAAATAATGACCAATACAACAATGAAATAAGGCAAATCTTTTTTATTTCGACTTCTTTCTGATTTGTGGCAATTTAAGACGTTTCGTATCATTTCCATACAAACTCTAAAATGCTGCCGATGTCATTATTATGCATAGTGTGCTGATCTCATTATTATGCATAGCGTGGAAAAAACAGTCTATGCGCAGCTCTCAACCTTAGCTTGGGCTGCCTGTGATATCACGTATGGAACCTTCATCTGTTTATGATGATTTCGGAAAGAAAGGGTGTTTTTTCCCTCTTCCGGCATCTCGATCCTTGTCGGCCTGCCATTCACACCATTGCAATATTTTTTGTGGTTCTCGAGCAAGTCTGCTCTTGAAAAACCTGTCAGACACATCATGCAGTAGTGTTTTGCGTTTCTATTTTTTGTCTGATCGTAGAGCAAAGCGCTCACCTGTTTTACATAACAATAGTGTTGTATAATCCCTGACTCAATTAACATGAGGTTTATCCGCGGCACGCTTTTTTCTTTTTCACTTATCCTATGCGGAATCACACAATTGTTTTCATTTTCCCAGCCAAATACGTTTACTGCGAGGTTTTTGTTTTGAGCTTCAAGCTTGTCTATATGTTTTACCGGTGTTGGGAAATCGATTCCTTCGTAGTTAATACCATCGTTAACAGGATATTTGTTTGGTCTTTGCAGGTTCTTTCCATCTTGTGGAGGAAATAAAGCAGCTCTGAGAGCCCACTTCAGGCATTCATTGTCTCTGTTTTGAACGTTGATTATTGCCTTCTTTTTTTCCAGATTGGCTGGAAGAGGTAAATAGGTTCCTCCGCGCAATGGCTGATAGCGTGCAACATTCACATAAGCTGTCATTATTCTTTCAAGAACCCATCCTGAGCCCCGCTCTGACCAAGACTCTATTTCACCCTTTATTCTTTCAACAAATCCGTCGAATTCTGTTTTTATCTGGTCCTCGTCATTTCTGTTGAAAACGTCCGGTTCATTTTCTCGAAAATAATGTTCCATGTACTGTGTTCCACCGTCTCTCTCTATTGAAAACTCTACTTGTAAACCAAAACTTACTTTTACGCTTTTTAATTTTTGGATTTCGTTTTCAACCAAATCAGTAAACTTTTCTTTCGTTTCCCTTGCAAACACAAAAAGATCTTTATTGTTTGGATTTTCTTCAGAAACAGCCATTCTCCAAATACGAAGCCAGTCCTGGAAATTATTTTGGGATATTAAAAACCTGTCATATAATCCAACATAATTTGGTTTTAACGTTTGAGGCAAGTTTATGTTTTTCTCCTCAGGTATTGAACCGTAAAACATTTGCAGAACATCGGACGAATATCTTGCGGCCGCCATTTTGGTGTATATACTTGTGATGATATTTGTTCAATAGGAAAAAATTCTGGCACACTTTGTATATATTGCAGTGCAGACATTTCTTAAATAGGAAAATTTTCTGTGGCACATCCATACATATTTATTATGTTTTCGCTGGATCACGAAGTCACGCGCTTTGTTTAATTTTATGCTGTTTGCGTTATTTACACACATGTAAAATGAGGTGTTCTGGCACTGAAATTTTATTAAGCTTTTTTTACCCGAAATGAGGTGAGCATGGGAGCCTCATTTCGGGTAAAAAAACGCTTAATAAAATTTCTGTGCCAGAACCCTCATTTTACATGTGTGTGAGTTAACTTAAAATTTATTTGAAATGATACGAGGTTACAACATGCAAACATGGGTGTCCTGTCGATTTTAACCCACAAATCGCTCGATAGAAGAAGCATTTATTTGAACATCACTACAATGGCTGTGATGGCGATTTCCCACACTCATTTTTTCGCAAGCGAAAAACCGATTTTCTATCTTTGCGTTTCGACCCCAAGCGTCGGCACTTTCGCCATGAAATCCAGGTAGTATTCGACCCCTGAAAAAGCAGTTGCGTTTTGACCCCCATTAACGGCACTTTCGCCATGAATTACATGCATTTACACCATCATGTAAAAGCATGAATCTGTACATTTCATGTGGAAAACCAACGCATTCTTCCATCGCGTGACGCCAGACTACAGGAAGTCTTAAAATTCTCGGAAAACAGGAAGTTTGAATCATATAAAAAAATATCTCATATAATAGTATAGAATGAATTGTAACAAGGAATTACATGATGAACTGAAAGAATCAGGAGATATTGTTTGTCCTTTTTGTGACCAAAAATTGGAAGATTCTAATGAAAAACCGAAATATGATGAATGCTGTGATAATCAGTATATTATTAATGACGATGGGATGTTAGCCTGTCTAAGTTGTGGTATTGTTCAAGGATATAATTATGTGAAAGAATATGTTAATTTTTATGAAAATAGACATAAATTTATTAGAAAATCTGTTTACCATCGAGAGTACCACATCAGCAACATATTACTCGATATTGAAGAAAAATATAACATTAAAATATCAAACTGTCAGAAATATAAGATCGATAGAGTGTTTACAGAGATCGGTAAGGTTCTTAATGAAGTTAATGGTACAAGGAAAAGAATGATTAGCGTTAATTTTATTATGATAAAGATATTCAAGATGATGGGGATACCTCATAAACAAATTCCAATTAGTAAATCGAAAAAAACTTTAGCTTTTTATAATAAATATTGGGCTAGTATTATGTCTCTAATCGGTGATAAAATAAAATCTATTATTGGATGAATACCTTATTATATTTCTTTTCAAATTTGTCAGTTAACGGACACATATCTACTATTATATCATCTAGAATTTTGACAAAATCAATAAATTCTTTGTCATTATATTCCAGTCCTCTCATAAAAGATCGCAAATGTGTTAAAACTTTTTCGTACGAAGTGTATGCGAATTTTGACATCTCAATCTTCCTTTTATAATTTTTAGCCTCTGAATATGATTTAAGCAAGAGCCCAGAACCGGATATCACTCCAAGAGGAATAGGGTTTAGTGTTACACCACCAACTACAGTCCCAGTTACTATCAAAAAAACAGATCCAATATTACATGCAAGTTCTGCCTTTTTGTAATATTTAAATGTCATTTTTGCAAGCCAATATTTTTTATGATAGAATTTGTACAATGCTTTCAACTCAGATATTTGATCTTCCGTTAAATTTTCTGAAACATGGTTCCAATTGAATATGCTTTCACGTCTATCCATATATATTATATGGTTACATTTTTTCTTTTTTGAACGATTTCTTAATACTGATGTATAATTTTCTGATGTTTCGAACTATTTTTTCTATATTCTCAATAATTTCGTTGATTAAAATAGCTGTTCTCATTATATTATAAAGTTAGATTATTCATTATCTTCTTCGGAATCCTCATTATTTCTTTTGGGATAATAATATATTCTAAAAAGCATTCCATGCTCCAATCAGATGGATATCCCGCATTGTGCTATATTATAAATGAAAATTTTTGTGGAAAGTTATCACGCACTTGTTTGATACTCGATACGAAGTATAATTGCGTTGTAACTTTTCCAAATATCATCATTCATATTTAGTTCAAAAGCCAAAATCCCAGACGAAGGCATTTGGAAAGAATTTAGGTTTATTGTCTGATACCACCCACTTTTTTTTGAGGTAAAATTTCTTGAAGAGCTTAGAGTTCCAGTAAAAAAATTCCGTAAAGATGTTTTGAGTTTCAAAGATATATTTTTGTGTCTATGTACAGTGACATGAGAAGAAGAAGGAGTGATTGGACGCGTACAATATATATCAATATTTTTCAAAATCGCTTCACCCGGCAATGACATTATTTCGGCGCCATTTAAAACAAAATTTTTGTTCCCTTTTGTCGAATTTAAAAAACCGTTTATGTGGTGAATGGAAGAGCGTAGTTGGTGCCCGTTTAAAGACAAATCCGTTTCCATTACCATCTTGCCATTTTCAATAACAAAAGCGGTGTCATAGACACTTGGGTCAACATTTGAAATTGTTTCTTTAACACCATAGACAATTAAATGCCCAATTGTTAATAACGATTGCTTACTGACTGTACCGTGCAGATCGAGATATATAAATTGTGGGGGTGAGCTACCCCATCTGTGAAAATGGATAACTGTTTTGGTGTACTTCTCAAATGTTTTGGTTGTTTCATCAGAAATTGAAATCGTTGTTCCTTGAGCTGTTACACTTATCTCATTCATTTCCGGCGGGAACCATTCAACGACCATTGTGTAATACCCCACTGGAAGTTTATATAAGTTAAAACCAAGACGTGAGCGGTACTGGAAGGGTGAGCTTTTTTCAAACAAGAGTTTAAGTTCGTAAGCTTTTTTATTAATTTGATGTGGAGAATTGGGAAAATCGACAATACCCAAAACCTCGATATTGTTTTCACTCGAAGATTCATCAGTGTCTTCCATCAAGTATCTGAAGGCGTCTCGTTTTTGTCCTGAGTTATTGATCTGAGATTCACGAATTTTTTGAGTGACAAGATTTCTCAAATCTTTTATTTCCTCTTGCACAAAATCAACATTAACTGCGGATTTTGAATCTCTGTAGTCGGTTTGTAAGTTAATAATTTTATTGTTATTTAAATTCAAGTTTCCAGTCATATTGTTAGTGCCATCAACTTTGAGAAACTTTTTTTGTGTCATGTCATCAATTCTGTTGTTAACAAACTCGACACATGCGGCGTCTCTTTGGTTTGATGGAAGATCAAGATTGATAATTGAATTATTTTTCATATCAATAACAGATCCTTTATCCAGTTTTTTTTCAAGCTGATTTTCGACATACTTTTTATTAACACAATGGTCTGAATTAACTGGATCTTTCACATTTGTGATGAAATTATTGTTCATGTTAATAGATTGCTTCATCAAGCCTCCTTCCTCCTTTGACAAGAATATCTCCCTTTGCGTTTCATAACTAATAACCTTGTTGAGATTACCTTGAACTGGGTAATTGTCTTTTGGGACAACAAGCGACCCTGTCATCGTATCACCTGTTTTTAGCATGAATTTAGATGTATCCACACTTGGAATCTTAGCTATTTCACTATCTAACTGACTTTTTGTAACCACATCATTATTATTGGTTCCTTGTTTTACATTCACTAATTTTTTATTCTGCATATCATAATCATTATTAGCATCTAATTTAAATCCAATACCAGGTAAACCTCTTGAACCTATCTTACCTAGTCCTTGAGAATCATCATGATTAAGGATACCGTTAGTATAACTCATATATTAATGGTTTATATTCTTTCATCGAAATTTCGGGCTACCTTTTTTTTGACCTTATCAACATACAAAAAACTATATGGATCCTTAGTAGCTTTCTGATAATCTGATTTATTTATGTTCAGTTCTCGGCAAATCATCGATTGCTCGTTTCTTGATGGGAAATCGTATATGCAATAATGTGAACTATTCAGTCTTATTGTTTTATCGGTTCCGTAATAGCTTTGACTTAAATATATACAACAGCAATTTTTATTTCTTGAATTGGTGAAGTAGTCTCGTATCCGTTCGTCATTTTTTTTACCTGTATTCAAATAGTCATCAAATATGATTAATTTTTGGTTTTCCTCAGGCAAATCTGTAAGAGGGATGATTTCATCGTTACTTGCTTCTATCACGTTATAACCCACCTCTTTTGATATTGGTTCAAGAGTTTTCAACAGATGCTTATATTTGCTTTGGGAGAGATTTCGAGCATAAAGGTATATCTTGTCAAAGTATAAGAGTCTGTAGATCATATCGAGCACAAGGGTAGTCTTACCAGCACCAGAAGGAGAACAAATAAGCATCCTAAAACATTGGTTTGGCATGAAACTCTTTAATTGGATAAAATCGTTATTTTCATCGTCTTGAATGTCATAGTTTTGAATTCTCATATATCATTTGTTTATACAATTTTATCGCATGGCGACACGCTATGCGACACGCTATGCGAGCGTTTTTATATATGATAACCCTAATTTTTCCGAACAAAATACGAAATTTTATGTAAACAAATGATATAATGAGTTTACTCAAATGGAAAGAAATGGCTGAGAAACGATCCGAGCTTGGTAAAAAGATTAACACAGTAAGAGATACAATAAAACAAAAAAAGATATCTGATCAAATGGGTGAAGTCGAGGCAGAGAAACTTTTCAAACCTATAACATCTGAGTTAAAGGAACTTACAGCCCCAAAAGCACCGTTGAGAAGATTGGTAAAGAAAAAGCGACCTGTTCCAGATTATGGAATAGCTATTGATGATGAAGTGCCTGATTATGGATTGGACGATTTGTTTGATCAACCTGTTTTACCTGAAAACGAGAAACAATTGGTTCCAAAACCTCCATCTTATGAAGATGTCCTTGAGGATTTAGCATCAGGTAAAAAACAAATGTATATAGATCCAGAATACATGTATGAACCTGAAGATCTTCCACCTGAGTACGAAGAAGAAGTACCAGATTATGAAATTCTTGAAGAGGATAGAATTAACCAAGTTTTGGATGAAATTCAAATTCCTAACTATGATGAGATTGAATTACGACTTCAACAAGAAGATATGAATGACCAAAAGAGGAAATCTTATCTTACCAAAACCCTTAAAAAGGCTAAAGAGAAACGGCAACAACTTTCTGGATATTCGATGAATATTACTAAAAAATTAAATAGTGGCTCAATCACTGAAGCTGAGGCTCAATATCAAAGAAAAATTATTCAAGATACAAAAAAGGTTCTGACTGATTATATGAATTACCATCAACAAAAACTCCAAAAACTCAAATCTATTAAAGGATCTGGTTTGAAGAAAAAAACAAAAAGAGGTGGACAGGTAATGTTTTTCAACAATCCGACAGAAATGATTAAAAAACTTGAACTGATTATCGGATCGATAATTGCCGGAAATAATAGCATCGAACTACGGAATACAGGCGTCGCTCTTCTCGACATCTTGTTGAGAAATTCAATACTCAATAGGCCGCAATATAACAAAATATACAAAAACTATTTTATATAAACTAATCATATAATGGATAGACAACTTATCTTATCATCCCATACAGTCAGAGACAAGAATGGTAATAAACCGAGTGATTTCATAATCAAATACATCAATCCGATAATTCTCAATCCAAATCGACAATATGAAATCGGACTAGACCGAATCATTTCAATGTCATTTACTTGGTTTAATGTGACAAAAGAACTCAATAATCAGAAAATCAGATATTCATCTGATAGTGGTACTAATTGGACAGAGTTGATATTAAGTCCTGGTGTATGGAACTATGTCGATTTCAATAATTTTTTAAAGGATGAAACTAAAACAGGAACAGCTAACAATCCGTCATATCCGATCAGTCTCGAATTCGACGATACAATATTTCGCACAATAATCACATTAGCCACAAATTATAGATTAGATCTGACTCAGTCAGATTTCAATAATCTCATCGGTTTCAATAAAAAGATTCTAACTTCTTCTGAAAATGTTGGTGATTACATTCCTAATCTCTCTCAAGACAGGGAAATCTTGAACGTTCATTGTGACCTCATATCCGAAAGTCTAGTTGATGGTGATGAAACGGATATTATATATAGTTTCAGTACCTCAACTCTCACCCCGAGTTATAGTTTCACACAAGAGCCAAGACGAGTACAGTTCAATCCTGTCAATAAAAATACGATTAATAAAATTCGGATTTATATCACCGACGGTAAACGAAGAATTATAGATCTTAATCATAGTGACACTTCATTCAGTTTGATTTTAAGAGAGAAGAGAGATTAATCTAACTAATAGTTATATATGTCGTCGTATGAATACAAGCGTATTTATCATCCAAAACTTGGACGATTTGTTTATGAACATAAAGGATCTGGGATCATTGTTGACAACATTTTCAAACCTGTTGGAAGGGTTTTAAGTAAAGTTCCAGAAATGGTTTTAAAACCTTTTGCCAAAAAAGCGCTTGAGTCTGGTATTTCACATGCTGGAGACAAACTGGGAAAAAAAGCAGCTGAAAAAAGCGGAGAGCTTATTATGAGAAAATTACACGGTTCAACTAAACAATCAATGAATAAAACCATGAAACCAACCAAACCTACTAAACCAAAACAAGAAGAAGATTACAACACAATTCTGAATAGACTTATATCTGGTACTGGATTAAGACGATAAAATGTTATTAAAAAGTGAATTTTATCCAATTATAAATAGACTAGCAAGTGGGAAATGGTTTATATAAAAAGTGAATTTTATCTAAACTATCAATATATAATGAGTTTCAGAACAAGTGATAATTTACAAAGATATGAATACGTTCATTTCCATTTGGACAATGTCATTGAGCAACCTGCTAACAATCAATCACAGAAAAAGACGGGTTACAGATAGGTCGACTATGTTCGATTTTTTTAATGGGTATTTCGAAGTAACTAAAGAGCTTCAAAAAAGGGCAGATGGTACTGGATATGCTCAAGCAGATCGCATCACCATGATAAACGGATCTTCTAGTTTGATCAAACATATGGTTATTAAATCGTCTGGTAAAATAGTATACGAGAGTGATAATTTACATAGAATTACGAATGTTAAAAATTTACTCGAATATAGTGATGATTTTAGTAGATCCGTTGGAAAGAATTCGTTCTGGTATCTTGATACTGACAGAACTACAGCAGATACAAACACAGGTTTCGAAGCCCGTCGCATTTTAACCCAGGCTAATCAGAATAACGGCGGCGGAGGAGCTAAATCGAATAACGAGATGATACAGTTGAACCGATACAGTTTTTTCCAAAAATTAGAAAAAAAAATGTTGCCCCCAATGCAGCTCGCATTTGAACTTACACTTAACGAAGACAGTGAAATGATTCACATGGCAAACGGCACAGACGCTGGTCGTGTTGTAGTAAAGAGATTGTATCTTTGGCTCCCAAGATTAATTCCAAAAGACAGCATGTATAGTAATTTCGTTTCAGAGTTTCTCAAGCCAACAACCTGGACATATATGCGAGATCTCTACAATCAGTCAGCAAATACCAGAGCTATTCAGAATATGTTTCAAATCAGTCCAGCTATCGACGACGTTAAACACGTTTTTATATATCTCCAGCGGACAGATGCACCGAATGATGATGAAGCAGAGAGGAGTCCGTATTTGTTTGACACTTTCAAGTTGAATGCTGCTGACGCTAATAGCTCTCTCTCGAGTTGTCGTTTAGAATATGGAAACAACACGTTCTATCCCGAACTAGAATACGATGCAGATTCTAAAATCAGGATATTCAATGATCTCATGAGTTATGCATTTCGTAAAAACGATTACAATTCTGGGACACAACTTAATGTATCTAATTTTAGTAGTTTGTACGGATTAATATATTTCGATTTGACATATCAAAAAGAGGTAGTGACGAGAGATCCTAAACAGTTGATTCTCCATTATCGTTTGAATGTTGCCCCAGCTGCTAACGTCCGAGCCCATAGTATCGTATTTTACGAGAGTGAGGTTGTTGTTAAGACAGTTGGAAACGAATTGATGATAGTTTAAATAAATAAGTTTTACATCGATGAAAATTTAAATGAATATGTTTTTTAAAACAGAATTTATCTAACATATATAATATGACACAACTATACGAAATCAAAGTTAGTTTATCACCAAACCAGAAAAAGAATCTTAGTAACGCGTATCATAAAAGGGAAACTATCGTTTTGAGACTGACAAAGGATTCATTATCTGGGAATGACACTCTATACGTACCTCAGAATATAGTTAAGCGATTGGATAAAAATAGAAAATTGAAAAAGGGAATGGACATCAAACTAGCAAAAACAAACATTCGAAAGCAAGTTGGTGGATCACTCCTCTCTACAGTTCTGTCGCTTGGAAGAACTTTCGCTCCAACGATTGCCAAGACTATTGGATTGTCAGCTTTGGCAGGTTTAGCATCTGAAGGAGCATCTCAGATTGTTAAGAAGATATCTGGAAAAGGTTTACAAACCGGTGGGTTCCTAATACCACAAAATAAAATCGATAAGTTGATAACATATAAGCATCTTTTGACAACCCAACAAAAGAAGGATATATTAAATGCTCTTCAAACTGGTTCTGGTGTTCATATAAAACCAACAAAAGTACAAACAGGTGGGTTCTTAGGCACTCTTCTAGCATCAATTGGAGTCCCTTTAGCTATTGAGGCAATAAAGAAGATAACTGGTAAAGGTGCCCCTCAGATGGGACAGCCTAAACAAAGACCACCCAGATCTATACCAAGTACTGCTAACAATCAAGATGGTGGTTTGTTAGTTCCGATGTATAGAACTCCACCTTTTTATGGAAATTGGCCGAACGATACAATCGGTATGGGAATTAAAAAAAAAAGAAAAGCTCAGAAAAAGGGCGAAGGTCTACTATTAGGCAAGAACTCACCCTTCAAAAACGTCCCACTGTTAAACATTCTGTTGTAAAACCCGAATTCCATAAGAATGTCCCATTAAGTAATTATGATTTAATAAAATGGTGTAAATATCTGAATATCCCAATTAATGATGTATTGTCAAGAGATGAAAATGTTCCTCACAATCATAGACAGGCTCTATTCATTTACAATCTTGAACCGAGTTATATGTCAGGGAGTCATTGGGTGGCTACTTATGTTAAGGACAAAGTCCTCAATTACTTTGATAGCTTTGGTTTGCCTCCCTTCCAAGAAATGGTCAATCACGCGAGAAAAAAGAATTTAACATTGCTTCATCAGAACAATCAAATACAAAATTTACTGACGACAACATGCGGTTACTTCTGTTTATACTTTTTGAATGAGATGAATAAGGGCAAATCATATTTTGTTCTGCTTCAGGTATTTGATATATATGATACGACGAAGAATGAGAGGTTTCTAGAACGGTATTTCAAAAATATCTAACTCATATAATATGAAATCATATTGTGTAAAACAAAAAAAGGTTACAGAATGTGTTCCAGGGAGTGAAAGATATGTGAGAGCCAAAAATAACAGACTTATGATGAAATGTATTTGTGCTGAATGTGGTATTACGAAAACCAAATTTATCAAAAGCCAAAAGGGAGGTGAAAATCCATTAGGTAAAGCTTTTGAGGCAGCCAAAATAGCCGAACAAATAACTCGCAAAGTAATTCCATCAACCAACCATGTATTTGACCGATATTGGTCTGGTGATATCTTAAAAGGTGCTTTCACAGCACCAACAGGTATAACAAGCAAGAAATTCTGGACTCATCCTAAAAAAGGTACTGTCATGCGTTTGGTGAAAAATCCGAAAACAGGCAAATTTGAAAACGTATATATTGAACCTTAATCTAATCTAATCATATTATATATGAAATCTTATTGCGTGAAACAGAAGAAGGTCACAGAATGTGTACCTGGGAGTGAACGATATGAAAAGGCTAAAAATGGGAGGCTTATGCTTAAATGTAAATGCTCTGAATGTGGAATAACTAAGACTAAATTCGTTAAACAGGCGGGAAACGGGTCAGCCCGTCGAAAGGGGCGGGCTTACTAGATACAGTAGCATCGACTGGTAGTGATTTATTAATTCACCACGGTATTCCTTGGCTGGGAAAAAAGGCTGTTGAAATGGGAAGATATTATGGATCAGAAGCCTTGAGAAACCCAAAACTGCAGAAAAAGGCTATCGATTATGCTCTGGATAAGTTGAATCCAGTGATTCAAAATGTCGGAAGTCAAGCTCTTGATCAATTATCAACCAAAATCAGACCGAATAGAAAGTATAAAACTGACAGGAAGGATTTGGATGGCGCTGGTGTTGATATACATAAACTAATTGGGAAAATACCGAAACCAAAAGCTGGATGGACTCCTGGAAAGTATAAATACATGGGACCATACAATCCTCTCGATAAACAGTTAGAGTATGATAGGAACACTGGAGAGGTCACCAAGTGGCACGTACAACCATACAATAAAGTGGATGAAATAGCAGCTCATCATGATATTTGTTATGATATGGGGAAAAACAAAGGTGAATGTGACAAACAAATGGTTAAGTCATTGGATGGAATACCTTATGGACAGATGCCAAAATGGGGACAAACCGCTCGGTTCTTGATTAACACAAAGCAGAAACTAGGACTCGGGACAAAAAACGTGAAAGGCCGTCGAGTGAGGAAAACTGGCAAGAAAAATTAGCTGATGAGCTTCATAAACCGATAAAGCGAAACTTCATTCGGCGGCGTGTTTTAGTAAACAGCATTGACGAGATATGGTGTTCAGATCTTATTGAGATGCAACAGTTCAGTCGATGGAACGCTGGCTACAGATATCTTCTTATGGTTTTAGATGTGTTTAGCAAATATGGTTGGATTGTCCCTTTAAAGGACAAAAAAGGAGAAACCGTTATGAATGCTTTTAAAACAATCTTCAAAGAAGGCAGAAAACCACAATATCTTTGGACAGACAAAGGCAAAGAGTATTACAACAAACATGTTAAGGAACTACTTGATAAGAATAAAATAACCTTGTATTCGACTGAGAATGAGGAAAAGTCGTCAGTTTGTGAAAGATGGAACCGTACAATCAAGTCCAAAATGTGGAAGCAGTTTACTGTTCAAGGTAATACAAAGTATTTAGACATGCTACCCAAATTAGTGAAACAGTATAACAACACCAGACATTCAAGCACAAAGATGACGCCAACAGAAGCCAGTAAAAAGAAGAATGAAGGGACTGTTTACTTTAATCTATACGGTGATATGGAAACATCAAAACAGAAACCGAAATTTCAAGTTGGTAATAAAGTAAGAATAAGTAAGTATAAACGAAATGTGTTTGATAAGGGCTATACACCAAATTGGTCTGAGGAAGTTTTTACAGTTGATAAAATACAATATACGAATCCAATAACTTACAAACTAAAGGATCTCAGAGGTGAAGACATTCAAGGTAGTTTTTATGAACCTGAATTATTAAAAGCAAAACAAGAGGTATTCAGAATCGATAAGGTTATTAGGAGGGATTATAAGAAGAAACAAGCTTTAGTTAAGTGGAAGGGATATAGTGATTACTTCAACAGTTGGATTCCAATGAAGGACTTAAGAGATATATAAATTATTTAAGAGAATATTATCTAATATATAGTATATCCTATACAGTATATGCTGTCTTTTGCTTTTGGTAGCCAAAAAGATAATTGTTTCTGGCTATCTTATTTAAACAGAAAATAATATATAGCATTAATACATACATATGGAAATTTTCACTTATGAAGGAAAAAAACTGAATATTATCAAAAAGGATGATGATATTTGGTTTCGTGGTAAAACAGTTGCTAGCATTTTGGGATATGAAGATACCAAGAAAGCGATTTTCAAACATGTTGATGAAGAAGATAAATGTTCACTTAAGAGGCTCAAATCCAAGGGGGACGATTCGTCCCCCCTTACATGGAACGCCGGAAACACGATTTATATAAATGAATCTGGATTGTACAGCCTAATATTGAGATCAAAAATGGATAAAGCTAAAGATTTCCAACGTTGGGTAACAAAAGAGGTTTTACCATCAATCAGAAAAACCGGTAAGTATGAATTCAACAACAGGCCATACAAAATGCTGACATTCAATATCAACACAGAATATGATTTACATAAAAAGGTAGTCAACTTTATTAGAAACAATTATCCTAAAGCAATCCTAATCCCAACATTAGGTGAAAACCAAATTAATGGTAACATGAGAATAAAATCATACAACATGGGTTATCAGAAGGGAGCTTGTGATCTATTCATTGGAAATATGCATTTGAAGTACACAGCTTTTGCAATCGAATTTAAAACACCAACTGGTAATGGTAAGCTTTCAGAAGAACAGAAGATGATGCTCCAAGAGTATGAAAACAACAATTACAAAATATTAGTCAGCAACGATTATGATGAAATCATTAAAGAAATCATACTTTATTTCCAGGGTGTAAGAATCAAATGCAAACATTGTTCCAGAAAATTCAAGTCAACTGAAACATTAAGCAATCATTTGAAATTCATACACAAACACTTATAAAGAGAAAAATAATATATAGATTATATATATGGAAAATCAAAATGTAAAGAGAGGTCGAGGTAGACCAAAAAAGTATTCAACTGAAGAGGAGAAGAAGGAGGCCGTAAAACAACAAAAATCAAAGTACATGCTAAATAAGGAATGGTATTGTGACGTTTGTAAAAATGGACTAAATTATACTCTTGCCGGTAAATGGTGCCATTTGAAGACGATAAAGCACCGAAAAAATAGCATTCCATCAATATCATGGAGAAAAATAATTGACATAATACACAAAAAATAAATTCTTTCAATATAGTTCAAAGGATCCAAACACGGATCATTTGAATTCTCGACCATATAAAACGCAGCAAAAACTACTTAAAAGAATATCAATACTATAGTATGTATATATGGAAATAAAAGAATATAATTATATAGAAATGAACAAAGCTAGTTTGAAGAAACTCAGCAAATCAGAACTTATCAAATTGCTTCTGAAGCAGGAGAAGAAGAAGCCTAATAAAAAACAGAAGGTGGATTATAACCATGATAATCTGTTTGATGACACCGAACGCAATGTGTTGGGACGTGTCAAACCCCCCAAACCGCCTATTAATATGACAAAAGAACAGAAAATACAGAATTACCCGTTGATCAATATGTCAAAAGAACAGAAAATACAGAATTACCCGTTGATTAAAACATCACTAAACAATTTGCGGCAGGATGAAATGAGGAGAAGTTCATCCAAAAATAAAGCTAAAATGAGTTTCATTGAGCTATTTGAGAGGAGACTAAACCGGATCGAAGGAAAAAGTGAAAGGGTCTCAATCAAAATAGATGTAGAAATTGATGCAGAAATTGACAAAAATATGACTAAAGAAAAATATGAAAAACAACCAATGGAAGGGGAGGAAAAAGATGAATATCAAATGATATACAAAAAGGTAATCAAACAAACTTTAAACAAAGAGAGACAGCGCAAAAGAAAAATCTATGGATCATTTGCAGTCGAAAAACCAGTGAATTTAAGCAAGTTTGACATTTATAAATTCGCCATGTATACATTGCTAAAAAATAATTTCACTATGTTATCTGGAGAATTCATTACAGGTATCGGGTGTGAAATCATAAAACTGACTAAAAAACAATTCAAAAATCGTAAAATGGGAAAATTAAAACTCGTATCTTACCTTTTGAACAAACAACGACCGATCACAAGACATGGTGAAAATACATGCGTGGTTGACTATGTTTGGGATCAAGTAAGGGGTCAACGAGGGTTTAAAACATATACTTATGACAAGTTGAAGAGTGAAATTTATGAGTTTGTAGCTGAAGGTGATATGATCAGTACCGTTGAGTTGATTGATTGGGCAGATAAATGTCACAATAACGTGTCTATTCACGCATTTGATGCTAGATATCGTAAATTTATTACTCATCGTAAAAACTTCACAGATATATCACTTGTATATATCGTAAAAGACCATCATTGCCATCCAATAACAGATGAAAAACTCAAATTAGTTGCATCAAAGGCTAACCAAGGTGGTTGTGATAATTTATTGAAGTACATGTGTGATCTAAAATGGACTAGACGTCATGAGAACGTTACAAAAATCGAATCAGTTGAGGAAATATGCAGTCTGGAAAAGGAAAATCATATAGTGGTTCTTCCTGAAAATACAAAGATGACCGAGGCTATTAATACATATAGCAGAAGTGAAAATTTTTATGTCGAATATCTACATTGGAATAACAACGGTGTTCTCGATGGTTTCATTGATCACAATAATAATATGTACCTCTTGAACGAAGAATACAATACAAGAAAAACGATATGTGATAAACTGTTTAACATATACAAGACGCATGAATTCAAATGGACTAATCAGAGTTATACCAGTATCGCGAGGAGCTTGTTCAAGCAATTGAACGGTTATATTCCTGAATCAAGTTATAATGTCAACACGCGACAAATGCTTGATGATTTCTATCCACGGGCACTACAATGGTGTACAACAGATGATATACCAGATGATGTGGTGAGTATTGATATTGCCAAATGTTATCCGAGCATATTGTTGAATAATAAACATGAAATCCCGCTTTACAGTATCCACGATGTAATTGAACCATTTAACTGCAAAAGTGATCTGAGAAATTGTGGTGAGTTCTATATAGATGAAACGGTACTTGAGAATTACAGCAATCCCATAAAAATAGAAGCTGGGTTTTACAGCTCCAATCTGATATCATATCTTGTAGATGAGTTAAATATGCCTCTGAGACAGATAAAATACAAAATTATCACCAAGAGAGCTCTGAAGCCAGATACATTCAGCGCGTTCTTCAAATACATATTCGATACCTTCCCAGAAGGTGAGGCGAAGAAGATAGCAAATAGCTTCATAGGAGATCTGGGAAGGAAATACAATATAATAAACTATGGTTTCACTTGTACAGAATACGATACAGCAATGTGTTGTTGGACAAGTGGTTTGTCTGAGGGCAAAAATGTCACAGTTGATCACCATGATGGTATATTCTTGATAAGGGAGAAGAAAATCGAACGTATATTTTCAGATCATACAAGTATAAACCGTTTTGTTGTATCTGAAGCAATCCTAAAATGTTTACAACTGATAAAGGTATGCCATGGAGAGGAGAGTGTGTTATATGGTTATAATACAGACGGGATTCATATATCTAACCCAGAAGTACAATTCAAAAATAAGAAGGATGTTAAATTCACCACCAAAAGAATAGGAAGAGCGTATGTTACAGACAGTCAATTAGCATATTTTGAAAAACATTACAGAGAAAACATGGATATGACAGACTATAAGATTGAAACTGGCAAAGGATTTTTTGTCACCGGCCAAGCTGGTTCTGGTAAAACTACTAAACTATGCAAAATGGTACAGAAAGCAGATCAGCCATTAGTATTAGCATTTACAAATAAAGCTATTGAGAATGTCAAGAGTAAATTAATTTCTAATGGTTACGAACAAGAGGAAGCAAATAAAATATGTCGCACTTTCGACTCATACTTTTGTGAATGGAGTGATGGTAATCATCACAATCTCAGTGGAAAAACGATATTCATTGAAGAATTTTCTATGGTACCTAACAAGTGGATGACTAAAATATATCACGAATATCTTAAACACAGCAATACTGTTTATATGTTTGGTGATCCAAACCAATGCATGCCCGTGGAAGGAGGTAGTCAGATACATTACAATTATCTGGAGTCAATAACGATAAACGAAATGTGTCCCCGGATTAAAACTCTACAATATATAGATAAATCATGCAGGTACGACATACAAACTCACGAGATGTTGAAAACATTCTTGAAACATGGCAAGATCTCAACCTACTTCCCACCTATTGACCATAAACTTTATAAAAACATATGTTACCTGAACTCGACAAGAGTAAGGGTAAATACACAATGTTGCGACCAATTCACAGATGGTAAAAAGTATGAAACAATAGAATTCAAATATGACAACAAAAAGGAAACTTATAAGGTATGTCAAGGAATGCCTGTAATTGCAACAACAAATATAAAAGACAAAAATATATTCAACACTATGGAATTTGTCATTGAGAAAATGAAAGATGATGCATTCAAAATTAACAATGAATGGTTTGACATAAAGGAGTTTTCCGAAAACTTCATTCCTTCATTTTGTGTAACAGTATACAAATACCAAGGTGCAGATATAGACGATCATTATAACATTCACGACGTCAATCGTATGGACAAAAAACAGCTGTATACGGCATTGAGCAGAACAACAAAATTAGAATACATACACGTGAATAATAAAGAGATAAACAACAAATATTTCAACAAAAGGCAACCAGTATTAGAATTAGCCAACAGTAAATTCAACAGCTTGTACAAGAATGGAAGGATATACGAGGTAACATTTGAGAATGGTATGATATATGTAGGTTCAACATGCGAAGAACTGGAAACCAGACTCAAATGGCATTTATCGAACATGAAAAGCCAAGTGTTTAAAAACAAGAAATATAATCCAAAAATAGAATTGATTATTAATGCACCAAGTAACGACAAAAAGAGTTTAGAACAAGTTGAAAACGGATATATTCACGAATATGCGGAAAAATATGGCAATGAATTAATAAACATAAGATCAAATCCAAATAAGAAAACCAAAAAAATAGAATACAAGGCGACCATAGAAAATAAAAAACAACTTGAAGAGAGAATAGCCAAACTAGAGAACAAATTAACAATCAAAGACGACGCAAAAAACAAATGCTGGTTTATCGATAATATTATAGACGGAAAGAGATTCAAAACAATGGCGAGATATGGCAAAACATCAAAAGAAGATGCATTAACAAAGATAAATGAGAAGAAGCAAGAGAAAATCAAAGAACTCACCGTTTACTTCGAGTAAATCTTTACTGACAAACTTTACTGACAAACTTTACTGACAAACTTTACTGACAAACTTTACTGACAAACTTTACTGACAACACATGATAATCGTATGACCCCAAAAAACAATAGAAATCTGATGACTCATTTCCTCGGGAAAGTCCCTGTGGTTTTAAAACTTCCTGTAGTCTGGCGTCACGCGATGGAAGAATGCGTTGGTTTTCCACATGAAATGTACAGATTCATGCTTTTACATGATGGTGTAAATGCATGTAATTCATGGCGAAAGTGCCGTTAATGGGGGTCAAAACGCAACTGCTTTTTCAGGGGTCGAATACTACATGGATTTCATGGCGAAAGTGCCGACGCATGGGGTCGAAACGCAAAGATAGAAAATCGGTTTTTCGCTTGCGAAAAAATGAGTGTGGGAAATCGCCATCACAGCCATTGTAGTAACATCTAAATCGATTCTGTGCTTCAGAAATATAACGATCCAATAGAATAGGGTGACAATAGAGAGCAGGTATGCTTACCAATTCTATGGTCTCTTTCCAAAGAAAGATAAAAAGTAGTTCGATAAACCATCGTTGCTCGCAGTTCCAAATTTTGCGATCGTTGCGCTTTCTTCTGTCCGAGGACAAACTACATTATCCAAGGAGTTTTGTCTGTGATTTTGAATGCAAAAACAACAGTTCTCTTCATAGCAGAACTTTAATTCAATTCGAGCACTCTCGTGATGTATATACCTTCCGAAGAAACGTATTACAAAGCTTACCAAGCTCTCGCGGCTCCCGCTTCGTCCGCCATCTTGAATTGTTATGGTTTGTTTTGAAACGCGATACTCGAATCGCACCCTGCGTTCTCATTGGTTGAAACACAAACCACGCCTGTCTTAAAATATTGGGATAATCCGGACTGGTAAAGAAATGCGAATAGCATAGCAACGCGTTTTGCGTCACAAGTTCCATGCTGAGTTTTGTCTGCGCTGCATGAAGCTCAGATATCAAATCGGTTTCTTGGTGGATTTTAAGATCTAAGAAAGGCCAAAGATTTGAAAGAGTGGTCAACAACTGCTTTTAGAAATGTAGTGCGAAAGTATTTCATGGGCCTTTTGTCGAATTTCGCCCGCAGTGCTCACTTGATGATCCCATGTTCGAATTTGAGTGAAAATAACGTAGCTGTCAACACGCGATCATATCGTTTCAAATTTCACAAATCGAAGGAAAATAACGCGCATAACAACCAAATTCATCCTTCATTTTCTCCGCTTCAAACTGGAATAAAGCTCTCATCTTTTGCAGTTTTGTTAAATTTTGTATTATCTTTCAAGTAATCGAACTTTTGGATAGGGTTTATCATTCACCTTCAAGCAGTTCTCTTAAAAACGCGCTGTAAGTGATCTTGTAAGTGATCGCTGTAAGTCTATCACTTACTGTACACAGTAAGTGATAGACACTTATACTTATACTTACTGTATACAGTAAGTGATAGACCGATGGTTTCTATTTTGCTGCGAAATTGCGCAAATGCTCCTGCAAATAGGTGGCATGTGAGGCTAACTTACCCCAAAGATGCAACAAAGGGGGATTCTCAACACTAAACACAGCATCTTCGGCGGAACTTTCGCACACTTCCGCAGGTGAGCAAGTATTTGTCAACGTATGGTAAAGGACGCGCACTGCTTCGGATAACTTCTTGTACTAGACGATAAATGCTGAACGAATTTGTCACAGATCTTTGAAACAAGGAAAACTTATTGAGAAGAGCTACTACTTCAGCTTGATCCAACATTCAACTTTCCATTGTGCATTTGTGGAATTGTCCTCCCTCTTCAGTCGCTCATTTAACAATTCGTAAGGAATGTCATCTAGGCCAAGAAAAGCACACACCTGCATTACAAGAGTGGGCGCTCCTCCAAGTTCCATCTCTTCTGAGATGCGGCTGATGTGATCAAAATTTAACCCCACGTAGTGTGGTCTGCTATCCGCTCAGGGCACAGGCGACCCAAGCTCAAGATGAGAGAAGACGACATGACATTTGCTATCAGGCGTGTTGTGTTACAAGGCTCTTGATATATAGACTTTGTATGGGAAATTCACTTTCGTTATCAAAATGCTAAAATAAAGTTACGAATGTGGAAATGAACTTCACTTAACTGGACATGGGGTTGTTTTTGTGTCTTGTGTGTAATTTGGGCACAAATCGTGGCCGGTTTAGGCGAGTTTTTGGTTCGATGTTGTTCGCGGTGTTGTTTCTCCACGTTTTATGTGTTTTTGCTTTGATAACGAAAGTGAATTTCCCATACAAAGTCTATGAATCGAGAACCTTGTAACACAAAACGCCTGATTGCAAAGGTCATCCTTCAGCTTGGGCGGCCTGTGGTATAAAGGAAATGTTTTTGCGTGTAGCCTGCGAGCAGGCTCACTTAGCGTGTTATTCGCGCGAGTATCTTGGCGGCGAAGTCGCCCGCCGGCGAGAGGAATGGTGCGAGGAAAAGTGACTTTTCCTCGCCCCATTCTTCTCGCCGGCTCGCTTCGCTCGACGACTTCCGCCGCCAAGATACTTGTGCAAATAACACACTAAGGGCGTGTTCTTTTGGGATCAACCGTTTTTGGTTGGTTTGGTTGGTCGAGTTTTTCCGTGTTCTATTGGGAGAAATTTGGATAGTATGGTTGGTCAACTCTTTCAACCAGCTCATAGCTTGGTTGAAACGGTTAAAAACCATGGGTAGAATCCGCTGACATGTTAGCAAGCATCAGTTTTTGTGCTTTGCATCATTGTTTTTGTGCGTAAACTGCTCCAGTGTGCATGTCGTCAAAGTGAAATTGTCAACAAACAACAATCAGAACCTTGAACCAGAACCATATTAGAATCGGACCTTGATCTGAGAGCCAGAGGTTTCCTCTTGAAGCAGTCACACTCTGACCAAAACATGTTGCTAAATATTCTAATTTTATCATTCGATTCACAATGTGTCAGAACCAATTCTTCTAACAGTTCTTGAAAGACAACCGAAGCAACGAGTCGGCCTTTCGCCATCTTGCCAACCTTGCAGAAGAAGTTGAGGAAGTCTGGAAAAAACTATGTCCAGTCACAACCGGGCATCAACCAAAAACGGTTGAAAAAGTGTTCTTATCTGTTTCAACCAAATCCGGTTTTGGTTGAAAAGGTTGATCCCGTGAGCTCCGCACGATGCTCTTGCAGGCTACTTAAACGGACCTTGAACTCAGCACCAGGGCCTTTGCTCACATACCATTCATACCAGTTGGAAGTCTCAAAGAATGTGCCCACATTTTACTCCAACCCGGCTATAAACTCTGAAACTCGGCTATACAGCCTCGCGACCAGTTATTTGCGTGCTGAAATCAGGAGCTGATCACCCTGTTACAATGCAGTTTGGCTTGAAGTGCTCACTGACAGTCTAGTCAATATACAAAACGTGGATACCAATGTGTTTGTATACCACGTTTTTTTTTTGCCATTGTAAAGTTTCTATTGATTTTGACCAAGAAATCGACTGTATAAAGTCGGTTTTAGTGTTACAGTAACCTGCCAGACTATTTCTATTGAGAGCCAACCTGCGATCCCTCTACACTGCAAAATCCATTCTGCCATTCCGCCGTTCATTTTATCCGCAAGTCCAATGCTGTTTTCATCGTTCCAGTAGAGTCGGCTATTTCCCTCATTTCTCGGAAACCATACTGGGACTGAGCAGGCGGTGTGCGTCACGGCCCACAAAGGGTCATGGGTAAAAATATAACTGATGTCCATTTCACTCTAGACACGATGAAGTAAACATCTCACGAGAGACCTTATGCATGGTTCAATTCTACCTGTTACCATCCCCCCCCGGGCATACCCCCGGGGATTTGCAATTTTTTCTCACTTGGCGGTCTATTCCCCACCCCCGGGCACGCAGAAAGAGACAATTTCCAACCCCCGGGACTCCTCATCGACCACCAATACGTTGTTTTGTAGCAAAACCAGACGTTTTGGCAAGAACTTCAACTATTTTTTAGAGTTTATTGAACGAAGGACACTATATAACAAAAACATGAACACTATATTTGAAAAAGAAAACTGAAGATAAAGCTCCAACCGCACTGGCATACGGCTAGCAAGTAAAGAAATGTTCTTTGCCACGTGTTTTATTCTAAATCTAGCGCATACGCACAAGAGGTCCGTGAACAAACTGATGGCAGCATTTTACCGAGGGGCTTTCTTAGCTTGTTTCATAAGAACACTGGACTGAGATCTCTGTTTAATATTAAGCTGTGCGTCCGTTTTTATATAAAGTCTATTTTATAAGTCGTCTTACATTTTTATACATAAATACGCTGAACAAATATTTCTTTGTTTGTTACGAACGCCATCCATCCGCGCATCAATGCGGGCACATTCGTTTAACAATTTACAATAATAAAGGTACCTTCGAATACAAATTTTAATTTTGAGAGTTTATTCTTCTTTAAACAGTCTGCTACAAATTCTAGAGATTTTCCCCGGGAATAGGCAGTCTTCTCCTCGCGGTCCGGCATAGGAAACCCAAGCATAATATTTGAATATCATTAAAAATGGCGTTTCAAAATATAAGACTTTGTATGGGATTTCGAAGCGAACATTTTGAGCAATACATAACAACGAACTATCTGAATCAAGTTTATGAAACATTACATGGTGTTGTTTGTTATCCTTACAAAGCATTTTGAGCAATTTTAGGTCCATTTACTTAACTGTGTTAGTACGTGTATAATACATTGACAAAGTGTCAATGTATTATACACGTACTAACACAGTAAAGTAAATGGACCTAAAATTGCTCAAAATGCGTTGTAAGGATAGCAAACAACACCATGTAATGTTTCATGAACTTTATTCAGTTAGTTTGCTGTTTTGTATTGCTCAAAATGTTCGCTTCGAAATCCCATACAAAGTCTTATATTTTGAAACGCCATTTTTAATAATATTCAAATATTATGCTTGGGTCTCCTGTGGGTCCGGCGCCATCGTGTCAACCGAGAAGTGACGTACTTTACAAGAACAGCAAGAAGTTTTTTTATTAATTTGCCCCGCCCCCCTCCCCCCGGGACAAGACCGCTTCAAACAATTCCCCACCCCCGGGCCTGAAGGGCTGGACTTGTCCCCGGGGTTGCCCGGGGGGGGGATGGTAACACGTAAAATTGAACCATGCATTACAATGGCGGTAAAAATGAGAATTAAGACTCTGTTTCCCGTTTTGAAAAGAATAACTGAGGACCCGAATGTAGATTGTTTTGACTGGTTAATGTTTTGGTTACATGGACCAGGTGAATACGTTTTTTCACGATTCGGAGTCGATCGAATGTGCAAACGTGCAGACTACTATGTAAATAAGAGCTGAAACGTTCGTTTCTCGGAAAGTATTTCGTATTTGTTGGGTATTTTGACTAGATCAGCGGTAAAAGAGATCCACAACACTTACTTTGCTGGTATCGTTCACGGACTTACGCTACCGGGAAAGATTAGAGAGCGTGGACAACGAGCAAGGTGAGAAAGCCGGCTAAGGTGTGATTACGGTTTTTTACAAACATGGAAATCAGATCTTCCTTCAGGCAAAGGAAGCAACACAAGGAAATAGCCTAACAACTTAATGAAAATGTATTAGGCAAAATAGTACTTGTGGTAGTCGTCCTGGAAATTCAAGTCTTTCCTGATAACAGCCATTCAAAGGGATTCCCCAAGTTTGTTGATGTAAACTCACGGCCACATAAAAATAAAAACTTTGTTGTTTTAAAAATATCATTTATGCTCTTGTCCTTGATTTTACTAAAGGTGTGTACTTCATCAAGCATGTTTTATTTTCTCTTATATCAAACACTGTACATTAGTTTTGTCAACCTTGCTGTAAGACTAGTGATGCTGATCCCAAGGCAGAGCCATACTTCCATACGTATATATACTCCTCTGCTTCCTATTATAACAAGTTACTAACTTACATTCCTACAGTCACTGATTATAAAAAAAAATTGATACCGATGTTATTCATTGACCTTCTTGTCTGCTTAAGAGAGGTGTTTCCTTTTACCGAAAATATGTGAAAATAATTTTGTCCACAGGTTTCACTGTAAAACCTTGTATTCAAGCAAATAGTAGAAAAACTTGTTCTGTGTTTGCATAGCCTGATATAAACACGAGAATGTTGAGAGAATTCAAGACAGTTATGTAAACCCTTGAGGGTTTGCAGGGAGTGCCCCACCTGGGTTGCATACTGACCTTTGAGAATTCCCCCCCCCCCCACTTGAGTGTTTGCTTTATATCAGGCCATCCAAACAGAGGAAAAGGTTTTCCTTGCTTTATTCAACTGCAAACACACATCTCAGCCACTCAGAGTGCACATAGTATCGTAGTTATTTTATAAAATATAATGTATTTCTCTGTCTTGTCTGTACCAAGTCAGTTGAAAGTATGGAACATTTGAGTGGATTGCTCCTTCACGTGGACATGTGTAGGCTGGATAGTAAATAAGTTTAACAATTTATCTGATCTGGTAATTTAAACATCACATATTTGACAGTGTCTACTATCAGAGCTCAGGGATAATTTTTGCCTCTAGGAATACTGCAAAGCCAGTGCTCTTGCTGAAGTTTGATGAGAAGAAATTTATAGCAAAGCCAAGAGCTTACAGCTTTGCCATGAATGTTTCTTTACCACACTCCAGTAATACCACAAAAGGCACATACGAGCTAGGGAATGCTGACGGTTCCAGAAATACAGGCAAGGATTGTTGAGAAAGCCCTTCATACGTGACAGCTTCAATTGTTACTTTCAGATCACTTCAAATTTCCTTTTAATCCTTGAGGACACTTTGTGATGGCTATCACGATAATTGCTTCTAAAATATCTCACTGGTCTGTGTTTCTGGACATATCTGAAAGGTAGATAGCCACCCAGACCTGTATATGGACATTTTAATGATAAGGCAGTATGGGCAAAGCTCCAACCAGAACCTGATAATGACCAGAGGTAAATATATTTATTCAATAAAACTTTTACAAGTACAGCTATTGTTTTACAGTTTGAAAAACAATACACTTGTAAATAATCGTAAAAGTTTTATTGAATTGGCCCCTGAATGCAGCTGTTCTTCTAAACTCTGGTGTTTGTTATATTGCCGACAGGAGTCAGTAAGTTACTTTACTGTTGTCTTGTTTGTCAGTTAGAGGGTGTAGTTCATTTACTGTGCTAAAGTACAGTGCTAAAATTTACTTGCAATACAATCAACTTTATTCCAACTGCTGCACTTTGTAGTTTGGGTTACAAGGCTTCCAAGAATATCAAGTAAATATTTATTTCATCTTCTCTGTGAGAAAAGAGTGGTGCACACAGTGTGTCTCAGTGGCAGCACTATGGCCAAAATAAAGAGAAAACCTTCAAAACTCCTAAATCAAAGACCAGAGTAGTAGAAGACTACCAACCGAGACATGCACACAGGATACCTATTGCTTTTGCACTGATTACTATTTTCACTGGGCACTTTTATAGGTGGACACACCTTTTTTTCTCATGCATGAATTTGGGTACCATACTACACTGTGAGATGAAGATCTGTGCTTGGGCTCTAAAGTGATCACCAATTCCATGTGTTTACGTCTTTCTTTAATTCCAAGGTTACAACTTAGCAAACACCTTCTGTCAGTCCGCTTATATACCAATAACGCCTGCCTATGCTCACATTTTTAAATTGCCTCTAATGGAGCAAAAGAGAACTCCGTTTTCAAAATGTGTACACAATATTACATATTTTTGGATACCCAGTATCACAGCACCAGTCTGTGCAGGTGCACAGACACCAAGTGTGAACATATCCATAAGTATCTTAAGCCGATAAGCTATTAGAAATCAAAATTAGCCTCGAAATTCTTAAGCACTGAAATAAAGTTCATACATAATCTATTCCACTGGTGGCAGAGACGTGCACAGTTGTTGTAGAGCTGACTGTCAGAAAATAATAAGATTACACACAAAACAGTGACAAAGCAGTACCAACTTCTGCTTGTACAAGTTGTTTTGCTCACCATTTTATTATCAGAATGTACAAATAAAATCACTGTTTATGTCTTGTGACAAAAAAACAACAAAAGAAACAGCTTCACTGACGACTTTTAAAAAAGATCGTGTTATAAAATAAGCTCACTTTGTACAGCACCCGGGTAACCTGCTTGGACCTCATAAACACAAACAAGGGAGATAAAAGGCTGAAATGCCCGAGGCGTTATAGAGAAATTGACCTTTTTCCCCTTTTTTGGTTCAAATTTGAGCAGAACCTTTCGAAGTTCGATGTTATTTCCTTCTTGTCGGCTTTCATCTCGGTCTACTTTCTCAGCCGTTTCCCGGGAGATCTACTACTTGGTTTCCGTGATCTCTTCATTCTACGATACTTTCAACGGCTTGTAACGGAGAAACTATAAGGGGTAGACCTGGGTAGACCCCGAAATTTCAAATGAAGAAAAGTTATACTACCTAACTGGCCAAGATAATGGGCAAATACCGTTAACAGTAAGCAGCTTCGAGTCTATAAAGAACTGTGACATTAACAGTGAAATCAACATGGCGGCTATCAACTAACTGCCCACTTTGAACTTCTCATAAACGCGACTAAAACATTTACCTTCAACGACAACCTGACCAGAACTAAGATATGGTATTCCAAAAACTTTAGGATGAGGTATAATTCCGAGAACAAAATCACAAGCGTCGAAAATAACGAAAATTTCACCTCATACACTTCTCGAAGCGGCTCTTTCCGAGTGCGAAAATGCTTGCACAAATGACGCGTTCTGATTGGTCAAATCTCGTGACGCACACCGACTGAGAGTTCCCCGAAATTTTAACGAAATCATGATCACAGACTGTGAGTTGTTTATTGTTGCCGTTTGGTGTTTGAAAGCAAGTTTTTGTTAAAAGCGAGTATATGAGGTATACGGGTAGAAAACACGCGATCGGTCTTTGTTTTTAACAGCACAGGATAAAACTTAAAATCAACCGACTATGAGTAGAAGACTGCTTCTTTCCTCACTTACGGCTAATTAACCCTCAACAGGAACGACGAAGGAGTTTATCAGCTGCTCAACTGGCAGGTATATTTAACAAATAAAAAAGCCAAAACCGTGCTTTGTTCTGTGATAAAGCACGCAAGGAAGTGACGAGAGCACGAAAGAAGTGTAGGGTGAACACGAGCCGCAGGCGAGTGCTTCTCCCCACTTCTTGAGTATTACTCGACCTGGTCTTCGTCGTGTTGGCAAAAAGGGATAGAAAGAAAAGTATATGTAGACAAAAAAAGTGAGAGTATATAACGAACCCTACTAAAAAGTTGGAAGATTTTCTGCCGATGGATCCAGGTTATTTTGCTGAGGATGGGCACAGTATTTCTTGAATTTCCTGTGCGGAGGAGCACTGTTGCATCTTGTGTTCAATTTAAGGTGTTTCGATACAGTTTTTTGGGACCATACCTAACTTTTTGAATCGGCTCTTAGACAGTCTTCTCCTTGTCAGATCAACGTGAATTTTGCAATACTTGTTGGTTTTGGATTGAACTTTAGCGTGGTTTACATTTTGTAACAATCGATATTTCCATGACAACGATAAACAAAAATCCTCGAAAACAGTGAAATTGAAATTTTGCACGATCCAGATTTCGCTTCGAAAAGCAAATACCAGCATCTTAAACTGTGGTGTATGGCAAACAAAATATACAAGAACAAAAAAATTCTGTATGTTTGTTTTGAAGTAAATCGCAAAAACATTTTCAACCTTAGTTTTTGCCTAGTAATAGTAAATGCACCGAAAAATAATCAACGCTTTGATGAAATGGCTAGTAAATACTGTTAAAATGTGTCTTTTACTTACTATTTTACGCCTAGAACGTTTTTTTGAAACTGGTGTTCGCGATCTCGAGAACGACTTGTTTTTGTAAGATCATTCATGTAATAATTTTGTGGTAATTTTTTAATTTGACCGCTTTTGCGAAAATCTTAAGAACGGCTCGATAGATTTTTTTAAAACATTAAACATGCGTGCTTGACGATGTGACCAATTTTAGTTTTGAGTCTTATTAACATTGATTCACTGGAACACTTTTAGATTTAACGTTAAAGAGGATGTGTGAACCGATGGAGAAGATTGCGTTACAAATTCACAGTTGGCAAGTAGATGCTAATATATTCAAAGTAATGCGTTATTCATTGCTTCGTGATTTTTATCTGGTTTCTTTGTTCTTTGTTGCACTGTATATTACAACAAAAAGTAAAAATCATGGAAGAATGCATTGTGCATTACTTTGAATATATTAGCATTTACTTGCCAAATGTTTATATGTAACGCAAGCCTTTCTGTCGGTTCATACATCCTCTTTAACGTTAAATCTAAAAGTGTTCCAGTGAATCAATGTTAATAAGACTCAAAACTAAAATTGGTCACATCGTCAAGCACGCATGTGTAATGTTTTAAAAACATCTATCGAGCCGTTCTTAAGATTTTCGCAAAAGCGCTCAAATTAAAAAATACCACAAAATTATTACACGAATGATCTTAGAAAAACAAGTCGTTCTCGAGATCGCGAACGCCAGTTCCAACAAAACTTTCTAGGCATAAAATAGTAAGTAAAAGACACATTTTAACAGTATTTACTAGCCATTTCATCAAAGTGTTGATTTTTTTCAGTGCATTTACTATTACTAGGCAAAAACTAAGGTTGAAAATGTTTTTGCGATTTACTTCAAAACAAACATACAGAATTTTTTTGTTCTTGTATATTTTGTTTGCCATACACCACAGTTTAAGATGCTGGTATTTGCTTTTCGAAGCGAAATCTGGATCGTGCAAAATTTCAATTTCACTGTTTTCGAGGATTTTTGTTTATCGTTGTCATGGAAATATCGATTGTTACAAAATGTAAACCACGCTAAAGTTCAATCCAAAACCAACAAGTATTGCAAAATTCACGTTGATCTGACAAGGAGAAGACTGTCTAAGAGCCGATTCAAAAAGTTAGGTATGGTCCCAAAAAAATTGTATCGAAACACCTTAATTAAACCAAAAGAATTAAAACCAAGAAAATTTAATGTGAACTAATCAAGCTAATTAAATTAATTGCTGAATAACGAAAGGTCATTTGTAGAAGAGAAATTGATGGTCATTAGCGCTGCAGTCATTCGTTCAATTTGACTGCAATAAGCATTATGTTCTTTATCCAAACCCCCATACTTCTAAGAATATGAGAAATTATGAAGCTCCATGTGGTGTGTTCTGTGATCGTTTATGATCGTGAATGAAGAAGACCATGCATGTCATCATCAGTAGTATGTCGATCAGTACTGCATGGGGGTGACTGATGAGGCAAATTTGGTGCACAAAATCCCCTAGTGCTGAGTACTAGTGTGGACAGCAGGAAAATTAGGTCCAGATTTGCTGAGACGGGAGGTCTTGTAGACTTAAGAAAGGATTGATCCGCTTTACCTGCTGTAAGCATGTGTCTGGCCAATGTGACCCTGTTCTGCATGTGCATACTGTGGCAGTATGTGAGTAGACTGCCAGGCTGAGCAATTTTGGGCAACAATCTCCAGTACCCCTCTTTTAGATAACACTGGGCCTAAAATGTACCCTCCTACCCTACTGAACATTATCCACTACTGGGATTTAATATGGGGTTCCAGAATATACCCAAACCTCCCCCCATGGAAGTTTTTTCGGTTTGAACTGACTCCACACCTCTGGAAATTCCAGTTTAGCATCAGTGTACTTCCCTTTAAAAAGTTTGGCTTTTGAAACTCCCCACCTCCTCAGAATTTCCAGTGGCTACCCGTGGGGTGGGTATGGATTTTTTCCTGGAACTACACAATTGACATATTCAGAGAAATGTGGAAAAACATATGAAAAATATAGGACAAATATGGGAATTTCTGTGTTTTCCATATGATTATACTTTTAAAAATTTTTTTTTGTCACATTGTGAGTCACTGCAATTAGTAAATCATGTGTTAAGCAGATTGACCTACATTAATGGTCTTTTTACATGTATGTTCTGTCATATGTGTAATGCTTTACAGGAAAGTACGAATTTTTGGAAAATTTTTGAATGTTCAAACTACCTATTTCATATGTTTCTGTCATGTCTTTTTTTTATATGACTTTTTCATATGTTTCTCATATGTTTGTCATATGTCACTTGCCTAGTAGTGATTACCCTTTTTTAACACAGTAAGATATTTGTATTTTGAGTTGTGTAATCTGTGTAATTAACTTCAGACCCACCTTGGTCTTGTGTGACTTGTACAATATTATTATAGTTATGTCTAATCTTAACCTTCCCCTCCACACAGTTTATAAAGCATGTCCTATCTTACTAATGGCTATCAAATCAGGTCTTTTCACAATTCATATGTTTTAATGTCTTAGCCTAAATTGATCCAAGCTCTGTTAGACTGCCCTATCTTAATCCCCAGCCTGAATGCAGCATCTTTCAAAATTTAGTTTCTTTATTTTGCCAATCTAATACTATCTTGGAGCCTGAGCCAGGCTGGTTTTGTCTGTGTCTGCAATTGAACATTAAATTAATATGAAGACAGCAACATATTTATTTCTTTGTAAGTTCTTTTTAATTAAAAGGAATAATGAGTCTTGGCCTAAATATCACTTTTAGATCACCATGGCAACTGGTGTGAGTGGGCGAAAAATTTTATTTATGCCAAAAACACTTGGTACCCCAGCCCCACCTACGGTTCTGCCTGCACCCTCTGCTGTTCCCGGACCTGGTAAGTGTGGCTATTAATTATTAAACATTTCTAATAATATGTTAATATGTCGGACTGACTAGATTGAATTCCAAAAGTAGCAACCTGCGTTATACTTTCGGAAAAAATCAACAGACCTTAAGGACCAAAACTTTTGATTTCAGCATTCCTGTTAAACCCTAAGCTGTGCCATCTGCACTGCACTTAAGGAAGCAGTCAGTTAATTCTCTTTCTATGATTTCCTAAGTAGAGTGGCGCAAGCTCTTTCTTCACGCATGTGTCGTACATACAGGGAATCTCTTGTCCTCCTCCCGGCACCCAGACTCTTTTTATTGCTTTCGGAAACTACTAGAAAGGCCCTTAAAAGGTAACATTACTAATTTGGTTATCTGTTATATTTGGGGGCTACTTAACTTTTCGAATTCTGTGGCATTAGTCCATCAAGTTTGTGTTAATTGAAATGCTCTAAGTGGTCAAATCATAATTGACCATATAGAGACTATACTGCACATGATACAGGAAGGTCACGTCAAGTCATGGTTCAATGACTTCTGTTGAGGACTGACATTTTTCTGTGTTCTCAGCTTCTGACAATTAAATCACTACTAACGTTTCCCATAACATAATTGAATATAGCTTAATTGTAAATTTAATTGCCACATTTGAATCTGTTAATTACTGCAAGTTTATTCTAGTTTTAGTGTACAGACTGGTCGTCATATTTGAAACGTATATAGTTCTGTATTATTTTTTTACTGGTGAAGGGTGATAAGTAGTCCATAAATGGCATGGCTGATACCAAAGTTTCCTTGTAAACTCTGCAGTTGTGTGGGTGAAGATCATACGATTATAATGACTTATCCTTTTGTTGGTTTTTGTACTGAAACTAGAAATCAACCAAGAATCAAGTTTTTTGTGTTCTTGAGAAAAATAATAGGAGCTTAACAATTCCTCAATTTAATTATTCTGGAAGGGTACTATTTCTCACATGTCAACCGGTTTGTATGGCAAAAAAGAGCTAGTCTAAAAATGGTTCAAATTGGCTTTCAAGGCCAAATCATCTCTTCTGTTCTTCTGTTCTTTTCGTATTTTGATATATTTTCCTGATAAAACTTGTATGGTGATTTGACAAAGCGCCCTTGATATTCCTATTGGTCATTAATAATCTTTTGCTGATTATTTCAAATTACTGAGCTTTGATGTGGTACTGTAATTTCATGTATTTTTTTCAGCCAGCAGCTTTGATCTTGATGACAACCAGAAGAGATGGGTGGTGATTGGTATTTGTTTGAACAGGCTTCTGTTACCAGTCCTTCGGGATTTTGTTGGTCAAGAAATACCCAAACACTTTGTAGCCCTGAAGGGCACACATGGAATTGATACTCAAGTCTTTCCACACCATTTGCCTAAGGATGGACCATTTCAGCTAAATTATGGAAGCATTAACAATAACTGTGGGATGTTTAAAAGAAAAGTGCGCTCATATGACTACAAAGTCAAGACTGCTGAAGACCTGGCTAAACTGTATCTTGAGCCACACATGGCCAAGTTCACAGGTCAGTAAAATGTACTAAGTCACATGTTTTGCATTCTAAAGGGCCATTTGAGTGATCTAATGTGAAGGGATAATGAAATAAATTGACTTGTAAATATCAGCATGTAAATTCTCCTTAACAGCCTCCATACATTTCATACAGTATCTGTTTGGAGAACTGGACACTTTGCAACTGAGAACTATTGGGGCTGTCCTGGTGTAAATAGTCGTGTGGCGTGGTGTTAACTTTTGGCAACAAGCCCACAAAGCCATTCAAAGTAGAATCCTTCGAAATGTATAAATAGGCAAGTTTTGATGGGCTCTTAACCAAATTTTGCGCTGTCTCTGTGGATGAAGATTTAATCGGAGTGTTTGGATCCTCGAAAATACCGTAGGTTTTGATTTGCAAAGACAACGCAGGAAGGAATCGGAAGGAAAAGTTTACTCAGTGCGTGCTTCTTCCTGGAGACTCTTTTCCATTATTCTTTAAATACTGACTGACGTTTTAGCAGATTGCATACATGTTAACGCCCACGATGGCATTACACTGGGGCCGAAAAATGACAAGAAACAAGCTCAGAAGACGAATATTTTTTTTTATTATGAGAAGGAATTATAAACGCACGAGAGGACACAAGCGCAGCGTGTATAAATATTCATTGCACGTGAATAACCGTGAAATAGACCAGGAAAAACAAAATAAAACTGTTGCTCGTTGATCATGAAAGTTAATAACGACTGAAACTTGACCGAGATTCAGCCTTCTTATCTAATAACAGAAATGTTTATTCAGCCTAAAACTCACTGGAACATCAGAAAGAATTATTATTCTAATGGCAATCAATTTAAGAGAAAAATCTGTAAGGGCAGTTTAGAAATATTTCCATTTATGCAAATTACGAACTTTTTGGCTGATTTGTGCTGCATTTTGGCAGTTTTTAAATATAGATATCTTAAAATCGCAGCCACCTAGGAAGCTCAATGTACATTAAGAGTGTTTTGATATAAAATCTTGATCCTTCAACTGAAAAGAGAAAGTGTTAAGTTTTATCTTGAAATATTGGAGAAAATTGCAGGAATGACCAAAATCAGCCCGTAAAAAATGATTCATGATTTACATGAAAACGCTCTTACAGATTTTCCCCTAATTTCGCATACAAGTTGTGTAGGTTGAGAAGTTCAATTAATTCAAGTTTCGTCGTAAAGTGTCTGACTAGTTTTCGAGATATTCGACATTATTTAAAATGAGGGGTTGTCCATTACCGTTGCTATGGTGACAGCTGTTGCTAAGAAACCAGTGAGAACATAAACTTTGATCATATGTTGAAAAGGTGGTCTAGTATCAAGGAAATTGAACTTTATCTTCTATGCGAAATTTTGACTTCAAAAGATACACTCCAAGGCCAAAACACTGTTGCAAGCCTCCTTAAGTTATAAACTATCAAAAAATCATCCACATCTTACAGGGTTCAAGGCTTTATTTACAGCTTTCAGTTTGAGTTTTATGCGGTTTACTTTGAGCTTATATATATGTTGCTCGGAATTATCGGCCAGTCAGGATTTTCCCCGTACGCGCGTATTTAATAAATTAAATATTCCATGCATCATGGCGAGAAGAGTCCTGACTCTTTCCCGTTATTGAGCTCTCCAGAATCGACCGTTATTGAAATGTTTTTGGTTTATGTAGTTCATGTCCGCAGTTTAATTTCGTAGTTCCCACAGTTGAATGTATTCGTGGCTATGACATTGATCTGACGATTTAACTCGTTATTCTGAACTTCCCAAATGATGTTTGTTCTTTGATGATCACCAGAAGGATTCTTGAAATCCTTCTCATTTAGCTGCAAAAATGTTTTGTGTTTTCTTTCGCTTAGATTTTTAGAACGATCTAATTCGTGAGCTTTTCCTGACACGGAAAGCTATTTAAAAATTTGATATTCATATTTCAATTAGTAGAATGTTTACATAGGTGTAATGTTGGCATGATTTCTGACACGAAAATATAATTGTCAATCTCAAGTTTTTAAATTAACTCAAACAACTTATAGAAACGCAAAAACTAGCCCAACGTCTGTTTCTCTTTAATTATGTAAGTATTCTTAATTCTACACTCATTCTATTATTACGAAAAAAAAATAAAACACGGTTTCCCAGACTTATCATAGCATATTTCTTTTCAAATGCGGGACTACTTTTTCTAAACCCGTCCGTCAATCGTGGTATCCCCGTTATTCTTTAATTTTGAGCTCCCTGTTACCCATTTAATGGTGACGCTCTCTATCATGCAACCAAATCCTGTTCCTGATAACCCACTGATATACACTGAACAACAAATACAGCGGAGGCAAAATAGTAGTAACGTCTAAAAAACAACTGCGAACTATCCGAACGGATCCGCTCGTTTCATTAGGCTCTCAAGATGAACCCTAGGTGTTCTCGCAGACCCAGTATACTGGTGCCATCCTCTAGCCCCGTGCATGCCCCTCCTCATATTGCCTCAGTGTGACCATTGCACGCTCATTAAGTTGTTGAAAGGTTTACAAGGGTTCCAGGAAACAGTATACTGGAAACACCTTTAATAATGAGGCACAAAGTGTGACAACACACTTTGGAAAAAGGTTGCTACGGCTTTAAGGCTGGTTTGCAGACACAAGCACAAGCTGATGGAAATTAAAGCAGAAGACGAATAAAAAAATTTCCTCCTCTTGAGCTTGCACGTTTCATTATGCTTGCATTGTACGTATAAACCAAGCTGTATGCACAATAATGTCACAAAAAGTAGAACTTGTTCCTTGTTTGTGCAAAGCTTGTTTCAATTAAAATCAGCTGCGAGGCACGTTAGTGTTACAGAGCTTGTTCCTTATTGCACTGTTGGTTTCATGCAGCTCCTTGTGACGTTCTAGTTTAAAGATAAGGCAAGTTACAAAAGACGTTGAAAGAAAATTACAAACTAACAAACCACATATAGTCCTGCGTCATTCAAAACCTATTTCCGTTTACAGGATTTGATAACACATGTGACCTGTCCGCAGTGTTAGGAATTCTGTCGAATGCGTCTGTTTTTCACGCTCGCATTCAAACCAACGCCAAGGACGTGCGCTCTAAAGTGAGAAATGAGTGGGGGCATTGCAACTTTGATCATTGGACTGATTTGGAGTTTACGAACTGCTTTCAACTTATGGAGACCATGGTTCGTTCTGTGGGGCTTCCAAAAGCCGATGAAGATAAACAACTTGATGATCTTCAAGACTGGGAGACTAAAGGTTAGTCATGAAAATTTACTATCTGAAAGTTTAGACGACAGTTTTTTTTTACGTAAGACTTGACAAACCCAATAAATTCGCACGCGTTTGATTTGGTACGATTCATTTTCGGACAAATGTGCCGTGATTTTGAATAAAAATCAGACTAATTTTCGGACACTGTAGTTTTATTTATTGAGCACTGTCAAAATTTAGGACCAATAAAAATTTCGAACCCGTTTATTTTCAGACAAGTTTATTTTTCGAAATTAAAGTAAAACAATTCCGCCACGTTTTCGGTTTTAATTTACTGGATCGTTTCAAGGTTAGCCGGGTGGTCTTACTATCAGAGGATCCCCTGGGTACTACACACGCTAAGAGACCACCAACGTTCGACAGAGCTGAATAACGCACTGCGCATGTTCGTTACGTCACTGCTCTCCTCCTCTCTCGTCCCCAGAGCTGCGATCCTTACGGTCAGCGCCACGGATCGCAGCTCTGGGTTGTGGAATGTGAATGAGTTACTGAATGAGTCAGTTTCTTGTTAATTGTGTTCGAAAAGGACAATAAATTGTGGAATATTTTGTTCTTAATGCCGATTTAGTGCTGGGAAATGTTAAAAGAAGAATTCGGTGTCTTTGGCGATATCATTAAGGTAAGTAAAGTTTCCGTTCAATAGAAATTGTGGTTGAAAAGCTTTTTATTTTTAAAAGCTGTATTGCGGCAAGTCGAAGTGTCGTAAAGCGGCTGTGTCACTGTTCATAAAGATACCTTATTCTCTTACAACAAACTTTTAAAATTTTATAATTGGAAATTTTTAAACTTGTAACGAAGCAAGTTGAAAGTTACACTAATGCAGACATGTACTTAATTTTAATTCAATTAACACCGACCATAGTTTTTGTTCAATGGCGGTGTTGCTCCGTAGAAACCAAAATCTTAATTTAAGACGTTTCTATTGAACGAAAGCTTTACTTACCTCAGTGATAATAATGTCATTGGAATTTTTGACAGTTTACTCTTGTCTGAAGCGGTGCCATGCTTTTGATAGGAACACCTGTTGTTGTCTTTCTCGAGTTGTTTTCTGTGGCGTTGACAAGCGAGCAATTCAGCATTCACTTGACCAACACGACAAAGTTTAGCCTGAGTATCAGGCTTTCTGGGAGAAAGTCGTTATAAATCGCCTTGGACCTTAACCGTAGACTTCCACATTTAAAGCAATTTTCTTGGGCCGACTCGAAAACAGAGGAAAAAATAAAAGTCCCACAACCAATAAAACACCACTTGCAACTTTCGCGATAAAATAAAGCGACTGGGACATGTAAGCACAATTCGTAAAATCTCGTTTAAGCCAAAATTTCACCATTTTACCGATGAAAGCAAAATTTTTTCAAACTGAAATAAGATACAATATGGTATTGGCTGTCCAAAAACACACAGACTTTTCTTAACCACGCAACACTGTGCTTAACCAACGGGGTTGTTTACCATACGGGAAAATCCCACAAATACCGGCCATTTTAAATAGCCCGCCAGGCCTGCCCAGTCGCCAAGTCGGGTTCGCGCGCGGTCGCCCGCGTTTCACACCGCTGACCGTTCAGCGTTATTCAGCTCTGTCCCAACGTTCCGGTTGCTGTTTTATTCTGCATTCTTTGCAGAATCAATGGTGCTTATAAAAAAAGTACCCGGTTAAACTCGTGAATGTGTTTTCTTGAGTCCAAGGGGTTTTTCTCAGTTAATTATAAAATTGAATGAATGTATCCCGAAACCAATGTGCACACCAGAATGAAATAAGGTTCAATCTTTAATTTGTACGTGCGGTCTTTAAAAGAAAATCAACTTCAATAAAAAGCCACATTGGATTAAGAACCTGTAGGCATTTTGGCATTTTAACCTCCATTATAGAAGAGCCTGTTGCACCCAAAAATTGAAAAAAGATTCTTATTTGGAAAACTAAAAAAATTGCAACAGTAAAGTTAACACTCAAGTGTTAACAAGGGATACTATCAACCAGTTAAGTTAAATTCAAAGTGACAACCTCAGTATATGTTTCTTATACGCAAGGAAGGGACCACACCCATATAGGCTAGTTGTTGAAGCAGTTGTTCCTCATAAGAAATAAGAACCTAAACAGCCCATATTCTCACTAGTCTACAAAAAATATAAAAAACCTCTAAAGGCTAAGTTTAAAAAACCTAGGATCTTATATATGTGGGTTTTTGTGTATGGTTTTGTTTGCTGACAGGTTTACAGCTGTGCATGGGCTGTCCAGTGGATAAGGATTTGATGAAGCTTATTAGCGTCGAAGTTACCAACCTAGAAAAAGAAGTGGAAAACATAAAGCAAGCAAGCACTGATGAAGCGAAGAAGATAAGTAATGCCCTTCAAACTATCAGAGACGAAATTGATGAATATGACAAGCGAATAACTGACATCGAGAATCGACTGGAGGCAGAGAGAAAGGAACGGTTAGAAAAACAGGAAGCTTTGTCGGGTGCAATTGGAGATATAGCTAACGACTTTTCAATAGTAAAGAAACGCCAAAATGTCGATGAAGAAAACATTTCTCTGCTAGAAGAAAGGCAAAGTGATCTAGAGGTAACTGTGTCGTCTTTAAAAGATGAACAGGCCAGTCTTACTTCAGGGGTAGAAGCTCTAACATTCGAACAAACCCGGTTAGATTCTAGGGTAAAAGCATTAGAAGAGGGCAGTTTAAATGCAGCAGCCAATGCTAAAATTTATCAAGTGCCTAGTCGCAATCCTTGCTTTTGTGGTCGCAACAGCGAGCTAGACGCCATTGCAGCTCAGCTGAAAAATACCGACAAAGGCTGTGTTCATTCAGCTATTTGCGGTCTGGGGGGAGTAGGAAAAACTTCCCTCGCTGTAGAGTTTCTCTGGCGACACGAGGGAAAATATCCGGGTGGAATTTTTTGGATTTCAGGTGAAAATAACAATCTCTTTCAAAGGTCCCTTGGTGAGATGGCGCGCCAGATTGGAACTTTTGAAAAGGATTTTTGCAATTCCTTATCGAGAACCCTGGACTGGCTAAGAAGACGCGACGAACTGTGGTGTTTAGTCGTCGATAACCTTGACGAGCTGGAAATGTCCACAGACATGCAAAAGCTGCTCACTGGTCACTGGAAATACGCGGCACGTGGACACATTATCATAACCACAAGGAGGGAAGTGACAGAAATAGGAGAAGAAACAGGAATCGAAGAACAGTGTTGCATTGAGTTGAAGTGCTTGACAGAGGACGAAGGTATTGAGTTCCTACGAATGCGAACTGGAAAGGCTTTGGGAGAGGAAAGCGATGCACGAGAGCTGGTCAGAGAGCTTGGAGGACTTCCACTAGCACTTGATCAAGCTGGAGCCTACATACGAGGCCTTAATCAGTCTATAAAAGAGTATTTGAAGAAATACAAAAAGCAAAAGCTTCTCCTTTTGAAAAAGAAAAAAGCCCGAAATCTTGTGGAAAACACCGCCCTTGAGCGGCTAGCAGTCCACACGACGTGGGTGTTAAATTTTTATCACATCAGCCGCGTCTCAGAAGAGCTGGAACTTGGAGCAGCGCCCACTCTTGTAATGCAAGTGTGTGCCTTTCTTGCCCCAGATGACCTTCCTTACGAATTGATCAACGAGGAACTGAACAAAGAGGGCAGTTCTACAGAGGATGGCGGTTTGTGGGATCAGGCTGAGATAGTGGCCCTTCTTACTAAGTTTTCCCTGTTTCAAAGATATGGGACAAATTCATTCAGTGTTCATCGTCTAGTACAAGAAGTGATCCGAGGCCAGCTGGAGAACGAACAAAGTGAGTTGAATGTTCTTTCTTGTGCAGTGCGCGTCCTTCACCACGCGCTGACAAATACACGCTCACCGGCGGAAGTGTGCGAAAATTTTGCTGGAGATGCTGTGTTTAGTGTCGAGAATCCCCCTTCGTTGCATCTTTGGGGTAGGTTAGCCTCGCATGCCACCTTTTTGCAGGAGCATTTGCTCGGATTCTCAGCAAAACATACAGAATCGTCCCATACCTTGCTGTATACAGCAGAAGTCATGCGTGTGTTTAACGAAGCAGGGACCTTTTTCAGTGTGTCCCAAGAGAAAGTCAAAGCTCAAGAAATGCAGCAATTGAAACTGGACGTGCTAGTGAACCTTCAGCAGTCCACACTAGAGGATAATTCTGAGATGCCGCATTACTTTGTTGACATTCCTTTAAAAGAGAGGGACTACAAACTGATATCTCACTGTATGAGGCAACCTCCAGCTGAATGCGATGCCTTGGATGAGGCAGACACTTCTCAAAGGGAAAGAGAAGACGAAAGTAACCAGCTCAGAGAAAAGGGAAATCTTGCAGTAAAAGAGAGAAAGTTTAAAGAGGCATTAGAGCTTTATTCCAGTGCCATTGGTTTGTCAGCTAATGACTTTCGACTCTACTCTAACCGAGGTCTGTGCTATTTAAAGCTTGGTCAACCTCAGCAAGCTCTAGAAGACTGTGAAAAGTGCCTTTCTTTAAAGCCCAATTACAGCAAGGCATTGCAACGCAAGGCTTGGGCTCTCCAACAACTTGTTGAAAGTGGATCTACTCACCTAACAGGACAAAAGAGGGCAGCTCTTGCAGTAGCCGTTCACTTGGAGCCTAGTCTTTGCCAGGAGAAAATGTTTCGGAAAATATTTCCAGAATTAGATGCGCAGTACAGAATAATAGACAATGAAACACAGTTGACGTTTGCCCTGGTGGCGTCACAAGGGACAATGCTATTGAACGAGGGTGTCTTTAGTTTAAAGCGCTTTCTTGCCTTTACTGATCTCCAGATTGTAGGTCTTGGAAAAGGAGCCGTTTTAACTTGTACAGAAGGCTGTTTGGTTTACGGCGCCAAGTGCTATTTTGAGAATATCGTTTTCCCCAAAGGAAACATTGATCTAGTCTGCCAAGGCGAGAAGGCAGCCATTCACATGAGCCATTGTGAAATTTCAGGAGGATCTACAAGTTGCGAGGACTTTCCAGAGTGTAACGGAGGACCTGGATGCATAGCTGCCTCTCTAGGAAAGCCTGTTTGTGATCGCACTGGTAAATTTGGAGAACCAATCGTCTCTGGTTTCGGTGGTTCTCCTGGAGTCCATATCGCTAAAGGGAGCTTTGGACTTATTGAAGACTGTGTTATTCATGACTGTGGAGGTGGAGGCGCTCTTGTTACTGAGGAAGGTTCCCGCTTGGTTATTAGAAAATGTGAGGTGTACAAGAATCACCAATCCGGTTTAGAAGCAAGAGAGGGTGGAGAGCTTGTAGCGTCTGAGAACAGGGTATTTAACAACGGTTATCATGGTGTATTATTTGGCCCGCATGCAGGAGAATGTGATATCAATCATAATAAAATCTTCGAAAATGCACGAGAGGGGATCCTTGCCTGGAAAAACAAGAACAAGATAGTCATATGTAACAATGATGTTCACCACAACAGACCCTTTGGTCTTTCCCTGGATGAAAACTCTCGCCTCTTGATCAGCAATAACAAAATATTCGAGAATGGATTCTGGGGTATCTACGCCAAAACGCGAACATCAGCAAAAATAATAGGAAATGTCATTTCTGGGAACAAATGTGGTGGCATTAGAATTGCTATTAATTATTCCGGACGAATCTATCTAGAATCAAACATCGTTCGAAACCACAGTGGTCCGTGGCTAGATTACGTTAAGTTTACCAAAAGTATTCCTGTTGATGAAAGGTTATTATCTTCTGATATATTGATGGGTCCTGTGAATCTTCCACAAGGGGAAAAAGCCGAGATTTATTCTAGACCTCCCATTCTCAGCAAAAACAAAACTTTCAACAACGAGGAAGGTATTTGTCATCCTAAGGAAGTGGTTCAGCGAGTTTACAGTGGTTGCACGTTTTGTCGTCGTTCAAGAGATGAAGATAGGCGCCTCATGAAGTGTCCTTCCTGTCACATTGCATCGTATTGCTGCGAAGAATGCCGGCGAAAACACTGGCCCACACACAAGACATTATGTACTGCCTTGAGAAGACGTTATTCTGTATCTGTAAAGATTACTCCAAGAGTCCACGATTCCCTATTTGATACTCTCTTGAAAGGTCTTGGGAAAGGCCTTAAGAACAAAAGAAACAGTCGCCAGAGGTTCATTGTACAGATTCGAACCTGTCAACTGAATAGCCATCCATTACAGCTGCTGGGTGTTCACGACCAAAGTTTCATCGTTGATTGTAAGATTCAAAGCCCTGAAATCTTCAGTGTCATAATGGAATGTGGTGTTCTTGGAGATACAGAGAAAGGCACAAGCAAGAGAGCTTTTTTCTGGGCAATGATTGTCAAAGGGGGAGAGGAGTTGACCATTTTTCTTGATAATTTGGCTCCTTATCAAGAATGGTAATTATTTTCAGAGGAAAACACTATGTTAGACAGTTGGTTTATGTTTTCCAAATAAAAGAAGGTGGACCTTGTTGCAGAACAGCAAACAAGAGTTGCGTCCAAGCCGCACGTCATGACAGTCCCAGATTTCAGAGGTGCAATCACCGAGAGGAAGGGGTGTTCCGGGAAAGGAAGAGGCCGACCAAAATCGTAGAGCTGCGATAGTGCCCTTCGAACGCAAGTTATTCCTAGACGAGTCGACTGGATGGACGAAACAAACAGCAAAACGAAAGTTGACTGGTGATGGTGTTGGACCCACCAGTTGCACCGAAAGCTCCATTAGAAAGTCACACTCACATTTGAAGTGTTTATTTGTAGTCATATTCAAACAGTATTGCCATAAACAACGAAAGTTGTGACAAGCAGTTGTCCTGTGAAATCAAGAAAGCCGTTGCTATATAAGTTGGCGTAATCATTGTGAAAAAAAAAACGAAATTCTATTTGTCCCGCCGAATGACTTTTTTCTACTGTCGTTGCTATGTGCCAGCACTCCGGTTCCAACGACTTCATGCATTCTATTCTTTTAATCACTGTACTCGAGCTGCACAAACAACCCCTATAGGGCTGGAAATACAGTTTTTCTTGAAAGGACACGTCTGACTAAGTCACAAAACAAACATGTGGTCGGACATGATATTACGTTGAAGCGAACTAATTCGCTTATGGCATCAACGTCAGTATAATGCAAAACAATTAAAATGTGTTTAAGGTGGGTTTTTGTTTACCAGCAAAGTGATAGTCACTGGTACTAAAAACTCTTTCCCCAACATTGCGTCCCACCACATTTTACCGGAAAAAATTGGTTGGCTATTTTCGGAAAAACGAGTGTCACTTATCTGCTTTTAGCCTGGATAAAAACGTTCGGACGCGGTAAGGTTATTAGCACTGTATATAGGAAACACCAGGTTGTAACTGCAATGCTTTGCCTTTATACAATTGCAACCCAGTGCAATGCAACCTAATGGAGGACGCAGGAGCTTCAGTGACATTAAGCCTAAAATGGCATGAAAACAGGATTAACTGGTAGAACCTGTACTTAAATACCGTGATAAAAACTGAACCAGAAGCATATAACTTTCCTGGTCAACAGATAACCATGGGAATGCCTAAAAGTGCTGTCACTTTTGAATGTTTTGTTGGCATTGCTTAAAGATTTCTACCTTATTCCGTTCACGCTTGACATAAAGTATTAAATTCCACGCCTCGTTAGTGATATCATACTTCTGAAAACTCCATCCATTGTTATAGTTAGGTAGCAAGTACTTTTTGTGCAGGGAAATGCAGCTCCAGTAATTGATTGAGCAGTAGTCTCTGTGCAGATGTTTCTAATTTACATAATATAAATGTATTGACGTAGTGTCAAGTCACCATTCTGCTGATGCTGATTGGATTATTAGACTCTAACAGAGCTCGGGTACTTAGGCGAGGATTCGTCTCATAGAGAGTACTAGATGGGGTAAGGGAAAACTCCCAGATTAGCATGACAAATAAAAGGTTTACAGTAATACAAGTTTATTACGTTTTAAGACAATCAATGCAAGCGATTCGGTTTTGTTATTGCTTACCATGACCACGACCGCTACCGAATCGTTCAACAGAAAGCCCTTCTACTGTTTGATCATATCAAATAATCAAATTCGAAATGTAGGATTTAAAGTTTTAGTTGCTAGCACGGTTTTACTAACTAGGCATTTCCCGTTCCGAGTGCAGATGTAGTTTTGGACAACTGCAATCGGACGCCTTAGCTACACCATCTCCTCATGGGTGGTGCCTGAACAAATTCAGGTTTTGCACGCTTAAAACAATTAGCAACCATCTCCTTTTTGTAGGTAAGTGAAAAGCTTCAAGTGGACAAATCGGAGCTCTCAACAAATTAGAAGAAACAATATTTTCATCCTCCATGGATGAGAAACGGTTAGGTTGGCTGGAATGAAAAACCCGGAAAGAAAAAAAAAAGGGTTTTTTTCTCTTCCAGCTCATTTTGAAATTGCATTGACAGAATCGAAAATAGTATGTGTCACTTATTTTATTTCTTATCAAAATAAGCGTTTTTAGTGTTTTCGATCGTTTTGTATTCTTGAAGCTTGTTTAAACTAATTTGATTAATTCTTGACTTTCAGTAGTGTGAACATTTACCTCGGATTTAATTATTACTATTTTACGTTTTATTTTCATTTTTATTTACAATAAACGTCTACAAAAAGTGTTCCACATCTACTGTTACCCTTGTTCAATCCTCAATGAACTCATGCTCAGCTTTCTTCTCGGCGCCAAGACAACATCTGCGCAGATTCCCGACAAGTCAGAGAAACACTTGTCTCCATGATCACACAAGACTAACAAACTACTGAAATGGCACTTAACAGAATATTCAAGAGTTATTTCAATAATGGAAATGTCAGAGTTTCAGCGTCCTACGAATATAACATCTCTCATCACTCTTTGCCATTAAGGCAACAGTATTTGCAGGCTAGTGTTCAAGTTATTTTCTAACAAGCAAGACTCCACTTCTTATCACAAGGTTACCATCTTCTCTTTGAGTGGTAGTTTGTGTTTTTCTTTCTTACAGCAATTATCAAACTAGCCGTTTTTACTTTTACTGATAATCGTCGCTCTTACAAGCTTCAACTTACGAAAACAAACCACAAAGCGAGATGCAGGCAATGTGTCTAAATTTGTATCTAATTGGTGAAGTAGCTGGGGGAATGGCAAAACAAGCCAGGGAAAACTTATTTAAGGTTGTCAATTACAATTTTAAACACCGGATAGTTTGATAGACAAACAAGGCAATAGTATTGCTGCAATTACAATCTCCATTTCTCCATCTCTATCAAAAGTTAGAGAAAGCCCTATTGATGACCGATACAACCATTTAGAAGCACACGACACTCCCCAGAATAAAATTCAATTACTACTCTTTGTCTTGTGACCTCTGAAGGTATTGCAAGTGGCTTTGTGATTCTCCCAGTCTGCTATTTGGCAGTCTCTGCAAATGGTGAGAAGGGTAGCAGTGTTACTTGAAAATGGGACCAAATTTTTTAAGCTGGCCTTATATAGTTTCATAAAACAACTGTCTTGAAGTCCGCTGTTCACGGAGAAGCGCATGCGCGAGCGGAACGGCTCAAAAATAAATTGTACGGGTCGACACTAAATTCGAACTAAGCTTATGGTGGAAAAGTCCGTTGAAATCGCGCCCTTATTTTGCACATCCGCTCTTCGCTTTCCACTTTTTGTAGTCTTTATTTCCTGTTGTAAATATTAGTTCGATTTTTATAATGTTGAAAGTGATTTAGCAGCCGAAATCGGCATTTTAGTCAATGGATGGTCAGAAGAGACGTCGTGGTTAACTGACGACGGGACGGCAGAACACAATACCTGACAATACATTCACGAGATTGAAGAATCCTTGAGTCTTACGAACCAGCATTTTAACTGTTGCAGAATTAACAAATGGAAAATCGTTAAGAACTACAAACAGACCATCACAAGAAGGTCAAACAATAACCTTTGTCCGAATTGCTCCTAGAGATCTATCAGTTGGATGCTAGTAGTTCGCCATAAGACAACAGAGGTGCAATGTTTGAACTGCAAGAATTCTATTTCTATTTTAACCACAACCACGAAAGTGGAGTTAAAACGACAGCGCCAGAAGCTGTAGCTTCTTTATGATCAAAAGGAATCTTGCAATTAACCTGAGCGCAAAAACCTAACTAGTTGCCAAAGAACTAGCACACACAGAGGCACAAAGATTTCAAACGGCTCTAAGAACATCAAACACTCCAAACAGTATCACAGCTTGAGGTTTCTCACGGATCAATAGGTCAACCACGCAATTTACCGGCACAATTTCGCTGTGTCGCCTTCAAATCATTTGATCAAAGGGACAAAGCTGTTACGATTGTACGTGAGCCAGCTCTATTTTGAAAGCTGGAATAACTTCAACAACTAGCGGCAGTCATGCTTGGCCTGTCATTTCATATACTATCGACAACAAGTTATAACAATTTACCGCCGTATCCCGCCACGCCAGAGTTGTGAACGCGCTTCTAATTGGTCTAAAAATAATTATCTTGACAGCGCTTAAGTCATCGCTCGCACATGCGCTGAACCGTGAAACTCCGCCTTTAAGTATTGTTAAAATACAAAAGCCTGTTATTAAGAAACAATTAGATTCATCTTGAATCTCACGTTATGTGACGTTTTGTCTCATCTGGAGACAATGCTAAAACTCAGGTCTGGTTCCCCGTTAAGCATACACGTCGTGAAGAGTGCCCTTTGAGCTTCATGCAATAAACAACAACAAAAACAGAAAACAAGTTAATCATACGCATGTTTTAATTTTTTACTTACTTGCTGCAGTATTTTTGGTTCCCACAGCCAGTGCAGGTTTTCAAGTCATTTTCCTTGACCTCCTTGATGCAAGCTCTGTTACCACACCTAGCCTCTTCCTGTCTGTTGGGGAGTAGTTGGTAAAAAGGAGACATACAATCCTTAAATGGAAGGGAAACGGGGTCAAAGAAAGGGAGTCTCTTTTCTTCTGCATCCTGGCCAAGTTCATAATATTTTCTGAATTCAGCCACATTTTGACCCAGTAAAGAAGACTGTGCAAGGTAATAATAAACATGTGGGTATGATTTGTGGCATGGCGGGGCCTCCTTTAGATACTCCTCTAACACTTTTACAGCAGTTCCTCTCAGTTTTTCAGTGGTCCAAGAAGCATGTTGGAAAATTACTCTATCACTTGCTTTGGGAGGATCAAGTATTGATTCCATTGGCACACTTTGGGTTGATTCTTTATATTTAGTGACCAATTTGGCCCAATAGAGTAACATTAATGAACACCCAAGGCCCCCTTTAGATGCAAAGTAAGAAGGGCAGAACTTAAGGGAATTCTCGTAAGCTTCAGCTGCCAGATAGTAGTAATTTCCAGTGAAATAGATTGTCCCTAAGAAATAATACAGAACATGAAGCCAGCTGCTGTAGTTGTCCTCAAACTTGAAGGGATCGTCAGGTGGTAAACTGTTAGGTTCAGCTTTTTCTATAAAATGAATTAAGTTTTCTAGGCACATCACTTTTTGCATGTCGACTCGAAAACCTTCCTCAGAAATTTTTTCTTTAGACGTTTGTGTGGCAAGTAAGACAACAAGGCCTTCGAAAAAACTGGGATTCTTTTGCAAGTTTTTCTCACACAGTTGAAAGATCAGGGGCAATAGAAAACCTTCTGCAGGAAATGCCGGAAGTATACAATTCTCTGTCAAGTACCCACGAGCTATAAGAGAAATTCCCCTCTCGTCGGTAAAGTTGCTCTTGTGAAGAATTTCAAAGCCTTCTTTCACCAGTTTGAAGGCTTGGAGGTATATTCTTGCTGTTGGTGACCAATCAAACTGACAGAGCATTTCTTCTGAAAAAGCAACTGGTTGAGAAATCACAAATGGGTGTAGATTTCCCGCAGATCTTTGACTCAGTTTTTCCTTCAAGATATCTAGTGACTGAACCAGAGCCTCTGTATTGACACCCCATGGAGAATGATGCAATTCATCACTATGTCTACATTGTTCAAGAAGCTGAAAAAGAAAAAAAACGTATATGTTGCCACTTCCCAGGTTTGAGACAGCACAGAAATGGCTGCAGACAACTATTAATAGAATGAAAGTGGCTTGCTTTTTACCAGACCAGTCAAAGACCAAGGTAATTAAGATTTCACATGAAGGGGTAACTGCAAAAGATACCAAGGTTCTTGAAATGGGGTTGGGTTTTTAAGGGAGCAATGTCATGGTGATTTTCCTTTTTTTTTTGTTTAAAAAAATTGCTAAGTGTTTAGTTAAGGATCTTCCCCATACAAGGATTGTTTTTCAACTGCCAACAAAATGATATCAAGTTAATTTTCAAAGGAAAAATGAGAGTCAGACAATCAACTTTTTCTGATTCTACCTAAGTCATCCAAGAGGAGAATGGAAAATGTTGGCCCACTTCAAGTTGGAATCCTTTTCCATCCTGGTCATTCGTAGCCAAACACACTTATTGACAGCTTCTGTGCACAAAATAGCCATTTTTACCAAATCACCTGGGTGGAGAGAGACAATGTGGGGTAAAGTTTCTTGTCTTAGGAAACAACTATTTTAGGCTTTAATTGATGCAAATGTGTTTTTGATTTTCACAATAATACTAAAAGTAGATGTCACAACCTCTAATACCCAACAAAATGTCAAAGAGCAATGAACCTTAAGGGGGGAATGGTGGGAAAGGGGTCCAGATATGAACCCCTTGCCTGCAAAAAATACCCTACAACCTCCCCCCCCCCCCAAAAAAAAAAATTTCCCTATACCCCTCTACAATAATTACCTGGATAGGAAACTAATGAATTCTCACCCTATGCCATACCTTCATCTTTCCTCCCCGATCTTCTCAGTGCGACAGCAGTTACCGTTCATTTGCAACCCTTACACTATTGAGCAAACAGTTCTATCACATCTCAAGAACATTTTAAATCCTGTGCATTTGAAACTTGTGGTCTAGGTTACCAAATATAAGTTTTGTTTTCCTAACCACATATAAAACACACACAAAAATAGTTTGGTGTGCATGTATATTTTTGTGGTCATTCATGCATTGTGGGGGTGCAGTGGTGTAGCTGTTACCACGTTGGAGTTCAGATCTGAAGGTCGGTGGTTCGACGTCCAGTCCCTGCCATGGTGTTGTTTCCTTAGACATAGACTTTACCCCACATTGTCTCTCCACCCAGGTGTATAAAATGGGTACCACCGAAATGCTGCTGGGGGAAGCCCTTTGATGGACTAGCATCCCATCCAGGGGGGAGTAGCAATACTCTCAGGACAAAGAATTTATTACAGAACTATTGGACTTTGGAACAATTTAGATCCCTTTTTAAAATCAAGCTGTTCAGTTCAAGTTTTTAAATGTATCTTAAAGAATAAGCTTTTAGACAATTTTGTAAATACTCCCTAAATTTTATTTATTTTTAGTATTTTGGTGACTACAAAGTTTAGATAATGTTGTAAATGTTTCTTAAATTTGATTAATTTTGATTGTATAGTTATTAGTAACTTAGTAATTTAAGTAATTGTTCCTGAAAAGCCCCACTGGGGAGGTAACAATAAAGTATGTATGTATGTATGTATGTAACTGTGTTAAGCTCGGGGTGTGTGGGCCTCCTTGGCTCATGTGTGACTTTACCATGCATGCAAATGGCCACTGAGGAACCAGACAAAATTTGCCTTTATAAATTTAAAGGATAGGAATATATTGCATCACTTTGCATTTACTGAGCAATAGTTGTACGTGCCCTGAAGAAGAAGGATAACTTTTAATGGATTGGCTAATTTAAGATTTCAGGGGCTTTTTTTGGCATGATCCTGTTCGTGAGAATATAAAGCCATGGGGGGGTCACATTGCAAAATGATTGTTTTTGAATGTTTCCCACCTGGAGATTTAAAACTCCATTGCAAATGAGGATTTTTAAGAATTCCCAGTTTTGACTCAAAGAGTGACTTAACAGGGGCCACCTGAAATGTGTTCTGGTACTGATGTTCAATATATCATTGTTTGTGGAAACAACTGAGAACTACAGAGTAAATTTACCCATAGCTTTCAGCAATGAGGCAGAGATGATTAACATTCACCAAAACCACAGTTTGGTCTAGACTTTTTTGCTCTGAGGCTAGCATGTTATTGTTAACTGCTGTAAAAGTAGCTATATAGAGAAAATCTGCCAATTAATAGCACATCATGTGACAGTAGTTACAACAAAGCTATTTATATGCAATAGTGATTAGAATTGTAAATGAACATGTGTATAAGCAAGAATGACAAGAAAAAAGCGTGATTATGTGGAATCTAAACATACAATTTTAAATTTTAGATTCCACATAATCACGCTTTTTTCTTGTCATTCTTGCTTATACATGTTCATTTACAATTCTAATCACTATTGCATATAAATAGCTCTGTTGTAACTTTTTCCTTCAACTGAGGATGGCATCAGGGATGCCGAAACATGTCTTTAAAACTTAAAAGTGTTGTGTCATTTTTTAAAATATTAACTTGTTTCCTGCTACCAAGACCTTTTGGCTATATTGAATTAACTTTGCATTCAACTCTTTAAGGTGGTCCATTCAAACATTGTACTTAACATGTGCCAAACCTAATGCAAATTTACTTATTTGCATTAGGTTCAGCACATGTACAGTTCGACGTTTGAACTAGGCCTTACAAGAACTACCTACAAGGTAGACACCTATGTAAAGCAGTTGGCTAGACCTGGTCCTAGGGGTGTAAACCTTTGAGAGAGTTGACTGTAATCTCTAGGATATTTCAGATGCTATATTTAACAGGGTAGAGTGAATAACAAGAAGACCCTGTGGATGAAGTTGGTTTACTTAACACTGAGTATATAAGCCTATACGAAGCGCTACAACACACCCGTTTTGCTCTGACGTCACCATTAGCAGAAGCTTTTCTCAACCATCTCCTTGCCTTTGCAACATCTTTGATTTGTTCGCAACTTCCGGCCAAGTATATTTGTCCTAGCGTGAGCTGTGCTTCAGTATCTCCCAGTTCAGCCGCCCTGGTCAAATAATAAACAGCCTTAGTCGGTTGTGGACGGCCCTCAGGGCAATCCCCTTCAAGGTAGTACTTGTACAAACACATCAGAGCCCTGTGTTTTGTGTCGACGTTTCCCAGTTTTGTCATTGTTCCAGCACAGAGTCTACCCAATACTCCCAAATCTGAACTAACATCTACCACTTCTTCACCAGCGGCTTTTTTGTACCACTTAAACGCTTCCTTGAGGTCTTCATTCACGACTCCTTCGACTCCACAGCGATACATTTCAGCTAGATTGAGTTGAGACGTCGTGCTTCCCAGTCTCGCGGCTCTGTGATACATTTCATACGCCTTTTGATGATATAATTCTGTGCCTTTGCGATCTAGCAATTCTCCAAGTTTTTCAAGGATGAACGGAGACTCGTACCCCTTTTCTACAGCAGCGTTCAGCCATCCAATTGCTTTATCGGTGTCCTTCGGCAGCTCGTCGCCTAAACCCCCGGAATAAGCCATCCCAAGGTCTGCTTGGGCAACAATTTCGCCATTTTTGGCTTTAGCGATTAAATTTTCGATTGATCCATGTGTTTCTAAGCAGTACTTTTTGAAATTAAGATCAGTCGGGGCAGGAAAATTCATGATGAAACTAAAATGGCCGAAACCGGAAGGAGACTGGGAGCAAAATATCTCTCTTTCCCAGCCCTACTATACTGGGTACCAGTAATATAATTAGCGTTGACCAGGGTTGACGCCCGCAGAAGAGGCTGGCAACTGATCATGAGAAGTCTCCCCTGGTGGCGTATTAGGATGATTTTTCAGCCTGATTTTCGGGCTAGGGGACACTGCTTTATCGGTTGCACAGTGATTGTTGAATTTTCTTAGTTAACAATGGCACCTATAAATAATGAAGGGTTCAATTCTACCTGTTACCATCCCCCCCCGGGCACACCCCCGGGGATTTGCAATTTTTTCTTAGGGACGGACCATTAGAAAAGTGATGGGGGGAGTGGGGAAAAAACCAAAAAAAAATTCATGCAAGGGAAAATGTCCAAAAAAAAATTCATGCAAGGGAAAATGTCTGAAAAAAAAATTCATACACAAGATGGGCCTCATTTTGATATGAAACCACAATTCGTTCTGCCAAAGTGCTCAAGTAGTGTCTCCAGTGTTTTAAACATTGGAAATTTTCCGGGGCTCTGCCAGGATGCTATAAAATATTGTTTTCATAATTAATAGGATAAGCCGCTCATTTTGAACTTCCCATCAAAAATCTAAAGCGCCTTCGACAGACATGAAACATGGTTAAGTTTATGCCTGCTCTGAAGCAAAGATGACGTAAGCATTGATCTTTACGACAGTGACCACTTCAGTGTTGCGGGATAAAATCGATCCTCAATGTCTCATTGTTTCCCCAAGAGGGGTTACTCGAACTCCCTTACATAAGCAGGAACCCATGTGACATATTAAAGCTAGATAGGTATGTGCGGCCCCAAAGGGTATGGTTTTCGCGCCTTTTTGGTCTGAAATGCAATTAACATTTTCACCACTTTGCCCTGAAAAAGGGAACGGATTGTACGTTCTTGTCTGGAATTGGGTAGGGTATTTTAAAAGAAGCTACTTTTTTAGTATAAGTATCATCCCTTGAGAAGTGCGTTTTGATTAATATCGGTTTGGAAATACAGTATCGAATTCTGATAGGGTAGGGAAAATCGCATATTTTGTTCTGAAATGGGGTAAGAGTTTCAAGAAGTGCACCGCACACTGACAATCCTAAGGGTTGTTTCACAGTTTGAGGGCGCAGCGGTCTTGTTCGCAAGGAGTCAGATCAATAGACGTGATCCCTCCGAGTCCCCGTTCCCAGGGAAGAGCAGCCCCCTACCCCCCAAACACCCCCCACCGTCGTTCTCTTGCACTGTTGTTTATTAATAGGAGGGCATTATCGGGGGGGGGGCTGTATCAGTAAGTAGGGGGCTGGAATGACTACGATGGATTGTGGGAGAGGAACAGAAAAGGGCAAGGACTAAGGAAGTGCACTGGAAAAGCCTTCCACTCCCAGTGGCTTCCTACTCTCCCGCTGTGTCTATATCCTCAAAAAGCTGTTACATTAAATTATAACCCTTAAGGCGGGGGTAAACCTGAATTTTCGTGAAAAATGTGATTTTTTGCTTTTCCTGGAAAACTACCCTTGAGGTATTAAAGTTAACTTTTGGAAACTTTTTTTTGTGAGAAATTGACTTTTTCTGCCTTAACGAGCGATTTTAAAATTCCCGCCTCTGTCCACTGATTTGGTTTCCATGGCAACGACAAACGCATTTCTTTGTTTATCAGTTGATTACAACGTTTTCCTCTGTGTTCCATTGCAAAACAGCGTCACCATCGACTCAGGACAATTCATTGAATCTTACTTGACGTAGTTAACGGGAAAAAAGATCACTATGGGATAGATTTCGTGAGCGATTCGATCGAAAGTGTAAACAGAGATTCTTCATCGTGTTCATCACCGTAAAATTCACCAAGAATGGCCGGAAAGAAGACGAAAACGACCAACAAAAGAATAAGAAAAGGCAGACCACTTTTTGAACGGCAAAGATATGCTGTAAAACCACAGGAGCTTTAGCCTGTCGATGGTAAAATCACTGCTTCAACTCCAGGCACATCTCATGATTCTCAGCTATCTGACTCAGACTCAGTTGAACCCGTTGGCTCCTCGAGAAATAAACTCAAACGTGACAGCGAGGATCTTTTAGTAGAAAGCTCTAGTGATGAAGCACGCTCTCAAACGGCGGAATGCGAAGGATACAGATTGATAGATCTAAAGAATCTATCTTCCTCAGTCTCAAGTGCACACGTGTGTAAAGGAGGTGAGAATTTTCTATCTGTTGCATCATCCGTAATTCCCTTTGGTTTTACTTGGGAACTCTCAGCACTGGAGACAGTACGAAATTCTTTTTTCCTTGAAATCAATATCTGAGACTTGTTCTTAAACAGTTTTCGTTTTTTCTATGTAAGAGTTTGCATAAAATTTAATGTTGTAACAATAAGCAAATACTCTGTTTTATTTTGATGACATGCAGTTACATCTGTAAATGCAATTCATATGACTATTTCTCTTGTCCGTGTATGATTGTTTAATTTATGTTTATTTTGCCTAATCACTCTGTTTTTCTTTCTCAAGGGACCTTGACTTTGGAGGAAGATATGCATTCAAGACCAAGCTTTCTCCTCAATGTAGCTCCTGTTCTGAGTTCAGCCCTCTGCTAAACTCTTTCATACTACATCAACTCCCTAGCAGTCTAGACTACCACCCAATAGAGATAGGAAGTGGTTTTGAATGCCTTGCAGCATTTTGTGCTGTAATGAACATGCCTTGCCTCACTAGGTCTGCTTATTACAAACAAGTGGACAAGATCTAAGATGCCTTTGAAGATGAGGCATTGGAAAAGATGAAAAGAGCTGGGTAGAGACTTCGGCAGCTTGTGCGCACCCATCGTGAAGAAGCTCTGTGCGAAGCCGAAAGGGTGACATATGAGGCTGGAGGCTTTTAAATTGATTATAGAGACTGTTGTGGCCTAATACAAGAAATTAGGCCATAATTGAGCCTTAAAATTTGATGAAAATAAACTTTTTTATTTACCTGTAAGTTTAAAGCTCATTTTCTCATTATGCAATATTTTGTCCTTTGAGAAAAGATATCTTGGGAACGATTTATCAGATTGACCTGAAATTTTCAGGGGTTGTTGATCTGAATGGGTTTTGTGGTTTAAGCGTAGGATTTTTCCATATGATGAATGTGCTTGAAGTTATGGTTGAAAATACATGTTGGTTTCATGGGGCTAACTTAAGTTAACCATCATACCATGTCTTTTTAACATTTCAAAATTTCCTATGCTTAAAACACTAAGCAATTTGTCTGCTTTAAAATGATACAAAAACCATTCATTTCCAGCAAATCTAGGAGGAGTTATCTTTTCTCAAGTAACCACTGGTAGTACTCAGCAGGTGGTTCATTTAAATGTTTGGTGTCACGTTACAATTGGTGTTGGAACACAAAATAGATTTTTTTAAGAATCTTTGATCTATAAGCGTTACAGTGATATATAGTTTGCTATGGTTTCAATTAAAATCCTAGGTGTGAGAATTTTTCGAAAAATGCCCTGTTTTTCAGGTTTACCCCCGCCTTAACTTCCCAACAAAGGGTTAGAAGGTACCTGTATGTATTTTATATCAAAAGTTTTAAAGGCAAATTTATGAGCTACGTTTCTGAAAGAATTGTTTTTAAATTAAGGAAATAACAGTGTATGTACTGTATATTTTATAAATTAATCTTTCTAAACACCACTGTTTATATCAAATCATTTCATATGAATACGTCTTTTATAAAAATCCATACATGCATATCAGTAATATTACACAATTTTTCACTGTAAATCGCTATTTACTATTGAAACCTTCTTCAGTAAATTAAATTTTAAAGCGAACATTATTAAAAAGTGTTTATCATAAAATAAACTTAAAAATGTAAAGTAACGTAACAGTACAAGCTATGTATTAGTAAAACAAAGTTGCATTGTTTTTAATTAATTCAATAGCAAATTGTGCATCAGGAAAATATTTTCTCAAAAAAAAAATTCATGCATAGGGCTGTAGCCAAAAAAAAAATTCTTGCACAGGAAATGGGCCAAAAAAAATTCTGGCAAGCTAAAAATCCCCCACCCCAACCCCCATCACTTTTCTAATGGTCCGTCCCTTACTTGGCGGTCTATTCCCCACCCCCGTGCACACAGAAAGAGACAATTCCCCACCCCCGGGACACCTCATCGACCAAAATTGATTTCCGTACAATAGCACAACCTGCAACCAGACGTTTTGACAAGACGCTTTTCTAGAGGTTACTGAACGAAGGATATTTAATACATAGTATTAGAAAACATAGACACTACATTGAAGAAGAAAACTGAAGAAAAAAGTCTAACGGCACTGGCATTCTGCTGGCGAGTAAAGAAATGTTCTTCACCGCGTGTTTTATTAGCACAAGGGCAAAAGAGGTCCGGTGAGCAAATTGATGACAGCATTTTAAAGGAGTTTTTCTTAGCTTGTTTCACAAGAACACTGGACTGAGATCTCTGTTTAATATAAAGCCGTGCATCTGTTTCATACAAATACGCTGAAGAAATATTTCTATGTTTGTGATGAACGCCATCCATTCGAGTACGCATCAAACGCACTTTCGTTTAACAATATATAATAAACGTGCCTTTGAATACAGATTTTAATTTCGAGAGATTATTCTTCTCCAACCAGTCTGCTACAAATTCTAGAGATTTTCCCTGGAAACAGGCAGTCTTCTCTACGCAGTCCGGCACCATTGTGTCAAATGAGAAGTGATAAGCTAGTCACGTGTTTCACAAGAAAAACGAGAAGTTGTTTTCGATTTGCCCCGCCCCCCTACCCCCGGGACAAAACTGTTTCAAACAATTTCCCACGCCCGGACCCGAAGGGCTGGACTTGTCCCGGGGGTTGCCCGGGGGGGATGGTAACAGCTAAAATTGAACCATGCATAAGCACTTCACAATGGCGCGCCCAAGCCCGCCGGGGGCGCTCTCGGTCGCGTGCCAAATTTAATCTCAAGAAGTATAAACAAATGAAGCAATGCATTTCTCTGAATTTTGTTTCTTTAATATCTCCCATAGAGCCTGATTGCGAACCTTCAGGTGTATTTTGCAATGGAGTAGAGGTACTTGCTGTTAAGTTAAAGGGGTGGAGGGGGGGGGGGGGGGCGCATGGGTCAAGTAAGTTTCATGGAAAATTATGATCGTCCGGGTGAGTGTAGTCCTGAGGACTGTTTGTGATGACATTGACTGCCGTTTCGACAACCTGGTCTGAGCGGAAGTCATCATTGACTCTGACAGGGTGGAAAAAGGTTGGCAACCTTTTCCCGCCCTGCAGACTCTGAGATGATAATTTCCGCTCTGGTTGTCGAAACGTCCTCATAAACAGTCCTTCTCAGGACTACACTCATCTGGACGATCATAATTTACCGACTTATGATATGACTCCTGGGTTCAAACCATTAACCGTTTTCATTTTCTGTTCAAAAAAAGATAATTAAAACTGGACGTGCGTGTAAGAAATCCTCTAAGTTCGCGTTGGACGCGCGCATTTGCGCGATGCTTGTAACAAGTCCTCTCCTGTTAAAAGCCACAAGGAATCCTGGGATAGTAGTTGTGTGAAAGGAAAATGGCGGCAAGTGGTACGGGCGGTTTGACTGAAAGCGGGTAAGTCTAATTCCATTTTAACGGTGAGGTGTTTATCTACACGTTCCATAAAAAGACAAGAGATCATGATTTCGTATCTCAGCCACAAGATGGCTGCTGTAAAAGTGGAAGTTGTGGGCAAGAAATGAAAATATCCGAGACCGAAGGAAGCTTTATATACGAAGCTTTCATAACTTATTAGAATAGTTATCGAGCTCAAGCTTAGAGTTTTAGAGCAGTTTTCCATCTTCTAACACTAGTGGCAAGGGAATCATGTTCTTCTTTAATCCTAACTGAGCCGCCATTCTTTAGTTTGAACGTTTTCTAGAAAAGGTGCAGCAAAACATTTCCTTTTGTGATCATATAAACTGGAACCTGTGGTCAACCAGTGACTCAACTTACAGCTATACATGTAAGCTTACATACAGGCTACTTGAGGTTACTCGGTCGATTTCCTTTGTATTTCTCCTACAGGGTTTTTCTGCCATAGCCAAGTGTGCGATCTACATGTATAAAACATTATGCGAATCTAACCGGACGGGGTTAAAATAGTTATATATAGATGTCAATATTAATTTTTTACTAACCATACATGACGTGAAAGCATGTGTCTAAGAACTGCATGTGTTTTTAAATTAACAAAACAACTAATTACAATCCTTGTGACATGATAAGCTCAATGGATGCTGAAATTGAAAGTTTTATTATCATATACAGTACTGGCCAAAGGGATGGCAACATTACACGCGCGTTTCATGCATGTAAAGACGCCATATTGCACGCAATTTCCACGCAAAATACACGCAAATTACACGAGCAAAACACGCGTGTAAAAAAATACACACAAAGTGCGAGTAAAATCTACACGCAAAGTGCAAGTAAAATTAGCTAAAATTTACACGCAAAGGTTGGAGACAAGCTCATAAAGTGCGTGTATAGATAAACAACACAAGTTCAGTGTACATTGTTGGCAGGAATGTCTGAGGCTATTCGCGCTCTTGTCTAGTGAACGTAAATTTTATTTCTGTAACTTGAATTGAGCGTCCTAAATAATAACTTTAGACGCCACAACAGTTTTTATCAACACGAACAAGAAAGCAGAGAAAACATGACTATTTGGTGTCGAGGGTTGCGTCCCGAATGGAACGTAAACAACGAAGTGAAATTTTCAGAATTGAGATGGAACTTTAACAACGAAGCTAAAATTTTCAGAATTTGCCAGACTCAAACCTGCTGTCAAAAGGGAAACTATTGGTCGAAGGTCATAATGTTAGAGAGAGAGTTAGAGTAAAATAACAAGCATTTTTTCCAGGGATTATTTTAATAGTTCTCAGTGGACTAAATTTGCATACTGTTAGTCTCAAAATAAATTGCGCGAGCAATGTGGGTACAAATCGATCTTTTCTTTCGCGCACTTTATCCTTCGTTTTGAATTGAAATAGTAAATGAAGCTCATATTGAAACTCAAATTAAAAGACAACTGTAAAAGAATTTGTAAGAACTAGCGAATATCGTCCAACGACATAGCGAAAACAGTCCGAAGTTCAAAAGCGCATTACATTTGCATAGAGCGTGGAATCTGACCTTTTTAATGAGCGTCACACGGTACGTAACGCAACAAATCTACGTGTATCTTGATGAAAAAGGGACTAAAACCCCTTTTCTGGTATCTAGAGAATAGCATTTGCGCAAAACGATCAAAGAAATTTGTATTCGACACATGACCATGAATTACGAGTTTGATAAGATTTCAAAAGCAGCGACCGACAACTTGCCACGTTTATTTGCATAGCTTTGCAGCAGGTCTTCAAAGAAGTGACATCTCGCATTTCACAAAGCTTATAAAGATGATTGAAGCAGTAAAAATTATTACTCTTGAAGGCACAATTGGTGATAAAGATTTCCACGATGCGCCGAGAATTTCTCGGTTACTTTACTGTGAGCGAAGTTTCTCTTTTTCGTATAAGCGGCACCAATTTCACGCATGGTTTCAAAACAGTACATGTCTGTAAGAATTTTACCCTGATTGAGAAATGGTCAACCTTAGAATGTTTTCTGCTCTCCAAAGAAGTTCCCGTTCTTTGTTGTTTTGTAAATGTGCGGACTGTCAACAAAACAGATTGCAAATTTAAGTTTCTAATTTAAGACTGCGGTTTATTCTGGGAAGGAACTGATTTAGAAGTTTTCGCGTTCTTGCATTCAACACCGCACAGATTCGAAATTCGTTTTGTCAACTTGTTCACATTTCAAACCGAAGACAGCGAATTTGTTCAGCATATGGCCTCAGTAAATTTTAAAACACCTCACAAAATAATCATGTTAAGCCAAGTTAAACTGGATTGTCTTCTTTTCTCTTGCAATAACTTGTTTCACTTTACTGTTGATTGTGACAGCTGTTCGCTTCCTCGAATAATTTTGCTTGCTGTCCTTGCTGCCCGACAATCCAGAGGGACTTCTTGAAGTCTACTGTGGCACCTCTACTTTCCTTTGTAAAGAAATACACGCACTTTGCGTGTATGAATAACAAAAGGTTTCCTCCCTTGCCAAAATACACGCAATTCACGTGTAATTGAGGTGCGTGTAATAGCTCGTGTAAAATTTTACTCGCGTGTTTCTTGCGTGTATTTTGCGCGTAAATCCGCCATGTTGCACGCCTTTTACGCGCATGTAAGTGCTGCGATCCCTTTGGCCAGTACTGTATATCATATGTAGTTTCCCTACTGTGACTGTAAAGTTCCAAAAGTGATCACCCTAATAAATTTTGGATTTAGCAACATTTTTTTTATCAATACTGTAAATTGGTTGGGTTGCTACTCTATGGATTTTAAATTTCTTGAGCTAATGGAAGCGAATGTGGCGACCACAAAACGGAAAAAGTTGTAATAAAATAATTTCTATTTTGTCCTGAAAGAACCTTTCTTTCTTACAATGTATATTGGTGGGACTGGCAGAAATTTGAACATACAGCTGACTGAACACAAATGAGCCGATTACTATTCCAGGATTCCTCGTGCTATACAAATTTTCCTGCACCATTGTAATGCCTGTTACGTTGGTGAGACAACCCGACACTTTTCCACACGTGTTCCTGAGCACCTGACTACAGATAGGGCTTCTCACATATTTAAGCACTTGTAAAACTCTGAAAAATGCTGCACTTTATGTTCTGTTAATTTTAGATTCTGTTACATGTAGCACCAGTTTTCAACTTAAGATAAAAGAAGTAATCTATATCCACTGGGAACAGCCTACTTTGAATCAGTAACTACATCATGTTAATTTAAGACTTTCTTGATAGTTCTCATGTTATAATAATAGATTAATAATAAACTTATTAATACCTCCCAAAAGGGCTTTTCAGGTATTAAGTACAATGATAATAGTGGGAAGCTAAAAAAGGTAAATAGTTAAATGCAAAAAAAGAATGGTAACAATCTTTGTAAAATTCATCATATAAAATGTTTCTAAAAGAAATTTTGCAGTACAACGAATTCAACTGGGGCCACCCGACGTTTTTCTGCCAATCACAAGGCGAGTTCAGAACAAAAGAATCGGGGTTGCGGTTTCTTTCACACCAATCACAGTAGGGGTAAAATTGAGCGGGAATCGATGCGAAGGGCTAAGTGAACGTGCACCTCAACGCTTACTTTTATGGCAAAATAGTGTTTATTTCAGTCAACGGCGAGCCAAGCAAACGGCAAAGGAAACAATTATTTACCGACTACAACAAATGCAGCACAAAATATATTTACCGAATGACTGCCCGGATTAAAGACGACTGAAATGGGTTCAACGCAAATATGTTTACCCAATGCTGAGGACGAAATGGGCTAAACACGAATGTTGACCGAATGACAGCTGGGAATGTTAAAGACAAAATGGATTCAGTGCAATTATGTATTATCGGAGGACGGCAGGGAATTTTAAAGACGAAACGGACTGAATGACAGACACGTCCACAACAAAATATTCTAACTTTGATCGTAACACAAGAGAGTTGAGAAAATGTGTAATTAAACCGTAAGGCTAAGAATAATTCTGTTCGAATTTATGTGACAGGTTGAAAACTTATTAGCCTCGAAATATTTTTGCTGATCAAGAAACTGCGTTTTGTCGACTGTCATCATGTTGTTACAGTTCAGTGATTTCCAATTAGTGGATTACGGAAGTCTCACATAGAAATTTTGGTCTTCGAGATATTTATTTTATTTTGTCCCTCTTTATTTCCCGTCATTCAGAAGTATTTTTGTGTTGAGTCTATTTTGTGCTCAACATTCTCGGCTTTCATTCAACAAAACACATTTGTGTCGGGTTTCATTTGTATTCAAAATTCTCGGCCGTGGTAAAACATATTTGCATTGAGTCCGTTTCGTCTTTAAAACTACCGGCCGCCAGTTGGTAAATAATTGTTTCCCTTGCCGTTTGCTTGCCTTACCGTTGACCTAAATAAACATCATTTTGCCATAAAAATAAGCGTTGAAGTGCACATTCGCTTAGCCCTTCGCATCGATTCCCGCTCAAACCAGAAGTAAAATTTTACCTCTACTGTGATTGGTCCAAAAGCAACCGCAACCGTGATTCTTTTGTTCTGAACTCGCCTTGTGATTGGCAGAAAAACTTTGGGTGGCCCTAGTTTAATTTGTTGCACTGTAAAATTATGTAGAGTGTCAATGCATTTCAAATGTGTTCTGGCAGATTGTTCTGCAGTCCCACTGCCCTGAGTAAAAAGGACACTGACCAGTGCCAGTTCTATACAAAGGAATTTCTACCATGTTCCTGTGCCTTGTTGCACGATTGTGGATTTCAGATCTTTGGGTAAATCTGCCAGACAAACACTGAGGTGCACAACCCTTAAGGCATTTGAACGCTGAGACAGTATCTCTATAACGCAGCGTATAGCACACTGGCAGCCAGTGAAGCTGCTGAAGGGATGGTGTAACATGGTCATACTTTCTTGTACCAGTGACAATACGTGGTGCGAAGTTCTGTATACATGCTTTGAAGCTTAGCGATGTTTCTTTTACAAGTGTTTGCCCAAACAGTTGAGCAGTAATACAGCTTAATGAATACGAGAACATTTATAGCCATTAGCAATGCTTGATCATTGAAAAATATCATTTTATTCAAACCAAGACCCTGTTGCAAGAAAACAACTCTGACATTTTTGCAGTGTCAGAGTCCTGGCTCAACTCAACTGTCAGTAATGCTAAATTAGAGATTGAAGACTTGTGTTATCATGTATTTCTTTTGTTATTTCGTTTAAGTTTATTGTTAGCAATGTCTAATTTAAAGTTACTTTAAATGTAACTTCGCACCATGAGCTGTATTCTGACGATGACAGGTGACTCTGTCAAAACATGTCAAGATTAAAGAATGTTGTTTTATACCTGAAAACTGTAACTTGCCTTCTGCTTGCAAGACCATTAACAGAACAAATAGTACATGTAAATTACTATTTTTTTCCTTTTTTAACAGTGAAGTGGTCCTTGACCTACAAAAGTTTCAAATACAACCCATGGATACTCTCAACACAGAACATCTACAGTTACTGATTCTGACAGCCAATCCTGGTGTTGGCAGTGAAAGTGTTGACCAGCCCTCATCTGAGGTGTACCCTGAGTCTTCACATGCCACTGTGCCATCCCTTGAAGATGAAACAGCAGCAGTTGCTGAAGAAGCAGGGATATTCATACAAGATAATAGTACCAATGCCCCTTTGTCAGATGTAAGGGCTGGTGATAATCCATCCAAAGCGTCTGTAAGTGACAAGCAGTATAAATGTCCACAGTGTGAAAAGTCCTTCTCTGGCCAATCAAGTCTCAGCCGGCACATTAAAACCCACAGCAATGAAAAGCCATTCAAGTGTGAGCCCTGCAACAAAGTTTTTTCCAGGTTGTCAAGCTTGAAGAGGCACCAAGGCTCTCATTCAGGCGAAAGGCCATTCAAATGTACAGTTTGTGGCTGGACATTTCTACAGAACTCGGATCTGAAGATCCACGAAAGAACACATACAGGAGAAAAGCCTTTCCCATGTGATCGTTGTGAAAGAGCATTTGGTTGCAAAAAGCGCCTGAAAGCCCACTACAGAAAACATACAGGAGAGAAACCCTACAAATGCCCACAGTGTGAGAAGAGCTTTTCAATGAGGAAAAATGTCATCCAACATATTCGAATACATACTGGTGAGAGACCTTTCACTTGTGAAGTGTGCAAGAACAAGTACCGCCATCAACACACACTTAAGAAGCATATGCAGCTTCATAAAGTCAAGTACGCCGCTCCATCAACAAGGTGAGCAGATGTTCTCTAGACCTGGCTCTAGAAAGGACAGGATAGAAAATACTCAAATAATTAGTCAGCAGTACAATTGCAGGCTTTTCAAAATGGCAGCCATTTTCAGTAAGAAAAACAAAACTTAAGGTTAGCCTTGGAGTTTGATAGTTAAAACTTCTTGTTGCATTTTGATGCAGCTGGATTCATTTTCTTTCTATATTTAGTTGGGAACAATTTTTGTTTAGCTGGAACAGGACAAAAATTGCACCAAACTCCAGTGAACATCCTAATAACAAGTTTTTGTGATTTTTGCGGTGACACATACATAAGACATGCACATTGCATTATTTAACATTGCCTCTTTAGAGTGGTAATGTGTGACGTGATCGCTTTCCTGTTTTCATGATTTTGTCATGAAAACTGATAAATCAAATTCTGATTACTGTCATTGGAAAAGGTAGAAGTACAACATTAATTTCATATCAACATGGACTTTTTATGTGTGGCTAGTTGGTTTTTAATAGTGTTCCAGATTTCCCAAACGAAGTTTCCAGTGTTGGCTCCAGCTCATTACTGTCCATGTGGACCTTATTTTCAATTCAGACTACCCTTACGACTACCTGCTGTTGCTTGAATCCCTGGCACTGAAAAATGTGTGATCCTGTTGTAACCCCTGGTGACAGGATATTGATATTGTGAAGAGAAGTTTGATGTTGAGGACTGTGCCTCCTATTCTATTTTTGCAAAGCTTATGACTATGGGGAAAAAGCAGATCTTAGCAAGGGTTTTTGAAATCTTAAAAGAAAAATGTGGGCAACTATGCAGTTTTCAGAGATAATTAAGTAACCATAATTCTAAAAAAGCTATAAAACAAAAAGAATGTATGGCAGTTTCATTCCAAATTTAATTTCAATTATCGCTGAAAAATGCATGGTTACCCCCAATTTTCGTTTTGGATTCTGATAGCCCTTGCTAAGATCTGCTTTTCCCACATAGTAATAAACCACACAAAAATACCTTTGTAGTAGTAGGCAAATTCCTTAAGAAACCCGAATAATTATATCAGACCAGACCTGAAATGCGCACAACATATGCGTAGTAACAAAAGGAGGCACTGCCCTTGATAAGTATTCTCTTGCCCTTGTTTTTAGTGATGCAGGGGATACAGAGGAAGCTGCTGTTTGGCCTCGCAAGAAAAAGAAACCGAATGCAGCAAAGAGCACAAGTAACTCCAGTGTCTCAAACCGGTATGTTTTATACATGTATTTCCCTTACTGTACCTGCGGTGTTTGTGTAACAGTGCTACATGTACATACTGTGGGATGAGGCAGTTTTGACTATGCAAGAGTAGGTTTTTGGCAAGTGTCTCAGCAGTTCTGCACATAATTGTAGCTGCCAATCAGCCTTGAAAACCTGCAGTCAATTCAATAAATCATTTACAAGTGTAATTAGCTATTGTTTCAGAGGTTGAGAACACTAGATACACTTGTAAATAACACTTTTAAATGTTTTATTAAATTGACCCCTGACTTTACAGTGTATGTATACTTAAGGTATTCCTGTAGGCTGAAGTGACCCTTTTCAAATCCGTTCACTTTTAAGTAGCTTTAAGTTTGTCACAAGATGAGTTTGTTCACAAATTTTCAGTTCAAGGGAATTTGTATTTAGCGAGATATAAGCAACTGACGTTCTGTCTCCAAGGAAAATTTTGCCAGAAAATTACCAAAGCAGACGGCTAAAAAATGTAATTGCGGTCTATGAAAACATCCCTGCGGCGCGCGAATTTGACATTTTGTGATCTCGAGTTTTGATTGCAAAATTATCACAAGTCACAGACTCTTCGCTTAATGCGCCTTATTCATGTTAGTTTAAGTGGAATATTACAAGTTACCTTTTTTTCGTGAAATACAACAGTATTTCGGCGGTAGAAGTGTGCTGAAATATAGTTTTCTTCTACAAAGACAGAGCAACGCAAGTTTTGTGTGTGACATTGAAATACTAGCCCTCGCCCAGAGTTATCGAAGACAACTTCTCATTACAGGTCACTGGAATCACAATCTTGTCCTTTGCAAAATACAACACGGTATTTAAAAATATCTGTGGAAGTTTCATTTTATCATAAGAGCAGGGATTCTTTGGTACTTCGTGGAATAATGCTGATACGAATAAATCTGTCAACATCGTGCTCCACGAGATTGGTTGCCAAGGAAAGGTGTCATTGTTTATGCTGGTGCTTCCGATTGGTTTCGCGGGAAAAGAAGCCCACCATAAAGGGAAAGAGGGACCAAAAAAAGGGCACTATATTGCGTTTTTCTGCTGGAAATCATGACTGAAGGGCTCAACAACATGGCTGCCGTGGAAAACAGTTTGGAGGAAAGCTGTAGACCGGTTTTCTTTCGATTCCAGCGCGATTTGGGCTAAAAAATACGAGTTTCATTAAAGGTGGGGATTTATATATTACAATATTTATTCTTTGATTCATCAGACGGACTTGAAACTTGCAGGACGTAAACTAGATACGTGTATGATGTTTTTTTTTGGCAGTACGTCAAATGTTGTCAAATATTAGTCCCGTGATGACTTCAAGAATTTTATAAACGAGCGAAATTGAATTTTGCTGCATAACATTTTCAATTTGCCTTTTCTGTGATGTACTGCCGCAAGATTTAAGGTTTCGGTGACATACATAGATTGGAAAAAGCTTTTTGAAGCTGAATGAATTCTCTTTGAGTTACATTAAAAATATGGAGAACCAAGAATATTTTGACCACACCCAAAAGTATCAGATTATAGGAATTCTTTACCTACTTTCAGAATAAAACTTTTTTAACAAATCTACTCATAATGTTGTACTGTCTGTGTTAACATGACCAAGTTTGAACAAATATTTCTACAGAATTGGGACAAGAATAAGTGGCAAAAATGTCCAAATTAGCCTCCAGGAATACCTTAAAGGTATTTTTACATAAAATGACTACACTGAAGTAACAAGGCCTTCATTAAGTTACAAAGTTATTTGCAGCTCTTTGTACATTACAGGACTTCAAATAACTTTATCTGCTAGAATCTGACACCCAGAGCAAGCAAATTTTCAAGACGGGCTAGCAAAACTGTCAATGTTTGTGCCTGAGGAGCTAGCGGGCTTCCTGGGTCGGGCATGTTTAATTCACATCTTGAAGAATACCACAAAATTTTAGAGGTTCCCAGCCATTCTACAAATTGTAGATGATAATAAACGTAATACTTTTACACTTAAAATTTGTGATGTAAATTTCTGCTCAATTAGCCTCCAGCAATCAAAACACAATGAATTTCTGTTGTACGATGGTTGTATCAATGCTCCTAGCATCTTTTGTAATTTGTCCATAAGAGAATGTTTGTGAAGATTGCTTGACTACACATTCTTTCTTTCTGGCTAGTTCATGTCGGAAGGGGGGAGAGTCAAGAAAGAAAAGGAATGTCGTTCACCTGATAAGCACCAGGTCTGATCAAATTCAAAAGAAAAAGAAAAAAATATGAAGTGAGGTGACTTTAAAAACCTTGATTGTTGGGTAAACAAAGCTTCTAAGAGAACAATTCTGCATTTATACAGACACAGTACATGTTATATTTATTGTTAAAACTTTCTTTGATTACAAGTGTAATGGAATAGGAAAATTACTGCAACACCTCATTAACGAATTTTGCCTACAGTGTGTACTACTATAAAATTGACATGCACTATACATGCAAATGCATTATTGGGCTACTTGACCGGGAAAGATTTGAGCTACATGTAGTAAATCTGTAACACTTACTAGCCATGGCTAGAAAGGTCTTAAAAATTTTTTCGAAAATCTTTAAATATTGCAATAATTACAAATTACAATTATTTAATTTTTTTTAACTTTTGGTTTAAACAGAAAGAAAGCAGGCAAAAAATCTGTGCAAAGCAAAGTAAACACTAACAGCAGTGCTGACGCTTCAAACAGGTGGGAGTCAGTTCAGTTCCAAATTAAATCTCTTGAATTTGTTATTAATTTTTATCTATCTATCAGTGCTTTTATGGAGTTTGGCAGCTCCGTATACAAGATTCTTAGAAATTCTCCTTTGAAGAGCAATTTTAAGTTTATACCTGTACGTGGGCTGGTCATTTACTGTAGTTTTATTCTTTTTTTACTGTACAGTGTATATATGCTACACAGAAAAGCCTTGCCAGGGAGTGCTTGGATAGTTATTTTAAAGCATGTACATGTTTTGGAGTTGAGATTAGCCTTGCAACAGCAACAACAACTTTCATGGCACTGAATTCTGTTTTTCTTTACAAAAATAGCAGCTGCAAGATCACAATCACATTTTGACAAGAACTCAATTGCCTTGCATTTTGTCATATTAAAAGACAAGAAAGCTCAGTGGGCATTTTAACCAGCTGTTCTGACCCACCCCACCCCTAGGTTAACAAAATGTTAGTGGGACTCAATATTACGAACCGGCGGTCCCCTTATGGCGATGACCAGTTACAAGTGAAAATCGGTAAAAGCCAACAAATGACAAGTGTCACAAGCTAGCACATTGTAAGATTTATAGCTCAAAACATGATCTCTGCCCTTTTGTTGTACACTTTGATCCACATCACCTGTCTATTCTGTGCTATTCTGTGCAAAACGGGTATCAGCTTGTTGTCTGAACAACTTACCAAATGCTTCTCAGGGAGGGGGGGGGGGGGAGTTTGTTAGGGTGGGGTGCAAATGACGGTGTGTTAAGGTATCAAGGTACCCCACAATTGACCACTTTTTCCAGAGCTATGTTTTGAAAACTGTCTTTCACAAAATGTGTTAGGAAAAAAGGTGATTTTTACACAAAGTTGTGGACAAGAAAATGTTTTGGCCATTAATTGTCTCTAATTATGCATTGAAAGTCACCTGTCTACATACCGGTAACTGAAATTTGTATATTAAATATCATGTGACATAAGAGTGACCTGATGTTTTGACATGAGATCAATGGCTTACCAGTTGTATATGTACATGTACTAGCCTGTGAATAGGGTCCTCAAAGAAGCATAGAACAAAAGAAAAATTGGCAGTCAGAGTGAGCTGAGCTGGAGTTAGTGGTGATGCTTTGTTCTCATTTGGGGATCCTTATACCATAAAATTTGCAATTTTGATATTTTGGGAGTTTATGTTTCGCCCAGTAAGTTTTCAGGGTAATTGAGATTTTTGCAGGGCTAGGCATACATGTATCTATAGGTTTGTGGTAACTATTGAAGGGGTGTAATTTGGGAGTCAAAAAACGTATGGTATTGTTTAAGGTTTAGTTTTTGCCCACAGGTAGTTATGGGGTATTAAACTGTGCAAAGTAAGAAGTGAAGAACACTGCTTGGGGGCACTGAGCAGTGTTTTTCACTGTGTTTGTTTATTCTTTCTGGGTATTAAATTATTGGTTTCAGTTGCATGTCTGCATCACTTCTGAATTTGAGGGGAGGGGGGGCAAACTCATGCACACGGCCCACCTTGCAGGTGACAAACATCCTACCCGCACCCTGCACCACAAGTTGGGCATCGAGTTCCATAGCTGAGGTGGGGCAGCAGTATACGTTTGGCTAGCTCTTTGACTAGTTTTAAAAGCTAAGCTAAAACGTTTCTTTTCAGAAAGTGTTTTTCATAGTTGTTGGACTTTGAACTCTTACATATCTATTTTTTTAGTTTCTCTTTTCTTTGTTTCATCATTTAATTGATGTAAGAGCATAGGGACTCTTTATTTTTAATCCAAACATCTAATGCTCACAATTTGCTCTCATGTTTAGTAAGCCACTGGAGGCTGATGGATCAGTTACTGTACCTGATGAGCAAAGCAAGACAGACACAGCAGAAAATAATTCACAGGTGACACACAGGTGAATTTTTTTCTTGGTTTCATCATTTCATCTTCACCCTTCATGGGTTTATAACGAACCGACTTAATGACCAGCTCCCAGTTGGCTTGTTCGCTCAATTGGTTAGGGCACTGCACCAGTATTTTGCAGAGGTCAAGGGTATGAATCCCGTACATGCAAGCCTGAAGTTTTTTCAGACTTTCTTTTCGCAACTGCAAAAGTTGCCTCTATAACTGCAATGGTCTTCTTTACATTTAAGTATGATGTATTGCCATAATACCCAGGAGGAGATTACAAAATGTAGCTTGAAAGTGCCATCTGAAGTCATACATTAAACCCTGACCCCTGTAGTGGGGATTTGTCTGAAAAACTTTAAACAGTACCGTAATTTCTTGATTAAAATAACGCCGGGGCATTTATTTAAAACTAGACCTTGTAGACCTGGCATTTATTAGAACCTGGCATTTATTTGGGGCCCAGCGTTTATTAAAATGGGGTATTTTTCATCAATTTTGGTAGCCTTATATCTCTTGTTTTATTTTTTTTTTGGTAAAATTACTGGTATAGCAAAATATAGCACAGCATAAGTAAAATAGGAATAAAATATCACTGATTTCGTCTAAAGTCGATAAAATTCAAAACAAGGCGAGAAGAATTGGGTGTTTTAAAAAATAGAGTGTAGGGTACATTACTCCCACTTTCTTTAGTAAAAGACCGGGGGCGCATTTATTTGAACCCGGCGTCTAATTGAGAAAATACGGTACTTCGTGCTTTGTAGAGTAGGTTAATTTCATGTTCATGTGACGCCACTCTCTTGCCGTCTTTCGAAAGGTTAGCATAATTCTTCAGGTGTAACCTGCGTAGCAAGCGTCTTCCAGGCTTTTTGGCACGTTTGAGGCATTTTTTTGCTTTTTGGCTGCACAAAAACTAGAGGGGGGGGGGCAGGGACAGAGTAGTAGAAGGGAGACTTTTTGCCCTCGCCCCAATTTTTGCACAGCCAAAAAGCGAAATGTGCTTCAAACAAACAGTAAACCCTATGGAAATGCTTGCTGTGCAGGTGACTTCAAGTACAGTCAAACCTTCCATCAATGGACACCTTGGAGGGTCCGCAATAGGGTTCTTAGATCCCGCCATCCCGCCTATTTTTTCCTGTTAATCCCGCCGTCCCGCCCTTCTTTACGTCAAAATCCCGATCCCGCCTAATTTTTAAAATAGTTTTCTACTTTCATGATGAAAACCTCACATACCTTGACACAATGGATAAAAGACAAGCAAACACGTTTTTATGGTCGATGGTCTCGATATCATTTTAAAATATCGCCACTTCGAGCCACTAATGACCTTAACAAGTGTTCATGTCGTTTGTGTTATTCTGTTTTATACCCGTTTTACCTTTTTTGTCCAGGTACAAATGGAAGGTAAAAATTGTCAAAGATTGTTTGCTATGATATTCTGCCTATTCTCGGTCCTGCTTTTTTCTGGAAGACAACCTACTGAGTATGTAAATGAAGCCGGTAGTTGTTCAAGTTGTGGGGTGGTAAGGGCGACTTGGTTTTGATCTGAGGGTCGGCGTTTGCTTAGACACAAAAGTTTTCTCCACATTGTTTCTCTACAGGCCCAGCTGTATATAAACGGATTGTGTCCTTAGGCAGGCCTAGAGGCCCAAAGGTCATGCGCAATCGGTCCAGTTCTGGGGTCTGAAAAAAATAAAATATAACAAAACATTTGTAAAAGTGGACTCACTTAACTCACAGTTTATTTCAAAGCTTCCTGCGTCTCTATATTACTCGCTTCCAGTAAATTTCTGCTCGGAAATGTTTTTTTTTTTGAACGAAGGCATTCCTGCTCGCACTCTGCATAATATACAGCAACAAAATTTACGATGCCGAATACCTCGTTTTTGGCGACCGCCGTAACGTTACATTACCGTCCGCCGGTGTTGCCATACTGGCTAGACTAACCAAAGCTGATCATACCTGCTCCAACAAACGCTCAATGGAAAGGGTCGAAAAAGTTAAGAACGCAGACAAGACTAAGAAATGCAACACGACATGCACAAACGATCCATTTGTATCAGCCTGCGCTGGTCAAATCATGTAGTCTCGTAAAAATTAAAATACCGTATCCCGCTACTTTCCCCTTGCGATTCTCGCATCCCGACTCATCAAAGACACGAAATTCCCGCTTCCCGCTCCTGTTCAGCTCCCATCCCGAATTTCGCTACACAAATCAGCCAAATCCCGCATCCCGCCAAACCTATTGTGGACCCTCACCTTGGTACCACGTTCAAGTGTCTGTTAGAAGGATTTCCACTTTGGAGAGCTTATCAGTGATAAAAAATATCGCTTACAGCTATGTTGCTATTTGTTAACATTATTATGTTATAAAATATGTGATATCATTAAGATAGTAGAGTTGAGTCTGACAACATGCAATAGTTGTTATGGACCACAAAATTGGTTTTCTCTTTCTCACAGTCAAAAAGCCGAAGGCATTTATTCAAAATCGTTGTAGGCCTGATATATTCCAGAAAACAATCTTGTGGTGCTGAAAATAAAAAGTTGGGGTGTGTAGATAGAGAAAAAGCGACAGTATGGCAGTCTTTTCAAGTCAATAATTCAGGCTGGCCAAGAAGCAAAGAAGCTGATTATGACTTGCGAAATTTTGGATTAGTATCATGTCACATCGTGGGTTTATTATGGAGAAGGATGAAATTGTAACAGAATAAAAGCAATTCCACTTAGCGGTGAACGGATGAGACACCTGCTTTCTACGTTATTCTTTTTTTTGAAAACATTCCCCCTCCCCTTTCCAGTGTTTAGGCTTGGATATTTAATAAAGGAAAGGAGTGGGGAGGACAAATACAAGTAACTTGGGGAAAGGATGCTAGGAAACTAAATTTTAAATGTCTGAAGGACTCGTGGTGAGCAGTCGTGCTCATGAGTTCACCTCGCCTCTTTGCTTGTGTAACCAAATGTTAATGGTATGTTTTATGTCTATCAGTAATGAACAGGATGTTGCCTGCCAGAGGATTCAAGTACCAACAGGCGACACCTTAAACAGAGACCATTTGCACCTACTGACCTTGCCGAGCAATCCACCTAGCAGTCATGATGATGAAGCAAAGATGCCCTCAAAACAACGTCCTGAATCAGCAGAAGACGATGTACCCACCGTAGTACATGTAGACGGTACAGCAGTTATTGTGGAAGGTCTTGCTCCAGTTGTAGCCACCTTGGGTGGTGGCGAGGGCTCGTCGAAAGGAACTATAACAAGTGAGGATCCCTTTAAATGTCCTCATTGTGACAAGTGTCTTTCAGGGCCATCAAGTCTCAGCCGGCACATCAAAACCCACAACCAAGAGAAGCCTTTCAAGTGTGTTCCATGCAACAAAGTGTTTTCCAGGCTTTCCAGCTTAAAGAGGCATCAAGGCTCTCATGCTGAGGAACGACCATTCAAATGTTCAGTGTGTGGCTGGTGTTTTCTGCAGAGCTCGGATCTGAAGATCCATGAAAGAACTCACACTGGTGAAAAACCATATCCTTGTGACCGGTGCGAACAGTCGTTTGGATGTAAAAAGCGTCTAAAAGCCCACTACCGAAAACATACAGGAGAGAAACCCTACAAATGCCCACAGTGTGAGAAGAGCTTTTCAATGAAGAAAAATGTTATCCAACATATTCGAATACATACTGGTGAGAGACCTTACACCTGCTGGGTCTGCAAGAAGACGTACCGCCACCAGCACTCGCTTAAAAATCACATTCGACTCCATGCAGACAAAAATGAGAATCTTGATCATTGCATCAAGAAAATCAAGGGAAAGCAGTCGAAATCAAGTGAGCAGGCTGTACAAACGGAAGAAATGGAAATGCAGCCAGTGGAAAAGGAAACGCAGGCTCAGCACACGGAAATGGATGAACGAAGGGAGCAAACAGCGGTGATAATGATGGATACAAAGTCTGAAGAAACACACCAACTGGGAGAGGCTAAAGCACGTGAACAAGTAGAAATGGATGAACGAAGGGAACGAACAGAAGTGGTTATGGCAGTTAAACAGTCTGAAGAAACAGACCAATTGGGACAGGACAAAGGAAGTGATCAAATAGAAGTGGAAATTGATGAACAGGCTGAAGAAACAAAACAACTGGAAGCTGCTAAAGGAAGTGATCAAACAGAAGTGGAAAACGATAAACAGGCTGAAGAATGCGAGGAAATGGAAACAACTGGAGAATGTGAAGAAACGGAAATTGAAAGGGATAAACAAGCTGTGCAAGTCCAACAAACGGAAATGGCAGTGGAAGACGTTGAAAAGGATAAACAGTTTGAAGAAACTGAACAAATGAAAATGGATAAAATTGCTGGACAAACAGAAGTGGAAATGGGAAAAGTGGAAGAGAACAAACAGCCTGAAAAGATGGAAATGGATGAACATAATGAGGAAACTGAAGGAACTGGAAAACTTGAAGAAATGGAAGACGAGAATCAGGCTGAGCAAATGGGAGTGGTTGAACAAAGTGAGCAAACAGAAGAGGCAGCACAAGACGAGAAGGTGGAAGTGGATGAAAAGGGTGAACAAAGTGACCAAGAAGTAATGGCAACACAAAATGATGATGTGGAAAACAGTAAAGGGGCTGAACAAGTGGAACAAGTAAAAGTTGTACCAGAAATTGAAAAAGGTGAACGAATTTCTGAACACAGTGAAACATTTGAAAGTGATAAACATGTTACACAGGAGTAGCAGCATGGCGCTGGAATAGGATCATGGTGAGTTGAAACATGGCGAACCAACAAACCAAGTGGAAGAGAGTGGACCCAAAGGATGAACATATAATGCGGACGGAGATTTGAAGTTCCTGTGCAGGTGAACAATGATGTATAGTAGTACCATATGGAAACAGTAGGTGAGCACTGGACTTCGAACATTTAAATAGATTTTTCTTTTACTTCTGCAAAGCAAGACTGAGGGTTAAGAGCCCTTTACAATTTCAAACGTCAGTTGTAATTCCCTTGACGGTAAAAAATATTGTTTGATTACATGAAGTAGGGTTAACAAATGCCTATTTTTAGTTGGTGTGTATATCGTATTATTATTATTCTACTGTTGTGTCGTTTTACCATATAAGGGCAAGAGAGCCAGCGTATTACACTGTACAATCCCGGTTTGACCGGTTTTTTGCTGAAGGCGGACCAAGCAAAAACAAAATGCAATGGAATAATAAACCTCTTATTCGGTGTTTTGATCGAAATACGCGCGGACATTACTCAATACTACGCAGTTCGTAAAATGTCCGCGGGTATTATCTACAAAAACACCGAATAAGGTGTATATATTGAGGGTGTGTGCGTTACGAGAGTATACATGTACAGTGCACAGGTGACGCCATTCCGTGTGTGCACGCCACAAAAAAAGACCCTTTGAAGAGGTTTGTTTCTCGCAAATTGCATTTGAATCGAATTTCTCTATATTCTAAAACAACTTTTAAAAAAAACCCTCAAGTGACCAAAGCTGTATTTATTATCTACAGCAAAATTATGTACTGTACATAAATCGCTTTGCAGTGAAAAATCATTGTTTGTACTTTAGCGAGTAATTTGTAGATGACTTTGTAGTCTTAGAGAAAGCCGAGTTATTAGCGGAGCCAGCGCGCTAGCGCGTCAGCGGAGCTCCATTGCTAAGGAAATTTGGTAACCTATGAAGCCAAAAAATTTTGGTAGTGCCGTAATAGTCACGTGACCGTCCGTCCGTACGTCCGACATCCGTACGTCCGTCCGTCCGCACCACAGGGTTACCAATACACTTCATACACTGGATATAACCCTGTGCTGAATCCCATGTGTTTTTGGCGCGAAATCGCATGTTGACCCGCGTTGTAGCAAAACAAGCAAAGACAACAAAAGTCAAAAACAAATTTGTTAATGGAAAAAAAAAGTTCAAAAGAACACTTAGTTGTCTTTTTGGTGGAAGGGGAAAAGTTCAATTTAGGCGAAAGAAATTAGACGATAAAGTTCAGGCAAAAAGTTCAAATTTGTCTCGTCGGTTCTGTTCAAACTCGGTCGGCACACCGCTTGAGTTCGCAGCTTTTCGCAGTGGTTTCGACGCCAAATATAGCAGAGCTAGTGCTTTTTGGTTTTTTCTGTCCCCAACCATGGTTTTTACGGCGTTTCGAACACATTTTTCCAGCATTTTCATGTTGATAGGCAGCTTGTCACGAAGAAAGAAATAAGTATTAAAATTAACTTCTGAAATAACGTTAAACGCCCATGGCCTAGTGGATTAGTCACCGGCATCTCGCGCCGACGAGCCGACGAGCCGGGTTCGACACTCAGCGGGAGCAGGTACTTTTTTTTCTTTTTTTTCTTTGTTTGTTTGTTTGTTTTTTTTTTAATTTAACGACTTGAATGAGAGTGTTTTCACAAATTAATAACTGCCAGCAAAAAAAACAACAACAACAAAAAACAGACAAAACAAGAAGGGGGGCTCCGCTTTTAGGCTTGGCTAAATCTATATATTATTATTATTATTATTTTTTTGTGTGTGTAATGAATAATAACCCTGTTACAATATAGACTGGATGCTGGACGTGCTCTAGTTGGTTGAAAACCATGCTTTGTCGGAGTATAAAGCATTAGAAAAGCGTATTTTAATGTCTACGAGGCGAGTTCAGTGGTACAAACCGACAACGTTAATTCAAAGAGAGCGTTTTTCACGTATTTGTCTCCTGCAAAATTTATTGGTAGAATATGTAAGAATATAAATAAGCAAGTGATTTAGAAGAATTCTACAATGTTAAACGGTGTTGGATGGAAATGTTAAAACTGTTTGACCAAGGCCAAAACAGAAATACGACACACCTTTTAGCTTACACGTCTTCAGTCGTACATTCAGGTTAAGTGTGACATTAAGGTTAGTTAAGTGTGACCACTTTTAATTAATTCTCGTACATTGTACCTTCATGAGAATGGCCTGTTCAAATTCAAAGGGGAGCTTCGAGGAGGTGGACACTTTCTGGGATAGATCAGAGGACCGCTCTTGGTCAGCATTCAATTAAAATATGTCAAAAGACCCTTAGAACGACAGTTAGGTCTCTTAAACGAGATTTACTTCTGTAGTAAGTTTTCTATTTGACAAAAAAAATCTATAGTGGTAGTCCGGGATTCGCCTCTACACCACCGATTGTGATATTTTAAATATTGATTCTGCTAGATTACGTGTGCATCACGTAAGAGCTAACCCCAGGCCCCCATATGACAGCTAACCAGATTCGATTTCAGTCTCTTTTGGTCAAGGGCCCTCTCATCTATCCCTTTCACCTTTCGAGAAAGCCCGCTTAGGAGCACAATTCCTGGATATTAGAGCTCACGAACGAAAGTGAATTGATTGAAATTGGTCACATTTTTTCCTGCGATGTAAAACTTTATCTACAAAGACATATCGGTGGTAATGTTAAGGTTGTAAAGCAGGGGAGCAAGGTTATTGTGAAATTTTGAAACAATTGTTGACGATCATTTTCGGTTATCACCGTTTGTTAAGCTATCAAAATGTCACACCCTCGTATCTTCAGTTAACCTTACAATATCCTACTGAGCCTTAAAATCATAGTTAAGTTATCAAGCCCACAAATAATTTGAAAAGGCTAGTTAACATGAAGTTGAATGTATGCTAATACTGATGTCAGTCGCAGGTCAATTAATGTGGTATTCAAAACATATCCTCGATTTCAGTTTGGTCCATGGTTCGCTGCAATGTTTGAAGTTCCGGAAGAAAAAAATTGCAGTTAGCTTTTAGTCCTTGTGGTTTACTGGATTATTGAACAAGAAATGTACATAGGTATTTAGTGACAAGGGTTTCTAAACATTGATTTCTACGTTTTTCGTGCCAGTAATAATGTTGGTCTGTAGTTGCCAAACGTTAATAAAGTCAAGCAAACTACTGTGGCGTCATGTTCCATTTCTGCACCTATATGGGAATCCAATGTAAATGTCACAGGGACTCTTGTCGTAATGTTTCAAACAAAACCCTACAAGGTGTGAAATTTGTCGGCGTGGCGATAATTTACTTTTACCTTCTACAAGTACCAAAGCAAAACGTTAACGCAGTGATGGATTTTTTAATTTAATAGAAGAGAAGATAGCAGACTTTGCTCCCACACGCATAGGTATTTGAAATCAATCTTCCCCCATCCACCACAAGGGAAGAGAAACTATAGGAGCGAGAAAGAGACTGAGTATTCGACTGTGTTCCCCACGTCTCGCGATTCAGTCCTTTCGACAAAGTAGCTGTGGTGTTTGGAATGTATGGTATTGGATCCCGTCCAGTAGTTGTATAATACGTAGTAGATAAGTTAATCATTACCTGGGCGGATCGCGTGTTGCGTGAGAAGCCAGGGCTGTTAACATATCACAGCAGATCTTAGCCCAGTAGCATAAGTATTTTACCCATCCACCCACCCGCGAGCCGCATCAGGGAGGGGAGGGGGGGGGGGGGGGCTTTCGGTGTAGCCTACCCGTTGCTGCGGCTTTGCTTTTTCCGGCAAACAATTTAACAAATTGACGTTAGTGTTTTAATGCGTCTGTCCTCTTATTGATGATGAATTTCGTCATGACTGTCAAAGTTTGTTGTAGATCCTATCTACAATACTTTGACAATATTATGACGAAATTCATCACCAATAAGAGGACAGACGCATAAAAAACTGACGTCAATTTGGTTTTTACAATAACAAAAAGCAAAAACTGATTTTCAAACGAAGGAAAGAAGTGCAAGAGTCAATGGAAGATGCGATTGTCGCAGATCAGAATTTCATCGCTGTAATTCGGAGAATCACAGGCTCGCAAGTTTAAAATTTAGTAAGAATAGGCCAGAAATACAAGGAAAACTTTGAATTGCTCAACTAACCTTTAATCCAGTGGACTGTTCACAAAATAATCCGCTAAAACACGGTTCAGCTTAATTTCATCGACAACACAAATTCCCGCTCAACGCCGATTTTCAGGTCTTAATCCTCACCAAACATCCTCATCTTTTCGCTCTAAGGTTGCAATGATTTCTTCAGTTTTTACCCATAAATTCATGCCTTATTAAGAGTGAAGCGCTAAAAAATTTGACAAAACTTTTGCTGATTACGTCAGCTTTAGGTATTTCATCCGTCTGAGTAAAAAAAGTCATGTATTTTGTATATAGCTATTGTTGTTTGATGTTTCTACTTAACAATTAGATCATGAGCTCGAGATTTCTATCGCGTGATAGTTGATGAGGCCGAAGGCAGATAGCGAGTAGGGTAGCCAATCAGATTGCAGCATTTATGATAGAACGCTAGTAGATTTATACTAATCCTCAATAGACCGATGATTGACACGGCGTAGGAATATAACTTAGTAATAGTACATTTCATTTTTACACACTCGTCCAAAATTTTGCACCACAGGTGAACTTTTTCTTTTTTTGAGTTGTATTTGGCGAAGACTTTCGCGATTTAAGGGAAATTAAGGGCCTTAATTTTCACCTTTTTTTGAGACGCAAAAAAAACAACAAGACAGCAAGGTTTACAAAGGGATGTTTTTCCTTTTTGCTCTTTTATTTGCTAGAAGAATGCATAGGGAACTAACATGGTAATAACTATAAATAAAATTTCAAAACTCTTAATATCCACGGTTTGTAAATACATTGAAGTCCTTTCCTGGTCACCCCCTCCCCCCCCCCCCCCTTTTACGTTATTTTATTTTATCCTACCACATTATCCAATCTGCCAAATATACACAACTCATCTTACTACGTGGAAATTATCGCAACATGGAATCGCGGACATTTGAGGACTTGGGCAAAGGGAAAACTGCATGGGAAGGATTTACGATATTTTTTTATCTTACCATAGTACATCCAAACTACCAAAGGTACACAACTTATCTTATTGCTAGAGAATTTTCGCGACTTGAATTACATGGTTTCGCGAAACTTTTTACTTAATAAGAACTTGACTGAAAGAAAAGATTAAATCTGTCCAAATTGCAAAAACTAAATGCCTTGAAACATCTCCCTTTACAAATCAGTTGTGGTGAAAACTTTCCGCAAACAAACTCCTTCTGAATAAAGCCGCTACAACTTATTTTCTCGGCGGACCAGTTAAAAAGTTATTTTGCGCTACAGTAAAGAACTCGATCAGGTTTGTCCTGTCAACTCGTGTGCCATCATCTTGGTCAGTCTCCACATCTTCCCACGGCCAGAAGTAACGAGTGCCAAGCGATGACCTGCGAGTCACAAAAACACAAGGAAGTCACAAGGTATTAAAACACTTTGATTGGACAATAACGTGTCACGTGGCATGGGTCAAAACAGTCTAAGGGGCCGATTACATGAGGCGGGCTGGCCCGCTCAGCCGGGCTGGCTCGGTTTGCCGGGATCTCGGCACGTCTGTGAAACACACTAAAAATCAACTTCGCGATTACATGGAAAAATTTCAGCCCGGCTAGCTGGGATCCCGGCTGATCCCAGCTAGCTGGGATCCCGGCTAGCCGGGATGAAAATTTACCATGTAATCGCGATTGCCGGGCCAACACTTTCTCATCCCTAAATTTCGCTTCAGAGCAAAATAGCTCACCAGAAGATCGATATTGCTCTTTCTATATAACACATAAAGCTCTATCAGACCTTAAGGCTACGTAAAACCGAAAATGATACGCCAAAATAATGGATTAGCGAAAGTAAAAACACTCGATTCATGCTCTTCGATGTAGCCATCTTTTCACACGACAGCTTCTAAATTTAGCCGCAGGTGGGCTGGCCCGCCTCATGTAATACCGGGCTGAACAGTCATCTCGGCAGACTTCTACCGAGCCAGCCCGGCTCATGTAATCGGCCCCTAACTCCCAAGGGCGAAAAAACTCACTAACTCCCTAGGGAAACAACGATTTGAACCTTCGACTCGCACGTGATCAGGTCGTGCGCCTTGAATCCGCGGCAAATTTGTGTCCAGCCACGTCAAGAATATAATTTTTTCTCCGTCATGGCCGCGAAACGATTTCAAGTCCGAACAGAAGAAGAAAATGAACAATTGATACGGGATAAAAGTTCGAAATCCACAAACAAGGCATCACAAAATGCTGTTAAAACCTTATAAGAGTTCTGTAAGGAACAAAACTTACCACAAAGCTTTGAAGAACTAAACAAGACGGATCTCAACTCCTTGCTCACGTTTGCAAGCTTAATTTGTTCTATTTTTGAGTTGGGAGGTATAACAAAACAATTAATGACTGGCCCCACGGGAAACAGTGAGTTTTGTTTCCCCTCGACCCTCAATGTTCCCCTCGGCTTTGCCTCGGGGAACATTGAGGGTCTCGGGAAACAAAACTCACTGTTTCCCTTGGGGTCAGTCATTAAGTGCTTAACGTAAGAGTCATGTAAATTTCGCTTATCATAGTATGGATAAAAAGAGTAAACAACATTGCACGAAAACAAGAAGGGGTACACTGGAACTCCGCCCGACAGCCATACGGTTAGTTTGACCACCTCATAATCATTTACTTGTTTGGCCGAATAAAAGCTTCCACAGTTCTAACCACCATATTAATACACTGAGTCCGGTGGTCAGGTTTTAATATTGACTGTATAAGCTTTCGCCATAGGGTCAAAAAGTAGCTGTAACAACTAGGCCGTTCGTAAGACAGAGACATAAACAGTAAATGTCAAAAAAATTTCCCTGTTCTTCTTGTCATCTTAGCAAATTGAAAAGTGGAAGGGAAGAGGGAATCTTGAAACATTTCTATTCTAAATAGATTTATTTCCTTGTTAGGGAGTGTTAAAAGAGACTGGAAACTCCGGCTATGTGCGTTCTCATTTACCGTGACAACTATACAGATTTTAATACACAAATAAAAATATAAACAAAACACAGACTGTACTAGTAAACCCACTTGAATGATGCTGCAGAATCTCGTGGACATTCGAACTTAGCCTCGTTTGTGTCTTTGTTGAAGAAATATAACCGCTTGGTTGAACGACTGTGGGCGTACGTCCATGGCTCTGTACAATGATACGGAAAGTACATTTAGGGTGAGAAGCGCTGTGTGACAGCCGACATGACAGGAGAACAAGTGTTAATCACATGTCTGCAGTGAGGGTCCACCACATTCTTTGCCATTTAGCGGTGTTAGTTTGTTAGTTTAGGCAACGTTTCGCGCAACAACAAAAATGAACCAATCACCAACAAACAAACAAACAGCTTAGCGACATATACCCTACAACGAACATATTCCGCTTTTTTCCACTGCTGCAATCGATGTAAGAAGTAGAACTAGAATAGGTTCAACGTTTGGCAACGATTGCAGATAAATATGAGATTTCTCCGTTGCAGGGTATGTTGAACTAGGCATTGCTTCCGTGCAACGTGCGTTAAGTTAAGATGCACTGAACGTTTTCTAGTGAAACACATAATTCACGAATAACAGGTACCAGAAATTCTTCTTTTAAATACAAAACTGAGATTACCTTGAATTCGTTTAATAAAGAAAATTCCTTTAGGTAGAATATGTCTGCCATCTTCAAGCAAAAAGCACTCTCTCGGTTCTCTGCTCTTTCCTTTAACAACTTTCATCTCAATTCTACAAATTGATATCACAGAAACGTTACAGTTTTTCTATTAAATGTATTTTGACAACACAATTCTACAAATCAATACCACCAAAAAGTCACAGTTTATCTATTATTTCGTCAACTCTTTTCTATTTATCAATGCTACAAAAAATCACAGTTTATCTGTTATTTTGTCGTTCGATTCTACAAATTAAGGTCATAAAAACGTCCCAGTTTCTTTATTATTTGGTCTTTGCGTGTTTCTTTCTAGCTCTCCCTGAAGGTCAGAGCTAAAAAGAACAAGGTGAACAGTACGGAGTGTGATAAGTGCAATAGCGAATCCAGAATCCCAAATCCCTGATCTAATCCCGGACTCGGTGTCATAAGCGGGATCAATTTGTTGTTGGTTCTCGTCCTCCCAGCTTTCCTCCCCTCATAAAAACCACCTTTTCCAAATTCCAACTCGGTCCAGGATCCGAGGGTTGCCCTCGTTAAATAACGTCGAATATTTCTTTTTCAAGATTTCTAAGAACAATTTTTTTTCTAGGCAGCACCACTCTGTCAAACTAGCTTATCGTATCAGATATTGTGTCATAAAAGGACGACTTACTTGGTGAAAATATCTTTCAGTGAACTACTGTCAACACGAAAAACTTGTTTGAGCCTGAAATGTAATGTTGGCACAGCTGATTAAAAACAAATGTGTAAGAGAAACGAGTTTGACTTCACAAAAAAGCCAATTAGATTAAAGGGGTGATGGATTAGATCAAAGGGGTGGTGGCGACAGTAACTTTTTGAGTTGTGCATGCATGGGCAAAACATCTAAATTTGCCCTCACTCTGTCCCAGCCTAGTACCCAGGCGTTCTCTTCTCGTTCGCTTCACTTGGCGCGAAATGTCACGACGTCACGCGGTATGACATTCGGTGACGTCACGAAATTTCGCACCACGTCCAGTAAGCGGGTAGACGACGCCTGTGTACTACGCTGTCTCTGATCCTACAAGGTGTCTGTCCTTACCTCAAGGTAACCATTCCTGGTTTTGTTGGTTTATTGACAGCCTTAACAAGTAATCCAGCCATTGCCATTCTGCAAGCCGACCAAACAAAAGGAAAGTAAACATACAAATTACACCTAACAGGAACAATCTCATAAACGTTTGGTTTAGAAATTCCATTGCTTTAACCAAGTTTCTGCAGCAAGAAACTACAAGCAGTTTTGCGGTGCTACTGTATCGCAGTTTACCCCTACGTTTCGCTTGGTTTTCGGGACACCCATTGTTGCACCTGGATGGAGAGAGTTATAAGGCGACCTTAAGCAACTAGAACCTTGAAGTCCCGAACATTAAAATCCGCTTACCAGGAGCCCTGTGTTTCTCTTTGGAAGCGTTTTGACGTCATGAGGCAAAGACGCAGACGTCAAAACAAGTGTTTTGCAGTCAGTGGTAATTGTATCAAACAATACATGACGAGAAGCAAAAATGTGCAAATAAGGAGAGTGTAAGACTTCCTGTTGCGGACTGCAACGTCCAAGACATACAATTTTCTTGTTCTTAAGGACCCTAGTTTGGAGTTAACTGTCTGAACAAATGACAAAAAAGAGAGCTGACGCAAGATTTCAGACCACCAGCCTTCAGAGCACAGGTCAAAAGCGCTAACAACCTTACTATCACACCTCTACCCTTCAGATTAAACTAAACCTCCGCTAACCAAGACACTCTCTGTTGGTGGATACCACTCTATAGCTGACAATTGGTTCCAGCTTGCTACACACAATATTACAAGCAGTTTTAACTTCCCGTAAGTATACCGTATTTACTCGAGAGAGCGCCGCGGCGCTTATTTAATTGTTCGACTTGTCGGCGCGGCGCTTATTCGGGGGCGGCGCTTATTCGAGGGCGGCGCTCTTTCGAGTAAATACGGTAAGTGGAAACCTCTCCTTTTAAAGGGGACAATAAGTCATGGCCCAGTCAAAAAACAAACACTGCATTTTTAACCTTGCATAGGCAGACATCTCTCCTAAATGGACACACAGTTAATCCCAACTACATTAAAAACCCCGTGTGTGTGCCTTCCATAGGCGGACGTGATCTCTTCTAAACAGACATTTATACTCGCTCCCGAGGGTAAACCCACTAATGGCAAGTGTAACTGTACCTTTCACTGTAGTGCATGTTTCGCACGTCTTTGCCTCCAAGAATCACAGCATCTACAATATGTACAGCACTGACTCTTTTCTGTCCTTTACCCTGTTAACCAAACAATTGCAACTCAATATCAGTATCAATATTCTCCTAATTTTTGCTTTATTTTTAGCATAATCCCCTTAAGAAATTTTTTTGTCTATTTAAATCAAGTCCTTTTTCCAAAGATAGACATGATCGGTTCCTTTGTTGTAAATGATCCTCGCTTAAGCCTATGCATTGGTGGTATTCTTAAACCACTTGAAAATTGTACAAATCTTGGTAACCCATACAAGCTCTTTCACTCTTTCGCTCCTCACAAGGAACATAGCCAAAAGCAAACAATATTCACAGTTTTGGATGAAAGGTCATTTTGAATCAGTTTGTACATTTCATCTGAAGGAGGTGACATTCAAAATGAAGAACGAAGGAAAATTTACGAGAACAAATTTCGGTATTTCTCTAGGGAGGAGTGCTCGACCTGTTTTGACTGTAATAGCTAACGTCATATTCCAAGCTTGGGGAACAAGAGTGAACCCTTTAAGCCCTAACCGTGACGAAAACGAAATTTCTCTTTATATTGTCGCTACTTGTTCGAACATTCAAGTGATGAGAATAAAGAAAGTGATCAGCAAGAATCAGGTGTCTTGATATTTAAACAAATTCTCCTTACTAGTTCCATAAGAAATGTATGGAGAACAGTAAGGAGAATACGCATTTTTATATTTTGCTTTTATCTTGGACTTACCTCACCTCGCAGTTCTTGAACTATTTCCACTTCAATCAAAGTGTCCCGAGGAAGCTCCAAGTTAAAATTTTCCAGCTTATGCCATCGTGTTGCACTGCGATAGTTTGGTTTGCCATCCCACTTATAGATGTTACTGCGCTAAAACAAACATAATTATGATACGTTGTAAAAATGCATCAGATTGATGTCACGCAAATGATGACACAGATTGATGACACAGACGAAAAAACAAACAAACAAACAAAACTAAATACCACGTCCTGTGAAAGTACCGTAAAGTTTTAGTGGACTCTTACGGACAGGCTGTGTCTAAGGCTGCGTCATGGATGTTCGCATTGTTTGTTTATTTCACTTAGGTCGCTTTATAATTTTGGGAAGCTGAACGTTCGCTCTATCGTATTTTGACTTTTTCTTGGTGGAACGATCATCAAGTGAAAAAGATTTCAAACAACTTTGCTCCAAAATTCGGCAGCTAACCAGTAATGGTTTCCGTAGAACCAAGCAACTACAACTATTACAGGCAAGACACACCCCGTAGAGTAATTTCTAATTAACGCTTAAGCAATTTTCTTTTTTTCTACTACTCCTGTAATTTTTTGTGTGGCAAAGCTGAAAAATTGTACAAGATTAACTGGGAAGTTAATTTATGACTATTTGTTTTTCCTTCAAAAACCAAATGGAAGCAAACGACAAAGAGCAAAAACAACAACGACAACAGCTCAGTTTTTGTGCCGACCGTTTCCTTTACGACTCAAGTTACGACTGAGTCTGTTGCTTTAGGCTAGTACCTTACTTTATATAGGTCTCCACCCGCCTCGAATAGCGTAAGCTAAATTTGCGGGTGGAACCACAAATTTGTTAAAAACTGAATTGAATAAATTGAAATTTACGGAAGTGTTGCTTTAGAAAGTGAGTCGTTGTTTTCGGAAGTTTATGGAAGTGTACGTAATTAGACATTCAAATTCCGCTGTGTGTTTTTGCTACTCCGGGAGCCAGATGTAGCTTTTGTGAAAACTTACCCCGAGCCCCATGAAAAAACATCTTTCCCCTCCAGATAGGAAGCACTTGTAATTGTAGAGACATTTGAGATTCTGAATATTCTTGGACGTCAGCAAAGTAGCCTCAGCATCAAAACAGTGTTCATCGTCAATACCCTTGAAGAAAAATAGAACAGCCACAGTCTCAAAAACAACGATGGAAAGAGAGCAAGTAGCAGAAGAGAGGTCGCTAGCTTAATACAACAATTTTTTCAATGATCAAGATTATTTTGTATAATCTAGTGTGTGTAGCCTCGGTCAACCGGATTAATCCAACATTACTAAATACAATTTTGTTGCGCGAATGTTTCATTATGGCAATCAAACTTTGTTCAACGCCGTTCAACATCATTTAATTTCATTCAATAATCACCAGCAAGCGGTCTTCTTTTTTTTCAGTTTTCTTTAAGTTTGAATGCATTTGATTGCTTACAAATCAAAAATACCAATTACAGGTTTGAAGGAGGGAGAGAGGGAGGTCTGGACTCCCTCCCCCTCCCCCTCCCCCTAGATACGCCGCTGAAGTTAAAGGTGAAGTTGGAGGGATAACTGCAACCTCGTTCCCACGGTCTCTGGGACGAGGTTGGCAGAACCACTGAATAATGATAACAATAACGCAGCCATGAAAATGACAGGAGTAACAAAAAAGGCAGTTACCCTCCAAAGTTCTTCGAATTTAACATCTGGATCTGGGAGTCTCGGAGCTGCACGAGCCTGCTCAGGAATCTGAGGGACACATCAGGTATGTTAGTATGAAGAAAATGTAGACGAATGGTGGTTTTCAACTAGTAACTGTTAAAATCAATTGTAATTTTCTTTGGCTTCAGTGAATTAATCAATTTTAGAGTTAAGTGCAACGTAAACAAGCGAATGATTGTTTGAATAGACTTTACCCTCCACTTTTCCAAACACCTTTTCTTGACTTCTCCTTGATCATAATGTCCCATTAATGTTCTGAAAAGTAAGCAAATACGTATTTCTGTATAGCATTATGGAGATGAATTTAACGTTTTTAACAAGTTGAATCGCTGTCGTAAAAGTAATTCATACCTGTCTAATATCAACAAAGCACAAAAAAAACAAAACATAATACGATAACGACTCCGAAAAACATGTCGCTAACTTAAAATATAACCATAAGCAAGAGATTAAACAACAAACAGAGAAATAAACGTAATATTTCGGTTCTTATTAGCTGGGAAAGCTAAAAGATATGCAACCATGCTAAACACGGGAAAACATGAAACTGGTGGCAAGTGTCTGCAATTTATTACTTCGGATTGGTTTGCTCTGATTGGTTAAGCAGGTTGAATGAAATTTTTGAGCCAACTGAGTTCCCTGCAGGGAGTAATTGTATACAAGACGACATGTCCGGCCACTTTCTGTTCTTCAAATGAAGTACTTCGGAGCCGAAAGTACTTCATGGTGCCAAGTGTCTGTAATTTATTACTTCGGATTGGTTTGCTCTGATTGGTTAAGCAGGTTGAATGAAATTTTTGAGCCAACTGAGTTCCCTGCAGGGAATATATTGTATACAAGACGACATGTCCGGCCACTTTCTGTTCTTCAAATGAAGTACTTCGGAGCCGAAATCAGGTGGGAAGGCCGTGAAACGTGAATCTTGTTTGTAAAACAAACTTCTCTGAAAGACTTGTGCATAAACTCGCTTGGGCTTGCTGCGTTAAAAAAGTCCCACCATACACTGCAGGCGCGTTTCAAAGAGGTAACCGGCTCAAGCAGTGTTTATCAAACTAAGACACGTTCGACTTTTAATCAAAAACCGCTTTCTTAAACACTTCGACTTACGTGTCTTGGACGTATGCTCTCAGCTTCTTCAACGAGTTCGCCTGTACCCTTCCTATCCTGGAACAGATATTAGACTGTAAATATTTAACCGCTATTCAAGACATTCACTGCAGCTAATAAGTAATAAGACATTCACTGCGATAAGTAACATTACCTATCGTTTGATTCAAACATGTACGACGAAAATTCTTCATCTTCCTTTAGAATGTACAAGGGAACAATCTAAAAACAAACATCCAAACAAAAGTTAATAAAGGTACAATCGTAATACTGGTTTGTTGGGCTACAGATAAACTCTCTTATTATATGGCAAGCAATTCTTCAGTCTAAATCGAGTGTTCTGATTGGTTAGTTTTCGGTCGGGATTTTACAGTACGGACCACTACCATGGAAACGGTCCTTTTTGGGTATTTTTTTTTTCGTGCTAACGCTACAGCAAAATTCAAACTGTGAAAACGCAAGAAGATAGAAAAGAAAAGGTTTGGAGCTGGTACAAAACAAACGAACGAGGTAAACACGTCTGCTTAGAAAAAGCGCTCTTCAATTAAGTTTATCGACTGGGCCAACGTTCTTCAGTGACTGTGTGTTTATTTTTTTTTGTACGGCTATAGACTGTAAGTTGTAAAGACCCGAGGAAATCGGCCAAGACTTAAACAATAATTATTAAAATTTAGCATTAACAAAAGAGTACCTTTCTCACAAGAAAACCTCACGGTGAAAAAGAATGAAAACTGCAAAACAACTAGCAAACGGCTTTCACCGGCAACTGTAAATCGAAAGCAAACGATCACGTTCTTGTCTAGTTTAATATTCGCCATCGCTTCAGTCAGCGCTTTCCACAAGAACAAATTAAAGCTACACGTACATGCATTAAACTAACAGCGTACCTTGATTCCTCAGCGAGATTTTTGCTCTTGTAGGGCACATCCTTGAAAATAATTTTAGCGTGTTCACAAGTCCGCTCTTGCTGTAGCTCGCGCTAACAACAACTTTGTTAGGTGCGACGAAAATTTGCTCTCAGCATCCTCAAAGTTCTCTTTAAAGCCACTGAAGCAAACAACTTGCAGTATTTGATGGAGAGATAATTTCCAGTGTCTTTTTTTAGGTTCGAGTGTTCCTTTGTTCACAATGACTAACACGCTGCCACAATTTCCAGAGTTTGAAAAGCACGTGTGTGAGCCAGTTTTATCGCGGCCTTTTCATTATTCTTCTTTTGCCCGAATTGTCTCTGCCCATAACGAAGAAGTATTTTCAAATAAAACTTTCTTGTGTTGTACAGGACGACGAAAAACTGACACATATAATAGAAGCAGAGCAGTTTTCATTCAAGAACCACGCAAGTTTCTGCCGATCGACAGCAACGATCATCAAACTGATTCGAAAGCCAGTTAAAATCGCTGGCTTCTTTCCTTGACACCGCGCCGGAAATTGACTTGAATGAACTACCGGAAGTGTTGTTTCGTACAAAAAATGATGCCATATAATAAACCACTTACTAACTTCACTTGCTCGGGACCGTACTGGGGAATATTGGCCCTCGGTCGTTTTTGTACGGACCTCGCTGCGCTCAGTCCGTACTGCCACGACCTCGGGCCAATATTCCCCAGTACGGCCTTCGCGTTCAGTTAGTAAGAGGTTATTATTCAAGTTTTCGGGCACAATGTACGCAAGCATGGCCTGGTGGTTAGGGCGCTGTACTTGTAATCTGGAGGTCCCGGGATCAAATCCTCAGTCTCTTCCACTGACTGATTTGTCTTCAGTGGTTGCGAATTCAACTCCTCAACTCTTTGTAAATTGCCAATAGGACAACCCCCAGCCAGTTGCGATTGTTAACTACGTTATGTTTGAAATATGTCTGTTAAATAGTGCCCAGCCACACAAGCTACAGTACTAGCTAAAAATCTAACCTGTATAAATCAAGTTGCTTTGCTATTTTTTACTTTACAACGTAAGTAATTCTGACATCTAATTCACCTTGGTTTGTAACGACGTTTCCACTACGTTTTCAGTTAAACTGATGAATTGATTGATTAATTGATTGATTGATTGACTGACTGATTGACTGATTGATTGATTGATTGATTGATTCATTGATTGATTCATTGATTGATTCATTGATTGATCTTTTTCTGTTTTTTCTTTCCTGATCAACTGAGCTACTTTCACAAGATAGAGAGCGGTAGGAAACGTAACATGTTACAAGTATTAGGGTGTGGCACCACTAACCTCAACAACATCATCTATGTCTTCATCTTTCAGCTTGTTGATTTTGACATTCACATTAAACATGTGATCGTGGACATCCTGACTGTTGCCTCGAAGCCCCTTGCACACTATGTACCTAAAGATATAACAACTGGTGAATTGTACGATCCATGAATTGCATAACACGTTAAAGTGCACCTAACCCCAAAATATTTTTTACGCTAACATAAATCTTTGCACCTATTTTAAAAACATTTCGCCATTATTTGCAGTTTTTGACTTTTTTATGGGCTTCAAAACTTACGACAAACTAAGCACCATTTGTCGCACGACCGAGTTAGAAGGGGCATGGGTCTATTCTTGATTTGACGTCACAAACTGCTTTGCATGCATGTTTACAAAGACTTAAGGAGATGCAAATCAGTTTGTGATGTCAAATCAAGAATAGACCCATGCCCTCACTAGCTCGGTCGTGTACCAGATGATGGCTAGATTTCGTAACTTTTACAGCCTATAAAAAGTCAAGACTGAGGGGGATTTCATTAAAAAAAGGCGTAATGCTTTTCGAACAGGTGCAAAGAGTTATTTTAGCGAAAAAAATATTTTGGGGTTAGGTGCACTTTAAGGTGATAATCCCCTAGCTGATGACCTCTATTCCCACTACCTGTTTTCCTGACAAGGTATTCACATTGCCAAAAGAAATCAGATATCGATCATTCCTGCAAGGAAACTAGCAAAAGAGATCTGGACTACATATAGACAAGACGAATGCCTAAGCTAGGTTGTGGTAGCAACCAAGATTTTTTATGGTGCTTCAGCTTTGACCACTTCTAGCCAGTGTAATTTTCCAAATTTCTTTTAAGTCAGTTAATATCCAATAACAACTCGTGGATAGAAAAATCAACTGAGCTTCCCTGGTGCGGTGTTCTAGCTAAGCTCAAACGACAGGTACATGTAGCTCCGCAGTTTTCTAGAGCATACCATGTGCCCCTTGCAGGAGAGATCTTTGCCCTTCGCTGTTCAACCTTGTCTGCTCGCTGTTGCTCATTGCTGTAGACCTTTTTCCTGTCATTTGCATTGCAAATTGCAGGTTGATCTTTGCCCCTATCCATCTCACACGGCTGGTAATTTAGTATGTTGGTAGTAGATAAGTACGTCGATTTCCACTAAGTTTCTCAGGATGACGGATGCCTGGATAGTGGGTACGTCAGAGTTGCCACGGATACCTCCTTACGGGAGATTTTGCTAGTAGCATAACCTCGTCAGGCGGCACATGTACCTATTCCCCAAACTCAACTATGAGTGACGAGGTTAATGCAAATTAACTCAAGTGGCCTCACTTTTACGCACTCCACTCTAAGAGTTTACATAACAGCAAGTACCTCTCTGAGTTAGCAGGTCTGCTTGTTACCGGTTTGAACACGTACAACTCATCAAAGATGCGATACATTAGATAAACCAGACCAGCACTAAATGGAGTGAACAGATCAAAAACCTTGCATACAAAGTGACCACCTGAAATGAAAACAAACCAACACAGTAAGAACAGTATTGAATCCTATATAAACCGATAAGTGAACGTTTTTGAGTGCCACAGAGTATTTCCAGTTGAGTGTCCTAAAACCAAAACCAAAATGTAATTAACAAACAAGGCGGTTGGTTTCTAATAAAAGAAACTGTGGTGCTGCGTCGGTGGGGAGGTGAAACGCAATTGGCTAATTACAACTGAATTAGCCTTTAAATGTAGGTGTCACCAAATAGCTCATTTTTTCAAGTTGAGCTAGACTGGACACGTTAATAATGTTCCTTGATTAAAAGGACACAATGAACCAATCAGAAAACGAAGCAAACACAATCGAGGGCTTCAAGCATTGGAGAAGGTGCTAAAGGGAGTGGGGCTTGGGGAGATGAATTACAGCAATTTTGCGACCACAAGAAAAACTGACAAATTAATCATTCTTGAGACTACCAGAGACTTAACAAAACTGAAGATTCACTATTCAACTGAATCCGAAGTTAGCCTTTGCTCAGGTTATAAACTTTACAGTACTCAACCAGCAAGTATTTTAAGGCCTACTCAGCCTCGTTCCCAGTCGTCCTTGGCGAAATATCAATTGTGACATCACCCAAACAAGCTTGGCGGGAAAATTTGCCTTTGGCTCCAAGCCTCCCTCAGTCACTCGATAGTGCATCAACGCCTGGGGACAAGGCTGAGGCCTACTCTAACCCAGCTGGTCGCACTAGACAGAAGTTCTGTCTTCTGTACCTTTAAGTGAATTGACTGGAAGATAATTCATAAAATCTGCATCTCACCTGGTCTTAGAATGGACACTGCACAAAGAAACTGGCAGAGATACAGCTGTTTGCTGAGAATTTCCTGGATATTCTCTTGTCCTTCCACTGAGAATCCCTAAAAAAATGCATATTGTTGTAAGAAAGACTCTGAGAAATATCACTTATTGTCACAAGATCACAAAGCTTCATAATGTAATGAAGGTAAAGTCGCACACGAGCCAAGGAGGCCCACACAGCCTGAGCTTATCACGGTTTCTGTAGCATGAAGCAACTGAGAGTATTGCTACTCCCCCCTGGATGGGATGCTAGTCCATTGCAGGGTTACCCCCCAGCAGTATGTTACTGGTACCCATTAATACACCTGGGTGGAGAGAGATAAATTTGGGGTAAAGTTTCTTGTCTAAGGAAACAACGCGATCGCAGGGACTGGGTGTCAAACCACCGACCTTCAGATCTTAAGTCCAATACACTAACCACTACACCACTGCACCCCCACATATTGTAATGAAATGCAAGTTTAATTAGTTCAACCCTACTACACTCTTCAGAGCTATTGGGAATTTGCAAGAACAAAACAAGCACAAAACAGGCAATGCAGCTCTAAGGGCAACTCCCTAAATTTTGCCTACCCCATCAGCCATCACAAAATGAACTCCTTTGTTATCAGTTGACTCCATCACAAATCTTCTAAACTCCACTAGATTATCCTCATTGAAGATATCTCCATCATTATTCACACCTGGAGGAAAAAGGACAAACAGTAAGCCTTCACTCCCAACGATTTAGACTTGCAACTTGTGAAATTGATGCTGTTTAACATTTTCACCTTCTATATCTCACACAGACTACTAGTTTCATCCTGGGAGAGTATTTCTACTAACCCTTAATGGAGTGTATAGTTCCAGAAAATATCCATACTCCCCCCACAGAAGGTTTTTTGTTTTGCAACCACCCTCCCCCCAAGAAAGTCCAATTTAGCTTCATCCTGTGCTTCTAAAATTTTGGCTTTTGAGACCCTCCCCCCCTAGGAATTTCCAGTGACCTTCCATGGGGGGGGGATATGGACTTTTTTCTGGAACTATACAATACTAGTCCATCACAGGGCTACTTGCTGGGTAGATAGTGACTATGTGGAGCAAATCACACCACAGTACAAGTACCAACCTAAGCCTTGAACCACAGACCTTCCAATCTTCTGATAGAAAGTCTGTTGAAAGTTGCTAACCACTACATCACCAGTGCACCACTTTGTACAACATGATGAACAGTTGCCTACACAAGAACAGACTCCTCGGCCTTGGTTTTGTGTGAGTATGATGTCTCTCAGGGAATAAATAAGGCCAAAAGAGCAAACAAACCTCACTGGCTTGCACCTCTGGGCTTTGATGCTCATACAAGACACAAAACACAAAACACAGACACAAAACCTGGAGCCTGCTTGCACATTAACTCCATAGCAATGCACCACTCACTCAATAACTTTCATTTGAATTATTTATTGCAAAATTAATACATCAAAAGTTTTATCCTTACCGTAATGTGGCTCAAACGTCTCTGGTGTTCCAGCTAAGAACTCCTCAAGTCTAAAATCATGGTCACCTTTAGAGAAAGTATAATTACCATTACTTTTTCACTATTAAGCATGTCGCTTTGAATATCATATTTTCCTAGCATTTTTGGAAATAAAAAACCAATCCTTTTAACCAAAAAGCAATCCAGCAGAACATATGAAAGTACAATTACAGTACTAAGGCCCCACTAACTCGAACTGTCAAGGTAAATGTGGGCCGTAGACCTCGTTTCACAGTTCTTTCACTCATAACTGACTCTGTGGGGCGTAAAAGAACCACTAGGGATGTAACAATTCTCTGGCAGTGACCACCCCTAGTGTCTATCTCAAAATTCACATTCACATTAGGGGGCATTCATAACTCTACTTCATTAACTGTAAACTGCGCCACAAGCAGTCTGGCAACGTCTCCCACACAGTATTGTAAATTATCCCCGAAAAACCCCTGAGGGGAGTGGATAATAAGATATTTGTATTTGTATTTGTATTTGTAATGTACAACTATTTGAGAAGGCCTGGCTTCTAGATAGGATAGGTGTCAAATATCAAGTATTTCGTCAAAATTCAAGGATCAAACCTGTTAGTACTGCTTTACACTTCCAAAACTTTGGATGTTCAAAACTCAGACAAAACGGAGGTTGCTGACATGAATGTACACACAGTGACTATTACATTGTATGTTATATAGGTGTACTCCTCGAATGTATAGGTTTACTGCAGGTTTATAGTAACCATGAAGAACAGTAAATAGGGTCAACTAGTGTAAAACTTATTTCTTGGAATTGACAAGAGAACATAACACATAAAAAAGTACAATTGTTAAGTGCTTTGACGTTGGCACTTTCACTAAAGACTTTCTAGATTAGAAAGTATAGAGTTCTGGACTGATTGTTTATTGGCTTTTACATGTTAAAGTCAATCTAGTACATGTGGAATGTAGCTAAGTGAACCGTCTTGAGTCAGGAGATCTTGTGTATAAATTCTGAGTCAGACCTAGACCCAAACCCAGTTGTCCACCATGTAAAATGCTCAGAAATACTCAAGGAGAGCAAGGTTGATAATGCAGTGAACTATTTTGTTAATTAATATACTGTACCTATCAAAGTGAAGCCAAATCCCTTTGCTTGCCAACCTTTACGCCACAACACATATTCTGAGAAGCCTCCAGGTCCGGCACACAAATCAGCAAAGTACAGCAGGTCATTTGGCCCAACCACGTCTCTCTAATTCAAGTAAAATATACATTTTCAGGTAAGAAAATGGCTGCATCAGGATTTGTCCAAGCCAAGAACTAGTGGTCCTAATGAAACTTGGTGGTCATGAAGAAAGGTTCCATGCATTACAGACAGTAGGCAAGCTGCTGGATAAGTATATGACTGTTCCCTTGACTGAAGTAGTGTTAGATTTAAATCAGAACTAAGATAAGGTCTCCCACCCAATGCACAATTAGGGATAAACTAAGGCCTTTTACGATGATCGTAATACTGATGAGAACAATGACGGGGATGATGATGGTGGTGATGATGTTCATGATGAAGATGATGATGTTAGAATGATGATGATGAAAATAATAATGATGACAATGATACTGATGGTGATAATAATGACAACAATGGCAACAGTGTTAACAACAATGATGTTGACACTGTACATACATACATACATAGACATACATACACTTTATTTTCACTCAAATTTACAGTGTAGTGCGATCTGTTGAGCTAATATCTTCGAGTAAATAATAATAGTAATAATAAAATAATAATGAAAAGTAAATTGATTAATTATTTAAATCATTTAAAATAATTAAAAACCTATGATGATGAAGATGATGATCAGGTACATACTAATTTTTATAGGCACATTATACTCACTCCTCTATCATCTTTGGGGTTGGTAAACATGAAGTCAAAAGCAGAATCCATGTTGGCCATTTTCATGGCTGCCCTGTTGGTATGGGGCATCAAAATAAAGTTAATGTTGTTGTGTTTGGAAAAGTTAAGTTTCTTGTATTGTTGAAAGATAGCGCCATTATATTGGCTTTCCAAGCTTTCCAGGGAAAAACACACCGGCCCAGGGTTAGTTTATTGAAAAAAAAAAAAGAAAGAAAAAACATCACATGTTAGTGGTTAGGTCACTCGGCTTAATTGTCATCTGCACGTCCGAAGTTCTAATCTTCCTTGGCTTCCTCCCACAACCCTTGATCAAAGTTAAAAAATACTTGAATGAGACTTATACATGGCTCCACAAGCTCCTAGCTTCACTTTACTTTAATTTTTAATTACAAAATACTGCCTTCTGTAATTACTTAATATATATTTATCTGATACAATATTCAGGGGGATCTTTTAAAAAGCTCAAAAGAGCTTGCTGGATCTCCTACATGTACCATGTAAGTTTAAGTTAAGAAGCAATAGAATAATTGTAAGGAATGATTGAAGGCGAATAAAGATTATTACATGTATGCTAGATTACCTGTTTTGAAAGATCGCTCCCCTTATCAGCTCATATGGGTTGGCTCTAGTTCTTGCTTTCAGGAATTCATCACCAGACAGGGCATCAAAAACACTCTGTTGACAACATCAAGACGTTATTCCGCAGTAGATGAACAACCTAGTTCCCTAGCTCATAGCTACAGCCTACCTCACTAAATACTCCTCAAAGGCTATTCTCCTTGCACTTTAAACCTGAAGTATGCTTAATTGTAATACCCCATATCTTATACCTCCTCCAATAATTGTGATGCAATTCCTTCTTCAAGTGCAAATGTACATGATGACCTTGCTGAATTGTTTATGATAATTATAATAATCATGGTAAATTACATACCTTGCTCTTCAGAACCTCTGCCAGGACTTCTTCACTACAGAAATGAGTTTCATCATCAATTGTTAACTTTTTCTGAAAATTGAAAAGCAGCAATGTGAAATTTAACTTACTTGCTCCAAACAATTTATGTATAAAGTTAACATATGTGTATGATGTAACATTTCAATTTTTTGCATCATGATGATAATTTTGTCAAGGACAACTGGCAAATTATAAAACTATTACGTTCAAATGATCTATCTTCAAAAAAAGAAAGACATTTTTGTTCTGATTAGGGTAGTCTGTTTTTTGGTTTGTTTTTTTGTTTTTTTGTTCATTAAACTTGACCCTCCAAAGTTCAATGCCAAGATAGGCATTGTTTGTGAGAGTTGCCAGGAACAGTAAAAGTAGCAGTAAAAGTCTGACAAGCCTGTAGTGCCCACAGAAACTGACAAAGGGGTGTCATGCATCTCAAGATGCTACGTACTATTTTTAACAGCAATCTTGCAAATGAAGCAATATTTTTGAGAGCCTGTAAGTGGATAATTGGCAGCCACCCTTCATAGTTTAAACATTATGCACATGATGGTCACTAGTTCCCACAAACGCAAAGTAAAATCCCCCCAACTAATAGTAATTATAATTAACAATTATTCTACGAGGGCGCGCTGGATATCGAATGATAGATAACCAACGAGGCGCGTAGCGCCGAGTTGGTTATAATCATTTGATATCCAGCAAGCCCGAGTAGAATAATTGTTTTATTAAAAACTTAACCACTATTTAAAAAAAAATTAAGAAAGAACGGGAAAAATGAGAAAAGAAATTTAAACGGAACAAGAATCGCTCACATGACTGAACGAAAAAGGCGCCAAAACCTTGCGAAGTGTTGCAGCGTTTCATTGCAAAGCTGAATGAATCAATGAAAACTGCTCGAAAGTGAACAAAGTAGCACAAGTTTTGGAAAGAAATCTTCTAATTATTGGCTCTGAAATATGGTACATGTTTGATTTTTCCTGAAACATTGTTGTTATCATCGTTCAAAGCGGATTGAAGCTGTACAATTTCACCATATTAGCTGCATGCTGGAGTTGAAACTGAACAAGTTTGTAATCTGTTTGCACAACGGAGCCATCATGTGCGTGTTTCATCGAACTGAAGACAGAACAAATTTGAACTTGAAGAGGTAATTTCCATGCAGCTCAGAAGCAAGATTACTGTAGTGAGGGACATTAGAAGTCACCATCATAGTTTGTTAAATGCAAAGTGCAAAACTGATGCAGTTGTTCTCAGTTTAGAGGTTGCGGACGGAATGGTAAACTTAAAAACAACATTCAAACAACTGGAAAAGCGATTCAACTCCCTTTACATGGCATCCGATTTCTATCCGCTGAGCATTTGGACCTGTTGGAACACAGAGCTACAACGAGTGCAGGTAAACCAGTGTCAATTTTGCGTGTTAAAGGCGAAAAAAATCTCGCCCTTCCTTCCTTCTTGGTAGTTTGCCTCTGTATTTTTTTAGTACTTGTTTAGACTGCTTCATGATTTTCGCACCGACTCGCCAGGAATGTGTGATAGTTTTTATGAAATGCTCCTGCCCCATTTCACTGTGTTTTATTTTTTATGTATTGTCTTGATATTTTGAAGTGGAAAGCTTTCCTGATAAAACCTACCGTGTTCAATTTCAATGATCGACGTGACGATCGATGAAAGAAATTAATTGTAGCCACGACGCTTAATGCTTAAATTTCTATTTCTGCACAGTTTCTTCAAACAATTTTGACTTGTGTTAGACGACGCTGTTGGTGATGCTTGTTGGTGACGATGTTGGAATTTCTGCTTAATTTAAATTCGCTGCCAAGGGAATTTTCTCGTCCATTTTGCTCGTCGGGTTGCTCGCGAGGAAAAAACTTTCAGCTCACTTTGTTGTTGAATGTTCATTGACCATATTTGTCGCAGCAGGTATATGAGCTGATAGCCTAGCTCCGTTCAGCCAATCAAAATGCTAGAAGTCCAATATACCTAGTCCAGTTTTTAATAATTGCCATTATTGCAAAGTTGTGAGTACCTTGTCAATCCTAACCCAGTCCTCCATCTCTTCTCTGGTTGGAGAGGGTCTGGGACAAGATGAAATGCAAGCTTTGGGCTCTTCTATCACCACCTGACAGTAATTCACAAAATATAAATATATAATTGATAATGAATTTTGTTAAATAAATTTGGGACCAACTCAACATATTTTAGCTGCTACAACACATAAGATTTACATGTAAGGTACAGTTAACCTACCTCCTCTTCCTCCTCCCATGTGAAATCTTTATCATCAAAGCCTTCAACCCTAAAGCCGAGACCACGCCTGCCACGTTGCTGCGATGTCTCAATGATGTCTGATCTCCCCTGTCCATATCTTCCTAGTCCTCGTCCTTCTTCAAAACCCATGCTTTCCTTGGGAAGCAAAGAAAAGAGAAATACCAAACTTCTTTAGAATTTTAAATAAATGCAAAAACAGACCTGGTGAACAAGAATCACGAGGAGGTTCCGTTATTGAAAAGAATGCAGACTCTTGCTCTTTATATTGGTCCAACAAGTCTCATACACTTTTCTGACTTTTATGTTTTGAAAAATATTTACAGGTATTTATTGGTTGGCTGTACGAGCTGTGGGTAAAATAAAATGAGCTCAAGAATAGCGTCATGTGTTCGCTAAAGCAAATTGGTCAACACATTTATACATGACTGGGGCGGGGAATACAAAGTAACCAGGATTCAATGGATTCAAGGGATTCAAGGTAGCCAGGATTCAAGGCATTCAATTGATTCAAGGGACTCAAGGTAACCAGGTTTCAAGGGATTCACCTAATTCAAGGGATTCAAGAGATTCAAGGAATTCAATGGATTCTTGAAAGGGATTCAATGTAACCAAGATTTAAGGGATTCAAGTAAGACAACAAATTCGATGGATTCAAGGTAACCACGATTTAATGGATTCAAGGGATTCAAGAGTCTATTGTACACATAGTGTTTAACCCTTTAAGCCCTGGTACAGTATCATTATTTAAATTCTTCTTACTGGTCTCCATACATTTCACTGAGTAGTAGTAATTGGGACAACTTGTTAAGACATCAAGACAATTCATCTTTGGTGATCATTTCTCCAATTCTCATGACCTTTATGTGTTATGATGAGAAATTTGATGCTGATCATTATTGGGGATGAAATAGTAAAGTGATGTGGTGATTGAGATTAGTGATTTAGTGCTTTTCTGTTGAGTCAGTTGCCTGTATTGTTGGCACCGAGACTGAAGTTAGCACTGATTCTTCTAGACAACACAGTCTTCGCTGCTCTAGATGATTTTGCCTTCCCTCTGAGGTTTGTCGTCACTCCTCACTTTCTTGATATCTGTCAGCAATACATATTTTGTGACCAAGGGAACGGAGTTGAGTAATTACATGAGAGACCATTGAGAGTACCGCAATGTTAATTTACCAAATTTTAACTGATCGTGACATGCATTTCTTACAATAGAAATGAGGAGATGAGTCCATGAGTCCAACCTCTATGTTGATCTTTAGCAATGTCAAATTTATGAACCTTGTTACATGACGAATAAAAAGCTACCATCCTACCATTTGTCTTTGAGCAAAGTCACTGTACGCTGACTTTGGTTGAGATTCACTGTTTTGCACTGTAAACATTTCATCTTTGAGGCCATGACCTTGTTTTTTATCCTCTGCAATACGTCCAGACTTTCCAAGACCTTCCCCTTCCCTGTATCCCATTTTTTGCTGGAAAATAACAAGAAAAAACCATCCACAATCAAACGACTCTCAAGAAATTTGACAAAACAAAATTTGTTTACAAGTGCAGACAGCTTGCTACAGATTATAATGGATAGTTTCCTGAGAAGCCCCCCCCCCCCCCCCCCCAGCAGGCAGGGAGACCTAGACCGGGAGACAGGGGAGACAGGGGAGACAGGGAGACCTATGTAGTCCTTATCATCTACTACTTCTACTATGTTGCCTGCAACTCACTACAAATCATTTTGACATGGGAAGGGAGGCAGGGGGTTTAAACTTCCTGCTTCCCGAACCCTTTAATCCCGGTTCCTGCCCCATTTTTGTTGGCTCCTACCTCTTTGTGCTTCTTCAATTGCGAAACATTGTGTAATGTTGCATATTTTTCCCCTATTTCTCCCGCTCCCGCCACCTTGGGAATCCCGCTTCCCGCCCACTCTACTCCCACCTCCCTGTCTCCCTCCGCCTGTAAATTGGTGTCACTCTGGCATTTGGATCCACTACAGGCACCTACCATTTGCTTCATGACAACCTCACTGTACATGGGTTTGTGCTCATACTGAAGGAAGCTGGCATATGAAGGAGACGGGAGCTCATCATCAGAATCACTGCTTGACAGACCTAATGAAGAAAAGAAACAAACTAAGGATGATGTACAGTAATTTTAGGGACTCTGATGATGACTCCCGTTAAGATTGTCAAAACATCAGGTAATGTCAGCACAAACAGCCCTTCTACGCATTACACTCCGTGAAATGACTATTGAGTTCAAACCATTTACAGAGTAATGTTTTGTAGAAAACACCGTTGTGATTACTCATGACTGATGTTTGCTCCTAATCAGTAAGTGCAGAGGGGTGGTTACCGCAGGGTCTACAATGTGTTTGGAATACATGTAGGACCCCATCAAGACGGAGCACCAATACACCTACTGTAGTTCTTCCCAGATTGCATTCCAAGTGAAACTGAAACCAAAGACATGCCAACATCCCTGGCAAGCTGGTTAAGGGACTGGTCATTATTTGGAGGTGGGGGAGGGTCAATGATTTTTATGCATATTAGCGAGCTTTGTTTTAGAAAGGGGGTAAGGGAGGGAGGGTCAGCAAAAAATGTGCTTCAAAAAGGGGAGGGTCAGAAGAATTTGAACATACACGTAGCCTCCCTCCATTTACACCAGCCCCCCCCCCAAATAATGACCCATCCCTAAAAAACACCAAATTTCATGAACCCAGTCAACTCTGACCAAGCAAAAGCATGACTAGGATGAAGATTCTGACTTGAACAGTCCGTACAGGATAGCAAAGTGAGGCTTACCATAGGACAGCAGGGTGTAGCTACATATATTGATAAACTGTGGAAAGCGGGATTTAAAAAAGGCTCTTTTGGAACATCAAAATATGGAATAGTGGTATTAACAGAGATGCCCATGACATTCAAAACATGCTTCCATATTGTCCCTCTTTGATAAATGTATGGTTCTGTGCGGAAATTTTACCAAATTTATTTTCAGTGAAGCGCTGCACACTGCTGTAGTTTACTATCACTTTTAACTAGCTTAATAGCGCTTAAAAGCCGTTGAATAATAATACTCACTTCTTTCGAGTTTGATTTTCTTCTCCCCATCTTGAGTTAAACCATCAAGTTTACGTTTCCTTGTGTCAGACATAGTTAAGCGTTATTTAACAGTTCAACTGACGTTTCCTTGCAGAGATCCGTACCGCCAGATAATACAAAACATCGAAGCCGGAAGCAGTGTCCTGGTATGCGATCGATGTTTCAAATCAAACTCTTTTGTACTCTGATGAGCAGCACGCCATGTCTGAATCAAAAAGAAGGTTAAAGGACAAGCTAAGCAAATATAATGACGTTACTTCGCATCCCTGATTAAACGACCGACGCAAACTGCTGAAAATAATCCAGGAACTACACAAGTTCTCACGATTGATGAGGACCCGCCATTTTGTGGAGAAAACACTCGAGGTGACCTGGATTCGAGTATTAGCTTTGTACACGTCATATACGACACATTGAAAGCTAACAATAGTGCATCGTGGGTTGTGATTCGAATCTTGTGGACGGTTTGTAAACAGGAACAGTGAGTTCCTAGATGAGTTGAAAACTAAAATTCCTTGCTTTATTCCGTGAAAAGTTTACTGGAGATGGAGATCGAATTCTCTATGGATGTTGTTAAGCCTTGCAACTTTGCAAGAAAGCGTCAGGCTGTTTTGGAATGTTGCAGTGAACAACAAATGATGAAGGTACCATAAATATAGAGCAGTATAAAGTCATAAATAAACTACTTAAGTCTTAAATTTCACAATAAGCTTAAGCACGTGCTATTAGACAGGAGCGTTTTGTAAGGAAAAGAAAACATTTTCCGAAAAAAAACGACAAGAGTTAAAAAATGGGAGAGGTGAAATTGTTGTGGAGGTTCTAGTTATATGCGCGAGTTTAAACTTCTCTTTCGATCTCTACCCAACTTCTACGAGTACGTACGTACATGTGCTTCTATTTAGTCTGTTCAAATACATGTACATGTTGATGTAGGTACGTGCAAAGAAGTTGTTGTCTATTGCCTTTAGAAAAATAGCTCATGGAAAATAGACCGTGTTTCTACAAACTCACAGAAACATGGAAAACAATACGCAAGAATAAGAAGAATAAGCCGGAGAAATTAATAAAAGAACTTTTACACATTGTTTTACACGGGAAGTCAATGGTAATTGAGGAATTGGGTTCTCCAATGCACTTGTCAACGGCTTCCCCGAGGGAGGGGACCCCGGGCTGACACAGGGACTTTGCTAATTGTCCAATTCAGAGTTCTTGTATTTCCCCACCTGTGGGGGATTTTTTTCTAGCAAAGTCCCCAGTATTTTAGGAGGAAGCCAAACAACCAACAAGATTTGAAGATGCAATTCATTTCAGTTTTTGAACAGTTTTCCAACGCTCGAGACAATAAACATTTTGATGAAAAATTCAACGTCTATTTTTTTTGCAACGAATAGTCCACAAGCTTTTCTAAACCTCTCCCACTACAACTGTGTAGTTATGCATACGCAAATGATCATAAAGAACATACTATGATCATGGCTCATTTGCTGCATGTCTCTAAACACAATGCACTTTACTTCACGAAAGATTAAGACCTATACTTAGGTGCCTCACTTTTAAGTCCTTCTAACAGTTCTTTTCTCTCTCCTGAATTCTCTGTTAGCTGCTCTACCATTCTTTTCGTAGAGATATTTGATGGATGGTCTATTTCATGTACAGAAAGAAATAACCAATGGATTTTAACATAGATGTATACCTTGTCATTCTCACCTGCAATCTTGTTCGCATCTTTTCATCAATCGAGCAAAAATACAACTTGCTCCCAATCTCCTCTCTCTTTGCTAGAAACAAAGTCCCAACATTTTCTCCGAGAGTTGGGCATCACAAATCTATGTCCTCACATTTCCCCCACCATAGTAGCTCATATTTGTTGCAACATTTCCATAAACTCTCCAATCCTCAATTCCCCCACATATAGCCTGGGGTCCCCCCCCCCCCTTCGGGGAAGCTAATGACAAGTGCGAAAGGGCTAATTTAGATGGTACATTTTTGCTTACAACTGCTGTATGTGACTTGCTCACGTCATGGCTACAACGCGAATCATGTGATCTAAATCAGACATACAATATCTTCATGACAGTCACACACCCTACGACAGTCGTAGCCACAGCTAAAATGTTAGAATGATGAGTTGTTTATCATCTTTGCTTGGCGTAAGCAGTGCGCGCTACAAAAGTCACATACAACAGTCGTAAGCAAAAATCATACCATCTACACTGTAAGTTATCAGGCGTTTGTCATTTGAGATATCAGGTGGCCAGACACTTCTATTGCAATTGGCTGTTGACCTGAGACCCCTTACTTGTCTGAAACACTACATTTGCTGGCTAAACAAGTTGCGACTGCTGTAGATTGTAATTGCAGCAATTGTTTTTGTTTTTTTCTTCACTTTCAGAAGCGGCCCTGTCTAGAAGATCCTTCTTGGCTTACTGAAAATACTTGTAATATGGAAACAGAAAACAGACTAATATTGTGCAGCTCCTCTCAACCTGTGACAGAACCACCCTACCCTCCCCACCCTTATGTTTGTAACCAGCCTCTAACAAATCCCAGTTCCATGGCATTGAATGTAGACGTAAACTGTAATATAGTGAATGAAGGAAATAATACGCAAGAAATGGAAGTTTCATGTGAGTCAGCTAACAGTGCACAAAGTCATGTACAACTTCATCATGTAAGTTACGATCAAATATTTATCTTATCATTTAAATTTGTAATGGTAATAGGTCTGTAATCATACAACTGTTTAAACAGTATCAGATGACGTTGTAGCAGTGATTTGTGCAGTCACAACTGTGATTACAGACAGAACTGGATGACAAAGAACAGTTACCAATTAATCATACCAAAACTAAAATTCAACATAGAAGAATTTGGTGAAAACTGGCATAGAAAGAATTAAACTTAACCCTTCAAGCCCTAACAGTGACAAAAATGAAATTTCTCTTTACATCATCACTACTTGTTCAAACATTCAAGTGATGAGAATAAAGGAAACAATCAACAAGGACAAGATGTCTTCATATTTAGACAAATTCTCCTTACTAGGTCCATACAAAATGTATCGAGAACAGTAAGGAGAATAAAGGGTTAAAGGGTAATCTGTGCTGGCATCATTGTTTGCATCTTGCGTTTATAAATTTGCCTGACAAATTATTATATGCTTGTGCCCTTACTAGATAAAGAATACAAAACTTAAATAAACAAATAAATAAATAAATAAATGGGAATTAGCAGTGGGACATCCACAAGGTGGCTCTTCTTCCACTGTGTCCGGATCGAAAAACATCTCGGAGCAGGAACGAGAACCAACTACAACAAACCCAACCCACATATATATATGACACCGGGACTGGGAGTTGAACCCGGGCCACATTGGAGGCGAGTGCTCTCACCACTGTGCCATTCCTGCTCCCCTTGTCATCCCACCATACAAGTTCGAGAGGAAATGAGACAAAACTTTGCTGTTACTGGTTTACCAGAATACATTTAATTTTTAATAGTTTATGTTAATTAGGAGATTAAAAGACAACATGTTGACATAAGTTTCCTTTTTTACAGATTCCCACAGTGGTGATGGCAAATCGCTCATCATTACCCTACTGCCCTCGCTGTTTGAGAGGAGAACCAGTAAGTCAATATTAATCAAACATGAAAGTAGGAATTAGATGACACAGAGAAATGTTACTTGATTTTATTGGCCGGGTTGTTCAAGCCTAAATTTACTCTAATCATGGATTTTCAGGTCAAAGTGACATGCACAAAATTCATTGTGTGTGATGCATCTAGCTCCTTTTAGAAGTATTAACTCACTTCTGGAGTATTGATTACACACAACTCCCTGTAAGACTTGTTGTTTACCAACTAAATTTAACTATTAATTGATTGTTTAAATTATTTCTGTGAAATATTTGCCAGTATTTTGAACAGCATTTCTTTGGCAGAATCCAACTGCACATTTTTTCCCAAAAACCTTTTACCTAAATGCTGATTACCTAACTGATATCACTGGAAAGTGCGTTTAAAGATCTCTGCTTCTTCAGCGAAGGCGAGTGAATCATTCGCCAGATTAATAGTTTTTTAACTGCAATTCAAGCTACCATGTGCCATAACTTTACAGATTATAATACCATACGTTTAAAATGTCTTTCCAGTTTCCATTCAGATGCTCTTCTATCACTTACAAACCTTTTGATTTTGTTTTTTTCCCACAGGGTCACATCAATCATCTTTCAAATTGAAACTTAGTGTTTCTTTACTTGTTTCTTACATTTGTAACCAAACCTTTCTTCTTAAATGCTTGTATATAAGTATACTTTTTGGACAAGTTTTATTGTAAGTTTAATTCAGCCATGTACATAATGCAGTTTTAAAGTACCTTGACCTTTTTTAAAATTCAACTCGTTCTCTTTTCAAAAACTATTTAAAAGGCATGAAAACTTTTATTAAAAAGAAAATGTACACAAAGGAGAAAAAAGAAGAGGATGAAGCGAAATAAATACCTACATGAATAGCAGTTTGGTCTGGTATAGAAATCAAGGAGTTTTGGTCTATTCAATTTTAAACCGATGGCTCTTATTATTGAAAGGCTTCGTGAAGTGACAAAAAACTTGCAGGATTTCTTCTCAAAGCGGAAAAAGATTTTGTTAAAACCTAAAAAAAAGTTTCTGATGCCATTGCCCACTCCTTTTTCTCGGCTATTTCAGTCCAAGTTTAATATGCCTTGTAAACATCTTTAATGTCACTCAGTGCTGTCAATGGCCCGATTTATACTAGAGACGGATCATCCGTCCAGACGGATCATCCGTCAAGACGAATCATCTATCTAGTATAAACACGGGACGAACTATGATACGAACTATCGTTGCGTCTCGTAGTTCGTTCCGTATTTACACTAGGCGGATAATTCGTCTAAGCGTGACGAAAAGGCATGGGTAGAAGTCAAATCGTCACCTTGCCGATCCTGATTTTTGAGTAGTTCGTCTTCTGCCCGTATTTATACAGACAGACGGATCATCCGTCCAGACGAATTATCCACGGTAGTTCGTCTGTCAAGACGAACTACCGTGATAGTTCGTCTGGACGGATGATCCGTCTGAAAGCCCGTATTTATACACAGACGAATTATAAGACGAACTACCGTTCTTTGCCCAAGTTCGTCCCAGACGGATGATCCGTCTCTAGTATAAATCGGGCCAATTTTAATCAGCCCTTATAACGACGTCTACTCTTGTAAAACATTTTAGAATGATAACGGCTCGTTACAAAATGGCAGCCAAGCCTTGCTTGGAATTGTTTTTTAATTTGTCAATGTTCTTTGTCGGCCTTTTTTTTAAAGCCCTGGCCAAACGGAATCGCAAGTTATCGCAAATTGAAAACTTGCATTAACTTGTGACTCCGTTTGGCCATGACTTGCGTTTACTTGCCCTGGCTTGCGATGATTTGCGTTCAATTTGATGGAGCTCAAATTTGTACGCAAGTGAACGCAAGTTTTTCACCATTTGGCCACCCAACACAAGTCGACGCAAGTTGGTCTCAGTATTTTTTTTCCTTTGTACGGGCGCACGGTGCAAAGCTGCACTGAAATGGCTTTCTTGCTACTTGCGTTGAACTTGCGATTCCGTTTGGCCACTCATCGCAAGTTGGTGTTCACAAGTTCACATTCCCTAACTTGCGTTGACTTGCGACTCCGTTTGACCAGGGCTTAAGAATCACCCTGGATGTTTTCGGCCGCACTTACAGTTTCCCGAGTTGGCTCTTATTCAAGAAAAGAGCCAGAAAGAAATCGGGAGTACCGTATTTTCTCGATTAAACGCCGGACCCCGAATAAACGCCGGGTTCAAATAAACGCCGGTGTCACAGCGGATTTTGTCCCCCCGCCGATTTTGTCCCCCCGGACCAAATCCGCTAGCGGATATTGTCCCCCCGGACAATATCCGCTAGCCGATATTGTCCCCCTTCGCCGAATTTGTCCCCCCCTCAACAATTGTTATTTAAGCTTTGTTTCCCTCTTACTCAGTAAACTTTCCATTTGCAAACTTTTTTGCAACGTTCCCTCGAATGACAACACAAAACGGATCAACAAAAATGACACTTGATTTTCGATTGGAAAACGTTGCTTCGGGCCGTGTTGAGAAAAACATAGCTTTTCCAATGCGGTGTTTGGTAAACACCGAGACTTACCTTGTCTATTTCGTCTTTTCAATGTTCATGAAATATTCGTATTCACATTTAATCGTCTTTTCTTTTATTCGTTTACGACTCCAGGAGTACGATAGCGAAGTATGATCACTTTTGACGGGGGGACAAAATTCGCGAAGGGGGGACAAAATCCGCTAGCGAATATTGTCTCCCGGGGGTCAATATCGGCTAGCGGATATTGTCCGGGGGACAATATCCGCTAGCGGATTTGGTCCGGGGGGACAAAATCCAGGGGGGACAAAATCGGCTAGGACACCGGGTCTACAGGGCCAAGTTTAAAATAAACGTCCCCGGCGTATATTCGGGGTCCCGGCGTTTATTCGGGGTCCCGGTGTTTATTCGAGACGAGTATATTAAATCAGGTTTATGTGTCGTAACTGCATACTATTTCCCTTTCTACCATTTTATTTGAATTTTATCCACTGATAATCAAACCTAGACTACCATTTACAATTTTTCTTCTAACTATATAAACGAAGAAATTAACCAACGACGCATCACTGAGGCATTGTGTCAATTTCTTTTAATCATGGTAACTTTTCCTCGGGCTTGTCATCAGGCCAGGGTCATCTGGAGGGTTTCTCCAGCGTTTTCCAGCGGATTCTCGAATCGTCCCATAATTTTGCCTTTCTCAGAACTCATGGAGCAGGGACCTCGACATCACCTTGTTGTCAATTGCTTGCAAAGCACGTTTGCTGTCGAGCAGTTGTCGATACATTTTTCCGTGTTTTACGGAGAAAAATTAACGTTGAGAAGAGCCGTAATCACCGTTCCTGTCAGTGACATTTTTTGCTAAATGATTTACCAAAATGATTCACTAAGATAAGACAAAGTTGGTGACATTGTTTTATATTTTTAACGTTTTTGTTGAAATTTGGTTCTTAAATCAACAAATCCCCAGTATTGCTGATAAAAAAATGAATGGCTGGAAAAGGTCGAAAAATGCACTGCATAAATAAACGCCGGGCCCCGAATTAACGTCGGGTCTACGAGGCCGAGTTTTAAGTAAACGCCCCCGGGCGTTTAATCGAGAAAATACGGTACAAGAAATCGGGAGTACAACTTCTCTAGCAGTGATAGAAACAATTAACTAAATTATACCGTTAAAAATTTCTGCAAAAAAAGTATGCAAACAGACCTGAGGTCTTTCGATCGTTCACCGAATATGATCCAAAGTCTTGCGATGATTTCCGAAGGCGTTCCGGAGATGTCAGAACATGTTTACAGTAGGGAACATGCATGGCTTAAGTTGCTTCTGAGATTTACTTTTATAGGAAAACCAAATGAGAGACTCTAGGTCGGTTTCACGGATAGCAGTTCATATTGGGTGATCCGAGGCCAGACCTGCAGTGAGACGGTCTTAAGAAAAAAGTAAGAATCCTGGGGTACTGGGAGAGGTGATTAGATAAACAACGAAGTCTTGACATTTTACTGCGTTATCAAACTTATTGCCGTGAAATTTACTATGCCTGTATAGTACATGTGTGTACGAAACCATCCGTTGGCTTCGGACGTCACGCAACGCTCGCCGATGTGCCCAGTTCCTGTGCGGCTTTTTCCCAGGCCTTCACGGTCAATCCACTTCGGTGACGTATCCGTGACGAACGGCCGTGGAAAGCCACTTTTTCGCTCGGACCACGTGACCCGAAACGGTTTGACCGCAACGAAACACAAAGGCCTAGGAACTAGGCAAGAGAAACGCTAAAGTAATAACTGCTGAGCGGGAGACTCGTACATCAGTAACACCTGTTATACTTTAACCGAACTTTACTATACATCCACGCATCTTATTTTGTTTGATGGCATTTTAAATGTGCCATGCTTCGTATGGTATTCTTAGAAATTTCACATAAATCCCCTCCAGTTAGAGTGGACACCTTGGTTTTTCGTCTCCTCTCCCCCTTTTCCTTCACCCCGCCCAATTATAAATTCCATCCCTATGTATTTAACCCGTACAGGATGGTAGTGAAAACACGCGCGAATTACTCTAGCGCTCCCCGCCAAAAACGGCTGCATTGTAGGCTGGGAAAATTTCGAACCATTCTGACGCATCCAGTAAGGTCCGGCCAAACGGATTCAACGGCGTTCAATATTCTTGAATTCGCCAAGTTAAACGCGTTTGGCCTGTTGAATTATTTTGAATGATTCTGAATGTTTGTTTGCCAATCATCAAAATGATGTTCGTTATCAAACAAAAGTTATATTCAACTGTTCGACCGAGCCCTGAGTCCTTTCATTGTGTACTGCATCGTTTTCACTTACGAACTCGTTCTTTCACCAACGAAACTCGTTACAGTTCAGCCTTTTCCCTTTTTTGTATTATGCTCGGGCGGTCTTTCTGGTGGTGTGAAAAATTACCTTTTTCAAAAACAAGTAATTTCCCCTTGCCAAAAAATACAAGAAGCATTGTAAACTAAAAAACATCTTCTTTTAATATTTTCTCTATTCAAAAATATATATATGAAGTATACAATATATTGCCAGTTAATTATCTATTAGTGATGATCGTCATGATTCGAAAATTCTTTACAAAACATACATGGCACGACAATCGGATGGTATTATCATTGAATTCCTCTCTTATATGAATCTTACTTTTTCTAGAAACGATAATTTCTGAACTAAAAACTAAGGTGATAGATAATTCATTACAAAGCTTAAATCTCCTCTTTTCCGTTTTGCTTTGGACAAAAAGCGTACATCACTTGTGGTATCTGGTAGACCCCTAGTAGTCTTTTCTTTCGCTCAGGGAACTCGAGCAAGATGAACGCGCCATTGCGCGCGAAAATCGCCTGCCGCGGGTCATTCGCGCTTAGTCTCGTGTTCGTCTTGCTCGACAATACTTGAGCGAAAGGAGGGCTGCTTGTAGTCTAAATTTCCGGTTTGAGCAGAAAACCGTTCGTGCATAAAGGAATTTACGGGGAAAGTGCGTGCCAAGCAAAACTGTCACTTAGCTCTGTCTACTTTTGAATAAGGTTCATAATACGGACACTAGCTCTGTCCATTTTTAAATAGGGTCCATAATAGGGACACTTAGCTCTGTCCTTGTTTGAATAAGGTCCATAATACGGGCACTTAGTCCATCTCATCTTGTGTCAGTGTTTAAGAAGCCTGACTGCAACTTTGACTTTTCAACTTTGTACAGTGTTTTTGTCCAAAGCAAAACAGTTTAAAATCAAGAGAGGTAAATATGTGTATACGTATTTCTATTTGAAAAGGTTTTGAGCACCACATTATTTCTCCAACCGGGAGATTACAAGAGGCCAACATGGCTTCATATACGTAAATATATAAAATTCTATCAATATTCTGTAATTCCATTTTGAATTACTTATATATATTTCTTACGTTTAGAGTAACATAGTCTTATACATTATATAAAACACCTTTCTTTTCCAAAAATACCGAGAAATCAACGAATTTCGACGCATTCAAAGGTAGTCCGAAATGGAGCTTTGATGTTACCACTAGGGTACCGAAGAGCTCCGATATGATCCTAATGCTGGAGACGCCCCAGTTACGAAATGGAAAGACATCGAACAGCTCCCGATAATTTTGCGAAGCCTGAAGGCATTCCGAAGTGATCAAGAAGAGCTACCATGATGCTCCAAAAACTGAACATGTACCATAGATTTCTGAAGTAAACTTTTGATTTCTGAAGGTATCCCCAAATATCGAAGTGCTCCGATGGTTCTTCAAGTCCTAATGTCATCCCGAAGAGGTACCGAAAAGCTTCAATAATGTTCCGAATCCTGAAGACGTATTGAAGAGCTACCGATAATGCCCCTTCCACAAAGCAAGTCTTACTGCATTGCAGTAATCTATCTATGGCTTATGCTCAGTTGCGATTTGACCTTTACGAAAGCAGAGATGCTTTTTCTTGATTCGCAAAATCTGATTCTGTAGTTGTTCATTCTGCCTTCCTTACTCCTTGTAAATTTATCGATAAGATGTGAGTATTGATGTTCGCGTGACGCGTAACGCACTGTGTATAAGAGTTGCCGCTTCCAATTGCGTGACCTTTACATTCTGCTATTCCGAAGGTGTCGTTATTATGTCGCCCAGTTGATGGGTGACGTAAATGCGTTACGTTGATGATGTCATGGACCTGTTGAGTATATTGACAAGGATGCTAGCTGGCCAGTCCTTAGAAATTTCTCCAAATAAATGGCACTCGTTGTGTACTCCTCCTGTTTTCCGTAATACAAGACCGAATGATCTGAAGAACAAGAAAGAATAACAAAGTGGTTATGTGAAAAGCCTTGACAAAACTCTTTGTAACGGTGGGAGTACCCAGAAAGCATCCATACCCCCATCCCGGATAACGATGTAAACTCACGTTAATTGTGTCACGTTGAATTTCTGTTTTGAATCTGCCGAGATGAAACCCTGACGTGTGATCAATGAAAACTCTTGAATGAAGCTACTGAGTAGTATTTTCCTATGGTGTTCACTACGCTTTACAAAATGCTTTCTACCATTTGAGCCTGTAGATGAAATCCTTAAGTGTGACCACTCAAACGAAAGCTACTATAATCTGTAACGGTGACCATTCAATGAAAGCCACTGAACAAGACACAAATCTGTCAAGTTTGTATTTAAGCACTCAAAGAGGCTAGAAGATTAACCTTTACTCTGTGATTAATAAAACTTACTTTGATTTTCCGCTGTATGTAGGAGTTTTTAAGTCCCATCTGAAAGAAAGCACAGACAGATCAGGATTGTACAACAAAAAGCAAAATATAAGGTTATTAAACTCTTCGAATAAAGCGAGAGCAAAAAGGACGAACAATCTACGTCATTTGATTTAGGAGAAATCCTACTAGCGTGGTGTGACCTTTCCAGTAAGACCTATTGAATCCCGGTCAAGCCTGAAATTTTCCAGGCTTTCTTTTCCATAAAAGCCCGAGTTGAGTTTATTACTGTGGTGGTCTTTCATTCATCAAAACTAGAGCTACTGCGCTGTTCGTTTGCCATGGTTACGTTAGTTTTTGAATGGGAATTTAAGAACATTTATCAGGAGCTACAGGTACCTTTTGTCGCTGGGATCGATTCCGCAATAAAGAATGGACTTCATGTGGAAATGTTGTCTGAAGAACACTCTGAAATGTAAAGCACAGAGAACACTGTAGCGTGGTTTTACTCCATAAAGGTGCGGTTATGTTACTGACCAGTAGATCTCCACAGCGGTCTGCTGAGAATACACGATTCTGATTGGCTCACTGGTCATTGACCATTGGTTGTTTTTGGACAGCAAAACTTTTTGGCCTTTCTGGAAATACGACCTAAAAACTCACCGTTTTCCGACTTCAATCATTTAACCGCCTACTCAAACTCTTAGAAAGACATGGGAAAAATTGGTCTTAACAGGGGTCACCTAAAGTAAAGGCGTCTGATAACGATGGACATTGAAAAATACGGTAGCTATGTGTAAATTGAAGTCGAGTGTAATATTTTTTGTCCCCCTCGAGGGTGCGGAGAGGGGTGGAAAACAGGACACGTAACTATAAACTTTGGTCGATAAAAGTTTTTGTGCCCTCCCCTAAAAAGAAATACAATGGAATAAAACAGTGGTCCTTTATGAGCGTGCAGCATTCAATGGGGCGCGGTCGCTATGAACATGAAGCTGAAGCAACACGTGGTAGCGAGACTTACTTTCGTTCATTATCAGTGACAGTCATTCCCTCAGGCGTGACCTTAAAGCTGACTGTTGTGAACTTCTTAGCTGCTTCATCTGTGGAGAGTCGTTCAACTGTCCGCTGTATGGCGCTTGGACCTGTCAGCATTTCCACATCACTGTGTCCCAGATACATAAGCGACCCAACTGTAATAAGGAAACAACCAAAAAAGTAAGCTTAATGGAGTAACGCGAAGCTGCTCTACTAGTACAGGTTATCACCATTTCATATGTGATGTTCGATAATAGTTATGGTGTCTATCTCTGCAAGGTTTGTTTTTGATATCTGGAGGTTCGCAATGTCCTTATTCGCTTACTGAAATAATATACAGTCGTACATCTCATATGCGGCCACCTGAAATGGGGGGAAGATGGTCGCTTATGGTCTTGCAAGCTGTATAGTGAATTGACTGAACAAAACACATTCAAGGTTTTTAACCCTTAAATTTGAACCCAGTGTGCTGTATTACCTGCGCCTTTAGGCCATGACTGGCCGTCAACTGTATCAGGAGACTGGGACTTATCGTCCGTTGAGAGGTCTGGAAATGAAAACAAAACAGCAATCTTAACATCAACACTGTTAAACAGAAGTGTAACAAAGATCAACCATACATACGTGTTAGAACAATCAATTATTTGTGGACACTTTCTGTTTTTCCAAAAAAAAAAAGACCATTTCTATTCAGTTTTCTCACACTCTTGGTAATTTATGGTTCTATGTACTCAGAGAAACCAGACTAAACAAAAATTAGGTTCAGGAAGCTTCAAGAGATCATAAATAAGCCGGAGGATTCTCCGCTGTCCGATAAAACCACTGAGTATTTAGGGTTCTTAGCAGACAATATTTTGTTCCACTTTCTTCATTTTCTCTTACGATACGCGACTACATACGAGGGGCAACTTTCGGCAAGACAATGCCATATTTGTTTGAGTAATTAGCCAATTCGACAACCAGTACCTATTTCACTCATATTTCTCCTCAGAAAAGCTATATAATTTATCACTAACAAGAAAGTACCTTCATTGGGCACCAAATTCTTTTAACTATAATCATGACAAAACATGTGGAATCCGGTTAGGAGAATTTGAGTGTTGAACTTACCTTGTGATGGAATGTTGAGCCTGATGGGTAATGCTAAAGGAGTGATGGAATGCTGGTAAACAAAAGCTGCCAAACTCCCTAAAAGGGAAAACAGACGAGGAAAAATTTTTACACAAGAAACGGGGCTGTAAAACAGACGACAATGATAAAGTCACTAACAAAATGCAGTGGAGAACATTAACGTCGTGTTTAAAGTAGTAGTTCCGAAGTAATCGTGCTCGTTTTGGTTTTGCTTTTGCCACAAGCCATAGTTGGTTTGCAAAAAGTCGTGAATCATGATTTATAAGTCAGAATTTTAAGACCTTCACAACTTTACTGGTCTCCGCTCAGGGATTGCGAAAATCGCCAAATGCGTGGAGTCGCAAGCCGGTCAAGGACGGATCGCAAGTGAGATAAAAATAAAAAAGCGCAGTAAGTACAATACATAAATACAGGGGTGTGAGGTACTAACAAAAGATGAAAAAAGTTCCAGCAATCAGTGCCATTAAACTCACCAAACACGGGTTCATCATTGACGCCTTTCAATCTAACGCCTTTCTTGGTCGTCTCGATGAGAAAGTGTCGTACAAGTTCATTGTCTAGATCAACTTTAGCTGTGGGGAAAGAAAAGGAAAAAGAAATCAAACGTGAGCCTAGGCCAAACGGTTTCAGATATCACCGCAAGCTTGTAAATGCCAACTTGTGTACACAGACTTGGGAAGGTGGCCGAACGGACTCGCAAGTGGACGCATTTTGTCAAAAGTCATTTCAGTGCAGCCTTGGCGGTAAAACGAAAGCAAACAATACTGAAAAGAAGTTGTGTCGACTTTATGCTGGGTGGTTAAACGACGAAAACTCCCACCATTTTGCTCATAATTTTGAGTTTGATCAAAGCGGACGCTAGTCATTACGGTTAAACGCAAGTCCCGGCCAAACGAAATCGCGAAAGTTTCTAAACTGCGTCTAGCCTGCGTGCAGACGTATCAATAGAAGACGTCTGCGCGCAGGCTAAACTGCGTCTGCTTGCAACCCTGTTTGGCCAGGGCCTGAGACCCTACAGTTTTCCACAAATTTCATGCTTAAAGATCAGGTTTTCAGTTCTCACAGCCAGTTTAATAGAAGCTGTTATGACATGGTGAAGAGACAAACGCAAATCAACAGGTTCGATTTCCGCTGCCACTCGCGTCCGGTCTTCCCGCGACACGGCTAGAAATCCAGACCTGCATAATGTCTGATTTTGAAGAAATGAGCAACGTTTCTTGTCTTTCTTCTGAAAACATACAGACGTTCACAGCTTTCTGAACTAACACTTTCATGATGAGATCGGCTTTCGAGAATTAGTACACGAAAAACGATTTTAGTGACATTTGCATTTTTGCAATGTGGCACAAAGCGATGCAAGTTTGAAACATCGGACCTAAGACTGCTCTCATTGCGTTAATAAGCCACTTCCAAACTGTCTCAAGCCTCTCAGTCAAAGGGAGGCTTGGTGCACATCCTTCCATGCGAAAATTAGTTTTATTTGCATGCGAATGAAAACTCATTTTCATATCAAAGGTTGTGCACCTAGCCTTGCTTTGACATGGAGGCTCAAGAAAATTCGGAAATGGCCTATTTAATTGTCGGTTTGGTATGTAAGTCCGTCAGAACTGTTCCCAGACCTTAGTGGTAAGGGTCGAGCTCATTGCAATCTCGGAGACCCAGTTTAGATAATCAAGGCGAAATGAAGATAAGTGGATGATATAGGTTCCTATGATATCGGCTTCATCCCGCCCACCCCTAGGTGTCAAAAAATATGCACGTGAATAACCCAACTTAATGCAACTTACTCATGTCTCCATGAAGCCCCTGCAGTACATGAGCGGGGGGGACCGCCACCTTCACAGCTAAACCAAAAGCTCCAGGGAAGGACTGACTGTCCCGGATGATAAACGACCCTGGCTCAGAGTCTCTCAGAATGGCGATAGCTGAGGAGGAAAGTCAAAAACGCGGATTATTAAAACATTACTTTGTAATTACAATGCTTTCCGTATAGCTAATACGGGGACTTACACGTAAAGCGAATACTTGTAAACTCAAACGGTAAACACCACTGATTTAGACGTACAGTAACACCGAGATCCTTGCAGTATGTATCAGGTATGCTGCCACAGGGTGTCCCAGTGGTTAGAGCATCCAACCGGTGTGTTGTAACTTGTAAGGTCATGGGCTTGACTCTCACTTATCACTGAATGTTGTAGTTGTTATCAGATGAACCGATACTTTTGTACAAAACACAACTTAGAGAAAAGCACAAAAAGAAAGAAGAGTTAACTTACCGTCGTTTCTTGTAATGTTAGGTTTGTACCAAAATGAGGAAGTATCGCGGTCAAATTTCAGTCCCGGGATCTTTGGACTGTCAGGAAGGAAAACATCTGAAAATTGAAAATGAATAAACTCAGAAGACTCTAAGAAACATTAGGGGCCTTCGGATCGGTGTAAGATTGAGGGTTTGTGAACGGGTACGACTTCTCAAATACACGTGTGTGTCTGGTAAGTTTATATTATCACACCTGAAATCAATCTTGTTCCTAAATTAACACCTACTTCTCTACAGATGAGCAACACTGCAGGGTCGTAACAAGGTATACTTCTCATTCACCAAATTCAGTTTTTGTTCCTAAACTTCTGATCTCGTTCCCGAAAGCGTGAAGAATTTTGTCTCTACGATCTCATAAAAGTCAGCGTGATCTTTTACCCTTCAATAAAAAGGGGGGGGGGGGAATGCGCTGATGACATCCCCATCGCTTGTGAATTTAGATCCCACACCTCTGGGGTGAGTTGCAAAAAACGTGAACGTCTGGCGTTAGGAGGTACGCCAGACGTTAACTTTTATGCAACTCGCCTAACAGACCACTTTTCTGAACCCTTTGATCCTTTGCCCTTGGTCCCCCTTATCTCACTACGATCCTAAACACGGTGAAGCGAGGAACCTGACAAGTTGACTGGTTCGAGCTCGTAGTCTGATCTGCAGGACACTATATCTAACGTTTCCCTATAGTATCAACACTCTGTCAAGCAGACAAATTTATTTTTCACAGTTTCAACGTTCCTTAGTGTGTACTCTTCTTCTGCGTTCTTTTGCACTTTAAATAAAAACTCCCCTGCTGGGGAGATTCGAAAAGAGAAGACAAGCTGGACCATCCTTTCCAGAGTTTACCGAACGAAAGGACGCGTGCCATTGGATTTTCCAACCAGATTTTCATAGTAGTAATTCAAAAGGAGAAAATAACGACTAAGCACTAAAATCTGCGCAAGTGCAATCATGCGATACTACTTACTGTCGCCTGAGGAGCCAGACGATACGCTAGTTGTCGACCCATATCCTTTATCCGAGTGAGGCTGGGATTTCTTCCTCTGTGTGGCATTTTCAAATACCCCGGACCCAGACGACAGCATAGGACTCTTGCTTTCCAGTCCTCCGCTGCTAAGACTATGCGGGGTACTGGAGCGACTCGGCCGGGCTGGTTCAGGAACAATGAGGCTGTGAAAAGAACACACCAATTAAGATTATCTGATTGTTTAAATTTACACATACGTTTAACTCTTCATGAACCCTGGGTCACAACTGCCGGCACTTGAAGTTTCTGTATTACTATTCCTCTGGCCCAGGATGGGATGCTAGCGAGAACCCCTTCCCCCCAAGGAATTTTGATAGCTTTCTTTAACAGTTCGCTTGGGGTGCGAGAGGATGTGGGGTAAAATTCATTGTCCAATAAAACAAGTGACGAGAATCCGGTGAAACCGGCCGCCAAAAGAACCGACTTATTGCACTGAGAATTAATAAAATATTTCAATCAGTTTTTTACCTGATGTCAGTTATCTCCGTTAGAATGTCCTGAATAGCTTCCACGTGGTCCGTTGAATTCTTAGCATCGATCTGCTCCACGATTTCCTCCGCCCTCGGAGTTTCCATTGGGGTCGTCCCCACCGGGGTAGTCTGAGTCTCACTTGATCTACCACTAACAGGGCTAACAAGGACAACATAAATCTCATTACTGAGTGATTCAGGAGAACTCGTGCTTCTTTGTACATGAACACTAAAAACAATCTACTACAATTTGTTGCTACTTTATGGGGCTGGACTTTGTCCAAGTCGCTCGTATTTTCTTGGCGACGAAATGTTCGTGTGAAACGCGCGATAATGTTTTACAAGCGCACAGAATATTGTGTGTATTGTTTATCACCTAGAAGGGCACTTCGACATTGCTGATCCTAGCAGTACGCAGGACGCGCGTCACCACGAACTCAGTAAATATGACCTATGCTCGCCACGAGTCTCCCAGTAGCTCAGTGGTTAGAGCGTCCGACCGGTGTACGGAAGGTCATGGGTTCGATTCCCGTCGGGGACTCAGATTTTTTCTTTGTCCCACGCTCGCGACATGTTGAATATTCCATCTTTTCTTAATATTGTGTGTGTTGCACACGATGAAAATCAGTGATGTTTCCGATACGAGCAAAACTAGCCGCCATTTTGATTCACGCGAGTGGACCGCGCGAATGTCCTCCATTACCAGAATAAGCGACTTGGAGCAAGTCTAGGGTAGAGCTTACCTGGCCTGTTTAGCTGATCGTATGTCCTCCAATCTCGCGTATCCCGCTTCTTCGTCTTCGCGAGCCTCTTGCGCATACACTTCGGCACTTTCCGGATGATTTTCGGAAGTTGTGTGTTGGCTCAGCAAGTCGACTGCCGCTTCCTCGTCGTGAATCTCTGGCGTGCTTAAAGTCGGGTTAAACCGGTTTGACGAGTGTCCCCCCACGGGGGTGGAGATGGGCGACGTGCTGATGATGGACTCACCAAACGCCGAGTCCGTGTGGCCATCACTGCTGCTGAAATCAGAGGTAAACATTAGCGAGTAATTTTCAGTGCTTAAATTCTCGTTACGTCTGAGTCTTTTTCCGAGTCGAGAAGTACTTCCAGTCGGCTCTTATTTGCAATGTCCGTAGCAAAAAGTAACAAGGGATTGTTTACCAAGTGACCAAAAAGTCCGGAAAATGGACCACGCCGTCTCAGTTCGTCCCACTAGAAATTGACCGAAAAGGACGAAACTTGTGTAAAGCCAGTCTCTCCGATTGCAAGGTAGATTTTTGTTTCCCAGCACTTTTCCAAAGTGGAAATGTTCTACTATTTTTGGTAATATTGCTAATGCCCCTGGATGGGACGAAAATATACCCCAACGCTATCCATAGCATTTTACAAACGCGTTGTGTTTACACAGTCTGGCGAACTAAAAATACTGTAGCGAGAATCAACGCAAGTACTTCTGAGTTATTCCAAACGTTCTCTTCACCACAAAGAAGCAGAGACGTATTATGCATGTGAGTACAGTACATAGTCTTGTACAGAACGGGTACGCAGCCGAACGCGTTACAAATAGGACTACTAAATTAAAGAATGTCAAACAGCAACATACGCCGATGGTGAGACTCCGAGGTTAGTTGTTTCATCAGTGGATCCTTTAGACTCTACACCTTCATCCAAACTGAAGCCGTCAATACTACTCGACGGTGACTTCTCAAGAGGACGCTGCTCGTTGAATTCTGTTTAAACAAAACAGTATTATATAATAATGGTCGTGATATCTCAAGTCGTAACTTGGAATGTTTAAAATTATAATCAGACATACGACTGACGCCTCTCTGAGTTGGACACCTCTACTATGCGAACGTCTCTCTAAAACAAAACCTTCTCTAAGACAGGTAGGTAAGGTAATGTCGCCCAAGAGCCAAGGAGGCCCACATGGTAAGAGCCTATCCCGGTTCCTGTAGCATGGAGCAACTAAGAGCATCGCTACTCCCCCCTGGTTGGTATGCTGGTCCATCACAGGGTTACCTCCAGCAGTATGTCGCCGTTACCCATTTATAAACCTGGGTGGAGAGAGAGACGAATGTGAAGTAAAGTTTCTTGTCTAAGGAGACAACACGATGGCAGGGACTGGGCATCGAACAACCGACCTTCAGATCTGTGAAGTCCACCGCGCTAACCACTTCACCACCGCGCCCCTCTAAAGCAGACACCTTCCTTAAAGACGGACATCTCCCTAAGACGAAAGCCTCTCTAAGGAAGACATCTCTCTAAGAAGAAACGTCTCCTTAGACAGATATCCCTCTAGGACAGAAGTCTCTCTAAAACAGATGTCTCTCTAAGAGACACCCCTTTAATGTGTACACCTCTCCGACAGACAACTCTATAAAAAGGACAGTAGAATCCAATTTCCTCTCGCTCCTTCACATTTTAACTTCCTCTAAAACAGACACCTCTCTAGTGATTATTTGATGTCAGCACAGGTTTTCTACTAAGTATCTCGAACGGAGGAGTTGCAGCTGTGAGACACTTTTCCCTTGTTATGTTGACAACAACAAGATCTAAAGATCAGCGTTGCTTGCGTACGGCTCTGATGTCGTGGAGTGCGTAGCAAATGACGAGTGACACGATTCTTTTGTTTACTTAAAGGAGGTACAAAGGTACAGTGTGAATTATGCAGGAGTGACATGATTTGCGAGGTAAGAACGTGACAAATGACAGTGTGACACAAGTTACTCTGACGTTTCCTGTCAAATGCTGAGCATCACACAAATACGATAGAAGTGCGACTTGTTGGACATAAGCGGGACATACGATGTAGCGTGCGACAACATTACTAGATGTGAAAACGAGGTCTCTCAAACATTCTTAAAAAGATGAGAGAACCCGATACAAACGAAAGATGTGTGTCCGGAATTGCTGGATATGAACGTGAAGGAAGACGAAAGTGCGTGACACTAATACTGGATGGCGTGACAATGCAAATTTGCTAATACCTGGTTTGTGATCATGAACAAGATACTCGTGATGGGAAGCGACATGTTTGAGCGAGTCCTTAACTGCTGCAATATCGATTTCTTCGGGCGGTGGCTCGGGGACGCCCACGTGCTTTGTTGGCTCGACAATCCTCTTGGGCGGAGCTTTGCTGCTGTAGAGAGTCCCTGAGGAGTGACTTAACTCTCCAGGCGCCAGTGACTTAGCATTGTAAGTGGATATCTCTTTGAACACCTCTGATGGTGACACGCTGGTGAGCCCTGGCATGGGTATAATCTGGCATCTAAGGTGCTGATGTGGCGCGGGATGCACTTTATCAGGTTGGAACATATCTGTAAGTAACGCTACTTTGGACGCGACATTACCCTTTTCGGGCAAAGTCTCCGAATCTTCAATCTCTTTTCGTCCGTCCAAATCAAACAGGTCTATTCCGTTCGCTGACTTATTGTTATTGAAATCAAGGACCTGAGGTCCAGACCTTTGCTTACCAGGGTAAGAACTTGTCCTTTCGTCAGTAACCGAAAACACTCCGTTTGTGACGACGTCATCCGAAGAACGTCCGAGTCTTCCTTCAGACTGAGGGTTATAGTCCACTGTCGTGTGAGTGACAGTTGTGGCTTTGAATGTCCTTGGCATCATGTGTGTGGCGTAAAATTTAGGTGATAATGGCGGAGATGTCTGTGACAAGGCTGCTTCATGCAAAACAAACGAAGACGACGGTTCCACAGGATACCCATTCGGAATCTGCCCCGCACTGGAAATGCCATTCCATGAGTAATTTTGAGAATAAGGCGGAGTTCCTTGGCTTCTAGTGGGCGTGGTCCCTAAGGAGTGCTGCCCCTTGTTGAAAGCACCAAACCCATTTTGTACCATTCCTGGGGCACCCTTGCCGTGATACCGTATCCCAGCCTTAAAACTTGCTGCGTTCCGCACAGGAACCCCAGGAGGGGACACTGCTCCTCTTGCGTTTGGTGGACCTTGCTGGAGTGTCGAGTCCAAGAGCTCTGAACACTCTCCGAGCTCCTGCAAAAGCTTGTCTATCGATTTAACCTCATCTTTCACAACCTCCCTACTCGTGTGTTCCATTCTTCCAGTGGAGTACTGAAGTCGCGGTTGGTTCAATTTCACATCCGCATTCGCATTCTCTGCGTTTTTAAATCCGTACGCATTTCTTCGAGTCAAAGTATTTGCTCTGTTTTCAAAAAAGTGGTCTGTGCCTTTGAATTGAGGAGAACCGCTGTCAAGGCTGAGTGATCGGACTTTCTTCTTGAATGCTTTATCCACTTGAGCGTACAGATGTCCATTCACCGGACCAGCCACGTACTCTGGGGGACCTAAAGGAAAAGATTGATTTAAGAACCACATTGTACAGCATAATAAACAGCACCAATGGAAAATAATGGCTTTTAATTGAGTTTCAATTGAGTTCATCCACGGGCTCACAAGATAGCATACAGTACCGGCCACAGTGACGGGGATTGCAGCACTTACACGCGCGTGAAATGCGTGCAATATGGCGGGTTTACTCGCGCGTTAAACGCATGAAACGTGCGAGTAACATTTTACATGAGCTTTTACACGCACCTCAACTACACGTGAAATGCGAGTACTGAGACAAAGGATGCAACCTTTTGCTTTTCATACACACAAGGTGCGAGTATTTCTTAACAAAACAGAGTACACAAAAGACACCACAGCAATTGCAGTAGGAACTGACATGATCAAACAGTGAATGTGAAAGCATAAATTGAATCCAAGCGCCAGTTATTTCGCGCAGTATATCGAACATTCCGTTGAGGGCAGTTTCGCGCAATATGGCGTCTTTCTCACGCATGACACGGGTGTGTAGTGCTCCAAACACCCGTGGCCTGTACTGTAGTAAACATTATCAGGGTAAGTACAACTATGTTGACTTCATTTGAATGGTCACAGTTCAGGTCTTCCTTTTGCAGCAGAATAAAAGTACCATAGGAACGGGTTGCTGAAAAGCTTTCATTCGAATGATCATTCACAGATGTAAAAGTTAAAACCACTTTGTGCAGCACAAACAACAGTACAACAGTAAACAGATTCTCACAGCTTTGAAATGAACGGTCATAATTTGGGATTTCACCCACAGACTTTGAACAATCTTGTACAGCATATTAAATAGAAAACTTCACTTGAATCCACACACTCAAAATAAAGAAACAAGGCAAAAGAGTCAAGGCTTCATTTCAGGGTTTAGGTGTGAAAGGACTAAACATGGCGGAGGTCATTAGAAATTCTATGCCTTAAAACACACTCATGACCTGAAGATAAGACAACCACGGACCTCATCAAATTTGGCACCATTTCCAAAATTTCGACTTAGGACATGGAAAACAAAACCCACCATAGACATCAAACACTTTTATTCTCACTGATCTCACGATTCCCTTACAGACTCAAACGTTAGAATCATATTCTAGGAGGGAGAGGCTTAAGAAGTTGGGGATGCGATACAAAGCAAGATTCTTCTCTGTTCGAGGTTAATTGGAAACGTTTTTCAAGTGACAGATGTAACTACCAGGGTCGGACCGGACTTAGTTGATGTGGCTGTAGTGACGTCACCTAGAAGTGGATTAACCCTTTCATTCCCAGAGTCAGTTATGCAGTCAATTAAGGTGTGCTAACTTTTGAGTCTGTTGATAAATCCTATGGTGAGAATATTCAAATGAAACCTCTTCAGCAGTACTTTCACAAGGTACTATTTAGGCACTCTTGGGAGTAAAAGGGGTAAATCCTTCAGCTTGACCATTCAACTTCACTGCTACTTTAAGGTTTGATTTACATTTTCTCGAGACGAAATCGGTAATTTTGCCTAGACTCGATCTTGGACGCATAGCAGAGACAAGCGGACTGAGAGGAAAAAGCTGGAGACAAGAGGCACGAGAGTGCTTTCACGAGGGTGAAAACTTTAGCCCATGTAATGAGCTTTGTCAGACATACACTTATGTTTTCTGCAAACAATAACAAAATAATTTGGCCCAGCGCCTTGGAATCGCATATTTTTGGTTAAATCCGGTCTCAATCAAGCAAGCCGGAAATCTTATTAGTGTCGATTTTTAAAAAGCTACATAAAAATGGTTCCTTCAAGAGCCTAACTCCAAAGCCAAATTTATCAGTTTTCTTTGGCCCTGTTTCAGATTCGCTGCAGCGTAACTTTGTGAAACGCTCTAAGGATAAAAGTCTTGGAAACACTAATAGCAACATGGTCCCCTCTCCCCAATTCCTGTGTTAGCCAATGTTGGTCACTTCATTGTCAGGATTGGATGTGGTGGTGCTATAATGGCTTCTGTCCTCTATTGCGTTTCCTAGCTATGCTCAGCAGCTAACTTAGAATAACAAAGATAACGGATGGCCAGTTTTATATAACAAAGAAAACACGAAACTGCCCCTTTGAACGATACTACCACACCGAAACAAACGTCACAAACATTTCTTCTCGCCTGAAAATAGCAAAAGACGATCTTAACTATTTGACTAACTCTAACCTACCAATCACGTCCGTGTTTTTGCCAGAGAAAATTTCTTTCAAGTGCACATAAATTTAGACCTTCCAGTGGCAAATATTTCCGCTTTCAGGATGATTCTCAATGATAGCAAAACAAATCCTGGTAGGAACTACAAAAATCCTATTTGTATGATCCGATGAAGGGTGGTGATTGAGAGGTATCTAACTACTGGCTCTGCCTACTCACAACCCTTTAGGCTTAAATTTCTCACAGACGTCCAACATTAATATGCAAGGACCTACTGCTATAAATTGCTGTCCTCGTATTTTTGAAGAAGCAACTTAACCATAAAGAAGAGCTCGTAGCCCTGTACTTATTTATGTCTTTAAGGACTATTTTTACTAAGAACAGTTGAGCCCTGGTCGCGTCTTCGTCGCGTCTTGTCTAAGGCGCGTCTTTACTGTGCTAGTCACGTCTTAACTTAGACACGGCTAACACGAGACTACGTAGAACAGTTGAGCCCTGGTCGCGTCTCAGTCGCGTCTTTACTGTGCTAGTCACGTCTTAACTTAGACACGGCTAACATGAGACTAGAACGGCAATTTTTACGAGCATTTCGCATCTTATTTCAGACGCGGGAAAATAGGTGAGCTGTGTTGTACAAGGTGTTTCTAACGACAGAACCATTTTGTTAAAAACCAAAATTGTAAATGTTCAAATGTACAAGGTGGTTATAGCTTCTAAATCTTTGTGTAGTACTATACAAAGTTTTTCTAGGTTTTGAATCTTTGGTAGAAAATATGACGAGTGGTCCTTAAAATTAGTTATCAAGACGTTTCTAGTTGTGATGCTTTCCATTTTTTGACTTTTCCCAAGTGAAAATTTTAGAGAATTTGTGAAATATGCAATATAGACGAAAACTGACACCGTAATAAACTCGCAGACTAAGTAAGAATGGAATATGGGTTTATTACTTGCGTCATATTCACTGCACGATGTGAATAACGAAACATTCCAGTCGTTAGCGATACTTACAATCACCGGAAAGAGAAAATATTTTCGATGATATATTTATACAATTTCCGGAAGGAGAAAATATTCTCGATCATGTTTTCGTTCGCCGCACATCACCTATAAGCGAGGCAAAGTCAGCAAAACAGAGAACTCCACAAATTCTATGTACCGGATCTAAACTCGAGACGATCGTCGGACAATTGCCGCCGGGAAGGTCAACACGCTTTTTGCGCGCCTGCTATTTTGTTTACAGAAATAACAATTGCGAAAACAATCAATAACGGATTTGGGCGATGCATTTAACAGACTAAGCAAGGATTTGCGGTAGGGTAGCTATGCAAGGTATTGCTATACACATTCGACAATTGACCATAAAATATCCGCAGTTGAGTAGTGATAACATTTTCTGAGACGTGTTCACAAAATGCTTCTGTCAACATCACGTACAAATAAAACAAGTGCATGCCCCTCTACACACAATCTGTTGTTAACCTTTTGTTGCTTGCTTACAAATGGCAAATCGCAATTACATTGCGAACACTTCTAGCAGTTTTCAAAAGTTAGAGAACCACTTCGTACAACATAATAAAGAGAACCACAAGAAAGTACTGCTCAGTGGGACAGTAGCTTTCATTTGAATTGTCACAGTTAAAAATTGCATTCCCAGATTCAAAAGTTAGAGAACTACCTTCTACAACATAAAGAGAATCACAAGAAAGTATTTCTCAGTAGCTTTCACTTGAGTAGTCACACTATGGGACTTCATCCACAGATTAAAACGTTTTATTTAAGTTTCAAGCACCTCATACTATATTAAACCACCTCATTACTGAACCACCTCAGATCATATTTAACTGTCAGCATCACAGAAAATACTCCTCGATAGCTTTTATTTGAATGGTCACACTTTAGGATTTCAAGAAGAACATACCATTGTTCATGGTTTGACTGTAGCAATAAGTGGCTTAAAATACTTAGCTTGTTCAGGTCAAATGTCTATAAACGCTTAGTACACAGTGACTTTTCAAGAATGTCATTAATAAACCACATTGTTGTGGTAATTTTTTTACGTCCCACGCACAAGTTTGTTTGATAACATTTGTGTTTTTGAACATATGAATAAAACTTTAGTGTCCGAAGTTTTTCTGTTTAAATAAAAGCTGTTAATAGGTCGATGTTATGTTAAAGGTTGTTGTACAACACGATGTGTGAAAAGGTTATATCCATCCGGCAATTTTACTCGATGATTGCATTCCTGTGGAACACGGTTATCATGATGTACAAGGTTGTTTTTGCTTGTGACTCGGTGCATGAGTGAAAGCCTGAAGTGTGTCCATTCAAATGAAAACCGTTCTTCCGGTTCTGGTTATTTTTCTAGAAATGGTGGCTTTACGTTCCGCTCTGGATTCAGCCCAAGAGTGCGACAACTGTCATGAAGCTAAACCAAATTGTTACCGCTAACACGAAAGCTAATAAGCCAACATGTGTGGTTTTGTCCTTTCCTTGTGAATTGCCTCCTTAATACTGTACACGAGCACGCAAGAGGGCATACATGGAATGGTGTCACACTTTTAAGTCATACAATATGTATAAACTTTAAATTCAGAGGATGAAATCCTAAGCTATGACCACTCAAGTAAAAAGCTATTAAGCAGTTCATTTCTTTGGTGCTGTTTAGCATATACAAGGCCGGTGGTTCTAAGTTTTGAGTCTGTGGATAAAATACTGAAAGCTATCGGGCAGCTTTCCGGTAGTGCTTTTTATTATGCTGTACAAGGTGGTTTTATCTTTAAGTCTGTGGATGAAATCCTAAATTGTGACCATTCAAATGAAAGCTACTGAGCATTACTTTCCTATAAAGCTCCGTTTTCAAGTCACCCACGAAGAAATTTCACAAAATTTGTTTCTAGGAGATCAGTGGTTTAAAAACACAAAAGAAGACCTACGCTTCAAACTGCCAGTGTATCCTTCTGTCGGGCCTCTTGGACTGTCTTGGAAGTTTGTGTAACCGGGCTTGTTGTAATCTACAATGAAGCGGATTGTAAAGATTTCAGTCAGTGAATAATGTACTTATAAAAGGCAAACTTCGCAACCATTAATATACTTAACACATCATGTCTTGTTAAAAATGCACTACAGTTAAACCCTTCCACATGGAAATACCGAACGCAGCCAGTGGATACTTATCCTATAACGGCTTCCCTGTGCGAAGTTACGTTCTGAGTTTTAACTGTATTTTCTGTTGACAAACTCTTCCAGCGTAAGGCAAAAAAGGTCGAATACCACGCGTACTCAACGAATACTAATCCTATAACGGTGTACGCCAAGCTATGCGTTACGCTGTGTAATGGTTTGGGGTAACTTTTCTGGCAGACACAATGGCTGATAAAATGAACGAGCGAGACACTAATCAAAGCGAAGTTTAGTTTACACAGAGTGAAAAATAGGGCATGATAGCGATCTTTTAGACTGGCGTACTCAAGATCTCGATATCCTCACTTGCTCTCAAGCTTACTTGAGCAATGTAAATACACAACATTCCCCGCGTCATCGCGGGTGAACTGGCCGTATTCACGGAATCGTGTTCAAAGCAAAACAACAGCAAAGAAACTACACTTACAGTACGGTGGAGTGTTAACACGTACTCCGTTTCGGTCGAAGCGCAACGGATGAAGAACGTCCATACGTGAACATTAATAAACTCACCACCGAAAAAACAGACGCGCTGCACTCTAGAGGCGTAAAAAAATACCGCCAATCCTTGTCCCGGTAACTTGATCTTGGAAACGATTCCAAGAATTTATTATTCGCGATGAAGACAGACTCACAGCGCGGTGGCCACTTATGAATGCGTGAAATAAAATATGTTGCCATAAAAAGTGAAAAGGGCACACGAGCTGAGATTTCCGTAAGCTGAAATTTCCGTATACTCACTTCCCGTTCCGAGTTCCGAAAAAAAGTCGAACCCTTTCACTTGCAATAGTAAAGTAAAAAATTTAAAGCTAACAAAAAAATCTCAAATTTCTTTTCCAAATATAATGAAAAACAAATCACACCACACGAAAGTACCGTTCAATAACTTTCAATTGAATGGTCATCCTTTAGGATTTCGTCCACAGATTCAAACGTTAAGATCAGTCAAGACCACATAACACGGAAAGTGGTTCGACCCTGAAGCAAAATGACGCCAACACACGCATATACCTTACCATTGCCTTCTAGGACAGGCCATCGTTTTGCACACTTTCCCACGCCGAAATCATCAATTTCCTTATACCAATAAACCTAATACCGTCGCCATTAGAAAATAATCTAATATTGATTCTCTATGACCACCATACAACTTCAGTAATCAGCATACGAGTGTAATGGCTTTGACAGACATAAACCTTTACCCCGCCAAGTAACGTGAAAATGAAAACAGCGGAAGGAATTGTCAAGGTTGCCTGACTGGTCCATGAGTAATCAGTAAACATTTGGAACATTTAGAGCAGCGTCTAAAACACTTTACATAGCGTATAACAGTGCGTTTTTGTGAACAGACAACCCTGATCGAAATGTATCCATTACTAAACACAAACAGACACAAAAATGTTTTAAGTACACGACCTGTAGCGCCGAACAGTTGCAAGCTAAGCGATCGTATTCTTGTCTCCTCCAGTTTAGTTACTGTTTGCGGTGAGAACAGCTTTCCTTTAGCTTTGCACTCCAAGACGAATCCGTTGACATAAGCTTCGTCAACAACAGAAGCTCCGTTAAAAGCCAACAAACACTTGAGTTGAAATCGGCGCAGACAATCCCCGTTTTCTGGCACGAATCTCCGGGCGAACTTCGACAGCGCCTAGCGCCCGACAATGAACGATTGATGTCGTTTTGAAATTCAACGCCTGGGTTTTTCAACAAGGAAAACACAGAGGAGATGATTATATAAATTATCTCTCGCTTCAAACATGGGTCACGCGAGATCAAAACGCAGAAGAAGCGTGGACGGTCAAGGGGAGCAGTCGAATTCAGCCAAATTCATCGGTGAAGTGTAATGAGAACACGGAATAGCAATCGTTCGAGTCCCGACTTACACAAATAAAAAATAACATGACAGCATGGAAATGTCTGGCTTTATCGATCGATTTTTTGACACGTGGAATTGCAAGTTTTACTCAAAAAACTCGACAGAATGAAAGGTATAATAATCTTAGAAATGCTGATAAAAAAAACAAAAGATTTGAAGATAAGGGTTTTAAATGCTTCATGACTTGACGCTAATCCTTCACGTTCGGAATCAAACCTCAATCATGAAATGTGGTTCTAGAATCTTACTTTGTGGATAAATTCTTTAAAAGTGGCCACTCAAATGAAAGGCATAAGGGAGGAGTACTTTCGCGTGGTGTTGTTCAAGTTTTAGTTTTTCCAGAAAACATCTTGAAAAGCGTGGAACATCTCAACTTTGTCACTTAGAAGCTAAAGAGTGAATTAATTACACTATTACAGGTAGGATGGTCTGTAGTTAGATCTAACAAATTCTTCTTCAGAAACAAGCTGAGAATTTGGAACATCAAAAAGCGATGTTTAGAGCTATGACCTTCGAAGGAAAAATTTCGAAAATGTTGTATGCGAGCACGTCTTCACGAGAACAGACCGTGAAATGGATGGTATGGGGAATAAAGTGGAAAACAAAAGAACCAAATGTACTCCACACTAGAAAGACATTTGATCCTAAAGGCGTATACACAGATCAGAAACATTTCCTGTTATTAATGATGACAAAATTCTACAAATATTTGTCCTTGAGTGCTGGATGTGCACGCAAAAAGTCAACAAATAAACTAGAGAGCAAACAAACGGGGTCGAGCTTGTAAAAATCGAAAAAATACTACTTCAATTTAATACTATGATCCAGTATTAGCAATCCCCGTGTAACTGCTCTCACACAAATTGATCCAATCACGCTGAACCACACAAAAAAACAATGATTTTAGAACATTTTTAAGTCAAATTTTGATACAAATTGTTCTCAACTCTAACTTTTAAGGGCGCCGGCTTGCTTCTAGAACTAGAATGTCGTGAAACAAGTAGGAGAAGTAACAGTAGCTTTCATTTGAATGGTCACACTTGAGATTTCACCACAGACTCGAAAGGTGCATAATAAAGAGTAGTGTACTTCTCATCTGCTTTCATTTTTTAAAGGCCACTCTATACAATTTCATACACAGACTCCCAAGAGTAGAACCTCGTTCAACACAACACAAAGCATCACAGAACTCTGGAAAGTATTGCCTGCTCAGTAGCTTTTATTTGAATGGTCACACTTAAAAAACTTAGGGATTTCGTTTTAAGTCTCAAACTTTAGAACTGGGAATCGGCAATCCGTTCCAATGTTCTTCAATTTCCGCCACCCACTCTCATTTAAACGACTTAACAATGTTGCTTGTTCGATTTTCTATTGACTTCGTCCTTTATTTTGACGCTTCAATTACGTTTGTGACAGAATTTCTTAAAATAGCGTGACCTTTGTGTAGTGAAGTTAACTGTGGGCGGGAAGCTTATATCGCTTGGATATCAGATTCCAAAGTAGGTGTTTACAACGTTAGGTAACGTAACGTAACATAAATTCACCACCTTCAAGCCATTCCGAAACTACAACAACAGTTCACTTATTTGGTAACTACGAAAACTAAAATCAAGCTTTAAAAAACAGTAATAAATATTTACAAATTTTCTTTGAGCTACCTTACGAAAGGGTTTCGTCACCAGCTTTTGTCTGAATAATCGGTAAATTTCCTATCTCGTCTTAGTACAGACGCAAAAAGGTAGTATGACGCAGCTCTTACAAGCTCTTTTCTGATAGGCTCGAAAGCCCATCACAATCAAAATGGCGGACAGCGTGTTCCACAGCATAACCAACCGGGAACTATTAATAACAAAGGAAAGTGCTGTTCAGTAGCTCTCAGTCTTTATAATTAATCCACAGACTCAAAAATGCGATCTGCCTAATCACCAAACAATAAAACTCCGTCAAAGAATAGTGCAACTGTAGTAAAGGACAACTTTCACCATTTCATTCTTCCACTTAAGGAAAACAAAGGAAATCCTGTAAAATATACTAACTTTAACTGTCTAACTGAAAAGGAAGAAGGTAGGCAGATTCAAAACGTCATTAGACCAACCAAAGACCTTTCGTGTGCACAAACCTGTCGACAACAAAGTGCGTTGGCGTGTATTTGGCAAAATGGGAACGGAAAAATGTTGTTTGCGCAGTTTGTTAACCTTGTCTCGAATAAGAATGTTTCGTGCTTCGGCGAATTTATGGCTCTGAACGGAAACCTCAATGATATGCCGACCAACAGAACACAAAACGACTTTGATGTTCATGGATATTCGAAACAAGTTTGATAATATGAATACCTTAGCTAAGCGAATCTGTTTTCGAAGAAAAAAATGAATTTTTCACCATTTAGTTTTTGGCAAATATAAAAAGCCTACATCGGGATTGGCCTTCCCGTAGCTCACTAGTAAGCTTTAGTAGCACGTATTTGGGTTCGACTTCTATGAGAACTTGGCTGTTTTTTTTTTCCTTTTTTTTTTCCGTCCCTGAAATGTAGTTTACCCGCTAACAAGACTGCTAACAGGGTGGGGTTAGTTTCTAAAGAAACTGTGGTGCTGCGTCGGCCGGGAAGTGAAACCAAAAACTTTGAATTTATCAACTGAGTTGATACGGTAAATTGGCCACCGTAGAGAAATTGAAAGCTCACGTTTCGCCGGAGCGTTAGCCCTTCGTCAGAGTGCCCTTAAGATTACTTTATCATAATGGAAGTTCCTATTAATAAGGATTAGAATCTAATTCTCTAATGAAGGAAGGAAAAGAAGCAAATGCTCTGAAGAGATAAGCAGTATTATTAAAGGTGGGAGGAGCGGAAACAGGCTGAGACCTGACTTGGAACTAGGGTGAAAATCAAGTTTATAATTAGTCAAAAGCTATTACCAAAAGTGTCACAAATATGTGACACGCGTTTGCATAAATCACTATGCCTTATAAACAGTGTATGTACAAGCTGTAGAAGACTTGACTGTATAACGTTCTCGCAAACCTACTTTGTTTGCCGAAAACAACTCCTTCAAACGTTTATTTTGTTGCTAAGGCAGTAACTAGATTGTTATAAATTAAAATTACGTTTTAATGTTATGAATAGGCCAGTGAACCTAGAATTATGGACATGGAAACAGAAACGATAAAAAAGAGAGTTTACCAAAAGGAACTATAAAGGAAATCTGCTCTGCTATACAAATCTGCTGTTTCACGATAGTCCGTCTCCAAAAGAGAAAAAAAATTAAAAAAGAAAGGAGATACCCTATAATGTTCAGCTACCTCACATAAACGGAAAAGGTGTGAATATTGTTGGCAATCTTATCTGGCAATTTAAGAATAGTACGCATCTTCAAGATAAATTGTTCAAACCAAGTCCTCTAGTACCATACAATACATCGACAAAGAGTACGTCCCGTTATCTTCAAAGGAAATCTGTCAATGTGACGGCGGAAACAAACAGTACTTCCCATTACTCCCATTACTTTTAAAGGAATTCTCATTGTCAATGTGTCAAATTTGATGCCTTCAAACCATGCTTCACACATTCTTGGTTTCAATGTTATCCTACGTTATCCGAACGTCAGCTGAGGTGTCTTCTAAACATTACCGAAAGACTTCCGAAAAGCATCCGAACTCTTTCGAAAATCACCCGAGGTCTTCCGAATACTATCAAAGATCGCCCGAAGATATCCAAAGGTATGTTTTCTAAGCTAAGTGAGAATTAAAGCTCTTAAAGGGACACTGTCACCAATATCTGGATAACTTTGAAAAGCAAAGGGAGATATTCTAATCAGCGGAAATCCAAAAATACTGGTTGAATTTCATTTAAAATTACTCTACAAGTTCTCTAAGGCTATAATTGAGTGTGTTTTGTCGCGGATCGCTAGGATGGATATGGTTGCAACTTGAAAACATCAGGCTGATGTTTTCAAGTTTTTCCTTTGTTTCATGGAAAAATCGCCAGTAAATGACTATGGTTTGTTCTTCCTTTGAGAAAATCATTTGATTTCCTTTTCTTGACATTCTAGGAGCATTCTGTGTACGGGAAAAAAGCATTTAATTTACATTTCAGCACATTTTTCACCCCAAAACGTAAAAATCCCCGTGACAGTGTCCCTTTAACATGTGTTCCTCTATATATTTAGCTCTGCGCTGACAACTGAGGAGTCTACCGGACCTACAGACAAAATTTTTTTCTGTAAATCACGTATCAAATTTTATGGTATGCTGCTGAAAAAATTGCGCTTCTGCTACATAGTTGTATGACTACTTCTTAGCCAATGGTCGCTAGTTTAACATCCAATTTCTGAATTGTTACAACAGAAAAACCTCTTTTCCACAAATATTCGTTTTAATGTTTTAAAATACAGTGTAATCAGTTTTAATGTTGTGCAATTTTGACCATTTTCTCGTGCTTTTCCGCCTTTTTACCTTTCATTCGCAGATTCCGTTCTACTCCCACGCTATTATCAGTAAAGTACTGATTCAAGGTTATCAAAATGAACCGATAACCTTGGAACCACTACCAGAAATTAATTAAACCTATAGTATAATATTCACGCTCACGTTCAAGCTGAAAAAATGCAGAAAAAATTGAAACACAAACAGCACAATAATAAAGTACTCCTCAGTAGCTTTCATTTGAATGGTCACACTTTAGGATTTTATCCACAGTCTAAAAAGTTAGAACCACCTTGTATAGTATTACAAACAGCACCACAAGAAAGTACTGCTCAGTAGCTTTCACTTGAATGGTCACACATGAGGAATTCATCCACAGACTCAAACGTTAGAGCCACCTTGTGGAGCACAATAAACACGGCCACAGAAAAGTATTGCTCGGTAGGTTTTTTTTTGTAATGAATGATTACACTTAAGGATTTTGCCCACAAACTCAAACGTTAGAGTAACAGGTAGCACCAGACTCAACTGTTCAGAACAAGTGTACAACAAAAGTAAAGTACTGCTCTGTAGCTTTAATTGAACAGTAAAACTGTCAGATTTTGTTCATACTCAAAATTTAAAACCACCTTGGGCAGCAAACCAAACTTCATGTCATAAAATTAATGAAATTAACTTGTACGTGAGCGTGTTTCATCCACAGAGGCTAGTACATTACATCGTTAAAAATGTGACTCTGGGAGTCAAAGAATTTAGAGAAAAGAAACCAAATTGTGATTCTACCATTTATTTTTTCTAAGGTATCAGTAATTATAGGTCAGAGATTATATTTAAGTGTTCCCCAACACACGACAATTGGACTACATTTATCAACAGATAGACACATGCCCAGGTACTGAACTTAAGTTTCATACTTTCCTTTGCCTATCGCGACATAAAAACATAATCCATGGACCGGCTGTTATCAGGAGAACTATCGGTTTCAAGATATGAGATGACCAACCTTAAATTCTAAAATTTCAAACGATATTAATGCCACTTAATTAAACAAAAAACAGAAACCTCATTACCGCAGGATATATTACGTAACACAGGTTTTTCAAAACATGTCATGCACTATAAATCAAGAGTCGCCGATCCGATTCTAATTTTCCTCCCGACTAACATGTGCAGGAATTACTTATTTTTCAGATGTTTTGGAGAGAAGCTGCCCGGAAAAGGGAGCTAAATAGAGGGACTGATAGAGCAATATTGTACTTCCTTGAATAACATAAGCGTCCAGAGCGTTAATTTCAAATGCCAATCATTTCCATTTCCAACTTCAGTTAATCAACTTTGATTAAAGTTAATTAATTGTATTTAAAAATGGACATAAGAGAACGATTCACCTATCCTTAGATTTCATGACACTGAAATCTTTAATCTTTACTTTAACCTTTAGTCAAAAATAACGTACTCCTCAAAACAAAAAATATGCAAGGAGGGACAACCACACAAAGTGAAAAATACAATTACGAAATTGAATTTTAAAAATTTCATGGTGTTCATAGTGTGCAATCGGGTAGATCCCTACTTGAAAGAAATAGAGTAATGTATTTGAATGCAACTGAGTACACAAATAAATAAACAAATAAACAAATCAATCAATCAATCAATAATAAATAAACAAATGCAACAAGACATTGATCGTTTCTTATGACAAATCTCACTGAAATAAAAGCTTCAGAGCAGCGCTCTAAACAACATAAAATTTATGATTTTTTTTAAATGTGAACTTGGCCTTACAGGAAAATAATTTATAGTCACTTTTATCCATGCTTTATTCCGACACTCAAGACAAAATAAAGCTGTACAGCACAAAGTGCCTCTAGAATGTACAAATACACATTCCAACTGAATAATAAATGAATAAAATTAAGGAAAAGAATATTTCACGGATACTCTCTAGACTCCGAGTCAAAAACAATCTCAACGGGACCCTATTTCGGACGGCATCCTAGAGGAAAGCTTCCGATCACACAGCGAGATTGCAGACGCTTGATGTAAATTTCCATCTTACAAACGATTTTCCGAAGTAAACAAACATCAATTAAGTGCCTTGAGTTGATTGAGGCTATCAGTTCAAGCCTACAACACCTCGGTAGCATAGGCGATGTTCATTTTTCAACAATTTATAAATACGAATACAATTAGCCAAGGATGAAGAGAAATTCAATTAACTCAATAATTTGCTTTCCAGCTAATCAAGAAGCGACCAAAATCACTTTGACTCGTAAATCTGTTAGCCTTCCCTAATTCATTCACCACTTAATACTAATTCACGGTGTTTACAACACAGAATCGTTTGAGCAATGAATATCGAATAAACTTAACACTTAGTTAACCACGATGTTTGTGACTCAATGAGTTTATAACAGGGTATCGTTTACAGGATGGAGAATTACGTAGCAAAACGGCACTTTCAAGGCTAGAAGAGGAATAGACAAAATATTTCCTACCAGTAAGTTAAATTCCCTGAATATACGAAGGTTTGTCGGATAAATCAAAAACTGTCTGTTTGCTGCAGACTTTGAAGTCGACAAGCACAGGTTGTTGCCTGAGGTGAAGTCGTGAGTTCAGCAACGGTTTTCAAGTGACGATATTTAACGATGATTAGCGATATTTCACCTGCAAGACGAGCTACAAACACGCAAAGATCGTGTCTCTGGTGAAATACCGTATGTAATGAATGCACTAGAGTGGGCAGCTAATTAAATAACAATGCACAAGTATGTGATAACTGGAGGTATCGTCCCTGGAGGGTCATTATCATAAGTAATCAAAAATGCCGTCGACCTTAGCGGTAAATAACTGCAGCAGTTCTGACTGCAGGCAAAAATTAACACCTGCTTGGCTTTAGCAGTAAATAACTCGGCAAGATATCAGTATTATTTCAGTAAACAAACTAGGTTATCGTGCACAATGCAGTCCCGTATCGCATGCTAATGGAGGGAATAAGCGATGATATCGAGTTCACACGAAATGATTAGAGTGTTAATAACAACATAAACACCAATGTAATAGGTCACGAATCATCAATTGATGATTTATGGCTTTCAAGAGCAGCCTTTTAAAACAAATAACCACGAAAAAGCCTACATTTGAAAAACATACTCGCACAAAACTGAACATGCAGAACGACAGATAAGATAAAGCATATTATTATCTCAAGAGCACAGGAAACCATTATATCAATTCCTAATTACCCTTTAAGCCGAAGGGTCAACATCCAAATTCTTCCCCCTGGACTCCACACATTCCTTAACGCAAGGGTTAGGAGATTTTGGTTAAAAATCAAGAAAGTTCTACTTGGCGACCCTTTCTTTGAATTTTGGTTCGTGCGATTTGCGCGTTTAATGAAAGATTTGCACAACGAGAGGGAATTAGATGCTGGTCGCCGTTTTGTGAAAATGAATACAGTAATAACGATATTCATATTTTGTTGGGTGACAAATAGCCAAAATAAAATTTGTATTGACATAAACAAGAAAATAAATTAATTATCCCCCACACAAAAACAGAAACAAGCACATTGCAGCTAAAGCGAAAAGTTTATAAAAGATGGTATTTATCAGTACTATTGTCTTCCTCGTGCAAGAAAGCAATTGTGCATTTAAATATCAGTTGTATATTAAGAATTTTTTTCGTTGCTGATGCCCAGGAAAATAAAGCATTTCTGCTTGTTTTGATCTCAAAGACTCACCGGGAAGAATATCTTAATGTTTTTGTTTAACAAAAAGACCGCTTATGGTTTATTTAGTTACGACCGTAAAGGTGTTTGCTTTTCAAAACCGCGTTTGTCAACTTCAATTGAATACGTACACAAACCGGAATTCTAATTAGCGAGGGTTCACCTTCAGCTTATGTACCTTTTGTGCAATAAATAGCCGTATCAACTTAAAGCTCCAGTCAGTACAAGCGATAAACGAGACTCTGGGGTGAATCTGAAGGAATGGTAGTGAAAACACAAGAACAGAATGTAGAACACACGACGGGAAGATTACGATCGAATATTCTTTTCTTCTTTCCGTTTCAAGCAGGGAAAGCTCAATGGAAGCTCACAAAGAGAAAGGCCAAAATAGCTCTCACGGCCAAGAAGTCCAAAAATCAGTAACAAAAATAAACAGCACCAAAGAAAAGGCTGCTCGGTAGAGCTTTGATTTGAATGCTCACACTTCTAAGAATTTCACTAGGCCAGAGAATCAAAAACTAGGACGCTGACCAATATCACGCTACAGGGGTAAAAGGGGTTTACGAAACTCCTTCAATTCCTGTTGATGATTTTCTTACTTCTCATTAGCTGTCTGCATGGGCAATATTTTGATAGTGTACAGTAAGCAGATCATGTTTATACACCGATCTTTTCTGAGTTGAATGCATCTTCTCGGATCTTCAGTCCTCAAACCGAAGGATGTATTGTACCCTAATGCACCCTGCTTAGCTTTTGTTCTACCATCTTGACAACGGAAGCAAATTCATTCTTTACCACTGAGTGCTATTTGTCTTATAATCTTACCACTGCGAGCAGAGGTTCTGTGAACGCCCTAAGTGCCGACAGTTACATAGCAACCGATTCTAGCAGGGTTTCCCAAAGGAAAACTTGAGCTCTGTAAATGTTGATGAGCTTATACTTGGGGGCTTGACAATGCTTTCTCTTGCTTCTGCTTATTATAAACAAGGTTGTTCTTACTTTTGAGTCTGTGGATGAAATCCTTAAGTGTGACCATTCAAATGAGAGCTACTGAGCATTACTTTCCTGTGCTTCTGTTTGTTATGCTGTACAAAGCGGTTCTAACTTTCGAGCCTATGTTTGAAGTCCTGTAGTGAGAATGCTTAAATTTGAAAGGTATTGAGCAGTATTTTCGTGTGCTATCGGTTTGTTGAGGTAGTTCCAACTTTTTGAGCCCATAGATGAAATCTGTAAGTGTCAGTGTGATCAAATGAAAGCTAACCAGCAGTATTTTACTGTGCTACTGTTTGTTATGCAGAACAAAGATGCCTTCACATTTGAGTCTGAAGTGTAAAACTTCAAATAAAGCTATCAAGCAATAGTTTCGCGCGCTACGCTTATGATACTGCGCAAGGTGGTTCAAACTTCAGAGTCCGCGTGTGAAATCCCGAAGTGTGACCATTCAATTCTAAGCTAAAGGAGTACTTTTTTGTTGTAATGTACATTTTACAGTTTACATATATAAGATAAAAAATTATGGGTGTGGATCTCATTGAGCTGGTCCATAAGTATTCTGGTCCTCCTCTTCGACTGCTTACGTTGTTTCACAACTGCGAAAATCGCCCAATTCACTTGCAGTTAAGATAGAAGGGTGTAACTGTAACGATACAGTGACTACCTAATCTCTATCCTGGCAAAACGCCAACAGATAACTCACTTAAGCTTGATAGAGAGCTGTTATCGCTCGCCTATCATTAAAGCCATCAGATCAGTGATTGTTTTAGCTTGGTCACGATAACGCTGTCGACACAAGCAGGTGAATACTGCTATGAATTTCAAAAGGTTGCGGTTTTAACAAACAAATAAATGCCGATTGTAATTAACACCCTTTACAGTTGTTTATGGAATGAACGCTAATCGAGTGGGAACCCTTTCCAATTTATTCTTATGGTAAGGCTGGTTCTAAATTCTGAGTCTGTGAACAAAATACTGAAGTGTGACCTTAAAGATAAAGCTACTGAGCAGTTCTATACTGTGGTACTGTTTATTATGCTGTACAAGGTGATTCTAACTTTTGAGTCCGTGGATGAAATTCTGAACTGTGACCATTCAAATGAAAGCTACTGAGCAGTACTTTACTGTGGTGCTGTGTATTATGCTGTACAAGGTGATTCTAACTTTTGAGTCCGTGGATGAAATTCTGAACTGTGACCATTCAAATGAAAGCTACTGAGCAGTACTTTACTGTGGTACTGTTTATTATGCTGTACAAGGTGATTCTAACTTTTGAGTCTGTGAACAAAATACTGAAGTGTGACCTTACAGATAAAGCTACTGAGCAGTACTTTACTGTGGTACTGTTTATTATGCTGTACAAGGTGATTCTAACTTTTGAGTCCGTGGATGAAATTCTGAACTGTGACCATTCAAATGAAAGCTACTGAGCAGTACTTTCCTGTGGTGCTGTTTATTATGCTGTACAAGGTGATTCTAACTTTTGAGTCTGTGGATGAAATTCTGAACTGTGACCAATCAAATGAAAGCTACTGAGCAGTACTTTACTGTGGTGCTGTTTATTATGTTGTGCTAGGTGGTTCTAATTTTTAAGTCTGTAGATAAAATCCTAACGTGTGGTCACTCAAATGAAAACTACTGAGCTGAGTAGTACTTTCTTGTGGTGCTGTTTATTACGCTGTGCAAGCTGGTTCCAACTTTTGAGTCTGTGCACGAAATCCCTAAGTGAGACCATTCAAGTTAAGACTTTTGCTGCGATACTGTTAATTACGCTGAACAAGCCGGTTCTAAGGTTTGAGTCTAAGGATGAAATTGTGAGGGGGGGGGGGGGGGGGGTTCAACTGAAAGCTGTTGATTTGATAAGTATATTCTTGTGTTATTTTTTACTCAAGACATAGTCACAGCAATCGAGTCAATTTAAAAAATCTTAACTAAATTATACATGCATCAACGCAAATACATTGGATTGCATCCATCCTAACATAGATCGAAGCGTATCACCTATGTCGATAAATTCCTTGACAACAAAATGAACAAACTTAGCAACACAGACAACCGTGCAGAGAGAATAGTAAACCAGAAGTATGATAGAATATCACTTCTAATTACAAATGCCACAAGAAACAAACAAAACTAATATATCACTATTGTGTCAATGAACCAGTAGTGATGATAATCTAACAAATTGGAAACTTTTAATTAAATAGATAAGAAACTTTCCAAAAATATCCTGGTATGCTCTCCGAAGAACTGATCAAAAGCAAGACGAACATTCAAGAAAAAAAAGAGATTTTGAATCTCTATAGCACGTCAAGTGAATTGGTCGACTCATTCAAGTCCAGCGACTTAGTAAAATTTGTTTACTAAATGAGCTGTTTAACAAAAGTGACACTTTAGTTGAACTAATTAAATACTATATTAACTCCCTAACGAAGACATGCAGATGTTGTGAGCTTAAACGTTTGTAAAGCTAGCCGCCTTGTCAAACAGGGGCTAGCCGCCTTGTCAAACACAACTGGGGCCCTTTTTTAACCCTTTCACTCCTAGACCAAGATATGGTGAGATGATTTGTCACTAACTTTTTAATCTGTTGACAAAATCCTATTGTGTTACCATTCAAATGAAACCTCTTTAGCAGAACTTTTGCATAGGACTATTTATTGCTAAGGACTTTACGAAACAAGATTCGGTATTTTTGGTGAATTTTTTGTTTTGGCCACTCTAGAAGAGAAAGGGTTAAGCAGACATGCCGAGGTGAAGAATTCAACTCAACTCTCTCCTAAATTCAAACCGTGAATGATCTTACATAAAGGGTGATTATTCAAACGTAAGCATTTGAGAAATGCTTTCTTGTAGTACTATTTGTTTCCCTGTAGAAAGTGTTTCCAATTTTCAAGTTTGCGAACGAAATCCTAGTGTTACCGTTCAACTAAACGCTGCTAAGTGCTTTCAGGTGAAACTGTTTCTATCGTACAAGGTGGTTCTATCTTTGGAGTCTGTGAACGAAATTCTTAATTGTGTCCGTTCAAATGAAAGGTACTGAGCTGTACATTTCTGCGGTTTTGTTTGTTTTTCAATGTTTACAAGTGGAAAATTTGTTATCAAGCTATTCAAAATATATTAGAAGGTAAAAGAACGTTCCTCGAACACACACGAGAACTCATGCGTTTCTATTTGTTAGTGTGCTTGAAAGGTTACTTCACAAACCAGAATGAATAAATTGACCCTCAAGATGACTTACGCTATACGAGAGCACAAACACTTCGTACCAAGACAGAACAAATATTCTCAAGTCTTTTCAGATTCAACTACCGATGAAAGTACCAAAACAACCGATTACCAAAAATCTTAACCCCTCGTTCTTTTTCCCAAAAAACATTCAAGGAACTTGCATTAATTAGACGCAATCGTGCAGAAATAAGATTCGAGGCCTTCGCTGTGCTAACAGCAAGATTTCGCCCAAAATTCAACAGAAAGCCCACCTTTCTCTGTAGCCCAAGAGTCTCCGGTGGAGATACAATCAGGTGACACTACTGTTACACGCTGCATGAGTGCAACACATGCTGAGAACACAGCTCCAAGCGTTGTATTGTAACTGCACCGGTCTTCTACTGTCACTAAACAATGATTATCATTCAAGCAAATTATCGCCTGATCTCTAGACGCCTGGCTAGTTTATTAACGCAAGATTAACATTGTAACTCTCTTTACTGTTTTTATTATATTTAAACTTTCTTAAGAGGATTTGGTTCTTAGCCATACTTTTTCTCTTAGGATCATCAGATTGTTTGTTCATATAACGCTTATTATGCATTATCCATTTGGAATGAACTTTGCCAAAGAGCGTAAAGCTCGTCTGGTTAGGCGTCTCGCAGTTTTTCTGTATGTATCAACATGCATATTCTCCTCACTAGCTGTCAAATCGTTTTTTATGGTACAAGTAAGGAGAATTTGTTTAAACTTCAACACACTACCCCTCTTTTGATCACAGTGAGTTCTTCATTCTCATGATTCGAATGTTTGATCACGGAGTGCTGTTGTGACAAGAAGTTATCTACTGCTCCGCACAAACAAGGGGGTTAGTTTCTAAAGAAACTGTGGTGCTGCGTCGGTGGGGACGTGAAACACAAAATTTTGGATTTAGCAACTGAGTTCATAAGGTAAATTGGCCACCGTGAAGAGATTGAAAGTTGACGTTTCGAGCGTTAGCCCTTTGTCAGAGCGAATCAAGGAACTGTGGGTTACAATTCGTTTATATGGGGAGTGGTGGAGCTACGCTATTGGTGGGAACATGGTATCAAAGGGTTTAAGACAGGCAAAAGACGGATTTCGCTTTCATCGACTTAGAATGCCTTTCAAGACGCACTGAAGCTGCTAGTTCTTTTGGACGCACAATCCGTGTTGTGTCTATGACATTACATGTTATTACACAGACGAACTAGAAGTTGAAGGTTCGTCCCAGACGGATGATGGGAACAGCCATTGGTACCCAGAGGTAAGGAGAAGTAAGGAATTAATCACTATTGACAAAGTCAAAGATAAATCAGAGAAAAACACTGGGGATAGAGCTGGGAGGGATTCGGGAGATACCGATGTTTTTTACCAACAACAGGATGGGTGTTTTTTTTCTTTTTTAACAAGTTTACATTATAGAACGTCTTTATCGAATGTTCATTATAGCTGTTTTTGTTAAATAGTTTTTTTTTTAAATTCTTGATTTTTATGTATTTTAATTTAGAATTCAGGGATATCAAATGAGCTTAGTGAAGCACATGCGGTATGTTTCTTCAAGTCAGGTATATCCTGGGGTCAATTAATAAGTTCATGGCGGAAAGGCATGCAAAAAAGTGAAAGATGGCGGGGGGGGGACCTTCGGAGTTGTCAGCATGACGAGATCCAACAACAAACTCGACCCCCGTATGATGCCAAGTCTGGGATTCAAAGCCAGGGCAAACTGAATGGAGACTAGCGGAAATAAAAGTAAAAAGTTAGGCAATGTCAGAAAACAATTAGGTTTTCTCAGCTACGAAAACTGCCAACACCAGACACGAAAAGTCTACACCCTTCACACCTGCAGCTGCACAAAACTGTGCAAGTTTAACTGCAGTTTCTCTTTTTTTTTTTTCAAACACGAGGGCGTCAACAGGACCACTGGACGCCAATGAGACTCACTGCTGGCTCATACAGACAGTTGCTTACCTCCGATATTCAAAGCGCAAGGCCAAGAAGGGTGTTGCTAATCTCCTTGCAAGAAATAGTGGTCCATTGAAGCTTCCCCTCAGAAGTTAGTGAAAAGAAATACGGAGAGAAAAGAATCGAGGGCTCTTCAAAAGGCCAAATGCCAACGATTAAATCCCGAGCCTCGAGATGCAGAGTCCAGTCCGTCAACACACGCTTAAGACAGCGAGTCATGGAAATCGGGGGAGGAACGTAACGCAAAACAAGAAATTTTAAAACAACGAAAGGAATGCTTCGTTAGCAACCAAATGCTACTTATGTGAAATTATTTCTTATTTGCACGGTAACAAGCTTGAAATACTACAAGAAAAAAATTAACTTTAGGTCAGTTCTTCAGCAAGAACGCGTGTCAGATTTAAAAGCCTTACAGTTTATGTTACTTGTAATCTTCTTTATGGATTTATAATAATAAGCTTAGACGCTAGTTAAACTCAATTAACAAAAGAAACACACAAAGAGGTTTTACTAATTTTTTTTTCCTTTATTTTGATCAACAAATGGAAAATCAGTTCTTTTAAATTAATTAACAAGAGGTTTAAAAACCATTTACCACGCTGTGTTTAATTCAATATTTGGAAATTCCCTTCCCATGCCTGTAGTAACGGCTTAGCAACCTTGTTTTTGACCCGATTTGTAACTTGCTACCGGTCGTTTTGCTCAAAGTCACTTTGCTGCAACAAGAAGTCGATTTTCCAGAGCTAAATCCTAAACCTAGAACCCACATTTGCATTTCACGTTCGCAGACTACATTTACTCCATCTTGGCCTGACCTCAAACGGGACTAATTCCTTCTTTGGCGTCAACTCTAAAACCCCAACGCGAAACGGTTGTACCAAAACGACTTGTAACGACTTGTAACGAAACGAGTTCTTAACGAAACGACTTAAAGCTAAACGACCAGTTATCCTGTGGCGTGTAGCTTTCAAGTAAAAAAGTTCTCAAAAGGAAAGCGGGTAGACGTTGGCTCAGCCCTTCAATTTGCTGGCCCGTACATAAATTAGTACATGAATCTTTCAAAGTCAAGACGAGGGCATAAAATAACATTTTGGGGGGGGGGGGAATCCCCAGGGAAAGTCAGTACTGGTGCGCGCCCAGTAGAAAACTCAAAAGAAGGAAAATTTCCAGTATGAAATTGAGTTGAATCACTGATAAATAGCTATTCACTTCTTATAAATACGCAAGTAGTCAGAATAACGAGATCTGAAGCAAAGCGTGGTAAATGGCCGGAGAGATCTAACTATAACAACGGGTGTTAATTCAATACAGTAACACTTTCAATTTAGAAAAAAGGGGTTAATTTGTCAGACTATCAGAAGTATTTACAACACTTCGACTTTCAACTATTATTCAGAAAATGTCATAAATTTAGCATTTTATATAGTATCATGCATTACTCGGTTTATTCAATATTGCTCAGTTCAATGAAAATAAATTCAATTGCCCGTAAGTTGTCTGAACCCTTACTACGAGAATTAGATTCTGGTCACCTCTAAGAGGATTTAAGAGCATTATCCATTAGCATTTAGCGTTTTTAGGAACGAATATGTCACAAATAATAAAACTTTAACGGAATTCAGACAATAGCGTTACCTTATTTTGACCACTTCCCTAACTCCCAGAAAGAAATCTAACTCAGCTAATTTTATAAAATGTTTAAACAGATAACAACCTTGTTTCGCTCAAGAAAAAGACTTTTCATTTATCACTTAACGCAGCTAGCATCGACTTTGTTTACTCTGTGAAAATCAGTACGCGAATAAACAAACAAACAAATTACATGATTAACCATGGCTGGAACTGCTTGTCAAAAAGAAAAAAAAACGCTACTTCGTGTAGAACTACACCGAAATTCCATGCGACTGACTGGCTGACAAATGAACCCCTCCAAACCTAACAAGTAATCAAATCACTTACAATTTGGGATACTATAAAACAACGAATGAAATCTACAGGTACAACCAAACGAAAATCCTAGGAAAAATAACCCACGTCAATTTGAAACAACGCCGTTTCTAAAACAAAACAGGACCATATGGAAATGCAAAAGATTTTCCGGTAAAATCGTATTTACAATTAAATATTAACCCTTTGAAATAAGGAGAGAAAGGTTCAAGTTGCTGTCAATTTTATCGCCGAAGGAAAGAGTTCCACTATAATAAGAAGATCACAGCTTTTCCGAACGCCCTTCCGCTTCTGTGTGAACAAGCAAAACAAGTTGTTTTATTTTTCGTATTTTTACATTCTAAACAATAAATGAACGGTTTCTTAGGGTCTGTCACGCACAAAAGAAATCGCCTTATTTTTAGTTTCTTCTTCTCTTGTTCTCGAAACAAACACTATTGCATTACGATCTGAAGTGGACTTGAATTTGGAGATAATTTTTTTTGCACAGCTAGATAAGGAAGAACTACTGTAGCATACCAGATGCATAAAGACACACTTTCACATTTTAAGATTCTTTTAGAAGCAGAAGAATCTGAACATACAACGTCAGGAAACTCTTTCTCTAAGTTACTGAGTAGCAGTTTCCTCCTGTACTGTTTATTGTCCTACATACACTACCGCTCACTCGATACTCGATCCTCGCGAGAATCGAGTCTCGAAAACGTGAGGTGTTCCTAACTTTTGCGTGTGTGGACTGACAAAGTTCCAAAGTGTGACCATTCAAAGAAAGCTATCGAGCATTACTTTCCTGTGGTGCTGTTTATTATGCTGTACAAGGTGGTTCTAACTTTTTGAGTCTGTGGACAAAACCCTGATGTGTGAACATTCAAATGAAAGCTATTGAGCAGTTCTCTCCTTTGGTACCGTTCGTTTTTTAATATTTGCCAAGGGGACTGAAATTTGGCAAAAATTTACACAACTTTACACTAAGGAATTAATGTTTAGCAGTACCACGAGCAGGTGTTACCTTCTCTAGTACTGCTTCCTCCATCATTCGGCGAGGACGGACTCCCTTCACCGCCGTCGTACCAGTTCTCTACCTCAGGGTACAGCACAGTGTCCGGATTTTCCATAGGCTCTAGTGAATGCCGGATTATAGAGCGCAGTCTCTCGTTATTTTTTATTTCTGAAAGGTAGAAAACAATAGGCGGATCCTTGTTTATGTCGGCAGTCTTTGATCTAAGCATTATCATAAATTATCGAAAATTTTATAGTTAGCTTGGCAAATGAAAACACGAAAAATTGAAAGAGACTGGCACATTTAGTAACAGCAAATATGAGGGAGAACGTTGAAAATTGAAGGAGAAATTCCTTTTTGTAAAAGGTCAAATTTACATACGTTAGTATGGCTGGGTGGAAAGAGTTGCCACCCAGCCATACAAATGTCCGTAAATGTTGTAAATTTTGAAAGCATCATTTGAAACCGGTTTCCATCCTTTGTCTTTCAATGCTAAGTAAATGTTATATACTCCTTCTAGTTGTAATCTTTGTTTGTTTATCGGATGAATTTCCATTTTCAAGATGTAAACAATAACGTCAGCAAGGATCCGCCTATTCCAGGAGAATAATGGACACATCCGCCAAATGAAATGGTTTAAAATTTAAGTAAAAATATTATTACGATTATATTATGATTATCCCACCTGATACAAAGTTACCAGTAGCGGAAAAGACAAATTCCACATTACACCCGTCAGGAAATCTTCTATCTGTTGAACAAAAGTACGATAACCAAAGGTCAGAGCGATCTTGGAAGAAAAGACGAAATCCTTACGTGGACCCTTAAAATGAAGGACAGTGTCTAGATACTCGGCAGCCGGGTACGGATGTTTCAGGACTAAATTCCCAGCAGTCCGAAATTTTCGAAGGATTTCCACGGAAAGGCTTATTATAACGTTCTAAAAGTATTCGATATTTGTTTAAAATTGCCAAGCGATTCAGAAAAGTATTTTGGTTTTGTAGTTGACGGATTTTCGGAGCTTGTGCATACTAGAAAATCGCGATGATTGCGATACTTCGAATTATTTGTGGCTAGACCCCCAGTCAGAAACGCACAGAATTTGGACAAAATTTCTCATTCAAACGTCCTGGGAGTATTCGAAGTTTGTTTAGAATTACCAAGCGATTCAAGACTAATTTGGCTTTGTACGTGGCGAATTTTCCTACCTTGGGCATGCCATATTAAAATAGCTAGCTTACTTGATACCGGGTACCTAGACACTGCTTAAAGTGAAAGATACATGAACGAAGCAGTTCTTGCCCGTGTTACTCTTTGTTATGACGTTCAAGATGGTTCTAACTTTAAGGTCTGTGGAAGACATTCTAACGTGTAGCCATTCAAATGAGAGCAGCCGACCATTGCTTTGATGCTGTCATTATGCCGCACAAGGTAGTTCTATTTTTTGACACTGTGGAAGAAATCCTGATGTGTGACCATTCAAATGAAAGCTACTGAGCAGTACTTTCCTGTGGTGCTGTTTATTATGCTGTACAAGGTGGTTAATAACTTTTTGGTTCTAACTTTTGAGTCTGTTCTAAATTGTGACCATTCAAATGAAAGCTATCGAGCAGTACTTTACTGTGGTGCCAGGCAGTTCTCACATTTTTATATGCATGAAAGTACTAGTTTTCTGTGGCAACTTTTACCGTGCAATAAAAGTTGGTCTAACTTTCTGTATAAAGGGTCGTTAAATTTGTCCATTCAAATTAAGGATATTCCTACCACCCACTACAAACCTTTGCAAGCATCATCTAATTCAGTCTTATCTAACACTAGTCCGTGATCTTTAATTGCACCAGTGTGGAACTGGCATCTAAAAATGATGTCACGGCCGGAAGACAGTGTGTTCTTATGGTAACACTTGATCTGTAACAAAGGAACAAAAACGTACAATTTAGACGACGTGTTTTCTTTGATTAATAGGCTTAAAACAGAGGTGCCAATTAAAGCGCAATATCCAATGAATTAAACTGCAAGTAGTCGTTATTTCTCTCTCTTTTAACTTATATGTTTTGTTTAGCACAGTGGAGCATGAGCGATGAATCTCATTCTGCAATGGCGCGAATGGTACGCTCCGAGCAGTGAATACCAACGCAGGGAGCTGTGAGGAATGCGGATGCAAGACAAAGGAGGCGCCGTTCCAGATTCTTCGCTTATAAGAATCTTATGCTGTATTATTCGCGAAGGACAAGAACAAAGTTTTGCATTCTGCAAAAAAATATAAAAAAATGAACTTAACAGTACAGCAGGTCAGTTCAGGCGTCGAACATGAAAACTAAATGTAGGTGAATTGATTTCGTATCCTTTCTTCCTCTCCTCTATTAATTTTGTATTTAGTTTTCTGTATTATACGTATTTAGTTATTTTCATTCAACCATTGGACGGACTGCTGTGCCTTTGTAGCTCCGCCCGCCTCGATTAGCTTCTGCTATTTGCGGGCGGCACCTAATCTTCAATTATGAGTATTTAGTGCTTAATAATTTTTGTATTCAATAATTTAAGTATTTTTGTGAATTTGTTGTGAATAAAGTGTATAAAGTACTATTTGATCAGTTTTAGGTTCGAGAACGGCCGTAACTGCATAACTGAAAAACATCATAAGTCTTCTTATGTACCTCTGGTGAGACTTGATGTGCAATGATAGACAAACTTCATATATTTCCCATTTATAGTTATGGTGCCCCGAGTTGGCAACCTGCATCACAGGCCACTAGCCGGTTTGACGCTTAATGAAGTATTGGAGGGGGGCTTTGTAGCCTAGTGACTAGGACATTTGTTGTTCACTCTTGAACTTAATTAGCTAATTACCGGAAGCATTAGGTTAAAATTACCAGGACATCTCCGTGCAGTATGAGTCCTCCTTCAATGGTTATACAGATTCTCTCCATATCTGGAGTCACATGACTGAAACAAAAAAAAAATGTGACGAGATGAGGATAACAACATAACTTACTTACATACTTACTTTAATTTTCATAGCTCGGTGAAATGATCGTCCTGAGAAGTACTGTTTATGGTGACTGACTGATGTTTCGACAACCTGAGCGGAAGTCATTTTATCAGAGTCAAACCATTTCCAGTGTTACTTTTTTATCAGACCGGTTTCCACGTGACTAACGGAGTTTTACGGAGTACTGATGTGCTTCTGATGGCACAGTGGTGAGACCACTCCCCCCCCCCCCCAACTAATGTGTCCTTACTGTCGATGTCAGGGTTTTTATCTTGTTCTCAGATTTCCTTTACCGTCAAAAATCAACAATTCACTGCAATTCCACAATAATAACTTTACTGTAAAAATTCAGTTAACCAATTTACACGTCACTAATTACAACAACAATCCTAATTTTGATCACTAGTTAAAAACATTTCCCATGCAACTCTCTATGTTCATGAATGGAAAATAACACAGAAACTAGTTTTTTTCAAATTAGCTTAAAACTATTGCCAAATACGAATAACATTTAACGTATTTTCTTTTTTGTATATTCATTCGTTTCATTTATTTTAATTTTGTTTCATTTTCTTTTGTCGTAATACTTTTGTGATTCTTAACTAATTTCCTAATCTCTAAGTTTAAAATTTATAATAGTCGAACGAAAATATACATTTTCGGATAAAATCTACTCATATAACAAAACATAATAACCGTTTATTAAGCGTCGATGGCTTGATAGAAGAGACGTTTTCTATTTATATGAATTGAGCTTGACAAGAATTGTATCAGCTTGCCAAAATTGAGTTTAGATCAGAACAATCTGTCTTTATCTCGGTCCACGAAAATTTGCTGACGTCAAATCAATATCTGTAAAAATTATACAACTCACTGACGAATATCTTCGCTTCTCAGCAAGAAATAATAATACATGAATTTAAACACATCTCACGACGGGGCCTTTTAGCGTAAAATAAAAATCGATTTTAATGGTATGGATGGTTTTTCTGTCGAAGCTTAAATTCTAAATATCTTTACAAATACTTACAACACCCCTGAGGTATAAATCAGTTTGAGTCCCTCATACACCCGTAAGAATGGCTTACAACCTAAACAGTACAAAAAAAAGAAAATAGTGATTTATCCGGTTGATAGAATTATCCGCTCTTTGAACAACCAGGACCTGGGACTGAGTGTTACAACAAACCGATATGTAGGATTTTAAACGGCTTTAGGTCAATTTAGTTTTTTCCATTGTTTTGTTTTTTCGGGCGGGCGGGGGGGGGGGGGGAGGGGGTTTTCTTGTCACCTACATAGTTTAGCACCTTTGGTACCCGCGTTGGAATGTATTACAATTATTCATAGTAAATCGGCAGTATATAGATTCTAGTTTTCAACGCCAGCGTGTCAATTTCTTTTTGAAGCGCATCGAGCGCAGGCTAAGTTGTTTCTTCGTATGTGCCTAGCCGCAGAACATTTTGTAAATTTCCTTTCCCGCTTTGGTTCAGGCCCGCAACAAATGCAAGAGTTTTTTTTGCCATTGCTTTGGGATCTAGATTTTGTGTTGCTTCGGCTATGGTTTTGTGTCGTAACTTTATCTATGTTTCCTTTCAGTTTTAATCGCTACAATTTGTCGACATTCTTCGTTTGCTGTGTACAATAAAGTTTTCTTTGGCGCGTTTTTAAATGTTACGGTATTCTCCCTGACTCCGCCGTTGGCACTTACACGATATGATGAGGAGAAATTTGATGCTGATCACAAACTTACCATCTCGTGTATCAAAACTAGGTATTCCATGAACGATAACATGATGAAGAAATATGGGACTGAAAAGAAAGATTTAAGACAATAATTTGTAATTAATCAGTGTTAAAAAGGTAACAAACGAAATACACAAATGCACAAGATGTGAGAATACATTTGAAAAGAACATGTCTAAACTAGGGCTAGTAACGAATTAACCCACATGGTCAATGCGGCGGATTCACTAAAGTCAACTGACTTACTCTGTGTTTAGTTTAACTCTTCCATCAAGGTAATCACTGAAATAGTGCACATATCTAAAAATACAAAACCCAATAAATTAATCATTGTTTACCAAAATAACATTAACTGTTCAAAGAAAAATTGGCTTAGTGATATGACATACTCGTGTACAGGTAGGATAAGGATAAAGTCGCACTCGGGCCAAGGAGGACCACACGGCCGGAGCTTATCCCAGTTTCTGTGGCATGAAGCAACTGAGAGTATTGCTACTCCCCCCTGGATGGGATGCTAGTCCATCGCAGGGTTACCCCCAGCAGTATGTCACCAGTACCCATTTACACACCTGGATGGACAAAGACAATGTGGGGCAAAGTATCTTGTCTAAGGAAACAACACGATGGCACAGACTGGGCGTCGAACCACCGACCTTCAGATGTGAAGTCTAACGCGCTAACCACTACACCGCCATGCCCCCACTATACAGGTGACCAAGTGTACAGGTACCAAGTGACAAATAAGGATCTGAGGATTTCATAGTAATTTATTATTCTTATCCTTGACCTTCTCTGTGATGGCTGTGTAACTCCTCCTAAGCTGTCGTCATAGAACCTTTTCATAGCAAACCAGTCAAGTGCCGCCTGCGGACTAAAACACATGATATACAAAGCAAAATATTAACTACATTAAAGGCACTGTTACACTAGGCAATCGTTTTTGCAACTTGTCTCGCGATTTTGTTGCGATACAAGTTGCAGGAAAAATTGCCCAGTGTAACATACCCTGAAATGAACATCTCTCGCAACTATTTTGTTGTTGCAATCATTACGAGAAGTAGAAGTCAGTTCTACTTTTTGCAACGATCCTCACAACACAGCAACGAATTTTTTCCAGCATTGCGTAGAGGTGTTACACTAGACAATGTTGGTTGCAACTTATCTCGCAACGGTGCAACAAAATTGCGGGACAAGTTGCAAGAGAAATTGCCTAGTGTAACAGCGCCGTAAGTGTGGCGATAGTGATAAAGAGGGTAGATGTCACAATGTTGATGTTTCAAATGTCCTTTATCAGAAATGAGCTCAGGGGAGACACGCTGACCAAATGGTTTAACACTAACTTACACTGCCCAGATAAGACAATGAAACCATGACTGACATAAAAGAATTTCTGTCCTTTATTTCCTGTTTGTCACAAATTATTTAGCAATAATTACAGGTTAGTCAGTAAGAGAATTGTTACCTTGAGCATATCTTGCTGAAGTGCATATAGGCTGCAATAACAACACCTGTTCTTCCCTTGCCGCCCTGCAAAAAGTAGAGAGAGACACTACAATGTACCTTACATGATGCTGGAAAGTGTTACAACTTGTGATGACTAAGAGTTCTTCGTACAGGACAAATACATTAACATGTACAGTGTAACTGGAGTAATCTGGTCTCCTCCTTGAGAAGCTATGGGTTTTTCTGACAAAATGGCAATTTGTCAGATGGCAAGATTGCCACTGATTAATAAATCAATCATCTTAGGGACCAAAGCAACCATTTACAAAATAATGATTTTTATTAATGTGAACCATGACAAGCACCGTACATAATGCCAATACAAAACAACCATTTAGTTACAAAAAACTGAAGACAAAAGCGAAGCATGCAATGCCCATAATCTTAAGCTCAGAGTCCAAGGGCTCTGAGTCCAAGGCCACCTGATTACTTGTTTAAGGTGATTCCATCAAAAAAGAAGTTGTAATGAGAATTTGTTGAAACTTTGCACAGTTACTAATTACACCTAGTACATTAAAAAAATAAAATAAAAAGAGGGGGTCACCGTGTCTGATTTCACGCTGCCGGGCTATAGTATATAGGTACTTTGCTATCTTTAGACAGCAATATTAAAAAAACCTTTCCTTGTACTAGAGACACCCATTACTTCAACAAAGTTATAACTAGCCATGAAATATAAGCATTTTTCTTATGATAGAAGTACAATGTTACAGTAAAACGCCTTAAAATTGCCGTAACAATGAAACTAATTTGAAATAATAGGCAAGTCGAGCGTCCGCACGGTTCCAGTGAAACGCCTAAAATCTGGCTGTAATAGTGAATCAACCGGAATATTTCAAAATTGAATAACGAAAAGTTCTTCAAATTTGAATACATCATGTAAAGTCGTATTTTCCTCAAATAAATGGAATAAAAAAGTGGGGTCACCAAGTTCGTTTAGGAGAAAACGACCATTTATTTCTATGAACAGCTCAGCTTCCATAGAAAACCTATTAAGTTCCGAACGCACGCGCACTCGTGCGCGCGCTAATCACGCAAAAAATGATGCGCAGAAAGGATGCGCAATGCAATTGAATGGAATCACCTTAACCCTTTAAGCCTTGATATAAAAATACAAATTCTCATTATTGATCTCCATACATCTCTTATGAAACTAGTAAGGAGAATTTGTCCAAATATCAAGACATCTTATCCTCAGTGATCACTTCCTTTATTCTTGTCACTTAAATGTTCAAACAAGTAGTGATCGTGCAGAGAGAAATTTCATTTTCATCAGGGCTTAGGGCTTAAAGGGTTAAATGTTATAAACATACAAATAAATATGGACATTTCGTCATGCTTAAATTTACATGATGTTGTTACTTAATTGCTTCACCCCTTTATCTTTTCATCAGATACCACTCCTGTTACATTGTAGGCTTTTGTGATATTTTTTGAATTTTTAATGACGCAAATAAAGCTACTTGTTGCTGTTGTAGTTGTTGCTATTGTTGTCTTAGTTTGTTAATTCTCGCCACTGTGGTTGTCTGTGTTGTTGTTGTTCTTGTTGTTATGGTTGTTTACATTGCTGTTGTCGTTGCTATCATGGTTGTTATTATTAGTGACCTTCAGATTAGACTACAAGTAAGAGACTGTATAAGAGTAGGATGTTAGAATTTCAAAACAGTTAATTTCCCAAGAGCTTTACTTCCTCTTGTTGCTATTAGTAGAGAAGGAGGCCCCAGGAAAAATATTGTGGAGACAGATGATAATCTAAAGCACGCACACTAGGTTTGAAAAGTCGTAGGTAGGTAAGACACACACACAAGCCAAGGAGGTCCACATAGAGGGAGCTTAACCCTTTTTCTGTAGCATGAAGCAACTGAGAGTATTGCTACTCTTCCCTGAATGGGATGGTACCCATTTATACACCTGGGTGGAGAGAGATGATGTGATCGAGGTTAAGTCTCTTGTCCAGGGAAACAACATGGCGGCAGGGAATAGGTTTGTAAAGTCATACTCATATTCAATCTCATACTTGCAGCCCGATCTGAAGAACCCTGTCATAGTTACTAAAGTAGGACCACTAGTAAAACACACCTTACAATGGACAACCACTACATGGACTGGGTCACTCTTCAGCCAGGAATCAATTGATTTAATTATGCTGCAATACAAATATACCAAAGTAACAATGAAAGTGTGCACATGAATGAAAAGGCTTAATTCACAGCTTTCCAACAACATGCCATCTTTACATTGTACGCTCCTTCATGAACACATTAACGTGCTTTGGTAACACAACTTTGGCTTTTGAACAATACTATACTTTGACATGGCTTGTAGGCTTCACGAGGCACTAGTGAAAATTTACATACTACTACGTACACTACTTAAAATTTACATACTACTACTACTACCAAAATCGGTGACAATTCACTATAGCCACTTCGCTAGAAAGTCCAAATGAAAGTGTTAAGCCCTGCGAGGAAAGTACAGATCAACGGATGGACAGGAAATGCAAAGACCTAATTGTTTGAAAAGTCAGTCCAACTACATTGTAAGTTGATCCACCCCTATGGGAAGTGGCCCAAGTTAACTGAGTCTCTATTGCAATAACTACTGACACAAAAAAGAAGCCTAGTCAAAGCAATTTAATCTTTTTGTAACTACTCAGCTCGTTTAGTTTACTTCTATTCTGGGTAGTTTTTTTGTCTATTTTAGTTAATTTAGTTTATAGTGTAATTTTTTTCTATTTAATTTGGCAAATAAAATGGTTGCTGTTGTTGTTGTCGTTGTTAAGCACATACTTATCCCTTACCTGCATAGTCTTTCTAATGGTGGAGCTAAATGATCAGGCCAACCAAAATCTAAAACCTGCACAAAAATAACAGATATAAACAACTTCCTGTTGGCCAAACTCTTGTGTTAGGTTAGGACAAATAATAGCATTGTGCCCAAACTGGGCAAGTAAGACACTGCAATATTATTGCAGCAACTATCCCCCTGCCACCACCCTGTGACATAAATAAATAAATGGTATGCTGAGGCATACTAGTGTGGCTTCAAATTACAGGAGGGGTATCCCGATGTAACGAACCCCTATACGACGAAGACCCCAGTATAACGAAGGATATTTTTCAGTCCGGTAATATTAGTCGCACGATTTCACGTTTTCCCGCTGATTTGATTGTCAATCACAACACATTGTATCATCCCATCACCACTGATACCTTCACACAAAAAAATAAGATGCTTATCGCAATAAACTCTTGGTTATTTGAGCTACTAGTCTGTGGGTAGGAGGTCAAGTAGCTGATTTCCATTGAATTATAATAATGAGACAAAGCACGATATACAAAAAAACTGTCACGTACAAGTGACAGAATATATACCATCATATACCTTCAATACTAAAACGTAGAGACAAATTGGAAGATAGTCATAGACTTCGCATTTGAACAATTCTGTCAAATTGTTGAATACTCAAATTGTTTCTGACACACCTTTGCCTGCTAATTGGCATCCGAAGTATAACGAGCGCTTTAGAAGTGTGCACTCTGGCTAGTTCGCGAAGGTTGCATTTGTTTCTTTCGTCTAGACTACCACGTTAATTAACATCTAAAAAGCACGTTAAAAACGTAGTGAACCCATCCACCAACTAGCGCCTCATCAAGAATTCTAGCTGATAAAAAGGAGCACGGCGAAAACCATGAAGAAACATAAAGACTAAAATCTTACACCGGAAACTTGGCGCAATTTGTACCCCCCCTGGCTTAATGAGCCTTTATACCCTACCTGACATGCGCGACGCGCAACAATCTTCTTTGTTATCGAAAGTATACCACAAGTGAACCAGAGAATTGTATCCACACACAAAGCCCATCGAGTGATAGCAATGTGGTTTTCATTCCATGAAGCCACACAATAAATACCGTAAATAAATTTGTATCTGACATCAAACCAATCAATTATGCCCCTAATGATGACTTCTGGTCAGGATGTCAAACATCAGTTTAGCCCTTTTTATTGTGGTACCAGTTGGGAGAATTTGCTTAATAAACATCAAGACATTTTATCTTTGGTGACCATTTCCTTCATTCTCATGACCTGTAAGTTTGATCAAGTACTGATATTGTAAGGAGAAATTAGAGGCTTGTCACTTTTGAGGCTTAAAGGGTTACGTCACCTGAGGAATGCTCATCATACATGTAGTTACATGTGGATACAATACCAATCAATATTGCCTTTTAGATAGAAGTTTAAAAGTGAAGCTACAAACTGAAATGAAAACCAAACTCTACCCACCTGATGATTAAGCTTGGATATATCATATCTTCTCTCTGATAAATTAAATACCTGAAAATAAATGGTTCAACTGCATAAAAATAATTGTAGGTGGTCAAAATCTGCCAGAATTGACAAATGTAAAGGATAAGAAGAAATGTGAATAGTGTTAACCTAAAGAAGGATAATAAAGATATCTTTACCATATACTTGTCTTGATGATTTCTCTGCAGAAGTTTTGCCACTTCTCGTAGGTTATTCCTGTATGTAGTTTCCAAACCAGAGCCAGGAAAGGACATTGCTAAATCACAAATAATGAAATCCAAATTACGATTTATAAAGTTAACCAAGTTAACCGAGCCTTGACAATTAGCAAGTGTAGTTTCTTCACTCAATTTCACCAGAAACATTTAGCAGTTTTCAGTGACAGTTAAACAAAAGAAGTATATACAGTGCAAAAAATGTAAAATTAGAATAAACCCAAATGTCTTGTACTCATGTCATCATCAGCTGAGTCTGTGGCTGAAATCCTGTGGTGTGACCATTCAAATGAAACCTATTCAGCAGTACTTTCACATGGTACCATTTATATTTCAGTGTTTTACAAAATGAAATTTGGATTTCATCTTAAATTTGGATTTTAGGAATCCTTGGAAGCAAAAGCGTTAAGTCTACCAAGAAGGGTCTAACAGTCAGCTGATAGCTGGCCAACTTTGCCAACAAGCTGAGAAAATGGCATACACACTATTTGGCAAACAGACGGCCAACAACAAAGCTGTCTGTTGTTCAAAACATCCAAGGATTAGCCCCCCCCCCCCCCTAGTCACTAGACCACCCACACTTCAGGGCCACATGTTGACAACTCCAATAACTGGCTTGAATGGACAGCATACACCCCAGTCCAGCACCCCCAAAATAAACCTTACCAATTATCCTATCTGTGATGTATGTCAGGTCAAGATCAAAATGTTCATCCACGTGCCGTACTCTGTTTCTGCAAAGTTGACACACAATTTCACCCATATGACCATGAATGGACAAGCTTAGAGAAGGTAACACCAGTATGTAGGTATACATTCAGTCTGAAAAGCAGTGTACAGTTGCTATGTTTGCCTAGGAGGAGGGGAAGGGCGGTAGGTACTCCCCTATGTGCAGTTATCAAGGCTGTCTTGCTGCCCTAAAAAAGCCTGAGGAATCACCAGACATTCAAAACAACATTGAGTGTGGGAAACGGGTAAGCAAAGCACTGTATGAGATACATGGGGAAAAAAATATAAATGTTTGCATTTGTCTCAACTACAATCTTGGTGAATAGACTTGGGACACTTTCCTCAGTTCACTTCCCTCTAGCATCTGAAAAATATTCTTGCCCTGCCCCCCCCCCCCCCCACTCCCTTACAATGTTGATGTCAGGTATTGAAAGTAATGACTGATCTTCAATATTGTTTGGGGGGGTGGGGAGGGGGCATAAACTGGAGAAACAGGTACCTAACAAAAGTTGTCAAAGACTTCTCATGACAGCGCACATAAAATTTTCATATTTCTCACAGAAATGTTAACAGGTGTCCCAAGGTCTAATGACCGAGTGCACGATTGCAGTTCTGTCCAACAATGAAGGCATTCCTTTTGACCACTTTGGTCTGAAATAAAGTATGCTTTCCCTAGCAAATTAAAATAGGGTACAGGATATAAAGAATCATATAATTATACATTTTGGACAGAAAAAAGGTTAGCATTATTTAATACCTTGACACTCTGTGTCGCACATGGTGACAGATGTTTGTGACAAGATTTTTTGGAGAGGATGGTGCTCTCTGAAACATTAAAAAAAATATTAAAGTCACTTAATCACATTCAATTAGATGACAGGGACATTAAAAGTTTTGAAATCCTAAAGACATTCAATAGACAGATAAAGTTATACATAATAAAGTGATGATCTGACTGACAATCCAACCAACCACCCCAGGTGGACCAACCAACTGTCAACCACAGGCCAACCAAATGACTGGCCAGCCAATTAATGAACTGCCTGATTGGCCGCCTAAGAAGCTGGCACGGCAAGCTTACTTCCCAGCAAAAATAATGCAACTGTCTTTTTCTTTTCTTCCATTGTTGAAATAATACAATTTTGTACAGAAGAATCCTCTCACGTTAGCAATTTGTGAATTTCCTGAAGTGAGTGGAAAGATTTTTGTAGTGCATAGCAATTTGAGCAATTGCTTCAAATTGTGAATTTCATGTTTGCAATCCATACAGTTAATTAATCAATGGAAAATTACAAGTATTATTGACACATAAAGCATAACTTATCATGTTACTCACAGATTTTCTACTAATTTCATCATCAGGTAACGTCTATAAAGAAACAAGGACACAAAAATAAGAATTTTTAAAAGGTAATTCAAACAAATTATAATTTTCAAAAATAAAAATGTTGTCACATTTCAATTTCCTGCTTGTGTACGTCAGTAACAGGTAACGATGTATGTTTACCTTGAATTTACTGTGAGTTGAGTTCATTGGTCCTTGTCTTGAGCACTGTCCCCTCACCTATGTAAGTGAACAATAATATGGATTACACTGTAACGAGATTCCATTTCTTGGCACAATGTCCAGCTTTCCTTTAAAGTTTCAGATCACTAAGTCTGGAGGCCTACTATCTAATTTTCTGCTAATTCTGCTAATTTACATTAATCTGGTAGCTCAAGGGAGGGCATTATTCGAAAGGGGATAGTTATTTGGGAGAAGGCACTTATTTCTTTTTTGGATATGAGCATTGGACACAACAACTGTATGGAAATGAGTTTGCAAAGTCACAATAGCATTCGCTTAATGTCTGTTCCAAGTCAACATCTTCAACATTACCTTTAGATGAGAAAGAAGACTTAATAATTCACTTGTCTAATCAGTCTATTCTATGTCAATATCTTCAATGCCAAGTAAGGAACAGATCCCAGATTATTTCAAAGGGGGGGGGGGGGGGTTGCAAGTATGAGAGGAGAAGGCAAAAGTCCCTAGCCTTGAAAGAAGGGAATGGCCTGGACTCTACTAAAGGCTTGCTTTCACAGAAAATTGTCTTTCCCTAAATTGACAATCAGTTAATCAAACAACAATATGCTATTATTTTTGTGATGAAAAAGTGAAAAACTTCCCAAGGGGGGAGGGGTTGCAACCCCCTCAACCCTCCCCCCTGGATCCACCTCTACAAGTTCACAATCGTGGGCACTTGTTGGAAGGAAGCACTTTTTGGAATAGGGGCACTTCTAAACAAATGACAAGTAAAGGGGGAGTGATTATTAGAATGGGGGCATCAATTGGGAGGATGGCACTAAATTACAGCACCTCAGGTCTGGTGAGCATACCAGCCCCCACCCCCTGCCAGTCCACCACTCAACACAAACAGGAAATCAACCCTACTGCTTACCATCCTCTCACACTTGTCATGGCAATGGTAATTGCAACCTAAAAACAAGCCACACTCAAAATTAACTGGTGAGCACTTTTTTTATTCAAAGAAAGAAGGCGGCTGTAATGCTAGCATGGAATTTTACAGTAATTATTGTGCAAAATCAAGTGACAATGTACTGATGAACCAGGTTACATGACAAATTTTTTTGTGCTTGTGTGTCTAGTGTATGTTTTTCTTGAGCGTAGTGCGTACATGTATGTTTGTTTAGCATTTAAGTTCCTGTATTTTCATGTGTATTGAGATAATTATTTTAAAATACATGGATTTTCTGACACAAAGACAGGAAAAAGTTACAACACTGTCAAGGTAAAAACACAGAATATGATATCCAAAGAAGTGACTTTTTAAATTGCATCTCAAGAGACACCTTCAAAAACTTTCAGTTGAGATACTTGATCTTGTTGAGAGAAAATGACCCCAAACAACACGCCAAAACCCAGTATCCCTTTCTCTGACACCTTAACATGAACTTTGAATGCAAAATTTATGGAAACCCAGTTGGCATTCACCTCTAGAGTCAAGTGAATGCTGTCAACCACTCATGGTGTTTGACCTGGATTAACATGATAGGATTTGTATTCTATGGAGAGACTTTGTTTTCAGACACTAGACAAAGCAAACAAGTGATAAGTTGTCATTGCAATCTGTGAATCTAAATGTACAACTTTCATTATAGGGAATACACTATAACAGTAGAACCTCTAGAAAATGAACACAACACTACATGTAGATGTCTGTATTATAGAGGTACATGTATCTTCATTACAAAGGTTCAGTTAAAGCGAATTATAGCCTCTTTCGGACCAAGTGACTGTCTTTAAAAGGCATCCATATTATAAAGCTGTTCATTAAGAGGTTCAACTCTTTTCCTAACATTTGCATGAAGGCTTCCTTTCTCCTGAGTTTTTGCAGAAATGTAATGAAAGAATGTGAAACCTGTTACCTCAATCAACAAATGGTATGCTGAGGCATACTATTGTGGCTTCAACTTGCAGGAGGGGAACTCCGATGTAACGGAACCCCTATACAATGAAGGCGCCGGTATAACGAAGGAGATTTTTCAGCCCAGTAATATCAGTCACACGATTTCACGTTTTCACGCCGATTTGATTGTCAATCACAACACTGTACATTGTATCATCCCATCACCACTGATACCATCACGAAAAAAAAATAAGATGCTCTTGGTTATTTGAGCTAATAGTTTGTAGGTATGAGGTCAAGTGGCTGATTTCCGTTGAATTATAATAGTGAGACAAAGCACGATATACAATAAAAACTGTCACCTACAAGTGCCAGAATGTATACCGTCATATACTTTCAATACTAAAACGTAGAGACAAATTGGAAGATAGTCATACACTTTCAAAAGTTGTTGATTTGACTTCGCATTTGAACAATTTGTCATTACTCAAGATAAGTTGTTTCTGGGACACCGTTGTCTACTAATTGACATCCGAAAAATAACGAGCGCTTTAGAAGCATGCACTCTGGCTAGTTCGCAAAGGTTGCATTGTTTTCTTTCGCATAGACTACCATGTTAATTAACATCTAACAAGCATACTGAAAACGTAGTGAACCCATCCAACCAACTAATGCCTCATCAAGAATTGTACATAGCTGATAAAGCGGACCACGGCGAAAACCATGAAGAAACATAAAGACTAAAATCTTACACTGGAAACTTGACGCAATTTGTACCCCCTAGCTTTATGAACCTTTATAACCTACATGACATGCGCGATGCGCACTTGTCTTCTTTGTTACCGAAAGTAGACCACAAGTGAACCAGAGAAATGTGGGTCTATATCCAGACACAAACTCCATCGAGTGATAGCAATGTGGTCTTCATTCCATGAATGAAGCCACACAAAAATAGAATGTTTGGTACTTATAAAATTATTTATGATAAAGTTTTATTAAAAAGTAATTAAGTCACAAATTTAACATGAGCAAATCTTATTAACACTCATGATTTATGCATTAAACTTTACATAATTGTGTATCAGTTTACAAGAACATTCAATTAGAGTTTGATGATCATGCAACTTATATTTAAACTACATAGTTATTGTATACTATTGTATACTTAGAGAAATGTTAGTAGTGAGATTTCACAAACAGAGAAACAAGTTTCTACCTTCACATATTTTGCCTTCACTATTGATATCTTCTCCACAAAAGCCACATGGCTTCAGCAAGGCTAGTAAATCAGACTTGAATACATGATCACACGAGTGTTGATTTCTGCTAACCTAAAATGCAAACAAAGTTCATATAAGCTTGTTAACAAACAATCTAATTACGACATTGTAAATATGTGACATCTTGGAAAGGAAGGAACAAAATGATGACCTCTTTGTTTTAAGCTTTAATATATATAGACGCCCACACAGAGCATTGAACTGAATGAACTTCAGCTCTTTAGAAAATACCTCAATACGGCTTTAGGACTGTCACGACAGTGGGCAATTAGTACCTTCAGACTTGTTAAAATGCTTGTCGCAAAACGCTGCAGAATTTTCAGTGGTTGCTTTTTCTTCAATGCCAGCTTCAAGGGCATATAATAAACATTCACAATTTTGAATCTGAAAGAATCAAGTCACTAGGAAAATTTGCTGTGTTCATGAATGAGTCAGTTTATCATCCTCTCATGGTGAAAGTTAATCCTTAAGAAATTCAATAGCCTCTAGGAATGCAATTCTAAATACCAGCCATATTTCAACATCTTTTAATGACAATGTGTTACTTATCAGCACTTAATTGAAGTGACCTTCCAAAATGTCATTGGTTTTTATCACAGTTTGCCATCTCCTACATGAAAGACAGTGCAGAATAATATTTTACACACAGCAACGATAATCAGTCTCAAAGTGATGGGGGATATCTTCTGTGTTTATGGTTAAGATAACTGAGTGTTTTTTGCATGTGAAAAAAGTGCAGTATTTTTTAGCTTATTGGGACTGACCAGTGGTCCTCTTTTAGGTTAACTTTTGCCAAATACAGTACAGTTTTCTTTTCTTTTGTTTTGTAGGGTTTTTTTGTGGGGGGGGGGGGGGGGGGATAAACTGATATTTTTTTATTTGCACCCCCTCAACACTTTAAGATCCAAGTGCCCCCTGCTAGCCTGGACTTTACGTTTACTTTTAAAATATAATTATATACAGGTGTAATTTGCATTTTTGGTTGAGAGATAAATATTAAATCAAGAGACAATGTGCAACAACCAATTCCCTCATGACAGGGGATATTTTATATTGTCTGTAAAATGATAAGGGAGGACTGTATCTGCAGTAATCACTATTATTAGATGCTTATGAGGTCAAAGCCACTTGAAAACCTCATTGGCAAATTCATATTGGGTAGTCTTCTCAAAAGTGGCATGTTTGAGTAGTACAAATTAAAAAAAAGACACATCTTTACTACAACTACCAGCAATTATTTCATTTTCCTTTCTTCTTAACCCTTTCCTTCCCAGCGTCAGCTATGGAGACATTAAGGTGATTCTAACTTCTGAGTCTGTGAATGAAATCCCACAGTGTTACCATTCAAATGAAACCTCGTCAGCAGTACTTTCACATGGTACTATTTATATTTCAGTATTTTACAAAATGAAAATTAAGATTTGTCTTGAATTTTTATTTTAGGCACTCTAGGAAGTCAAAGGGTTAAATTAAGTTATCCCAGTGAGGTTTAAATAACAACACATCTAGTTTTCCCAAGAAAACACTAAAACTAAATCACTCTCACTGGTAGTTATAATAAAATGACACCATTGTGAAAAAGCCCAACATCAAGGTTCACAAAAGTCCCATCCACTTGTCAGGGACAAGTTGGTTTTAAGGTGGGCAAGTAACTTTTTGTGCTCACTAGTCTTGCCTGATGAGCAAGGACCCAGGCAAACTGTTGAACAACTAAACAATGCAAGTTTGCCGACATTCAGAAGAGATCACTCAATAACAGCACAATTTCCTATGTGTTTTCCTTCTGGTTTTTGAGAATTTTTTGAACCCAGACAAGTGGGAAATTGGTTTGGGTAAACACCTTATTTTGGGAGTTACTTGCATGAGGGTCAAGCTTAAATTCAAGCTTTTGTCAAGCCCACTAAATAAAGAGCACAGCCTAATTTACCCACATTATTAGACAAAAGTTTGACTTGCGGCAAGGGGGAGGGATACAGCATAACTTTTAACGGGTTACTCCAGCTATAGAAGACCTTATCCCATCTCTATCTATCTTATCCCATCCCATTGCCAGACACATTCAGCCAAATTCATATTCGAAGGCAGAAACTTGTCACAGACAGAATTCCATCTATTTTTCTGTCTAAACTGGTGGTAAAATAGGATGGAAAACTCGTCTTAGACAGAAAGCTGTCTTAAATTCATATGACATGCAAAAATCACAACAAGTTTTGGTTTTCTTGCCCCGGTCTGAAGACGAGTTTCCCTTTCAAGACAGTTTTCCATCACTAATATGAATTCAGCAATTGCCAGGCACACTATTTATGTGTTCAAATAAAATTAATAATTTAAAAGAAATAAATAGAAAAGATCAAAAATGCTCTAATTTAATACCCCACCATAGACTAAAGAGCATGTGTATTGTATTATAGCCCATTTCAGACAGGAAATGGACAGAAGGTATAATTTTCCCATAAGGTGACCTCACTCAGTACAAGATACAAAACACTGAAAACCAATTTACTGTCACAATGAGGAACTGACAAATTTCAACACATGTAAAAGTGAAAAGGTACACAAATGTTTATCCCCACTATAAAAGACCAAACTTGGATCTCCAACACAGGATTCAAACCAGCCCTATATACCCCTAATTTGTACAAGTATGGTGTTTACTGGTTTGTGATAATACCCCTCCCACCCAACCAGAAATTGGCTTATTAATAAACAGTTGAACTTAAAGGAAGTCACTCCAGAAACCGTATATTTTTTGTATTCACTAATAAATTGACCACACTGAGTTGAGTGACTGACCGTTGTTTGAGCTTCCATAGTGCATCCGATCCCAATGAAATTCCTCTCCAAAGAAGCAAAAAATTCATCATCGGGCACCGCCATTTTGGATAGCGCTTAGGAACCTGGCCGCATATTCGTGATGTCATTTCGCCCAACTTGTCAGATCCAAGATGTTTGTTTGTATTCCGATACAATGGCTGCACTCAAACCATATTGTTTCGAACTAGAACGAGCCAGTAATTCCGAGGACAATGAAAGTGGAGGTGATTAAATGAAGGAACGGTTAGAAGGAACATTTTGGTGCACTTGTGAAAGATGTGAAGTGATGCCGACTCCGAGAGAACGCGTTTGCTGTCAAGAGCAGCCAGAGTCGGAAAACAAAGATAGAAGGTACGGTTCGAATGAGTAAAGAGTCGTATTTATTAAAGAAGAAATTTGTTTTCACTTGTACATTGTTTTTATAATAATATTTAAAATGTGGCTTAAATAGAGCCCACGTAGACATTTTCCAGTTTTTCGGGAAAGCCAAGTCACTTCTCATAGTGAAGCTGGTGGAGCCACTGCTTTGCTAGGTCTGGACTTCAAACAGGCAACTGGTGAGATATTATACCTCTTTCCGTATCTTTTTCGGACATATTGTTACAGTCTGGGACTGTGTGAGCAAACACGGCGGCGACGGCTGATGAGAACGTCACAAAACAAAAGGTTTAATTTGCAAAACAATGACACTCGACTCTGTACTTGCTATAGAGATTTTGGTGCATTTCTTTGCTGTCCTCTGCAAAGCAACAATGTGAAGTGACCAAATTCAAAGTTTTCTGTAGAACGTGAACACACGACAGTGAATTTTCTTTTTTCTACCTGAACTGTAACACCGTCCTTACAGAGTCAGCTCCCGGGATTGTTCGGCTACCTTCGACAGATTGAACGAGTTGAAACTATCACGAACAAGTTTGAAATATTTGGAAGTCATTTTTAAAGTGAAATCAGAGCAGCCAATTTCAATTTGGGCGAAATGACGTCACGAATACGTGGCCAGGCTCCTAAGCGCTATCCAAAATGGCGGCACCCGATGATGGAAGTTTTGCTTCTTTGGAGAGGATTTTCATTGGGATCGGATGCACTATGGAAGCTCAAAAAACGGTCAGTAACTCAACTCAGTGTGGTATTTTTATTGGTGAGTACAAAAAATATGCACTTGCTGGAGTGACCTTCTCCTTTAAACTGTAATGGCCATCCCCATGCAGAATTAACAGGTATTGGACAACGTGCATTCAGGTTTAAGTAAAGGTAGGTAAAATCGCACACGAGCCAAGAGGGCCCACACGGTCCAAGCTTATCCCGGTTTCTGTAGTATGAAGCACCTGAGAGTATTGATACACCCCCCTGGATGGGATGCTAGTCCATTGCAGGGTAACCCTTAGTAGTATGTCGCCAGTACCCATTTTATACACCTGGGTGAAGAGAGACAAAGTGGAGAATTAAAAAGTCTCTTGTCTTAGGAAACAAAGTGGTGCCAGGGATTGGGCTTTGAACCACTGACCTTCAGATCTGAAATCCAACTCTCTAACCACTATCCCACCACGCCCCACACCAACGCACCCCCACTGAGGAAACATAGCTCTTCAAAGTTGGAATCCAAAACTTTGTATCAGGTAAGCAGTGAAGGTCCCAGAAGCTGACTTTAAACATATGAACTTAAAACTCTCCGAACAATATGGTGGCAGAGAACCTTTTATTCCAGGAATAACAAAAAAATACACACTGCTCCTAAATTTGAAAAAGCAAATCCTCTCTAATGACAAGAATACCCAGCTCCTGTTACTTAATTATGCCTACAATAATACAGTGAGTAAGAGTTCTGACCTCTTTTATGGTCAGCAGGTTCATATATATGTTGGACCTCCAAATAAATAAGAATGATATCACCCCCCCTCCCCAATAAAAATGCTAGCAGAATTTAATTTAACAAAGTCTGCTCCTGTATCACTGGTGTTTGAGCTTTATGATTGGGGATCTGGCATTCACCCAAACAGTTCTTTGAGTGAATTTAGTCTACTATCATGTTATGAGATCAAAGGATAACCAGACTGGCAGCATATAATTGAGCGAGTTACTTTACATCATTTTGTTTTATTGTTTTTATTGTATTTGTGCATGACAAGTCTTGCTTTGTTAATTTAAATTCTTGAGTATCAGATAATCTGCTAATAAGTATTTCTCTGACATGTTTAAAAATTATTCTTAGGAAGGATTGTTTTCTATCACATACTAAGTGTGAACCGTGATCAACATTTCAGCAAATAACAGGAAATAGTTATTCAATAAATAACTCATTCTATTTTACTTTATTTTGACTAGACTGTCTACAAAGCCTTCAAAAATCTAGATCAAAATAAATATCTTACATTCATATGCTAATTAAGCATCTTGTGGCGTGAAGTGATTCCGGGGTTAACATAACTTAACTGAAGCACGAGAGAGAGAGAGGTCGAATACAAAGGAATGGAAATATACCAAGGTGATAATTAAAATACTTAATTCGATCCTCCGGGGAAAATAATACGGGCTCTTGACATTCTTATGAGGCATGAAAAAATTGATCAAAAATAATCGCGATGAATATCCTGTAAAAATATGTACGGTTTAACAGAGTTCTTAGGATTCCATGTGGAGCTTATATCACGCTTGGGGTTTGTATTGGAAGGCTGACAACAGCAGTGGGTCGGGGCATAAATATTTCGGAAGTTATTAAGCTTACGTGAAGAATATTTTTCAAGAAAAATATTCGGCGGGCCTGCCGTTTCAAACGACTAAGTTGACAGAACAATTCTTAAAAATATACATATAAAGAAATGAACACGTTCTCATTTTTTTTAGACTTATGACACAACAGAAACCTAGTAGAAGACAGTTTTTATTGTGTCCAAAATAGATCGCCGAAGTGCACAAAACTTGTTGAATTTGTTAAGACAAATTCCGACCCCATGTGGGCTTTGAAATTGCCTATAAAATGGCCGCATTGTCATGGGTGTTTTCGGTTTTTCAGCTTCTAAAGCCAGAGTAGAGTAAGTAACTTTCAACTCTTTTACACTATAAAGCTTCAGCTGATTTAGTCGAGCTTCAGATCGGCTGAAATGTCAATATTTTGGACGCGTTTGACATGGCAAGGCGACTGCTAAAACCCGCTGCGAAGCGGCCACAAACAACTGAGTAGATATGCTGTATACAAACTATTCTCAAACGTTAAACTGTCTGAGATGTAGGGCATCAAAAATCACAAACCTTAGAAGAATAACTCGCAGGAGTATCGTCGGGAATTTCCTCATAGTCGTTCGACGTCTTGGATCCGCGCGCGCTCGACGGCAAGTGAAATTTCATCCAGTGGTCTTGGAGCTTTCCAGCGCTCGGAAAATCCACCAGACATGCTGGGCAAATAAAGCCTTCGAGAGAGGTAACTCCAGCTATGTTCATTCCATTCAAAAGTCACCTAAATATCCATTAAACGAGGTTATTACCGACACGACATTTCACACGCGTACCTCTGAAAACTGACACGGTGCTGAGTCGATATGCTGTCGCACGTCAATAAATATTAATGAGTTATCAAAAAGATCAATGACATTCCACTAAATGATAACAAAGTTGCCGGAAACTACCGTCTGTTTGTTTTCCAAAAGCACGAAATTGTACAAAAGAAGTATATTAAATGGCATGCTTTCGTAAGAGAACAAATTGGCAAATTAATAGCTTTTTCCGCTTTGTAAAAAAATTGTGAACGGAATTCAGATAAGCGAAGACACAAGGACCCCATACTTTGGCCATAACACAAAGACTGAAGGGCGGAAGAGGTCGAATAGATGTAGGTTGTATACCAATGTAACCCAATACATCCAGAAAAAAGAAAACAAAAAGACACAAAGCAGAGAAAAGTATAGTATTCTGTATACAATAATCTCGTGCAAAGAACTCTATTTCGACCTCTTTATATAAGAACTTAAATTAGCGTAAAAACGCTGTACACCGTAATCTATGAGTCCCTAAACCGTATTCCCATTATTGAACAACCCTGGCCGGATACCTTAAAGCTTAGTATCAGTGACTGTGTGGCTAGACATTTTTGTGGGTTTAAACATTTCCTTTACTCACGTTGTTTGCGGATTTTAAAACTGACAAGGCAAATTAAACATCAGTATTCCCAGGTAAACATGCCCTCCAAAATTCCGGCTCTCCAGTACATAAGCCTACCAAATAAAGTTATTATCACTTGTATCTACAGTTTTACCAGGTTTTACAAGCAGTTGAGGCCAGCTTTTTTTTTTCCATAATTAGCCTTCAGATGCTGATTGATACATTCAGATTAACTGCAAATCGATGGTTCTGATAACTCCAGGACTTTCCCCTTTACTGTTTCAAAAAATAAAGCAACTCCACGGAGTTATTACCGTTAACGCCACAAAAAATAATATTCGGATTTCCACTTGCCTTTCGAAATACTGGATGTCCATTTCCCTTCCGTGGAATCAGCCTTGCTTTTTCTATCGTATAGGACATAGGAAGCTTTATAGGACACTTTATTTAACGTGGAAATATACTTAGCCATACGGCTACTTGACAGACATCCCACGACTAACGTTCCGGTTAAAAATTAAGATCAAAATAAATTAAAATTATAAAATTAATATTAGTAACTACTGCGATGATGATATTTTTAGCTATGATATAAATAGATTAAAATTAACGAAAGTTTCCTTAATTGACTATGCTAAAATAAAAAAGGTCATGAAAATCCTAAAATTTAAAACGTTTCACTTCGAACCTTGCCAACAAAATCGTTGGGCTTGGGCCTTTTTTCTGATCAGATCCTATAATCCCGGCGTATCACATCGAACGTTCGGTTTTCGAACTCAATCGAACCCAATCGAACGTAAATCGAACGCCGGGATTAAATTCGATGTTGTTCGGTCATCGAACGAAATCGAACTCACAAAAAATAAAGCCAAATCGAACCAAATCGAACGTTCGATAAAGTCCGATGAGGTTCGATTTAGTTCTGTCGCCGAACGATACCGAAGCGAGCGGCTTACGTCGTATCACAATATGATCTGAATCGAGTAAAATCGAATGTTCGGTTTTCCATCATTTGATTATCACGGGGAATATAATGCGTCAATCGATCCAGCCATCTAAAGTTATGTTTCCTTTATTTCCATACTTATTTTTAGACCCGAGATTCAGAGTATCTCAACATTTGCCGGGCATTTGTTACCCGGGTTGTTACCACGGGAATGAGTTTCATGAGTTTGTAAATTAACAGCTGCAAATTGAATCAAATTTTGCCATTTCCAACGTACGATCCTAGTTACATTCCTGAATAGTAGGACGTATTCCTTCTAATTCCAGCGCACGTCGTATTTCCCGCTCATTTTTACTCGCTCATTAGGTTCCAATTTTCTTTATCGTAATCGAACTAAATCGAACGCTTAATTTCGATTTCGTTCGATTTGGTTCGGAAAAAACAGTTGTCCGATTTCGTTCGATGACCGAACAAAATCGAATTTAATCGTTCGATGTCTTCCGAATTCGTTCGATTGAGTTCGATGAAAAATTCGTTCGGTTTTGTTCGATGTGATACGCCGGGTATAATACACGGTTAATTTTATTTTGTTACGGTGGCCCATGCAAAGTTACTTGTTTCTAAAACTAATTAGCATGAGCCAGGAAAAGACGTTGTTAAGTTCAGGCCCGTAGCCAATATTGAGGTAACCGAGGCAGTTGCCTCGGTAAACCTCTTCCCTTATTGTTAAAAACTTAAATAGAAAAATAAATTATTTAATAATAGAACATATTTCTGGCAGTAAACCACGCCAACGGTAGTCTAAACTGTGCTGGTCGCGAGCCCACCAGTTTTTCCAGTGGGTCAGCGTATACCTGACAGCTTCCAGCCTTGTTACCGATCAGAAGCCATAATCGGGGACGGAGACCGTAAGCGCGGGGTCCACGCAGCCCCATCGAAAAAGACAAATGTGCTATTTTTAGAAAAAATTGCGCCACCCTCAACGTCATAAACGCGCGTGGCTACACGCAAATTTGCGTTCAACGTGGATATGACCAAGATGGATATAATTATTTGATATCCAGTATGCCCGAGTACATAATGGTTTTTATTATTAAAATCGCAATCGCTAATTGCTATGAAATCAAGAAAGAGAAAAAAAAAAGAGAGAGAAACTCCGAGATAAAAGGGAACAGGAATCGATCGCGAACACATGACTGACCGAAAAAGGCGCCAAAACCTTGCGAAGTGTTGCAGCGTTTCTTTGTAGCCTGCGTGGCCGGCGTCCGAAGGGGAAGGGAGAAGGGGAGTTCGAGCGCGAAGCGCGATCGTGGGGGTGGGTGGTCGGGGGAGAATTGCGGAGCTGAATGAATCAATGAAACTGCCCCGAAGTGAACGTACAAGCACAAGGTTTGGGAAAAATCTTCAATTATGGGCTCTGAAAAGTGGCACGTGTTTGAGTTTTCCTGAAAATTGTTGGAATGGTCGTTCAAAGCGGATTGAAGCTGTACGATCTCACCGTTATGGCTGCTGGAGTTCAAATGAAAGAGTTTGTAATCGCTCCGTTCGCACAACGCTGACAACGGAGCCATCATGTGTTTGTTTGATCGAACTGAAGGCAGAATTAACAATTAAGCTTGAACGATAATTTCTATGCAGCTCACTGGAACAAGACTACGGAGGTGAGGAACATTAGAATTCACCATCTTACTTTTAAACGCAAACCACAAAACGCAATTGTTCTCAGTTTAGAGCCCGCGGACGGAATGGTAAAAACAACACTCAAACAACTGTGAAAGCAATTCAACGTATTTTACATTGCATCCGACTTGTGTCTAAATGTCTGGAGCTGCTCAAGGGAACACAGAAAGGGCCACAACGAGTACAGGTAAACCAGTGTCAATTTTGCGTGGTTAGCCAAAAATGTCGCCTTTTCTGGTACTGAATTTGTCTAATGCTTTTTGTTCAGACTGCTGCATGATTTTTGTACTGACTCGCCATAAAAAGTGTGACAATTTTTATTAAATGCTTCTTTCCTATTTTACTGTTCTTATTTTGTCTTGTCTCGATATTTCCGACTCAAAGCCTTCCGTATAAAACCTACTGTTTGTGAAATTTTAAGAACAAGTGATTGAGTTGACGATGAAGGAAATTGTAAACACAGCGCTAAATGCGTATATTTCTATTTCTACAGTTTCTGTTCGTCCTAAGAAATCAAGCATTTGTGTCTCAGTGACGTTCAGTTGTAATTTTTCCGTAATTTTGCTTCGATACAAAGTGATTTTTCTCGCCAGGTTGCTGGCGGGGAAAAAAATCAAGCTCACTCTGCCGTTGAAACTCTTGCCATGTCCACTGCGCTATGTATCCCTTCTAGGTTCGTAAATTACCCAGTAAGTAATATTCATTATTATATGGCAAGCAATTCTTCAGTCTAAATCGAGTGTTCTGATTGGTTAGTCTTCGGTCGGGATTTTACAGTACGGACCATTACCATGGAAACGGTCCTTTTTGGATATTTTTTTTTTCGTGCTATTATAACGCTACAGCAAAATTCAAACTGTGAAAACGCAAGAAGATAAAAAAGAAAAGGTTTGGAGCTGGTCCAAAACAAATGAACGAGGTAAACACGTCTGCTTAGAAAAAGCGATCTTCAATTAAGTTTACCGACTGGGCCAACGTTCTTCAGTGACTGTGTTTGTTTATTATTTTTTTGCACGGCTATAGACTGTAAGCTGTAAAGACCCAAGTAAATCGGCCAAGACTTAAACAATAATTATTAAAATTCAGCATTAACAAAAGAGTACGTTTCTCACAAGAAAACCTCACGGCGAAAAAGAATGAAAACTGCAAAACGACTAGCAAACGGCTTTCACCGGCAACTATACTGACTATAAATCGAAAGCAAACAATCACGTTCTTGTCTAGTTTAATATTCGCCATCGCTTCAGTCAGCGCTTTCCACAAGAACAAATTAAAGCTACACGTACATGCATTAAACTAACAGTGTACCTTGATTTCTCAGCGAGATTTTTGCTCTTGTAGTGCACATCCTTGAAAATAATTTTAGCGTGTTCACAAGTCCGCTCTTGCTGTAGCTCGCACTAAAAACAACTTTGTTAGGTGCGACGAAAATTTGCTCTCAGCATTCACAAAGTTCTCTTTAAAGCCACTGGAGCAAACAACTTGCAGTATTTGATGGAGAGAGAATTTCCAGTGTCTTTTTTTAGGTTCGAGAGTTCCTTTGTTCACAATGACTATTAAACACGCTGCCACAATTTCCAGAGTTTGAGAAGCACGTGTGTGAGCCAGTTTTACCGCGGCCTTTTCATTATTCTTCTTTTTCCCGAATTGTCTCTGCCCATAACGAAGAAGTATTTTCAAATAAAACTTTCTTGTGTTGTACAGGACGACGAAAAACTGACACATATAATAGAAGCAGAGCAGTTTTCATTCAAGAGCCACGCAAGTTTCTGCCGATCGACAGCAACGATCATCAAACTGATTCGAAAGCCCGTAGATACGTGGTGTAACAATCATATAGTGGTTTGACTTTATCCAATATAGGCATAAACATAGGAAGCAATATACATAGCTATACACAGCCATACACAGCTATACATGGCTATACATGGCTATACATGGCTATACACAGATGTACATAGACATATATAGCTATACACAGCTATACACAGCTATACATAGCTATACATGGCTATACACAGCTACACATAGCTATACATGGCTATACACAGCTATACATGGCTATACACAGCTATACATAGCTATACATGGCTATACACAGCTATACATAGCTATACATAGCTATACACAGCTATACATAGCTATACATGGCTATACACAGCTATATCTAGCTATACATGGCTATACACAGCTATACATGGCTATACATAGCTATACACAGCTATACATAGCTATACATGGCTATACACAGCTATACATGGCAATACACAGCTATACATGGAAATACACAGCTATACACAGCTATACACAGCTATACACAGCTATACACAGCTATACATGACTATACATAGCTATACACAGCTATACACAGCTATACATGGCTATACACAGCTATACATGACTATACACAGCTATACACAGCTATACATGACTATACACAGCTATACACAGCTATAAACAGCTATACATGGCTATACACAGATATACATAGCCATACATAGCTATACATGGCTATACACAGCTATACACAGCTATACATGGCTATACACAGATATACATAGCCATACATAGCTATACACAGCTATACATGGCTATACACAGATATACATAGCCATACATAGCTATACACAGCTATACATAGCTATACATGGCTATACACAGCTATACATGGCTATACATAGCTATACACAGCTATACATAGCTATACATGGCTATACACAGCTATACATGGCAATACACAGCTATACATAACTATACACAGCTATACACAGCTATACATGGCTATACACAGCTATACCTGACTATACACAGCTATACATGGCTATACACAGCTATACACGGCTATACACAGCTATACACAGCAATACACAGCAATACACAGCTATGCATGACTATACACAGCTATACATAACTATACATAGCTATACACAGCTATACACAGCTATACATGGCTATACACAGCTATACATGACTATACACAGCTATACACAGCTATACACAGCTATACATGGCTATACACAGATATACATAGCCATACAGCTATACATGGCTATACACAGCTATACACAGCTATACATGGCTATACACAGATATACATAGCCATACACAGCTATACACAGCTATACATGGCTATACACAGATATACATGGCTATACACAGCTATACATGGCTATACACAGATATACATAGCCATACATAGCTATACACAGCTATACATGGCTATACACAGATATACATAGCCATACATAGCTATACACAGCTATACATAGCTATACATGGCTATACACAGCTATACATGGCTATACATAGCTATACACAGCTATACATAGCTATACATGGCTATACACAGCTATACATGGCAATACACAGCTATACATAACTATACACAGCTATACACAGCTATACATGGCTATACACAGCTATACCTGACTATACACAGCTATACATGGCTATACACAGCTATACACAGCTATACACAGCTATACACAGCAATACACAGCAATACACAGCTATGCATGACTATACACAGCTATACATAACTATACATAGCTATACACAGCTATACACAGCTATACATGGCTATACACAGCTATACATGACTATACACAGCTATACACAGCTATACACAGCTATACACAGCTATACATGGCTATACACAGATATACATAGCCATACAAAGCTATACATGGCTATACACAGCTATACACAGCTATACATGGCTATACACAGATATACATAGCCATACACAGCTATACACAGCTATACATGGCTATACACAGATATACATAGCCATACATAGCTATACACAGCTATACATAGCTATACATGGCTATACACAGCTATACATGGCTATACATAGCTATACACAGCTATACATAGCTATACATGGCTATACACAGCTATACATGGCAATACACAGCTATACATAACTATACACAGCTATACACAGCTATACATGGCTATACACAGCTATACATGACTATACACAGCTATACATGGCTATACACAGCTATAAACAGCTATACATGGCTATACACAGCTATACATAGCCATACATAGCTATACACAGCTATACATAGCTATACATGGCTATACACAGCTATACATGGCTATACATAGCTATACACAGCTATACATAGCTATACACAGCTATACACAGCTATACATGGCAATACACAGCTATACATAACTATGCACAACTATACACAGCTATACACAGCTATACACAGCAATACACAGCTATACATGACTATACACAGCTATACATAACTATACATAGCTATACATAGCTATCCACAGCTATACATGGCTATACACAGCTATACATGACTATACACAGCTATACATAACTATACACAGCTATACACAGCTATACACAGCAATACACAGCTATACATGACTATACACAGCTATACATAACTATACATAGCTATACACAGCTATACACAGCTATACATGGCTATACACAGCTATACATGACTATACACAGCTATACATGGCTATACACAGCTATACACAGCTATACATGGCTATACACAGATATACATAGCCATACATAGCTATACACAGCTATACATAGCTATACATGGCTATACACAGCTATACATGGCTATACATAGCTATACACAGCTATACATAGCTATACATGGCTATACACAGCTATACATGGCAATACACAGCTATACATAACTATACACAACTATACACAGCTATACACAGCTATAGACAGCAATACACAGCTATACATGACTATACACAGCTATACATAACTATACATAGCTATACACAGCTATACACAGCTATACATGGCTATACACAGCTATACATGACTATACACAGCTATACATGGCTATACACAGCTATACATGGCTATACACAGATATACATAGCCATACATAGCTATACACAGCTATACATAGCTATACATGGCTATACACAGCTATACATGGCTATACATAGCTATACACAGCTATACATAGCTATAAATGGCTATACACAGCTATACATGGCAATACACAGCTATACACAGCTATACACAGCTATACACAGCTATACACAGCAATACACAGCTATACATGACTATACACAGCTATACATAACTATACATAGCTATACACAGCTATACACAGCTATACATGGCAATACACAGCTATACATAACTATACACAGCTATACACAGCTATACACAGCTATACACAGCAATACACAGCTATACATGACTATACACAGCTATACATAACTATACATAGCTATACACAGCTATACACAGCTATACATGGCTATACACAGCTATACATGACTATACACAGCTATACATGGCTATACACAGCTATACACAGCTATACATGGCTATACAGAGGTATACTTAGCTGTACACATCCATACATGGCTATACACAGCTATTAACAGCTATACATGAATATATACAGCCATACGTGGCTATACCCAGCTATAAATGGCTATACACAGCTATACACTGCGTTTGTTTTCCCTATCCCTTCTCTCGAAACCTGCTGTTCTTTGTAATAATTTATTTATTGTTTGCGGTCTTTCTATCAGGGACCGCGCGAGGGGTGGGCTGAGGGGGCTTTTACCCCCTTTCCCTTTTTTGGTGCCATTAAAAAATAAATGAAAAAGTTGGACAATTTCTTTGTTTCAGAGTTAATCAGTTTTCGGTTTACCAGTTAAATATAATTTTTAATTTAGACCAAACAGGAACTGAATACTATAACTCCGTGTTGAAATCGCCTTTCCTTCATTTGGCTTGATTATTTGAAATTCTCACGCGCTCTTGGGGAATCTCGAAGAGTCTGGACCTGTTCAGACTTTTTCAAGTCACTTGAATCGATGGAAGTTGAAACTGTCGCTCTCGCTCTTGTCGGTCCATTAACTCTGCGCGTACTGTCATCGACTCTTTCCTGTTGTTGAAGAGTTTAAACTTTAGTTGACTTTTGTTCTTGTGTTGTCCGGGCATTATACATTAGGACCGTTACTTTATCAAGCTAATCTACAAATGTAAACGTTTCGTCTAGGATATATAGTTGCCAAAAGATGTCATTTCCTCAGTTCTATCGATAAGAAATAAGGCGTTCAGTCCTTAATTAGGCCGCTACGGACTGACTTTGGTAGAAATGTACGTTTCATGATACTAAACTCAGTAGTGATTTAATATTCTACAGGTCTGCTTGTACAAGTTTTTTTTAAAGGAAAATGTTTTCATGGTTGAGATCTTTAAAAATGCGAATACGATAAGGTTCATAGCTTGCCGGTTTCATCTTTCGAGTAGAGCCGACCAAAGAACCTGTCAAGGAGCATTATTTTGGGACTGTTTTAACTGACAACTTTTATCACACTTGGCTGCTCTAGATACATTGCTAATTACTTGAAAAGAGAAAGTTTTTGCGTGAGATTTCCCCCCACCTGCTTTACACGAGCGATCACCAATTAGCCCCCTCAGACTCTAAAATAGGCCGCACGGTCCCTGTCTATTTAGCTGCCCCAGTTAACCGGTTTGAAACAACTTTTTTGGTCAGTGCTCGCTCAGAAAATTAATCTAGAATCATGTAGTGACGACGGGTCACCGCTTGTTATTTTGTGTTAGCTCAGTCAGCTTTTAAGCAATTATTAGTCAGGATATCCAGAATAATGAAGGCTTTAAAATTCTAAGTAAAACATCTGTAAGTTTCTCTGATCCCTAGCACAAACTAAAATTTCAGCACATTCTTCACAGACAGTGCATGTACCACCCTCATTTCGTTCGCTTCCACACTCACAGCTATACATAGCTATACAGGGGTAAAAAGGTACAACTCAGGGTAGTATTAGTGGCCCATACCTTTTCAACTTATTCCTGAATGACTTGGAAATAGTTGGACACGAAGAGATATCTTTATTTAAATATGCAGATGATTCTACAATCTTAGTTACGATCTCTAGAGATTTACCTGATGTATCGGGCATTGCATTGATTAAATTTATGGATTGGACTCACGCAAATAGTGTGCACTGTAACACTAGTAAATGCAATTACTCTTGCATAAGAAAGGCAACCCTACAGCCTATCCAATGTTATACAGTATAACCAGGAGCCCATTATGATATTATGTAGTATAGTTGTATCTCTATACTGGGAGTAACAATACAAAGTAATTGTTAGTTTAGCTTGCATGTTAAGGCAAAGCTTCATGACGCCAGCAAATGTTTATTTATAATTACAGGCCTGTGTAAGGAAGGATACACACAGGGCGAATTAGATCAGCGTTTTTAATGCGATTGTGCTCCCTAAAATACTGTATGGCCTTTCAGTTTTTGCAGCTAGTGCTTCTGACCTCACCGCTGTCCAAAGCTCTTTAAACAGATGCCACAAGCATCTTTGAGCTCTTGGAAAGTAGTAACCGCCGCCTTTTTGACAAACTTTAACGTACTGACCATCCGTCACATAGTCTGCTTCCTAGGTATAAAGATTCATTGGAGCGCCGTAGAAATAGATCCAGTATAAGACCTTCCTATAAGTACAGAACGTTTTACAATGTAAAGATAGCTTTGTTAATAGATTACTTTTTAAGTATAACCTAGTTAGTTCCTAATTTAGTTCATTTATATATTGTACTTTTGCGCATATAAATAATTTTTTAAATAATTTCTATTGTAACATCTGATACCTATTTTCATCCGATGAATAAATACATTGTTATTACTATTATTATTATTATTATTATGATGATGATGATGATGATGATGATGATGATGATGCAATTATACACAGCTGCATATGGCCATACACAGCTATACATAGCTATACACAGCTATACCAGGAGCCCACAACCCTTGTGGGCTCCTGGCTATACATAGCTGCAGCCTTGCGCAAACTCCTTAGCTGGCCACATATCAAACGCGTCGCCCTCTTTTGATCAGACTTCCACATAGGGCAGGCATGCATAGGTGCCTTGAAGGCTGTTACCAACCAGGAAGGCCCCGCTTCTGAGTTTTGTGATCCTTCCGCCATTTTAAACGGAGTGAAATGCACTCAGAGTGTACACGATCTTACACGTGTTTGTAAGTTGTGAAAACAAAACAATACGCCGTTGTTACCAAAAAATAAGTGATATGATTTGATGAAAACGTGTCAATAGTGAACTTGAAGAATGCCAATGAAGAAGATAAGAGTTAGCCTCCGTAGCTACCGATATTCTTGGTACAGTGGAAAAATTTTGGTGGTTTTAACGATTACGGTGGAATCGCTTGGAATATTTTCACAAGTCGAGTCAAAATCTGCTCTGCAACCGAAATCTTGTCCAGATTCATCCACAAAGTGGGCCTGAGTGCCTGGGCAGGAAATTCCTGAAATTGTGAGAGTAGTGGATACGTCAATCAAAGGTAAGTTGATCTTCCTTGCCTGAGATCTATCGACAACAAACGTTCACTTATGTACCCGGTGATATTATTTTATCAGCCATGGGTCGCACTTGGCAAATTTTTGCGAAAGTTCACTGGCTTTGCAGTTAAAATCTATCAATAGCGTAATTTTCCTAGTGCGACCCTAATTTTTCGCAAGTTCGCAAAAACTTTGAAAATCGACAACAACATCAAAGACGCCGTAGTGCTTGGTGGGGCAAGCTGAGCTGAACAATAGGAATCACAGCAGCAACTGTCGTCGTTAGTTTTGAAAACGAAGACCCCGAAAACGACGACCCGAAGACCCATTACGAAAACGAAGACCCTTACGATATCGAAGATCCATTACGAAAACGAAGACCCTTACGAAAACGAAGACCCATTACGAAAACGAAATCCCCTCATTTTTAACCAGAGGGAAACGAAAAACAGACAGAGTAATATAATGGCAAGAAGATATCTAAACGGGCATTTGAAAGTAACACAAAACTGTGTGGTTAAGCTTCCGTTTACCGCTGTAATTCGCACAGGAAGTAAAGGGTTGTGGATTCACTCGCCTTCAATTTGTTTTTTTATATGACTGATTTTCAAATGAAGAAAACAAAAACAAGAACCCCATGATTACCAGATGTAGACTTTTTAAAAGTCCGCACAATGAAGAATTCGAATTGCTAGGAGCCGTGTGTAATATTTGTAAAAACAAACTCCTCTAGTTAAAAAAGAGGGGGTCTTCGTTTTCGTAATTACGAAAACCCCTCTCTTTTAACTAGAGGAGTTTGTTATTACAGTAAACACGGCTCCTAGCGTACTTCTGTGTTTTTACCACATTTTGAAGTCATCTGTGTGTTCATTATCAGAGTACACACGCACGTCCAAATGGAATCCATTCGTTCAATAATAGTCCGAGTCCGAGTCATTTTGGTACACTGTCAAGAAGTTGCAACACTTTGTACCAATTCTGTGACTAATAATGGTTTTCTGCAATTTGTGCACGTCACTGACTTCACCTGTCTTCGTTAAAATTAGTGGTTCGAACTCAGAGTAACAAATGTATGGAGATGGTATGTACATACGTCAGTCAAACTTTTATTAACCAAATGAGGACACCTAAAAATTTCAAAACGCGGACCCATGAAATTACTTTTTTTATGATTGATATGGTGACATGACACAAAGAAGCAGCAAAATACAACTTTATTAACCAATAACAACAACAAAAACAACTGAAGTCTGATGTAGAAGAAACGTACGGTGGATTTGCTTATCGTTTTTGCCTGTGATTTGTTAACCTCGATAGCACTCACCATGTATAGCCATGTATAGCTGTGTATAGCCATATATGACTTTGTATAGCCATATATAGCTGTGTGTAGCCATATATAGCTGTATACAGTATGTATAGCGGTGTCAGTATAGCCGTGTCAGTATAGCCGTGTATAGCTGTGTATAGCTGTGTATAGCCATGTATAGCCATGTATAGCCATGTTTAGCTGTGTATAACCATGTATAGCTGTGTATAGCTGTGTATAGCTATGTATTGCTATGTATATCTGTGTATAGCCATGTATAGCTGTGTATAGATGTGTATAGCCATGTACAGCCATGTATAGCCATGTATAGCTGTGTATAGCCAGGTGTATAGCTGTGTATAGCTATGTATGGCTATATATGTATATCTGTGTATAGCCATGTATAGCCATGTATAGCTGTGTATAGCCAGGTGTATAGCTGTGTATAGCTATGTATGGCTATGTATATCTGTGTATAGCCATGTACAGCCATGTATAGCTGTGCATAGCCAGGTGTATAGCTGTGTATAGCTATGTATGGCTATGTATACCTGTGTATAGCCATGTATAGCTGTGTATAGCCGTGTATAGCTATGTATAGCTGTGTATAGCTGTGTATAGCTATGTATGTCTATGTATATCTGTGTATAGCCATGTATAGCTGTGTATAGCCATGTATAGCTGTGTATAGGCATGTATAGCTGTGTATAGCTATGTACGACTGTGTATAGCTATGTATAGCTGTGTATAGCCATGTATGGCGGTGTATAGTTATGTATAGCTGTGTATACCCATGTATAGCTGTGTATAGTCGTGTATGGCTGTGTATTGCTGTGTATAGCTGTGTATAGTTATGTATAGCTGTGTATACCCATGTATAGCTGTGTATAGTCGTGTATGGCTGTGTATTGCTGTGTATAGCTGTGTATAGCTGTGTATAGCTGTGTATAGTTATGTATAGCTGAGTATAGCTATGTATGGCTATGTATATCTGTGTATAGTCATGTATACCTGTGTATAGCTGTGTATAGCTATGTATGGCTATGTATATCTGTGTATAGCCATGTATAGCTGTGTATAGCTGTGTATAGCCATGTACAGCCATGTATAGCCATGTATAGCTGTGTATAGCCATGTATAGCTATGTATAGCTGTGTATAGCTATGTATGGCTATGTATAGCTGTGTATAGCCATGTATAGCTGTGTATAGCTGTGTATAGTTATGTATAGCTGTGTATTGCCATGTATAGCTGTGTATAGCCATGTATAGCTATGTATAGCTGTGTATAGCTATGTATAGCCATGTATAGCTGTGTATAGCCATGTATAGCTATGTATAGCTGTGTATAGCTATGTATGGCTATGTATATCTGTGTATAGCCATGTATATCTGTGTATAGCTGTGTATAGCCATGTATAGCTCTGTATAGCCATGTATAGCCGTGTACAGCCATGTATAGCCATGTATAGCTGTGTATAGCTGTGTATAGTCATGTATAGCTGTGTGTTGCTGTGTATTGCTGTGTATAGCTGTATATAGCTGTGTATAGTTATGTATAGCTGTGTATTGCCATGTATAGCTGTGTATAGCCATGTATAGCTATGTATAGCTGTGTATAGCTGTGTATAGCTATGTATGGCTATGTATATCTGTGTATAGCCATGTATAGCTGTGTATAGCTGTATATAGCCATGTATAGCTGTGTATAGCTGTGTATAGCTATGTATAGTTATATATAGCTGTGTATAGCTGTGTATAGCCATGTATAGCTGTGTATAGTCATGTATAGCTGTGTATTGCTGTGTATAGCTGTGTATAGCTGTGTATAGTTATGTATAGCTGTGTATTGCCATGTATAGCTGTGTATAGCTGTGTATAGTTATGTATAGCTGTGTATTGCCATGTATAGCTGTGTATAGCTGTGTATAGCCATGTATAGCCATGTATAGCCGTGTATAGCCATGTATAGCCATGTATAGCCATGTCTAGCTGTGTATAGCCATGTATAGCTATGTATAGCTGTGTATAGCTATGTATGGCTATGTATATCTGTGTATAGCCATGTATAGCTGTGTATAGCTGTGTATAGCCATGTATAGCTGTGTATAGTCATGTATAGCAGTGTATAGCCATGTATAGCTGTGTATAGCTGTGTATAGCTATGTATAGTTATGTATAGCTGTGTATAGTCATGTATAGCTGTGTATAGCTGTGTATAGCTGTGTATAGCTGTGTATAGTTATGTATAGCTGTGTATTGCCATGTATAGCTGTGCATAGCCATGTATAGCTATGTATAGCTGTGTATAGCTATGTATGGCTATGTATATCTGTGTATAGCCATGTATATCTGTGTATAGCTGTGTATAGCCATGTATAGCTGTGTATAGTCATGTATAGCTGTGTATAGCCATGTATAGCTGTGTATAGCTGTGTATAGCTATGTATAGTTATGTATAGCTGTGTATAGTCATGTATAGCTGTGTATTGCTGTGTATAGCTGTGTATTGCTGTGTATAGCTGTGTATAGCTGTGTATAGCTGTGTATAGTTATGTATAGCTGTGTATTGCCATGTATAGCTGTGTATAGCCATGTATAGCTATATATAGCTGTGTATAGCTATGTATAGCCATGTATAGCTGTGTATAGCCATGTATAGCTATGTATAGCTGTGTATAGCTATGTATGGCTATGTATATCTGTGTATAGCCATGTATATCTGTGTATAGCTGTGTATAGCCATGTATAGCTGTGTATAGTCATGTATAGCTGTGTATAGCCATGTATAGCTGTGTATAGCTGTGTATAGCTATGTATAGTTATGTATAGCTGTGTATAGTCATGTATAGCTGTGTATAGCCATGTATAGCTGTGTATAGCTGTGTATAGCTATGTATAGTTATGTATAGCTGTGTATAGTCATGTATAGCTGTGTATTGCTGTGTATAGCTGTGTATTGCTGTGTATAGCTGTGTATAGCTGTGTATAGCTGTGTATAGTTATGTATAGCTGTGTATTGCCATGTATAGCTGTGTATAGCCATGTATAGCTATGTATAGCTGTGTATAGCTATGTATAGCCATGTATAGCTGTGTATAGCCATGTATAGCTATGTATAGCTGTGTATAGCTATGTATGGCTATTTATATCTGTGTATAGCCATGTATATCTGTGTATAGCTTTGTATAGCCATGTATAGCTGTGTATAGTCATGTATAGCTGTGTATAGCCATGTATAGCTGTGTATAGCTGTGTATAGCTATGTATAGTTATGTATAGCTGTGTATAGTCATGTATAGCTGTGTATTGCTGTGTATAGCTGTGTATAGCTGTGTATAGCTGTGAATAGTTATGTATAGCTGTGTATTGCCATGTATAGCTGTGTATAGCCATGTATAGCTATGTATAGCTGTGTATAGCTATGTATAGCCATGTATAGCTGTGTATAGCCATGTATAGCTATGTATAGCTGTGTATAGCTATGTATGGCTATGTATATCTGTGTATAGCCATGTATATCTGTGTATAGCTGTGTATAGCCATGTATAGCTGTGTATAGTCATGTATAGCTGTGTATAGCCATGTATAGCTGTGTATAGCTGTGTATAGCTATGTATAGTTATGTATAGCTGTGTATAGTCATGTATAGCTGTGTATTGCTGTGTATAGCTGTGTATTGCTGTGTATAGCTGTGTATAGCTGTGTATAGCTGTGTATAGTTATGTATAGCTGTGTATTGCCATGTATAGCTGTGTATAGCCATGTATAGCTATGTATAGCTGTGTATAGCTATGTATAGCCATGTATAGCTGTGTATAGCCATGTATAGCTATGTATAGCTGTGTATAGCTATGTATGGCTATGTATATCTGTGTATAGCCATGTATATCTGTGTATAGCTGTGTATAGCCATGTATAGCTGTGTATAGTCATGTATAGCTGTGTATAGCCATGTATAGCTGTGTATAGCTGTGTATAGCTATGTATAGTTATGTATAGCTGTGTATAGTCATGTATAGCTGTGTATTGCTGTGTATAGCTGTGTATTGCTGTGTATAGCTGTGTATAGCTGTGTATAGTTATGTATAGCTGTGTATTGCCATGTATAGCTGTGTATAGCCATGTATAGCTATGTATAGCTGTGTATAGCTATGTATAGCCATGTATAGCTGTGTATAGCCATGTATAGCTATGTATAGCTGTGTATAGCTATGTATGGCTATGTATATCTGTGTATAGCCATGTATATCTGTGTATAGCTTTGTATAGCCATGTATAGCTGTGTATAGTCATGTATAGCTGTGTATAGCCATGTATAGCTGTGTATAGCTGTGTATAGCTATGTATAGTTATGTATAGCTGTGTATAGTCATGTATAGCTGTGTATTGCTGTGTATAGCTGTGTATAGCTGTGTATAGCTGTGAATAGTTATGTATAGCTGTGTATTGCCATGTATAGCTGTGTATAGCCATGTATAGCTATGTATAGCTGTGTATAGCTATGTATAGCCATGTATAGCTGTGTATAGCCATGTATAGCTATGTATAGCTGTGTATAGCTATGTATGGCTATGTATATCTGTGTATAGCCATGTATAGCTGTGTATAGCTGTGTATAGCCATGTATAGCTGTGTATAGTCATGTATAGCTGCGTGTAGCCATGTATAGCTGTGTATAGCTGTGTATAGCTATGTATAGTTATGTATAGCTGTGTATAGTCATGTATAGCTGTGTATTGCTGTGTATAGCTGTGTATAGCTGTGTATAGTTATGTATAGCTGTGTATTGCCATGTATAGCTGTGTATAGCCATGTATAGCTATGTATAGCTGTGTATAGCTATGTATAGCCATGTATAGCTGTGTATAGCCATGTATAGCTATGTATAGCTGTGTATAGCTATGTATGGCTATGTATATCTGTGTATAGCCATGTATAGCTGTGTATAGCTGTGTATAGCCATGTATAGCTGTGTATAGTCATGTATAGCTGTGTATAGCCATGTATAGCTGTGTATAGCTGTGTATAGCTATGTATAGTTATGTAGAGCTGTGTATAGTCATGTATAGCTGTGTATTGCTGTGTATAGCTGTGTATAGCTGTGTATAGTTATGTATAGCTGTGTATAGCTGTGTATAGCTATATATGTCTATGTACATCTGTGTATAGCCATGTATAGCCATGTATAGCCATGTATAGCTGTGTATGGCTGTGTATAGCTAGGTATATTGCTTCCTATGTTTATGCCTATATTGGATAAAGTCAAACCACTATATGATAGTTACACCACGTACCTACCCGAAAGCCTGTTAAAATCGCTGGCTTCTTTCCTTGACACCGCGCCGGAAATTGACTTGAATGAAGTACCGGAAGTGTTGTTTCGAACGAAAAATGATGCCATATAATAAACCACTTACTAACTTCACTTGCTCGGGACCGTACTGGGGAATATTGGCCCTCGGTCGTTTTTGAACGGACCTCGCTGCGCCCGGTCCGTACTGCCACGACCTCGGGCCAATATTCCCCAGTACGGCCCTCGCGTTCAGTTAGTAAGAAGTTAGTACTAGGGCAGCATGAAGTTTCACTCCATCCTTCTCCTTCTAATCGACGGAAGTAGTTTTTTTCTTGGTGTTTTTCCAGTTCTCTATTTTGTCGACAATTGATAACGCACCGCGAGAGTATTTGATTGAAAACAAAGCGCGCTTTTCACTATTCTTTGTCTTCGTTATAAACATTTCGGTCATTTCGGTAAAGGCGGGCATTATTTCAGAAAACATACGCTGCGAAATCTCGGCAAACGTTTTCTTTACTGATTCGGTATTTGAATCTATGTTACTATTTTTCTTGCTGGGGAAATAGTGACAACGATTTATCAGTGCGTTATGGTTACTTTTCTTCACAACGTGCTTGGAAAATCATTTTACAGTCTTTGCGGCTGCCCTTCAATCTCTGTACGTCCTCAGAGGAAATATATTTTCGGGATGTATTTTCCCTTTTCCTGCCTGATTCGCCTTCAACAGATTTTTTCGTCGTTCGACGCCTTTTTGGCCCGCAAAACGTTTGTTCCGTCTAACGGAGAAATCCTCGTCCGACATGTCCGACGCATCTTCGCTACAGGATTTTTCTAAAATATTCTCACTGCCATCATCGGAATCACTTGTACAATCCTCATATCCAGAGTCACTATCCAAACAGTTCTCCTCAAGGGCTTGCCTTAGATTTGGAATTGTCACTGATGACAAAAACTGGATTTCTTCAGCTCCAACGAAGGTAATTTCCGACGCCATTTTGTTTGTTTTTTCTTTGCGCGGCATCCTCGCAACATACACGCGTGTTTCACGCGCGCGATGGCGCAATTTTTTTCTAAAAATAGCACATTTGTCTTTTTCGATGGGGCCAGCCCAGGGGCGGGGGAGAACACTTGTCTGCGCCTGGGACTTTTTTTGTTATCGGATGATCCACAGAAAATTGACGTCACATCCGGTCCGAAAACGGCCTACTTCTAACGCGGGCGGGAAAATCAAAATTGACGACAACAGTTTCGTTCAGTTAGTGAGTAAAATGCCCATATTTTTTCATCGGCGATAAATTTTCCAGTTATTTCTTCGTGACAATGAAATGAAATATGTACTCTTTCCTTCCATGTGATTAGGTAAGAAAATATTTTAAATAAAGGTTTATAAACTGCGTTGTTATGAAGCGTTCTTTGGTATGAAAAATGTCGGCTTTCTCTCTCTCGAATTTCACAGGATTCGGAAAATCAGTCAAAATGATGACTTCAAGGTGAGTGATTCTTTATTTAAATAGCCTATGTTGTAGAAAAAGACTCCTTTTAACAGAACATCGCAACGACGGCGTTTCTAACGAGTGGGAACCCCATTAACACTCTTTGTTTTTTAGAGAGACTGTTCACCACAAAGAATCTGAAATAATACTGTATGTGGCGCTTTGTCGCTGTTGACCGCCTAGACTTCCCTTTATCTGTTTTGTTTTCTTTTTTCTATATTATTATATTCTCACTTACTTAACTGTGCACACCACTAGTATAAATAGCTTGGTAATTTCATAATTAAACTGCTACATAAAAGCTGTCTTTAATTGAAGCCAGATGCTGCCTGTAGTCAATATGTCAGCTTATTCATCGCACAATCCTCATTTGTAATCATCCACTGACACTGTGGTTGTGGACAGAAGATTTATAAATCAAGGAATGAACCAGTAACCTTATACCACAAGGCCAAGTTCAAGCAACCGAGCCTGATCATAAAGGTCATGAATATTTTTCACAACAGATTAGCCTGACAGATTATCAAGACTAACAATTAAGTGTAGCCCCAACCTACTGTATACATAACTTTCCTGGGAATTACAAATACATGTAATTAATTAATAACAAACAAGTTATCTTGTCAGTAACATGTTGCCGTCAGTGGCTAACAACTAAACTCTTCAGTTCAAACTGGTTTCTGCATGGTAATGTCATTATGGTCACCTACACGTAATGGATGATGACAAACATCTCCCCTATACTTTGAGTACTCGTTACATGTATAATGTGTAGTAACAAAAAATATCTTTACTCCCCCCACAGAAAGTTTTTCTGTTTTGTCCCCCCCCCCTCAAGAGATTTCAGCTTAGCTTCATACTTTGCTTCTAAAATTTTGGCCTTTATGACCCCCTTCCCCCTAGGAATTTCCAATGACCTTCCTTGGGGTGGGTATCGATTTATGCAATAACTGTAACACAACACTAGATGAGTATTGTTGCTGGTTAACAAATGTTTGAGAACGCAGCTGACAAATTTTCAACATCATTATGCATCGGTGGTTATTATTATGGACGACTGTTGACAGTATCTCATCATATTGTACAAGTTGTTATGGTAGCACAACACTGTTTCTGTTGTTGAGTAACAAATTTTATGGACGACAACCAATATACAGGTATTCATGTCCTCAAATGTAACTACTACTATAATAATGGCTAACAATGTTAATTAACACAGTTCAAAAGAATTACATATGTCAGGACTCAGAAACCAACATCTCTTCCTCTGTTGTATGCTACAGGTCATGTCTCCTTACATGACAGGCCCCACCACTTTGTGAGAAGGAAAGCAATAAATCTTTGTGTCCAGCATGCTAATCAAAGTGAAAAATCCCGTCTGCAACCAAAGTACTCATCTCAGCAACAAACCTTTGAGAGGGCTCAGGAATCTCACGAGAATAGTCCCAAATCACTTGTTGAAAGCAACTTGAGGAGTGTTCACAACTATCTAGGTCAAAATAATGAAACAGTTAAAAAACAAATATCACTCATTTTTTATTCATTACAAGAACCACTAGATAATATATTATATCTACATTATTATTACAAGCAAATACATGTAAATGTATGTGATAGGTATGTGATAGTACATGATAATCTACATGATATTAACATTGTTGCATACTTGGGCTTACTCAATTTTATTTTTGTTATGTATTTTTATTCATGAATCTGAGCATGCAACTATGTAACTGTATGCAAATAAGCTAAAGATTTGATACAAATTCCATGAATGCAATAGATTTTATTAACCCTTTTACTCCAGGAATCAATTATGGAGACATGTGATGTAGTGCTAACGTTTGAGTCTGTGGACAAAATCCTATGGTGTGTCCATTCAAATGAACTCTCTTTGGCAGTACTTTTGCAGGGTACTGTTTGTTTTGGGGGATTTAAAAAAATAAAAGAAATTTAGCATTTTCTTGAATTTTATTTTGGCCACTACTAGGAGTGAAAGGGTTAAGTAAACGTATGTGATAGGACATGACAAATATCTACCTGACAACAAAGTAGATACATACTTGGGCTTAGTTTTGGCTACTCAATTTTATTTTTGTTATACATTTTTATTCACAAATCTGAACGTCTATGTACCTATATGTAAATAATCTAATGATTTGATACTAATTACATGAATGTGATAGATTTTACTAAGGGTTGGTATGTTTTCTACTTGAAGAGACTTGGTAGAAGTCTCTGTGTTGTACCAAAATCAAATAACTACAGCAGGCAAAGTTTTTAGAAAGCAAAAATGGATAGAAGGTCTTTAAGGCAGATCTCGCACAAGTTGTAATCTGTAAAAAATAATTAAAGTTATTTTAATAAATGTAGAATTCTAAAGTATTCATCACTTACATGTACATCACTGTGGATTTTACACATTAAAAGAATTGTAACACTGAGCAATTTTTCTTCCAACTTGAGACAACAAATCGGGACTACTGATAGTTGAAAGAGAAAATTAATGTCCTATTGTAACAAGACCTTTAGGACAGAATGTCACATGACAAAGTTGACACCATTTAGAATATGAAATTCATGACAGCTAGGGTGCACATGTACTGCTAACACTTGAGTGACCAGCGACATGTCCATGTAGATCACATGTGGATGACAAATACCACTGTCTATCCTTGCAGTTGAAAGTACATGTACAAACATAGTAACCAACGACAAATAAAGACTTTGTACAGTACCATTCAAAAGTAAGTTGACAGTTTGTTGTGAGTCTCATTTCTTGAATTGCTACTCATTACTCAATTCCTGCATGAATTGAGTATTGAAAATTAGTATCAAGACTAACACAACACTATTCCAATTCGCACAAATCCAAAATCGAGTTAATCAGTTTGAGTTAATTATGTATAGAGCTGAAATGTTTTGAAATGTGGGGAAAGATAATCTTTTTTCGTTTTGGTTTTGTTTGTTTTGATGTTTTCTTGAGAGACAAGGCAAATACTCGAAACTGAACAAAGGCTGTTCCGGTTTGGTGATTTGTGCAGGAATCAAGTATTGTGAATCAAAAATCAATTATTGAGTCTCGATTCTCGATACTTGATTCATGTGAGGATCAAGTATTGAGTGTCAACTTACTTTTGACTGGTGCTGCATAATTTTTAGAAAAGTGACCAACATGTTGATGCCTTTGTATTTAACTACAAAAACATCAACATTACAAGCAATGTAACACTGGAATTAATTAAACATTCCAAACAACCCTGATCAATAAAGGACTATTTCCTTTTCTTGTAGTAATATAAAGGGAATACATGTATATTAAAAGGGCAAGATAGCTAGATAATCCCGCAATTATGTCGACCATTCGTATTGGTTAATTCCAATCTTGAACATACAGTGGAATCCCGATTTTTTGAACCTCCTGGGGAAAAGGAAATTGGTTTGAATTTTCTGGGGGTTTGAAAATTTTATGTAAAATTGCAGTGTTTGACTGGGAAAGGGAAGCCAGTTTTCAGAAACCGAGAGCTTGAGAAATCAGGATTCTACTTTATGTTATTACAACGCTGGTTTGTTCGTCTCACCATCCCTACTTCCCCTTCCCCCCCCCCCCCCCTCCCCCTACCTAGGAATCGCTCAATCAGATTTTTTTTCCTCATTAATTATGCAGTTCTCTTTATTCAGACTTCTTTTAAAACATCTAAACACAAAAAATACATTCCCATAGAAAAACCAATTGTGTTTACCCATCAACGTAAAACGGAAACTTCGAAAACACAAGACTACTAACCTTGAGTCTGCTTGAGTACACAGATGTCTGCCACATCAGGAGTGCTTCTAAACATGTCCGCAGTTGGTTTCCATACTGCTTCCAGCACTTTTCTGCGGGTGTTAATTACCTTCCCAGTGTTAATACAACATACTGTCCTACCGACGTTTTCTTCATTGTATTATACTCGGGATAGGCTATTTTAATTGACGATTCCTTTGAATCAAGGGTCACGAGAGGCAAAAGTTTGAGCGGCTTCGTTAGAGACGATATCAGGTATCATGTGCAGAGTAGTTTCGATAGAGTAGGACTTCCAGCACTTTACGTCGAGTGTTAATTACCTTCCCAATGTTAACAATCCAAACTGTTACTGCTGGCGTTTTCTTCATTATATTTCACGCATCATAGGCTATTTAAATTGACGATTACACTGAATCAGGAGTCACGAGAAGCAAAAGTTTGATCCGCACCTGTATTGAAAATAGCGACATACTCGCCATGACATTACACGAAGCTGCCTGGAAAATGCCATCAAAACTGTACTAAACATTTCTGTTTTGCCAATATATCGGCTGAAATAGATGATCCAGTAACTTTGTAACATCTCTGGTATTCAAGATAAGCAATTGCGTGTCAGTGGTGGTCACAAGAAAGAAGAAACCATAAACTCCCGAGCCTCCATCTTGCAACTCGCTGAGCAAGCTGCTCGCCGATTCTTAAAACCGGATGTGACGTCAATTTTCGGTGGATCATCAGGTCACGAAAATTGGCGAAGTTTGCTTCCCCCCCCCCCCCCCCCCCCCTGGGCCAGCCCCATCACTGAAAATGGTATTCAGTTACGGTCCCCGATTATGGCTCCTGTACCGATTCAAGACGTGGTCAAAATCAGCAATGGGCACAGACCGCCGAAAGGTCTTTCCCTTGCTTACGTTCATGACATCACTCCAGAGCCGTTGCAAATATTGCCAAAATGGGACACCAGTGGTGATAGGAGAATTGTTTTAGCTTTTTCCAAATAAAGCGGGGCCTTAAGAAGAGAATACACTTCAGCACTAGGACACTTGAACTGGTGCACTTGAACAAGATTGATATTTTTTTCGTCATGCATGCTGAAATAACATTTCAGAGCTTCTAAAGTTTTAGCCTGCACAGCCGGCGGGATCGTTCGCGCACGCAAAGAGGAGAAGCCGCGCGGAGAATGGGGAGGAGACGCTTTGGAATTTTCTCGCGCCTTCGGCGCTCGCCTCTCGCGGCAAAGCCGCTAGATAGGCAGCTTCGCCGCCAAAACTACGCACGCAAATACAATTCCGCCAGCTACGCAGGCTATTAAAATTTCATTTCTCAATGCAGGGGCGTAGCTACCTGTACGCACGTACGCACGTGCGTACCTGAAAAAATGTCAAAGAGTAAAAAAAAAAACCAACCGAAACAAAATAAAACAAAACAACAGAAATATAAAACAGACGGGAAATAAGCAATGGTTAGAAAAAGCACAATCTCCGCGTGTCATGTAGAGGGTCTATTTAATACACTCTGGCGGTTTGGCGGTCTAAGCCAATTCTGAGCGTCGGTTTGCGGTTACATTCGTAATAATGGGGCGGTTAACGGTTAAGAAATTATCGCGCGGTTGCGGAAAATTATGACTTTATCACGCGGTTTTCGGTACGGTCTTTGCGTGTTTGGTGGCGGTTCTTCAAACCATATGTACGGTCGCTTTATTTTCCTTGAAACTTCTCCCTAGACAAAAGAGTGCCCGCGTAAGGCAGGAGTTTTTCTGCTGTCTGCCTGGAAGAAGGTAATTTGATAATAGGCCGTGGATCTTGAGTCAGATATTGTTAAAAAGGGTGAAGGACTTACGCGACTCCCACCCGCGTGTTTTACCTTTAAAATGGGCTTAAAATTTAAGCCAGTAGTTTTAACTGCAGTTTTAATTTGTGATCCTCTTTTTAGTGTCTAAAAGAATTACAGGCCTGCGCGACTCCCGCGGGCGTGTTTTAGCCTTTCTAGAGGTTTCCTCTCAAGAGTATTTCTTTAGGGACGGGCCATTAGAAAAGTGATGGGGGGGGGGGGGGGTGGGGAAAAAAACCAAAAAAAAATTCATGCAAGGGAAAATGTCCAAAAAAAAAAATTCATGCAAGGGAAAATGTACGAAAAAAAAATTCATGCACAAGATGGGCCTCATTTTGATATGAAACCATAATTCGTTCTGCCAAAGTGCTCAAGTAGTGTCTCCAAAGTTTAAAAAATTGGAAATTTTCTGGGGCTCTGCCAGGATGCTATAAAATATTGTTTTCATAATTAATATTTCTTTTGTCGGGAGGGGGATACCCTCGCCTGGAACAAATTTTTTGTTGTTTTTATAGTCATAGTCATACAGTTGAACCCGTTATTTTGAACCGTCAGGCGAAACAAAAAAAAAGTTTAAAATAGCTGAAGTTCAAAATAACCGATAGTAAATGAGTGAAGGGCAAATCCAAGCCGAAGGGAAATTGGTTTAAGTTGGGAGTAGCAAGGAGCGACAGGCCTGCACGACTTCTAACAATGGAAACATTTAGATAATGTACCCTCTTAATATTTTTGCACTGACAAGTATGTGATTTTTAAGAAAGGATATGAACAGTGGCTCGTACGATTTGTCGTTGCAATGACTGTCTTGGTTTTATAAAGTGCCATTAAAACGTGTTTGAGCTTTGGCACCGTTTGTTGACATTGAGTTCAGTCAAATGTGTAACAATTAGCCCCTTTCGAAACTGTGAGTTTCGTGTCTATGGAGCTTGATATGTTTCCTCGTTTTGTAAGCAAGTCTTTCGACTGCCGATTTGTACAGGCAAGGCCATGGTTTCGACCCTCCACATGGGTCTCATCAGTTGCCGGGATTGGTTTTGCGAGTTGCTCTTATGCAACCTCATGTACGTTTTGAGAATCGCAAGGCATTCTGTTCGGGAAGCTTTTCCCGTTGTGTATTTATACCCACTGTGTGGATCAAAAATCCAGGATTTCTATTGGTTAATCAAAGGTGGCCAACTGTCAAATGTGGTTTTCGATCCTTATCCGTTTGAAGCTTACATGTGTTTGTATATGTTGCGTTTTTGACATTTTAGCACTCTCCCACTGTGTCTACATCCTCAAAAAGTTGTTAAATTAAATTATAACCCTTAACTTCCCAGCCAAGGGTTAGAAGGTACCTGTATGTATTTCATATCAAAAGTTTTAAAGGCAAATTTATGAGCTACGTTTTTGAAAAGAATTGTTTTTAAATTAAGGAAATAACAGTGTATGTACTGTATATTTTATAGATTAATCTTTCTGGACACCGCTGTTTGTATCAAATCATTTCATATGAATACGTCTTTTACTGATAAAAAAATCCATACATGTACATCAATAATATTACAATTTTTTACTATAAATCGCTATTTACTTTTGAAACCTCCTTCCGTAAATTAAATTTTAAAGCGAACATTATTAAAAAGTGTTTTATAATAAATTAAACTTAAAAATGTAAAGTAACGTAACAGTACAAGCTATGTATTTCGTAAAACAAAGTTGCATTGGTTTTAATTAATTCAATACCAAATTGTGCATGAGGAAAATATTTTCTCAAAAAAAAAAAATTCATGCATAGGGCTGTAGCCAAAAAACAATTCTTGCACTGGAAATGGGCCAAAAAAATTTCTGACAGGCTAAAAATCCCCCCCCCCCCCCATCACTTTACTAATGGTCCGTCCCTTAAGGGAACCCCCTCTTTTGTACGATATTATGAAATGCCAGCTTTTCGTGAGTATTGGTTTTTAAGTAAGGCACTGCTGGGTGATATTGCGTTACAGAGGGCAAGATTTTCTTGTTTTGTTTTTGTCGGAAGGCTTGATTCCTGTCTTCAAAAGTAACTTCTGAGAGGGTTGTTTTAATAAAGTTCTCTGGGTATCCTCTCTTAAGAAGATGTGTTTTGAAGTTTGTGACCCTCTCTTCAAATAACGTTTTAGAAGAGTTAGTTCTGAGTTTCTTAGAGCCTCTCCTTCAGTGAAGCGTCTTTTTTACTTCTGATGGACGGCGAGTTGAAAAATGGGTGTAGTGAATGTTTCAGTAGGCTTAACGTGGGTGCGTACATCTAGCACCGACTCAGTTTTAAATCTTTCGTCTTTGTAAACAGTAGTGTCGAAGAAGTTTGTAATCTTGATAGTTTGATGGTGTTTGTTAGCTTGTTCAATGAACTGTGTGACCTCTCCCCTGGTTGTGTTCCAGAGGGAGAAGATGTCGTTGATGAATCGTTTCCAGACGAGCGGCCAGTTAAACTGCTTTGATTTAAGATCTTTGTTTCTACCTTAGCTATGAAAATATTAGTGAAAGCAACTGCCATTTTGGTGCCCATGGCAGTTCCATGCGTTTTAGGTAGTTTTTTTCCATTAAATTGGAAGGAGTTCTCCGCTAGGATAAGTCTGAGCGCTCTTTACAGTAGTCGTGTAGGGATGAGGTTCAGTCGTTTCCGTGGAATGCTTTGTATGCTAGGCTTCGAAACCGCGGCCACCATGAGCTCGAGGTTACGAATAACTCCCCTGGCGCATATTACACAAGACCACTAAGCTGTGTTGGAAACATTCCACGGTAAAGGTACCCTAAAGTTCACACACTTGTGTTGTCAATGAATTCATCTCAGAAAAACCACAAGAGCACACTGAACGCTCTCAATATGAATTGTTATGTTTCGTTCTAACACCGTGCATTCTTTGGGTTCGGTGAACTGCCCACTGAATGTCAAAACTATTGACGCTATTTGATCGCAGGTTGTTGTAAGGAACTAGAAAAAGAGATGTTCTACGCTTAAGATCTCGTAATCATTGTGAGCAGAGGTACGATTATTATGCAAACATACGGTAAAAATGGGTAAACTACTGTTAAAAGATCGTTATTGCCATTCTCTTTCTGTCATAAAGGCGGTTTCGGTCTTAAGCAGAAAACGAAAGCGGTTTGCGGTCTACGAAGGGTAAAATACGGTGGATTGCGGAATGGGCGATCCCTATAATAGACCCTCCATGTAACTTCCCTTATTTCTTTGAATGTTAATTTATTAAAACAAAAGACACCGTTTTTTGCACATTGCAGAGAAGCCACGTGATTGGTGGACTCAATGTTGATGCCAGTGTATGAAAAGCGGAAAATTTGGGGGCTGAGGATGGCTAAGGCTTGGTTCAGACGCCAAACTTTTCAGCAGCCGAACATTATTCGAATTTAGGCCTATCCAAAGTAGATAGATTTTCAACATCTATTATTCGTCTGTGCTTACGATCACTATTTCTCTGCATGATTGGTTTGTTGTGCACGAAACGAAAGAGAAATTTTCTCGCTGAGTCACTGAAAAGCCATGATGGACTGGAGATTACTGCTCTTCTACACCAACGCTGCTTAAGAGCCGATGTCTGAAATTATCGAGAATCGGGCGTCAGTCGTGAAATTTCGAATTTCTTTATATTTTGCCCAAGTAACCTCTATAGTGAAGTATTTTCAAAAATAACATTACAAGTTTCAACAGCTTTTTATTTTTTCCGAAATCGGGCAAAGTTTGAAAATACGGCATATCGGCCACCTTCGAATAGTGAAATTGGCGGAAAATTACACATTTTTATCTCGCTCGTACCTTGAAACGCGGTGTCGTCTGCTAACGAAACACAAACACAGCATAAACACACTTAATCTCTTTATAACACTGTAATTTTCTTTGGATAAGCTGTTGAAATGAGAATGTTTTGGCCGTTAGAAGAAAACTAGTTTCAGGTATTTAAAAACAATAGCAAATTTTACCCAACTTCCACACTACAGAAACCCAATTGGTACGTGGATTTTAGACATGGAATAACAACAGGTTTGAAGAAAAACCTTTGTAAATTACTGTGTTAAAATATTTCTGGCGGCACTGAAAGATTACCCCGTCGAGAGACCAAAATGTGAAGGGTAGTTTGACACGAATCGCCGACTGAATTTATGACACAAACCGCCGACTGCCTACGCAAAGCAAACGGTAGCCGTTTTCATTGAGAGAAATGCCGGAAAAAACTTTCCAAAAATTACTTAAGGGGTTGCAAAATAATTTTATATAGTGACTGCTGAAGTTAAGGTTTGTTTTTGAACTACGATCAACACACGAACCCCTTGTTTCCGGTACACGGTTCGGTCGATCGAAACTGCAACATATGCATAACATTAATCTTACCGTGTTTTTAAAATTCTCCATTATCTGTCTGATTAAAATAATCCTCTACTCCATCGTTGTGATTGGTACTGTAATAGCTGTAGCTTGCTGGACATATGAGAACGTTGTTTTCCCGAAATTTGTAATCACTTAGCCGCAAACAAACTGACAAACTAACATTCCGGAACAGTGCCAGTGTTGCAAGAACAAGATTGCGTGACGCATGACATGGGCAAAGGTCAATCGATCTAATTGCATTTTTAGGTGTTAGCTTTTTGGGGTATAAGCGTATAAGTTCTAGAAATACTAGTTTTTCAATCCACGTTTTGAAACAAAAAAGTTTTCATGCATTGATATCCTGTCGCTATTTTTTTTCACATTTCATTGCATGGCATCTTGTGGCAAAACAAGCATCACGATGATAGTCCTTGTCAGAACGTTCTCGTTGGTGTACCCTGTGGCCCCAGTTCATTTAACTTGGCGAATGTTGAATGTGTGGCAATCGGCGAGTGTAGCAAAAATGTCTAAAATCACCTCGTATATTGTAAAATCGGCAACGAGTCGACATTGCACTGGACAGTGAATCTAAGCTATTACTTACTCGAGCAGGTAGGGGGTTTTCTTTTAGACATTGCCAATCCAAGCGGGCGATTTGGACATTTTAAAAAACAACTACAATAATAAATCAACATTTTTATTCCAGGCAGTTTTGAGACAGAAGGGGGTCTCGCTTAAAAATAACATTGTGCCCACGACATCGGTATTTGTTTGGGACTAGGTGGCGGTGCAGTAACTCGCGACTTTCGATCCCCGCAGAAGTGGCCATGGTGGCTGCCCGAAAGGGAACATCCTCAGTCCCAAAGGCTCAATGTGGATTAAAAAAAGGGGATTCAACCCATGTTATGAGCGCCACAAATATACTTGCACAAGTAGGCTCGCGTATGTATTTGTATAAATGATTTTCGTTGATAACAAACTATCCGCAATTTGTTTAGGCGGTTACTCTGGGGTTCTTTCATGTTCGTGGGGGAGAGGGTGGGGGAGAGGCTAATCAAAGGCATACTTATGTGAGTTTGTTGTAATTTCGACAAAGTTGACACAGAAAACCGCTGCTCAAACATACTTTACTAATAGAAAGCCGTTACTGCCGCGATCTAAAAAAGCAGAAACAGAAACAGAAAAACCGTGTCCCACCGTTCCCAAATCTTACATGGTTTATTAGCTCGTGCCCAAAAAACTCAAGCTGCATTTAATATACGTAAGTAAAACATGCTTTTTGGGGTGAGTTCATAATTGTATATTTATTTAGTGTTTTAGATACATGAGTGCACGAGCGCGAACCGCAGAAAAAATGTTCTCATTCCCCCAGCCAACCTCTCACTCCTTGTGTGCTCTCGTGAAAACCCCGTCTTACGCGTTGAAGAAGTCTTTTTGAGAAAAAATGTTAATTAAAGTAGGGTGCTGGGGGTTTCGTTAAAATAGTTTTGGCCTTGTGAAATTCCACTAGCTACCCCTCGGTAGACATTGTGAATAGGCTCAGTTATTATGTTCTTGCGATCTTTTCATTTCCATGAATTATTTCCTGGATAAAAACCATTTCGAAAAAAAAAAAAAGATTCTCAATTTGCGTGATCAGTATCCGCTAAATTTCAACACCTTAGACTACGAGCAGTCTCTCTTTTTGCTCAGGGATAGACTAGTCAGTCGAGAAAAACGAACAAGCGAGCTGACGAGCGCGAAATCGCCTCCAGCGTTCAAACGTGACTCGCATGTGGAGCCGCTATTTTTAAAAACAATTGAGTTCTTCCGACGAAGGTACTACCGTGTGATAGGTTGCCCGAGGAAATTTGATGTTCAAAACAAGTTTGAACATCGAATTTCAGAGGGAACTTATCACACATAGGGCCTGAAACAGAAGGACTCTATTGTTTTTATTGTACAACGCTAAATTTTGAGCGAAAATTGCCAAAAACGGGCACTATGCGCTGATAGGCGCCCGCTGAGGAGAGACACTATCACGTCACGTGATCGATTTCGACCAATGACAGCACGCCAAAATTTAGCGTCGTACTATAAATATATATATATATATACCTGGATTTTTGAAAAGGTGGCTCCTGAAGATTTGCCCATTTTCACCGGAACGACACCGAAACTGGGTTTTTTGGACCCCCATGAGCCTAGAAACCACACGGGAGAGAAAAGAGAAGGGAGGGGAGAGAGGGGAGAAGAAAAAAGGACTGCTGGCACTCATAATTTTTATATTGCCTACTTTGGAGATAGTTTCTGAACGACAAAAAGTGCTCGCGACACACCGCTCGGATATATATATATATATATATATATATATATATATATATATATATATATATGCTTTGCGCTAGTGTACGTTAGTGTACTAGAGCCGGCTCAATACTAGGCGGCTTGACATGCGCGCCACATTTCAACGCCATGTTTGTGCAGGTGATTTTCGCGCTCACTCTCTCCCTTGTTCGTTTCCCTCGACTATCCCTGAGCGGAAAGAGAGACTGCTCGGGTGTACTCTTTCCGCTAAGGACTAGTCCAGCCAAAACAACACGCAAGTGCACGTAAAAATCGCTTGCGGCGGTCGGCGATTTTCGCACAGGCTGCACACGCGCTTCACTTCAACCTTGTTCCCAGGACTTTTTCCCTTTATTAACCAAATAAAAACAAGGGGGGAAAGCCCTGGGAACGAGGTTGGCGTCACGTTTCAACGCCAGAGGCAATTTCGCGCTCGCCGGCTCCCTTGTTCGTTTTCCTCGACTATCCCTGAGCGGAAAAAGAGAGTACCCGCAGCCTAAGGTGTTGGAATTTGACGGACACTGATCACGCAGATGAAGAATCTTTTCTTTTCCAAAAAACCCTTTAAACAAATACACGAGCATTCTTGTACAAGCATATTCGTGGCGCTCATAACATGGGCTGAATACGCCCCTTTTAATCCATATTGAGCCTCTGGGGCTGAGGATTTTCCCTTGTGGGCAGCCACTTATGTGGGGATCGAACACCGCGAGTTATTGCAGCGTCACCTAGTCCCAACAAAATACCGATGTCCTAGGCACACTGTTATTTTTAAGTGAGACTCTTCTGTCTCAAAAATGCATGAAATAAATACGCAGATTTAATTTAAAAAATGGCCAAATAAAAAAAAATCGCTCTCAACAGTAAACCCCCTTCCTGCGCGAAGGAGTAATAGCTGGGATTCACTGTCTACTGCAATGTCGTCGCTGATTAAGATTTAACAATACATGTACACGAGGCGACTGTAGACATTCTTAGCGACGCGATATCAATGTATGAAAGCTTTTTTCCATCTGAAGGTGATTTTAAAAAGTATTTCTGTAGAACTTTATGCTTACACCTAAAACAAGTAATACCTATACTATGCGATTACATCTTTTGACTTTGCCCATGTCGTGCGTCACGCAATCTTGTTCTTGTAACTTATTCTGGTACTGTTCCGGAATGTTACTTTTGTCAGTTTGCTTGCGGCTAAGTGATGACAAATTTCGGGAAAACAACGCTATCATATGTCCAGCAAGCTACAGCCATTACAGTACCAATCACAACGATATGGAGTAGAGGATTATTTTAATCAGACAGATAATGGCGAATTTTAAAAACACGGTAAGATTAATGTTATGTATATGTTGCGGTTTCGATCGACCGAACCGTGTACTAAAACAAGCGGTGCGTGTGTTGATCGTAGTTCAAAAACAACACTTAACTTCAGCAAACACTATGTGAAATTATTCTTCAAACCCATTAAGTAATTTTGCGAAGGTTTCACCGGCATTTCTGTCAGTGAAAACGGCTTTCGTTTGCTTTGCGTAGGCAGTCGGCGGTTTGTGTCATAAATTCAGTCGGCGATTCGTGTCAAACTACCCTTCACATTTTGGTCTCTCGACGGGGTAATTTTTCAGTGCCGCCAGAAATATTTTAACACAGTAATTTACAAAGGTTTTTCTTCAAACCTGTTCTTATTCCATGTCTAAAATCCACGTACCAATTGGGTTTCTGTAGTGTGGAAGTTGGGTGAAATTTGCCATTTTTTTAAATACCTGAAACTAGTTTTCCTCTAACGGCCGAAACATTCTTACTTCAACAGCTTATCCAAAGAAATCTGCTGTGTTATAAAGAGATTAAGTGTGTTTATATTGTGTTTGTGTTTCATCAACAGATGACGCTGCGTTTTAACGTACGAGCGAGATAAAAATGTGTAATTTTCCGCCAATTTCACTATTCGAAGGTGGCCGATATGCTGTATTTTCAAACTTTGCCCGATTTCGGAAAAGATAAAAAGCCGTTGAAACTTTTAATGTTATTTTTGAAAATACTTCACTATAGAGGTTTCTTCGACAAAATAAAAAGAAATTCGAAAATTCACGACTGACGCCCGATTCTCGATAATTGCAGACATCGGCTCTTAATATTGCCATATGTTTGAAAGGAGGAATTGTGAAAGCTATTAGTTCAATTGTGCTCTCACAAGACAAAGAAGTATATATGATCAAGGAGGCTGCTGGCTATAGCAAGGGAAAAAAGGGCAAAAATCTCAATTATTATTATTTTTTTTCAAAACAGCACTATGTTACAGGTTTGAACTTTTGATGTATTTTAATTTTTTGGATAATACCCTGAGAATTGCAGTTTTCACTTTAATTAAACTCGTGTCTGAAACTCAAGCGGCAAAACTGTGACAACGAGGCGTAATTGGTCGAGAGAAAAATGTCTTTGATACAATTCAAGCAGCAACAACTGTCTGATTTGTTCAGACATAAATAACTAAAAATGTACACTACTGTATTACTACAAAACTAATTTTAGACGCATTTCCAGCCATTTGAGAAGACCTAAATTTCAAATTTTCCCCGAGGAGCATGCCCTCGGACCCTCAAAGTATAAACCATCTGAAAGCAATGATCTAACCTGCGATCAGGCCGAATTTTAGCATCGCTCTCATATTCTCTTGTGTTGGTCGCTCGCTAAAATAGGGCCTGATACAATCTCTCACAGAAGTTCATGTCGGCGGCCAAATTTTGGCCGCGGAATCTCGCAATCTGATTGGCCCTTTAACAATAGAGCTGTCAACGGAAGTAAATTGTCCACGAGATTTCGATCCGACCGCCATCGCCAAGGGACAACCAAGGAACAAGTCTGCCGAAGTAAAATGTGTTGCTCTAATAAATTCTCGTCGTTCTAGGAGAATTGTCACCATTTCTTTCTCTACTGAGAATGGCGTTCGGTTTGACGCAAGCTGTCTCTCACCTGGAGCAGAGAACTACAGCAACAGTGAAGTATGTATTCTGTTTTATCGCATCGTGTCGCGGAATTTTCATTTGACGGCTTTCAACTAGTATTGATAACATGAACAGAGTAGTGGCTGTTTCCGCGTCTTACGAAACAAAACGAACAGCAGACGAGCAAGTATCTTTCGCCAAGAATGATCAACAAGTCAACCGATAATTCGGTAAACTTAACGGTGAACTAATGTTTGGCTACCCTGCGAGCAGATCGAAGGGCCTCTGCTCGCACGGTAATGTTTGGCGAGAACCGCAATCAAGTCGCAATAACGATTTTCAGTTTATTCATTCATTGTTTAATACTTATGTCGTTTTATTGATCTCTGACATTGACATCAAAGGATCTGACTAGTTTTATAATAGATGTTCTTCGTTTTAAAATTCGCTGCTGCTTAGAGATAAAATTCGCTGCTAATTTCAAATATTTATCACTTCTCGAATTAAATTACAAAATACCCCTTTGTTTATAAACGGTTTTATTTATATTTTTATTCTAAAGAATGAAACTGAAGGTATTTCTCTTAATTGTCCAAGGTTTTTTACGCAGAAAATCGGTACAATTGGGAAGAGAATATTTCCAGATACCACCTGAAATGGGAAATGATTCAAGCATGCAGCATATTTTGGTACATCACAACCTCGTCGTGTTTTGAATTTTCATTCAGTTTCAGATCAGACAGAGCAACCATGTACAGTACCGGAACCTTCAAGTTAGCAATCGTGTAAATTTGAGTACTTGTGCCTAGAAGATATATCGTAGCCTATGATTTTCTTTTTTTGCCGACATTTACCTGACTTTCTGCGAATTGCCGTTATGGGAAATTTGCATACCGAGGATCGTGCAAGCGGAAAAAATTTTGATTGGCTGTTTTGTTGAATGTCAATCAATCAAAAAAAGTGGGCGGCAGACGTTCCGTAGAAGAATTGTATCAGGCTCTATTTTTCGTTTCGCCCGTCCCGTCCAAGCGAAACGAAAATAGAGCCTGATCGCAGGTTAGCAATGATCACACAACACAACTCCGCGGTATGGCCAGTACCTTACGCATGCGCACACCCATATCACCCAGGCAGTGGCAGCCATGGACATGGCAGAGCCCCAGGCAGAGAGCTGAACAAAGTTCAGCGCACATCTGCCTTTTACTGCCGAGGCCTGAGTGCAAAGCACTCCTCTAAGCGACAGCTCCACCTTGTAAATGTGGTAGCTGTGGCTGCCTCCAAGTATGCTCACTCTTACGCGTTCAGGTTAATCCGAAAAAATATACAAAAAGCTTTACGGCCTAGTTTCCATTTCATCCATTCATTTGTAACCTTACCATACTGATAAGAAAAGCAAATGCAACCAAGGAACGTGGAAACGATGTGAGAGAACTGAGGTGTTAAGGTGGATTTGGAAAATTGGGCGTACCTCTTGAAAAATCCTGGCTACGCCCCTGGAATGACTCAGTGAGTTTTTTGCCCTCCCGGATGCATGAGTTCAGTAGACCTCCCTGGTCCTTGGTAGATTCTTGAACAATCCTATTGGTTTGCGCCACTGACAGTCTGTCCCCAGATTTTTCCAACTGTTAACACGTAGTTAGCTAGTGAAAAATTAAACTGATTTTGGAGCAGTTTGAAAATACTTTCCTGGGGTAGCATGCCTCCAGTGGTTGTTGTTTTGTTGTTGTTGTTATTGTTGTTGTTGCTGTTGTTGTCCTTTCATTCCCATCGGTTCTATTCACTCGTGAGTGAAAGTTTTCCCATTCGAGAACGGTCAGCGCAAAGTCAGAAAGGCTGGTGCTGGTCCATGTGCTGAATTTTTCGGAATTTCAAACCCAGAATGTTTGATAGAATGGAAAACGATCCGTTAATGTGAAATGGCCTAAGAAGAAAATAAAATGAACGACAGTCACGCGCAAAAGCTAGCCTGTATAGCAGGTGTTACCTGTGTGTGTGTGTGTGTGTGTGTGTGTGTGTGTGTGTGTGTGTTGTTTGTTTGTTCGCATATTATTTTCGTTTTCTCCCTCACTCTACCCCGGTTAGCAAAAAAGCGCGGGAAATGAACTTGTGACAATCTTGTGAAAGTCTCGTGACTCGGCGGCTTTCTGATGCAACGGATAATTAACCAATCACATAACGCCAAAATGATATTAGCCAATCACGAGACGGAACATCAGGACTTGACGCCGGCGGCTTATAAACACGGAACCTTGTCAGAAAGCAGCGTGGCACGATCGTTTTCGCTAGAAAGTGATTTTTCGTCTGTGAAAGTACCATCAAAAGCAGCTTATCCAATTTAGTAGTACTTTATAAGGTGAGTATTACCACACTTTAAAGGAATCTTCATTTATTTTGTCAAAATTCGCCATCACTTCTCAGTCTTAGCTCGAGAAAATTTGTAAACAATGAGTTTTGGAGCGCCTGAAAACATGGTCTGTTGTGCCGGCAATTTTTTGGTTGATATTCTCTCAGTAGTTGCTCGATTGCGAAAATATATTGTTAGATTTGATTGCTACGATCCTAAAGATGTAGAATACGGCATATATGATCGCTGTATTTGCAAACTTTGAACGTTTAAGCTTTAGCTGGATCTAAGAACTTCGCCTAGAGAAGTTCCTTCTGTTTCCATGTACGTAAATTAAATGAAATATTAGCAACGCATACCAAAGCTTATGTTTGTGTACACTTCATCAAACTATCTGGTGTCTGATTCCTGTTTAAAACTGGAAAAAGAGAATCTTTTGCAGAGTTATATTCACTCGATCGTGGCTTGTCTTGGCATTCGGTCTGTCACGTGCCGATTCATTCAAAGCACATCCTGTGCACAAAATTTATTTTTGGTTGGATTTCGTTTCTTCTCACAGTCATTGTCACATTCCCCTGTGTGATTAGTGGGTCTGAAGTAAAAGTATAGTTTGTAGCAAAATGCAGCCTTGTGTAACAAAATTTCTTGTGTCACGTTGTGATCAGATTGCAAATTCTCCCACAGTTCCAACAAGTACTGTTATCCAAAATTACCTTCAAAAAAGTCATTAGGTTTTAGGTTAAAAAAGTATGCAACCTGGCGCAAACTACTAATAAATTATATTTTCCTGCAAAGCTGGAGATAAGCTGCATGCTTATTGAATTTGTAAAAGAAAGTCACCTGCATGGGTCATGGTAAACATGTTTTGGGGCACACATTCTCAGCTAGCCTCCACCACCAGCCATGCTATATCCTATCCCTACACTGTAATATGTTCAAACAGGAAAGGACCAAGATTGGACTTGAAAGAGTGGTAGCAATCAAACCTTTACGCAAAACCTCTCTAGTAGTAAAGCTTTTCAAAAATTATTGCCATCACCATCATCATCATTATTATTATTATTATCCTGTGAAAGGGAAAGTGACAAACCTAACGAAGGAGAGAGTAATAAAGACGACTGAGAACAGTTTGTCCAAAGGAGGCAAGACTCAGTTTTGGAGGAATGAAAATCTTCAATTCATTTTTCTTTTTTTTTTTTTCTTTTTTATCAGGTTCATCATGAAGTGCATAGTTGTGCTGGCATTTTGTCTTGGAATCTCCGCTGCCTGGCCTTCAAAGCTACATTCAGACCCCTTAGATGATCCAAGCTGGAAGGCATGGAAATCATTTCATGGGAAAAGCTATGATGACATTGGAGAAGAGAGAGTGCGTAACTTCATCTGGCACGACAACTTAAAGAGGATTGTTTCCCACAATGATGCTCATAAGTACAAACTAGCGATGAACCATCTTGGAGATTTGGTAAGATAACTCACTGTTACAGGCTTCACCAAAAACTCTCCCTTGTTTAAACACTAAGTGTGAGAAACTGTCCATAGTTTGCAAGATAATACCGACAGGATTTTATCCACCTGGGTTGCTCAAATTGTCCCTGGCACAAAAAGTCCCTTTCTGTGATCTACCCATTTTTATGTTGTAACCCTTTAAGCCCTGAGGTAAAACTGCATATTATCCTGACTGTTCTCCATACATTTCTTATGGGACTAGTAAGGAGAATTTGTCTTCATGTCAAGACATCTCATCCTTGGTGATCATTTTCTTTATTCTCATCACTTCAATGTTTGAACAAGTGTTAATAATGTAAAGAGAAATGTCATTTTTGTCACTGTTAGGGGTTAAAGGGTGAAAAGTATTGTTGTGGTACTTGATGAAAAATTGAATTGTTCAAATTCCCTTAAGGGATCCCTTCAATTGTGCTGATCTTGACAGTCAATCTTAATGAAATGTGAGAGGCATTGCGAATTCAATGTGCATAGTATTTGCCCAAGTATGCAACACTAAAATTCCGAGGAAGGTGAATCTTGACCCGTGGATCTTGAGGTCAGCTATTCAATCAAAATACCTTACGGCTTCATGTACTTGTTGTAACCTTTATGACACCAAAAAAGGTCCAAGGAGAATTTTTTAATAAGACACCATGTAGGTTCCATTTAAGGTTTTCCTTTGGAACTTTTTACAATGTGGAAAATGTCCATTTTTTCTTCAAGACATCACAAGAAGTAAAAGAAATGTTGAATGGATACAAGATGAGTAAGAACTTGAAAGGTTCTGGGGAAAAGGCCTCCACATTCCTTCCACCATCAAATCTGAAGATCCCTGACAATGTTGACTGGAGAAAAGAGGGCTATGTGACACCTGTTAAGAACCAAGGGCATTGTGGATCATGCTGGGCCTTCAGTACAGTAAGTTAACATCAACACACAAATTCTAATCACTGCAGATCACTGTACATTTCTGAGGGTTGTAGTTGGAAGAAGTCGTTTTATCTTTGGAGTCATAAATTTGTTCAATTTTTTATTCTCGTGACGTGTCGATATTTTCAAGAGAAAGGTAATTACAGGGTGTCAAGTTGCTCAACACTTCACAATAAAGGCTTACAAGAGTGAGCCTTAGTACTGTAGACATGACTTCCAAGAACAACACCACAAGAATTCTAAAACTGGCCTTGCTATTTTGTCCATGGAGTCAAAATGTAAGTGCAGTACCATTTTATCGTCAAAGGGTTTCACTTTTAATTCTGAGAATGGCTGTGGTCTCACTAAAGAGTTAAATCATATTTTAAAAGTGCTTAATCGCAATTTAACTAATTTTCAAAACAGGAAAAAGGCCAAAAAGGCAAGAATAATTTTGATTTCTACAGCCATCGTCAAGATAAGATAGCTTACCAGAAAAAAAAAACCTGTCTGTTAAGCCTAGACATACCATGACCAAAATGTCTCAAGGCATGGTCCTGTGATGGCAGCTTTGATATGGGCCATGATGAAATATTTGCTTAACTCATTAGTACACTGTAGCTCGCTTAAAGGATCCTAGTCAGGCACGCCTTTGTTATTGTTTTGATCTGAAATTTGCGATCAGATTACTCGTCGAACGTGACAAAACGTGGACAGTTCAACTGGTAAAAATATAAACTGTAGCCTGAACCTGAAATTTCTTCGCTTGTTTTTTATTTTAGTGCCAGTAAAAGGGCTTTCGATTATTTTCAGCGCATTTTGGGGGCTGTCCAAAAACCTAGAACTCAAAGAATGTTTGCGTTCGTAAGCCGGCCAGCCTCCCAGTTCGCTTACCCTAAAGCAAACTGTATTTAGCGAGCGCTCGCGGAATATGATTTACAAGCGAATCTAGAATCATAAAGGTTTGGAATCTTGTTTAATTGGGTATTCTTGACTTTCCCATCGCCATAAAATACAAAAGGCGAATGCACGGAGGGCAGAAATGTTTCCAAAACTCACTCGATCACGCCGCTGTGACCGCCGCTCCGAGCCGCATTTAGTTTTAATTAGCGCCAGATAAAGTGAGAACATTTCACATTCCTTTAAAAGAGAAGAAACTCTTTTGTTAATAGCATTTTCTTTGTTATCATCGCGCAGCATGGATATTCATTTCAATTTTCAAAATACACGAATTGCCATGAAAACAAAACGTACTGCAGCTAGCTAAGGTGTTGACTGCGGCTAACTGTAACAGATCTGATTTACAAAGTTTCTGTTCACAAACCATTCTTTCTCCTCCTTTTCTACAATTCCAGGGATTAGTTTATGGAAAAAATCGAAGTGTTGTTCTTGGGCATCGAAGGCTTTGAAACTTTGAAGCTTTCGCTTTAGCGTCGCTACCAGCACTGCAGAGCGAGTCCCGTCGTCACATTTAGAAGACCAAAGCATTTCAGCCCGTGAAGAACGCGCACCGTAATGAAGTAAAATGTCGGCGAATAAGCTTGACCAGCATTTCAATCCACTGGAATTCTTTTGCTTGACTAGTGCAATAAGCTTGACTGTTTTGGTACTGCCACGCGAAGGAGAACGTAAACCGCTTAGAGTCCTGGCTTTGTCTCACACATTTCACGAGAAAAATAGCAAACAACACCAAAATAACCGGCCAGATGTAACCGCTATTAATTTTTTAAGGCCAGAGAAGTAAATGAAGGGCCAAACTGGCCTTATTGGCGCAGATGTAGCCGGATTTCAATTTACTGTGAAAAAATCCTGATTTTAGGTGGCATAGAAAATGGCGGATTTCTCACTTGATGCACGCAAAGCACTGTGGGTGACTGGGATCCTTTAATCGCAATTTCTAAAAGCCGTTCCTTGAAGCATGATTAACAGGCCTTAATCATGATTTAGCTCTCTAGTGCGAACACAATCAGTGAAGGTTAATGTGCCACTTCTAAATTGACAGTGACCATCTGCTTGTTTGGCCACTGTAGAAAGTGACAGAATGAAAGAATTGGAGAAAGTACAGGAGGAGGAGAAGTGGGGTTTCAGTTTTGATATTTTGTTGTTTCAGACTGGATCTTTGGAAGGACAGCATTTCAGGAAGACTGGCAAGCTTGTATCTCTTAGTGAACAGAACCTTGTTGACTGTTCATCATCTTTTGGAAATAATGGTTGCCATGGGGGTCTTATGGACAATGCCTTCAAGTACATCAAGAGTAACGGTGGAGTTGATACTGAAGAAAGCTACCCTTACCTGGCTCAGGTAAAGCTAAATAAAAAAATGTGTTTTAGTTAATCATCATCAACATTACCCTGATTTGGCTGTGATGCTATAAGATTTTAACATACCCCCACCCCCAATTTAGTTAAAGACCCCTGTGGGTAAAAAGTAAAGTGAAGTGGCACATGAGCCACAGTCAGGCTGCCTGGTTAGAGCTTAACCCAGTTTCTGTAGTGTGAGGCAACTAAGAGTGCTGCTACAGCTGTACTCCCCCCTAGACAGGATGCTAGTACGTCACGGGTTTCCTCCACTAGTATCTCACCAGTACCCGTTTACACAGTGGGTAGGCAATCAACTGTCTATTGTTCTACTAAAATTGTGCGACAAACTTATTTCTTGTAGGTGGGTAATTGTCACTTTAATGCATCTGACATTGGTGCTACCGACACTGGTTACACAGACGTTCCCTCTGGTGATGAATCTTCCCTCCAAGCAGCTGTAGCTTCTGTTGGTCCAATCTCAGTGGCAATCGATGCTAGTCACAGCTCCTTCCAGTTTTACCACACTGGTGTCTACAATGAACCTGCGTGCAGCAGCACACAGCTGGATCATGGTGTCTTAGTGGTGGGATATGGAAATGATAATGGTCAAGACTACTGGCTTGTCAAGAACAGGTCAGTTAGAAATCTGTGAAAGAGTTTCTTGCCCAATTGATCTCTTACAGTTGTATGCTGTTGGGTCAATGTTGAAGGAGATATGTTTCAGAGGGTGAAGGAGATGAGATGACTCTTCTTCACCCTTAGGGTACTAAGCTGAAATCAACTGTGACAGAATCTACAGGGCAATTTCAAAAATTTGAGTAAAGCCCACAAAACAACAAAATGAAATTCTGGTATGTGTATGTACCTTATAAAGGTCTCTTTCAAAAATTCAAATGACTACCCAAGGCTGTCGTAATATTGTAATTATATATGGGATTGATCTGTTCCTCAGGGGCTTTTTCTCACTACTCACAACTTTTTCTTGCTTTCATGACCAATTAGTGGACATCTAAAAAAAAAAAAACGATAAGCCAAGCTTTTGAGTCATCAATTGTGTCTAAGTTTTTGTTTTCATAATTTTGCAGCTGGGGGCCCATGTGGGGAGAGGAAGGATACATCAAGATTGCAAGAAACCAAGGCAATAAATGCGGAGTTGCAACTGCTGCAAGTTACCCACTAGTTTAACAAGAACTGCATAACACTAGTATATATCACCTCACAGTTTTCAAATTTTTGCATTTGGACTGGACAGACAAAGCATTCGTACCCCTGAAGCATTTTGCATCTTGCTTAGATGGAAAGATATGCGGTTAGATGTATCTATGCATGTGCATGTAAGTGAGACTTACTCAGATAATTTTGCAGTGTTTGTTTTTGGTAAGATGCTCTTTCCAGTGGTTGTGATTGACTTTCTCGCTGTGCTAAAATGTAAAACAGAAAAGAAATGGTGAGATATTCTATTACTTTAAGGCTAAATTGAACTAGGAAATTTATGCATGTTTTCATAATTATTAATAAAGGTCAAAGCCAGAGTTTCCACAGGTATTTGTAAAGTAAAGTAGGATGGAAATCCTCAGCAAAATTAATGTAAAAGAAATGAAATCTTGAAGGATATAATTTATTGGTAATAACTTTGTTGGGTGAATATTTCTTGGCTTTTATGTCTTCTTTTGAAGGTATGTACAAAAGTAGCTGTCTGTCTGCAATTCACACAGTACCTATTAAAAGTTCACTGTCTGTAATATACTTTATTTCGATTTTTCAATTATGGAAATAACAGGTTCTGTAAGCCTGTAGAAGAAATCTTGTCTCAGTTTGTCAAGTGAAATAAATATTGTGGTAAAGTTTTTTTCATAAGCTCTATTTAATGTACATTCATATAATATTTATTTCAAGAACGAAAGGCTATTTTTTTCAATCTCTTGACCTGTAAAATTCTGAAAGTTAGTTGTGAAATATGTTGTTGACATCTAGCGGTATCTGTAGACTCCAAGGCAGTGTAGTACTTGTATTTTAAATAAAGGTCAAAGGTTGTCACCCTCAAAACTTAAAATATTTTCAGCTTTTGTATGGATTGATTTTTTCTGTGTACAAATATTAAATGACTGGATTTTCATGACTGCAATGTTATTGTAAAAGGCTGATATAATAAAAGAGCAAATTCACTATCTTTCAATGTTGTTTCTGAATTTTTCTTCAATATTTTCAATAAATTAAGCATGTGAGTCTCTAGTCTCCTCCACAACCAACAGATTTTCATTGACAACTACAAAATTAGGTCGGCTACCTCATTCACCTGCACAGCAGAAGCGATACAGGGCAGGAGGTTGAGGATACACAAGGAAACTGTGCAGTGGATCCGAAGAATGCAAAGCCCTCCCATGCTTCAAACTTGCAGCAAGTGCCAACTATGTGAGCTACTACCCCCTCTGTCATCACGGCACTAACAGCAGTGACAGGGAGCAGTTGATCATTATTAGGCTCTCTAAACTATGTGTGACTGTGTGAGGCTCGTGTTGTTGTGAATAAGAACAAAATTCTGGTGGGTTTGGGACAATAATACACTAATATTTCTATAGCGCTTATCCGTTAAAGTGCTAAGGTGAGACTTAATGGGCATGTACTTAAACCCAGAACGCCGGGATATATAAACCCGCAACGCCGGAATACTTCAACACTTAAACCTGGAACGCCGGAATACTTCAACTCTAAATGACCGATTTAATAATATACACAAGAGCGCTCAAAAGACGAACAATTAAGGTTAAGCCATGCTACATTATTAACGCTACCTTCTGACCCCTGCCAAAACCATTCTCCTCACTATACTCACCCCAACCCCCTGCCTTACGTTTTCACCCCAACCATACTTATTATAATTTATTCATTCCTGGGCTTTTTCGCGCTGGCACCGATATGGAGGATTCTCCAGCAAGGTATGCGTATGTAGCTGAAATTTTCTCTTTAACTTTACGCGTTAAGAGTATCATTATTTTACAAAGTGATTAACTGTTATTCCCTTCCCTTTAGTCCCAGCCAAAGCCCAGAGAAAAAGAGGTGAGATATTGAATCTCAACCAGTTTTATAACTCAGTTGTCAAATGTCAGGCCATGGTTCTCTTTTTTTTTCTCCTCGCTCCAGTTTTTCGCTCGGCTATTTCGCGCGCCCTCTCGACTATCCAGAAAGGGACTGCTAGCAGTCTAACATACACCAAGAACCTTGGCTGTTAGTTTGTTGTTGTTGTTGTTGTTTTTTTTTGGGGGGGGGGGGGAAGGGGGAGCTTGTGAAGACATATAAATCGTTAAATCTTTCACTTAGAGGGAAACGCTGGTAAATCAAGAGTTATTTGATTCGAACTCGAGGTATGTCGACGTAATGTCTCTTTAATCTGTTCTCCGACCATTTTGATTTAACAGCGTTTCCCCCCAAGTGAGAGATTTAACGATCCATATGTCTTCACATGCTCTTAAAAAAACAAACTAACGGCCAGGGTTCTTGGTGTATGTGTTTTTGAGACAGTTTACTCGTCAGTAAGAGCATTTATACTGCTTGGATATTTTCAGTTTTGCTGTCATTTATACGCGTTCCGGCGTTCCTAGCCTGTTCCAGGCGTTCAGATAGTGGAGCGCGAGCGAAAAATAAAGCGAGCGAAAGAGCGGGAAAAAAAACGAGGGGAGACTGGTCTTGCCTGTACAAATCGGCAGTCGAAAGGCTTGCTTATGCAGGGTTCAATTTTACCTGTTACCATCCCCCCCCCGGGCAACCCCGGGGACAAGTCCAGCCCTTCGGTCCCGGGGGTGGGGAATTGTTTGAAGCCGTCTTGTCCCGGGGGGAGGGGGGCGGGGCAAATCGAAAATAACTTCTTGTTGTTCTTGTGAAGTACGTCACTTCTCGGTTGACGCCGGACCGCGTGGAGAAGACTGCCTATTTCCAGGGAGAATCTCTAGAATTTGTGGTGGTTAGAGAAGATAATCTCTCAAAATTAAAATCTGTATTCGAAGGTACTTTTATTTTAAATTGTTAAACGAATGTGCGTTTGATGCGTACTCGAATAGTTGGCGTTCATCACAAACAAAGATTTATTTCTTCTGTGAGCGTATTATGTATATACTAAGACGACTTAAATAGACTCTATATGAAAACGGATGCACGGCTTTGTATTTAACAGAGGTCTCAGTCCAGTGTTCATTCTTATGAAACAAGCTAAGAAAACCTCCTTTAAAATGCTGCCATCGACTTGTTCACGGGCTTCTTGTGCGTATGTGCTATATTTAGAATAAATCACTTGGCGGAAATTCTTTACTCGCTAGCTGTATGCAGTTAAGGGTTTTTCTTCAGTTTTTTTTTCAAACATAGTCAGTGCATGTTTTTATTACATTATACACGTAGTGTCCTTCGTTCAAGAAACTCTAGAAAAGCGTTTAAGTTCTTGTCAAAATGTCTGGTTTTGCTATTGTACGGAAATCAATATCGTAATCTATGCTTTGTACATAAAACAACGTATTTGTGGTCGATGAGCAGTCCCGGGGGTGGGGAATTGTCTCTTTTTGCGTGCCCGGGGGTGGGGAATAGACCGCCAAGTAAGAAAAAAATGGCAAATCCCCGGGGGTATGCCCGGGGGGGGGATGGTTACAGGTAGAATTGAACCATGCATTACAAAAGGAGGAAACATATCGAGCCCTATCGACACGAAACTCACAGTTTCAAAAGGGGTAATTGTTACGCATTTGACTGAACTCAATGTCAACAAACGGTACCAAAGCTCAAACACGCTTTAATGGCACTTTATAAAACCAAGACAGTCATTGCAACAACAATCCTTTCTTAAAAATCACATACTTGTCAGTACAAAAATATTAAGAGGCTACATTATATAAATGTTTCCACTGTTAGAAGTCGTGCAGGCCTGTCGCTCCTTGCTACTCCCCACTCTCCCCCAGTCTCCCCTCGTGTTTTCCCGCTCTTTGGCCCGCTTTAGTTTTCGCTCGCGCTCCACTATCTGAATGCCTGGAACAGGCTAGGCGTTCCGGGTTTAAGTACATGCCGACTTAATGAGGTGTGTTCATTAGTGATGTGTTGCATAGCTCGATCTAGATGTTAACCCCTCCTTCATTTTGTTTTTATCCCAGTTCCCCACCTTACAACGATACCCTGTATGTCTGGGGCAAGGAAAAAAGAAATGTAAGGCAGGGCCTAAGGAGAGGGGAATGAATCCCAGTGCCTCCCCCTCAGACTGCACCAGGAAATGATACCACATTGACTAGATCCCAGACTTGGTGCCCGCATAAGGAGTAGAAAAATCCATAAAAGTAGAAAAAATCCACGAGCTATGAACAGGTAGAGAAATCCCAAAACTTGAAAACTCGACTTTCTAACTTGGCGACCCTAGGTCGCTCCTGTGCATAAAACTAGTCACGTGAAAATCACGTGGCTGTTCACCGCGACCGATATTTGCATTGTACAGCGGATACCTGCGATCAAACGGCAAAATGCACTGCGGACGCGCTGTATTTTTACTTCTTGTCAATGCTCCCCTATTGAAAACTATTGGCAAGAATAACAAATTCGGGTTCCGGCGCGAATTTTGAAAAACTTAAGCTCCAGACATCAAACTTAAGGTTAAAAAATCCAGAGCAGCTTCAATATAGTTTTATCTGTTTCTACACCTTTGCACTTCGTAGTTTCGGGCTTGCACCCACAGCGAAAAACATCATGAAAGTCGCTAGTTTACGTTGGCATGTCGCCATAGTGGCATTAGGGAGTTTAAAGGCCCGTTTACATAGGCGATTTTTGTCGCGCAACTCAATGCAATTTTTGTCGCGCCGAAGTTGCAACTTCAATATCGCGCGTGTAAACCAGCTGCGATTTCAGCGCGATTTTATCGCCGCGATATCGCAGGAGTTTCGAACCTGTTCGAAACCTGATGCGATTTTGCTGCGATTTTTGATTAAAATGTGACAATCATGAATCAGAAGGGACCCCTCAGGAGGTTTTGTCGCTCGCAATTTGTACAGCCATGAGCCTAAACAAGGACAAAAAACGTACTAAAATAAACAAAAAGCAACTTCCTCCTCGTCATCCATGCTTTTTAAGCTTATTTACATTTGCCGAGGTCTTTGCCGAGTTGTAAACCAACCAAAGAATCGTCTAACGGTAGTACCGTTAGATTTTGTAAAACCTCTCTATCATACGCATTCAAATAACTAAATATTTTCTTTCTTTTTGGAGATGAAAATTGGAGTCACCCCAGTTCAGTCGCTCCAGTTCAGTTCGAGGTCTTTGCCGAGTTGTAAAACGAAACAAACCAAAATTGAAACAAAACAAAAGGAGATTGAAGCAAAACGAAACAAAATGAAAAAACTGAAACCAAACAAAACTTGTGCGCCTGCCCTGTAGCGAAACTGCTGCTCAAAGTTACCGTGTTTTGTAAATCGCGGCGATAAATCGCACGTGATCGCACGATAAATAGCACTAAAATCGCGCTGAAATCGCAGCTCGTTTACACGTGCGATATTGAAGTTGTAGCTTCAGCGCGACAAAAATTGCATTGAGTTGCGCTACAAAAATCGCCTGTGTAAACGGGCCTTAAGCAACCACCACGGCGACAGCAACGAGAACGTCGAAAAACAATAGGCTTTAATGAGCAAAAGAATGACTCTGCACGTGCGTTACAAATTCTGGTACATTTCTTTTCCCTCCTCTGCAAAACAACAACGTGAAATGGCCAGTTTTAAGTTTTTTTTTTTTTGGAGAACGGGAACACACGAGGGTGAATTTTTCTTGTCTTACTGGACTTGAGCGCCATCCCTGCGAATTCAGTTCCCGGACAGTTCGAAAGCACACCGAATGAAAATGAACAACATAAGCTCGAAACCGGAAATGGCCGGATTGGCGCATGCGCAGACGTTTTGCCGCGGTGTTTTCCGATCAAAGTTTACTTCATTCTCGTTCCCAGAGCCTACGATCTGTTCAGTCAGCGGTGGGATCGTAGGGCTCTGGTATCAGCCATTACCGGATGTTGTGAAATTCACGACATCCGGTAGCGCATGTCTAATTCGTTAAGGTGCTATTGCGCCTGCTCTATTCTCGTCCGTGGAGCTCTGGGCATGACAATTCTGACAACAGCCGAGAAATTTGAATTCCCATCGATCGAGTCATGGTGTCAGATCGACTAAAAGCTGTTCAGGACCCTCTAAATCTCCTGCAATTAGCGGAAAACCTGGAGCTTTAAAAGGAACAAACTTAAGAAGCTGCCTTTCGTGCCGTAGTTGTTCAGAAGAACGATTGTCTCTGCATTTCGCTCACGGGTTTTGGATTTGTATCTTGCCTGAATAAAGGTATTGCATTTGCGTTATACTGAATTGTACAGTTATTTTATCACATTCGTCTGGTTTCTGATGTGTGAGAATGTCAACTGTGTGTGCACTTATCGTTTCGCCACTAAATTCTACATTGTATTACGTTTCACCCCATCGAAAATTTCCAGAAGCAATTTGCGCCCAAGTTTCTAAACATCGACATCAAGAGGTCATTACAAAAGTTGATGAGACAGTTACATGTAAGTTTATTTATGGACAAGCTGTAGTTTTGTAGAAAATGCTGTAGCGAGAAAAGAATCGCTGGCATCTCTAACACTTTGAAACCAAACAGCAAAATTTGGTCGCTCAATCTGCCCTATTAAAGTCACATTCTTTGCGTGGAAATTGATCAAGTCAATACATTTTAAAATCAATGCCCTGATTAATTCAACCGGAAATAAAACGTTATGCGTAAAAGCCGAAAAATTTTAACGTTATTACGCATACAGTTTGAATGGGCCAATCAAAAAAAATAAATTTTTGGCCGTTACCAGAGCTACAAGAGACGTAATTTAAAAAAGCCGCGTAGCTCTGGGGACGAGAATGAGTTTACTTTCCACAATCCTTTCGACGAACACAACAGACCGGCGAAAACAAGCAACAAGAGAGAATTTCGTGAAGACAGGCACAATAACAGGCTAACAAAGGACTTCATCCTGCTTGAAGGTGAATGAACATGGTTACGATCGTTTAATCTTACATTTCATTTTCTCTGAAACTGAAACATAATATTTCAGAAGAAAGACTGTGACGTTTCCCAGTCACGAGTTTAGAGTGCGGAGTCACGAGATTTCATTCTCTTTGTCCGATATTGTCGCTATTGTAACTTCCCGTCACGAACACAAAGACTCGCAGTCTCCTTGACTCAGTTTCTTATCTCATTCATTTGATTTTTTTCTGATTCTTACCGCTGGCTGGATTCTAAGTTTTACAGGTTTGCTTGTAAAGGAGGTTTCCGTATACTTAGGGAATGTAAGCTTTGGTTACCTATGTTTGTTTGTTTGTTTGTTAACTACATGTATAGCGTCAACAATGAAATGCAATGATCGAAGGAAGGCTCAAAAACTGTTTTTCACGTGGCCTTCTATAGGATTTTCTCTGTAGCAGTTAAACCCTCATGGGTTTGGCTTATTATTTATAGATATAGAACTATTTACACTGTAGACAATCCTTTGATGTTGCGTAAGATAAGTTACTAAAACATACGTCCCCTTTGTGAATGAATGAAACATGGACTCAAATCTCGTGTCAGTTACTAGCATGTAATGAGTGAAAAGCTCTGGACAACATGTAAATGATAGGTAGCCATGTTTTAGACAAGAAATGCCTTAGCATTTAACATTTTTGCTTAGGGCAAAACAGAAAGCCTTTTAAGCAAACATTCCAAATTAAAATGCTTAATGTGCATTCCAAACTGATATGGATTACATAACTTAGTAAATGTTATCAATCATTAGACGTTTCTGTAAGTTGATGACTCAGCTTCACCATTGATAACCAAGGCATATATTCAACTTTAACCTGATATTTCTGGTTCTGTCAGCCAACATATATTTTGCATTTTTTCAAAGCTAACGAACAAGTGGCAACGTATCACAGATATAGAGCATATGTTTAAGATTAAGTTTCTCAATCTCCCAGGTACTTACAAATACAGTAACTTGGACAAAACTGTTGCAACTCAGTCTAAGTTCTAAATAAGTCAGAACTTTGACTATGAAAATTCTCACATGGATCCAAGTGTGATGACTGATAGCATTAACATGCTGAATGAATTTGAATTTGCAGCCACCTCTTATGTTCTCAGGTAGTCCTTTTCTTAAATTTGGGGGTCTATGGCTAAGCACAAGGCAAATGTTTTCCCAGAAAAGGCCTGTGACAACATCTGAGGACATTTGAGGCAACTGTGCATGTATAAGTTGAGCATTGCCCCTCTTGAAGTCAACAACATTATGTTTATATGAAATACAGTAGTTTCATTTTTAAACCAGGCTAAAAAACACAGTTCGTGGAGCAGCACTGGGTGATGTTCAGTCTATTTTAAATGATGGTGGTGATGATGTATGAATATATTTTCATGTAGTTCCAGTTGAAAAAATTTATTTTTAATTTCTCTCTTTTTTTCAGCTGTAATCTGCAACAGATCATCATGGTCCATTTGACTGTCTCGTTAGTTGTGGCTCTCTGCTGTTCTGTAGCATTGTCAGATCTTTTGATCAAAGACAGTACATGGCAGGCCTGGAAAATGTTCCACAGTAAGAAATATGAATCAGTTGACGAAGAGAGTTTACGTTACACCATTTGGAATGAGAACCTCAAGATCATTCAGCGACACAATGCTGATAAACAGAGCTCCTTCACAATGAAAATGAATCATTTAGGAGACATGGTATGCAATCATTTTTTTTATTTTTATTGTTTGTTTACTGAAATAAATGATGTGTTGATATTATAAGATCCTTAGGATCTTATAATATATCAACACATCATTTATTTCAGGCTAGGATTCCTAGCCTCTGTTTACCATCATCAGACCAAATTAGTTTAGCAGATGTAGTCACAGTAAACAGAGAACGATCAGATGGCTCAAACATAAAATATCAATTCTCCTTTCACCTATGAATAACAAAATTACCAGTAGAGTGAATATTTAACTTTTTGATGATATCACTGGCATCACTGTCAAGACGAGAATATGAATACAGTCCAAATTTATCAAAATCGTACGGCATGTTAATGTGCAGGGAGCTTACTTGAAAATGTTCGTGCAAGTGGAGTCAGATTGCATGTTCAGTGATGGATTTATTTAATAACTCGTTTATAAAAAGCTTTTATACAAGACATGCAGGTTAATTTCATTCTGGAATCTCTGGTGTACCAAAAAGATAATTTTGCAGATTTATCTAATTAACTAAGATGGTTTATGTGTCCAAGATGATGTTTAAGATGGATGTCACTGTTCACTCCATATCCATGGGTGCATATGCTTCCCAACTGCCAAACTATGGTGGCTCTGTTAGCACTATTTTGATGTAATTGTTAGTTGGTATAATCATAATGCTATTTTTAATGAGGTTAAATATAATTTAATCAAGTTAACCAACAACGAGCATGTGGTTGTCAAGTGTGGGTGGTCAGCTGTTAAATATTCACTCTACTGGTAATTTTAGTTGCTGTCAGGCTCAGTATGTGAACTTTTACTGCCAATGGTGTGCCATGAACTGCTCATATCGTCAAGGTATTTTGCAGTGTTTTGCATGTTTTTCCTACCCCAGCCCTCCCTCCCTCTTGTTATTTATTTATTTATTTATTTATTTATTCTCTTCACTGACTGAGTCAGTGTGACGGGTGCCAGGGAATGTGGGGCTTATGGCTGGGTTGCAAGATTTGCCAGCAGTGGAGTAGTCCATCTGGGCTGGCTGGCCACAGTGGAGGCCCCTGGATATTGCGGGCACCCAACAGGTGTTACATATGCATGTTATGCGAGGCAGTTGGTTAATGTCTGTATTGAGGAGCATCCATTTTATCGGAGAACTTTGTTTTCTTGTTGGTGTATAGACAAGCAAGGAGGTGCATTTGATTTTGAACGGATACAACAGACAGTACAAGGATACTAAAAGTAAAGATTTACATGGAGATGCATCTGCCTTCCTTCCACCAAACAATGTTGTGTTGCCAAAGGATGTTGATTGGAGAACAAAAGGCTATGTGACACCTGTCAAGAACCAAGGACAATGTGGGTCATGCTGGGCATTCAGCACAGTAAGTGAATGCCAGTCATCTTTGTTGCACTGAGAACCAATTTGGTCAGATTCTGTTTATTTTAGATGAAATTTTGTTAGTTGACACTCAACATTAATCTTAGCTAGTGCAGCACTTGGAGTGGAGGTATTCGAAGACAACAGTGAAAAAAGATGATTTGATTTGATTGTCTAACCACTGCACCCAACTTAACATAGTGCTTGAATTTAGAGGGGCAGTCTGTTTTTGAAGAACGTTTCATTTAAGGAGGGAACTTGATTGTTTAATAACACGCAACCAGTGGTATGAAAAAGTAGTATTCAACATTTATGATCAGGCTACTAATATCACATATACCACATTTGGTCTTTATGTATAGATATGTATTTTGTTTTGCTTGACAAGTCCTTATCTTCATGCAGTGAGGTTATTAAGTTACTGGTTCTTTTAATCATTTTTGGTCCTCATTTGTTGTTCAGCCAGTGATATCTTTTTCTTTCCCTCCTTATTTTTTCAGACGGGTTCCCTTGAAGGCCAACATTTCAAGAAAACAGGAAAGCTGGTATCTTTAAGTGAGCAAAATCTGGTTGACTGCTCAGAAGCGTTTGGGAACAACGGATGTGAGGGAGGCCTGATGGATAATGCATTCAAGTACATCAAGGCAAATGGAGGCATTGACACAGAAGCAAGTTACCCATATGTTGCCAGGGTCAGTGTAAATTCTGCTTTTCATTTCAAACAATGACAGAAAAGTTACTTTTGAGGTAAATGCAGGGTTGGGGGTGGGGTGCACTCCCTATAGTGGGTATACAGGGAGTATACTGATTAAGGGTTACCAAAAAAGCACTGCAAAGTAAAAAAGATGGCAGCTAAAGTTAAGTAATGTATACAGAAGGGTGCCAAAATTTGGCAAAGTTAACAACACGAAACACAGGGCAACTGAAACTCCTGGGAAAAACATGGGACCCATAGGATAGCAGAAAAGGGTGCATTTTTTGCTCTCAGTATATGATAGGAGGGCCTTTTTGGTAAAATGAAAGAGTAAGGATAAGGGTAAAGGTTTTAAACATGGGGGCGGATCCTCCCATATAAAACTTAATTTAGCATTTACCCTCCTAGCAGGGGGGGGGGGGGGGGCTAAATGTATCATTTTGAAACTCATCTCAGTGTAAAATGTCTCGTGCATGTAAAAAAAAAAAAAAACTCCTAAAATCTCTTGCAGGATGGAAAATGTCACTTTAACAAATCATCCATTGGTGCTGATGACACTGGTTACATGGATATCAGCAGTGGTGACGAGTTGGCTCTGAAGGTAGCAGTTGGTACTGTGGGACCCATCTCTGTGGCAATTGACGCAAGTCACACTTCCTTTCAGTTCTACAAGGAGGGAGTTTATTATGAGCCAGATTGCAGCAGTTCACTGCTGGATCATGGTGTGTTGGCTGTAGGTTATGGGACCACAGAGGATGGCAAAGATTACTGGCTTGTGAAAAACAGGTGGGTACAATGGGCAGGTGGAACAGTAGCATGTGTTTTTTGTCAGTGTTATTAATCTGTCTTGTAAGCTGGAAAGATTTCAAAATTCAGCTTGTCCATAGATAAATAAAAACTCTCCACCCTTCTTTTTTTCCTCTATAAGTCACCGATTTCTATGTCCTTGTAAGATCCATAATCCAAAAGGCACAGGTTTACTACCCAAACAGGTAAACTGTGAATGCAAAGGTGAGATTAAAGATTAACCTTGGTGCCAAATACAACTGCAAATGATTTAGACAGCGTGGCTCACACTGGACAATCAAAAACGTTAACGTATGTGGTCACATTGCTGAGCTTCTCTTGAAGTTTAAATGTCGTGAATCTACATGTAAGATAGCCTTCAGCAAAGACAGAATGGTTATTCACAGAGAATGTACATTATGTAAGCCTGCTCATCACCTTGGCTTAATTTCCTCTTTAGAATTCCTGTGAATAAACATTCTTCCTTTGCTCCAAACTTTGTAACATTCAAACTTCTATGGGTGCTCAGTAATGTGTCCAAATGCATTAATATGTTTGTGAATGTTGACAGTGAGCCACATGACCTAAATCGTTCGTGTTGGGGGCCAAGTCAACCACTGATGGCATCTTTGAATTCAATAATAGTATCATTTGTGAAAATATGAAGAACTATCCTCACGGACAGTGTTACCTAACAGCTTAGGTGAAGCATTGCAGTCAGTATGAAATAAAGTTGATATATTTATTAATTTTTTTCTGATTTATTTTTTTAGTTGGGGTACAAGCTGGGGTAACAATGGCTACATCATGATGGCAAGAAACAAAAACAACATGTGTGGCATTGCCACAGATGCAAGCTATCCACTGGTCTAAGAACCTACTTAGCTGAAGTCATCAAAGAAATTTCAAGTGAAAACAATTATCCACTATTTTTATTTTTATTAGTTTTTAGTTTTCTGTAAAAACTCTCCAGAAGAGATACTTTTAGCAAGATACAGTCAGGTAGCCTAGCAGTGGAAATACACACTTCTGTGGCCTCACTGTATTTTCATACCAAAGGGCTGAGGAAGAAGTTTTGAAATACCATACCGACGTAATGCTACCTTATTCGGAGATTGCCTCTGCCGTGATGATAGTAAGGGAGCTTCTGGACCTTGCGCTCAGGAGTCCTTTGCTGTTGGGAAGAATACAGTGTGGTTGAGCCACTAAATGTCTGTTTATTCTTTACAAACTAACGTTTTTGATATTAAAATATCAAAAAGCAATAAAATGAAACAATTTCTCTGTTTCAACAAGCAATTTTTTTATCGCTCCTTGAGTGATAACCGGAAATCGCGTGAAAACACAGTTCCTTGTCTACATGAAAACAATAAACTTCTTCTGAAAATTAAGCCACAAATCAAGTTGCTTTAATTCGCCAGTAATACGCTGTAAAATTAGGAGATCACAAATCACCTGTTGCCTGTCGCGTTAATAATTATTTTAGTAAAAAATGTCGCTCTTCAACCCAATCAAACAGTTAAATTAACTCGTAGTAAGTCAAATGAGACAAATTGTTCTTTCAATGGACATTCAGCAAGATTTGGCCTCCGCTCCTGAGTTGGTGGAAATGTCTTGTGAAATTGAAAGCAAAAGAAGTTCTATTCAGTTGTTATAATGCTATTTACGATAACAAAATTTCTGAAGCATGTTTTCAAAATAGACGAGGAGCCACCACGTGGATGTGTCACTGCTAATTGCTATTTATTCATTTTATTTATTTTTATTTGATATTGATCGCAATGCAAACTGTCTTCACACTAAATTTCTTTTGATGACTGAATCCAACTTTCTTTAAGTTAGCGTTTTTGTTGATTATTAGGGCAATAAACATTTTTTAAAGCCAGCTCGATAAGGTTAAAACTGAATTCTTACAAAATAGAAAGATTTCATTTGTTTTTAAGTTAAATAATTCGGGTAGTTTAGTAAATTTTTCTCCTAAGTTGTATGCAGGATTAGAAGTTTTACGTTGTAAATATGTTAACATCTTAATTTGCTTTTGCGTCGTTTAGTTGATCTTTCGGTTCTGGTTTTATGACACTGAGTCACTGGCAAAGCACGAAGGGAATGATGGAGAAGGGAAGAGTAGGGTATGGAAAGAACTAATATTTTTAAATCGTAATAGTTAGCGTTAAGTCGTTGCTTGTATTTTATTAGTTAATTATGTATTTATTTTCAATAAACATGTCTCGCTGCTGTTATTTGTGAAGTTTTTTTGGGGGAAAAAGAAACCATCAGTCTTACAATGTCAGGCTTCTTTGTTAGAATTGTTTTGCTTGAAGCATGAAGAAAAATTCTATTATTACTACAGTGATGAAGTCGACTAATGCTAATTAAGAAGGGAAGGATTTAGCAGTGTTTACAGAAGCAAAAAGGCCTGTTAAATGACCGTTAATACAACATCATGCAACCCTTACATATCCTTTTTTTATTATATAGACAAGAGTGTTTTACTGGAAAATAGACCACTCGCAAAGTTCATACGAAACTGGATCCGGTGCTCGAGTGGCGTATTTTCCATATCGTCACAAGTGAGGATATCGTTGACGTCATACACTGTTCAGTTGTGCAAAAATACTCTTATCTGTAGAATAAATAGAAAATTACACGGCAGCTTAAAGGTGCGAATATTTTTCTCACTCGCTGCGCTCGTTTGTAAAATATTGTTTTTACCACTCGAAAATAACATTCGTATCTTCGCGCCGCCATGCAATATCCTCGATACATATCCATAAGATGCAACAGTTCTTCTCAACCGCCATCCCTCTAGGCTGCTGCTGTAAGATGAATGTGTTATTTAAAATTTCATTCAAGCATCCATCCAGTTAAATCTCATACTATTCTGGAATAATCTTGATTTGTCATTGGATTATCACGACTTATGAAAGCGTCTTTTGTGGTGATAAAACGAATGGATAGTAAAAATCGAGTTCGATCCAAATTGGGTCATATGTAAACCGTATTTTACAGCACGGTCAAATAAAATTAAAGTCCTCGCAGGAGGTTTGATTTGATATACGAGCCGCTGCGATTTTGTATTACAGTATAGTGAACTGGCTAGAAGGATAACCAGAAGGATAACCCTGGTTGAGGGTTTCAAAGAAAACTGTTTTAGCTACATGTTATGTACGATGGTGAGTGTGTCAAACAAAAGAACGCACTATCCATACTGAAGATTTTCTTCAATATAGCACGTGAAGACGGCGCATGAAGGTAGCGTTTAGTTCCACCACATCAAACTGGCAAGATGCTACCTTAATTCCTTGGTTTGGAAATCTTCAAGAAAGGCTATTTAACGACTTGAGACACTAGTTTTTTCCTACACCATTAAAGTCATTGTGATAAGAGGTATAAACGATCACTACGTTAAACCATGCTCAGCCGCGCCTACCACCTGTCATCAGCTTGGCTGTATTTCTGAGAAGAATGTGACCGTCTGAAGACAGTAAATTCACAGAAAAAATACCCTATGGCCACGCACTCAACTGACTCAACCATAAATTGCAACCCAGTCAGGATTTTGAAACGTGCGACCTATGAAAGCAAGGAGAATCACTCTTTTATGACCGTTGATACGAAACTACCTAAAAATTGACGGCTGTAATATAAATTGTCTTCACACTGAATTTCTTTTGATGACTGAATCCAACTTTCGTTAGTTAGTGTTTTTGTTGATTATTACGGCAATAAATAGATTTAAAGCAAGCTCACTGACCATCCCGGCAACTTGGTATCAAGATACCAATAGTGGAAGTTTAAAGTAAGCTCGATAAGGTTAAAACCGAATTCCTACCCCCCCCCCCCCCCCCAAAAAAAAGATTTCATTTGATCTTTTTTTAAGTTTAGGCAATGCGGGTAATCGAGTAATTTTTCTCCCAAGTTGTATGCAAGATTAGAAGTTGTTCTTTGTAAATATGTCAACATCTTAATTTGTTTGTATGTCGTTTGATTGGTCTTTCGCTTCTGGTTTTACGACAGCCATTGCCAAAGCATCGGAAAAGCACGAATACGAAGGAAGTGATGGAGAAGGAAAGAGTAAGACCAAAAAAATCTGTTATTTTTTAATTGTAATATTTAGCGTTAAATCGTTGCTTGTATTTAATTTGTTATTTAAATTGTTTGAGTAATGTCGGTTTTAATTTGTTTATGTTAATAATAATAAGCCTATGTATTTATTTTCAATAAACTTGTTTTTCTGCTGTTATTTGCGAAGCTAGTTTTTTGGGGGATGGGGTGGGGGAAAATCTGTCGATTCAGCTTCATTGCAAACAAAGGCACAAAATTCAAAAGGACAAAGAAGGGAAGAAATTAAGAAACCATAAGGCTTATAATATTAGGCTTCTTTGTCACAAACATTTTGGTTCAATGAAAGATGCAGAAAAATTAAAGTCCCCACGGTAAGTTTGATTTGAAGGGTGACCAGCTGCGATTTTCACAGCCGGAACTGGACAGATGGACAACTGCTGTGGTTCGTCGAGGGCTTCAAAGAAAGCTCTTTTAGCTGCATTATGTACAATGGACAGTGTGTCGTCAATATACTTTCCATAGAAAGAGGGCACAGAGTCCACCGGTGAAGATTTTCTTCATTGCATCACCTGCGTGGAGATCGCATGTGAAGGTGGCGTATACTTCCATCGCACAAAATAACATGCTACCTTAAATTCCTTGGAATGCAAATCTTAATGAAGGCCATTAAACGACTTGCGACACTGGTCTTTTCCTACACCATTAAAGTCATTGTGATAAGAGGTATATAAACGATCACTAGGTTAAACCATGCTCAATTGCGCCTAAAGCTACCACCTGTCATCAGATTAGCTGTATTCAGTCGGAAAAATGTGACAGATCAATTACCCTACGTCAGCATTTATTTAAATCAGCAATGTGTTGTTTGTAAATTTGAATGCGACCTAAGAGATTGAGGGAGAACCACCGTTTTATGACCGTCGAAACCAAAACACTAAAAACTTTCCACGATATGTCACGCGTTTCGTGCTCGTGTCAGTTTTACTCCCCGAGGAAAGAACGCGTCCAGCATCAGGCCCGTAGCGAGGCTGTAATAACTGGGGTGGGGGGGGGGGGAAGTAAGTTGGCTTAGTCAAAGCCAACCCCCCCTCCCGTCAAAACCCAGACTTTTACAAATAGGTTATAAGGCATACAAAAATTCATGTCAAATAGATACCAACACTGCTCACAAGGCCACAGTGTGTCGATTTCGTCAAAAAGGACACCTTTACGGGGACGTCGTTCGTTGAAAATTTGCCAAAAAGCTGCTTCTTGTCTGCTTTTTCGCCGACAAAGTTGTTGGCAACATCCTCCAGACTTATAGCATCAGTTTTAAAAAACTATCCTTAAAGTTACAAGGTTTGTTAAAATTCAAACATTTCGACATCTAGGCTACGAATTTCGGACCTGTTTGTCACTCGATTGGTGAGATAAATATAATTTTGTTCTTTAGACTTTTTTTACAACAATGGGCTTAAAGCTTACAGCAAATACACAGCAGTCGCTTAGCTATTAAAGGTATTTTACAGTCTCAAGCTATACTGCCAGGGTCAAGGTGATATGGGTGAAGAAAGACATTGGTGGCTAGTGACTCAACTCAACAGATGTCGAACCCTGTTAAAGGTTGTGAAAAATAAAAGACACTTTTAGCATCAGTATTCAAGACTGATTGTTTCACATTAATTTGTTTTAATTATATATTCGTTGGCAAATTAATTGTTTTTTAACTCAAAAAATTCTGGGGGGGGGGGGTGGACTCGAGCCCCCCTGCCCCCGCCTGCTACGGGCCTGAGCGTTGATCGTAGGTTATAGTGCGTCCGCCAATGCTCAGTTTTGAACGCTCATTTTTGTATCGTTGAGGTTTATCGAAGATTACGGCTATTAAATGGCATTATAATGAAGTGCCGCTGCTTCCTAGGACATATTAAATAATTAAGTAATATTAAAAGTGTTGTCAAATGTTAGGTTTTTAGCTTGTTTGTGAGAAAATGCAATTTTTTAAAATTTGTTCTTGTCCCCCACTTTTCTAGGCCCCACCGATCTAGAGGGGTTGTTGTACATATTGGCTACCCCATCATGGGGAATTTGCAAGGTTGACAAGGTTGTCCGGAGAGTATCGAGAGAGTAGGCTTGGATAAATTCTGCCGGCAGAATTTCGAGCAGAATAAGCCATTTTTGAGGCGAACATTCTGCCGGCAGAATAAGGCATTTTCGAGCGCAATTTGAGCAGAATAACGGAGAATCAGTGACACTAATGATATGCATATTAAAAAAACAGTTGTAAGAAAAAATGAAAACTAAATTAATACAGAAAGTACAAAAATAATCACACAGTCTTTATGCATTTGTTTGATGTTCCTTTTTGTAAGATGCTAATAAAAAATTCACTGTTTCGTGTAATATAAGTGATATAAAGTGAGATGAATTACAATTTTGCTACGCATAATGAAAATCTAATGAGTATTTAGGGGTTTAGTAGGCCCAGGCTTCCTTCCATATTTGTGAAAATACGTAAGGCCCCAAGGGCCGAAGATTTTTCGGGTACCGAGCAGAATTTGAGCAGAATAAGGGTGTCCGAGCAGAATTTCGAGCAGAATAAGCGATTTTTACGAGCACTGCCGACAGGCAGAATAAACCATTTTATGAGGAGAATTTATCCAAGCCAACCGGAGAGAAAATCTAGTTTCGTCCTCGTTTCATCCTGTTTTGCCCTTTCCCGGCTGTTTCCTACCATTGGTAACCGAGGACAACTTCCCGCCAAAACTAACCACCGTGCGCCAGTGACACAGTTCAGAAGTGAAACACCGAGAAATCGCGCCCTGGAGAAAACAAAGACCTGTACGTTCTCTCAATCGATAGAAATTTTTCTTTCCAGGACAATTAGAGACTATTTTGGAATGTCAGTTCCATTTGCAGAGCACTTTGGACATCACTATGAACTTTTTTATCTCCACCAGCACCAAATCCACGTTTATTACAGAACTGCGAAAACAAAGGCAAGCTTAAGCTTACATGTATTCTGTCTATTCTACAAGTTTTTCTTTTCCAGGATAATTATAATAGAATAACTTTGAGTGGTACAATCTGTAGTTTCATTTTGGAGTGTCAGTTATATTGTACAGCTCTTTTGACATGACTATGAACTTATTTTATCTCCACCAGCACTAAATCCACGTTTATTACAGCATTTCATTTGCGTCCAGTTGCGGATTGCAGAAGAAATGAAAAAGTAGAAGAGGGCAAAATATTGCTTAAACGCCGTAAAAAAGCTTTTGGGCATTAAAGAGTGAGGTGAAATGTCCTTTTTTTGGTGGTAGAAGAAAGGCATTTGAAAGAGTTACCGGGGAGCACGCCTATCGCGTTCTTCCAATATCACATAAAGAAGTACACAATCAATTTTACGTGATAATTTATCAAATGGTCATTTAAAACAAAGTACGTTTCAGTGGCTATATTAAGACTTAAGAAATAGAAACGCTATTAAAGTTTCAGTTGTGTTACCATGACTTAAACTGAGTCTTATGCGTCGATCAATTCGAAACTTCAACATCCCCCCCCCCCCGGGCATACCCCGGGCATTTGACTGTGCATCGTGCCCGGGGAGGGGGGAATTTGAACTTTGCGTTGGAAGGGTGGGGAATTTGAACCGGATTTATCTCTTGTTCTGACGTAATACGCCCCTGAGTTTTTGGAGGGTTTAACGGATTTACAAGATAAAATTCGCCTTTGTTGGTGAATGACCCTTTCAAAAGGGTCTTTAAAAGAAGTTTAAGGGTGTCATTACGGCATATCTCTCTCTGAAAGGCGTGTAAAGTGTTTGATTGAAGACGAAATTTGTCTTGAGGAGAGGTAGTTCAGTAATAATTGGTGGGGCATTTGAACCGCTTTCTTGCCCCGAGGGGAGGGAATTTGAACAAGCCAATCTTCAAAAGTTCAAATGCCCGGGGGGGTTGCCCAGGGGGGGGGGGATGTTGAACTTTCGAATTGATCGGCGCATTACTAAGCTCAAGCTTATAAGAAACGAGAAAAGAAACTCTTATTTCTTATAATTTTCAACCGTATTAAGAAACAACTCGTTTTTTTCGGAAATACCTTTGCTGGGGATAAAAGTCTATATACCTACTTTACTTAGGCCTCATTTTGTCATCATTTGTATAAGAAAAACTAGCTTTTTTTTATTTTCTTTATTTAGTTCTTACATTGTTGAGTAGACCGTTTTTTACGTGAGCCCCTTGCTTGGGAGACTGGGCAACTGCTCCCTGCGTTTTCGACATGAAATTATTTATTTATTTATTTATATCTGCACATAAGACCTCAATGCTGTGGTACATATTGACAGTTTTTACTGGTAGTTTTTACAGCCTTTCAATGACATGTGAACCTTGAAGTTCATGAGTCAACCAACAGTTGCATTTTTCGCTGCCATCAGTCATTGTAGAGGACATGTCAGAAAACAAAGAAGTTCAGCTCAACAGGCTCGAGATCAGGCAGGCAGGATCATGCACTTTGATTGGTGGATTTCGATCCACTTTGGTTTCCAGGGTCTGTTGGTTGTCACAGTAACATCTGTAGTAACAACAAAATTGTTTGGTAGGAGTTTGAAATTCAGAGCTCACATGTTGTTGAAAAGTGCAGTAACAAGTGCCAACTCAGCACTGGTCGCCTTCTAATAAAACCAAAGTGACATGACAGTTGATCATTATTCATTCCTTTTTAGATTTGGTATCACTCTTTCGACAGCATAGACGACACATGCATCTGCAAATCAACCTTATCACCATGACAACCAAGGTAACCACAGCAACAATGGAAGCCATGACATCAAGTAAGTAGTACTGATACCAAGGGATGTTAAACACTTGAGGTCTGAGATACCGAGCTCCACCATGTCTGAGTACGTACTCTATCCAATCACCTGTTTTCTCTAATGGAGACCGTGGGCTATCTTTTATGAGCTTAGAAATGCGCATAGCCTCAGCTTTAAACCTAGGAAAGAAGGGGTTAGTTATTTTAAACAAGACTTCAAACAATAAATGCACTACAGTAGCAATAACAAGGTTTAATGTCTTTCAAAATTTGTAAACGAGAGCAAATTAAAACCAAACTAGAGCTTGCCTGGCAAAAGAAAACCTGAACAACCAAGACAGAACCTTTTCTTTTCAAAGTCATAGTTTCATCAAATTTAAACACAAAAGAGTGATGCACCATGACTGCAACATGAAATAAAATATATTTTTCTCCTGGAACATAAGCTTATTTTTCGCAACTGTTCAACAACAATTACTTGTAATCAGGAGGAGGTATTTGAGTGAACATGGTACCAGCTCCCGTGTTTCACATATTAAATATTGCATCAACTGTTATCTATACCTTGGCTCATTAATAACATGTTCCATTTTCTCAACCAGCTGTTTGACGTCAAATCTATTGGGATCCACAGACAGACCCAGCCCAAAGTGTTCAACCTTCTTGGCATTAATAAACTGGTCTACGAACAAGGGAAAGGCCACCACAGGAACCCCATGATATGCAGCCTCATACAGACTGTTGTGTCCCACATGGGAGACAAAAGCCTTGATGTCCTTGTGAGCCAACAGATCATTCTGAGGTAACCACTCCACTATTTTGATGTTTAGACTGAGTGAAGGAGGAATGTAACCTGCAGATGAAAGCAAAGTTTACATTATTTATGCTTCTAGAGACATTGAGGCATAATTATTAGAAGAGGTTAGCACAGAGATTACTGTGCTTCACCCAAACCAAATACTGATGACGTAAATTTAAGGTCTGTAAATGAAGAAACATCGTTTCACAAAACAAAAATTCCTCATTTGCACGCAGTAAGCATTTGTTGTGGAAAATGTTCCAAAATTTTTTGCTTCTGCAACAACTATAGACACACAATGGAGAAACATACAAGGAAACACTGTACTTCACTAATGTTCCTACAACAATGTTTCATCATTTGCAGGGGCCTTCAGATGGGTGGGGCAGGTAAAGCATTCATTGAAGGACAGCTGAAAAAATCAACTGGTTGAAATTTTTGCACAGAGAATATCAGAATTATCATATTGTTTATACAGGGGTGTTTACAGCATCCTTAACTTTTATTGTATGCAAGTGACACAGGATTCTTCGAGGGTACATTGTTTGTCAAAGTCTCAATATCAAAAGGCTTACCCTTAAGTCTCCAAACAACCCTTTGTCTTAATTTTCCAAATGCTGTAGCCAGCATATCCACTTTTGCCTTGGAAAGGGCAGCCACGTTAGAACCAAATGAAACAATGATAAACCCTTGATCCCTAGAACTGTTTACAAATTCTTCAAACTCATGTGAGAGAGGCACTGGCTCCCTGGCACTTAATGACCCCACCATAATGTTCCCTATGACAACAAGATAAAAAAGAAAATACTGAACATGGCAATTACATATACAACACTTACCATGCCAATAAAACAAATTTAAACATTGTTGAGTTGAACTGCCTTTGTTTGTTTACAACCCAACCATTTCATAAGTTCTCTGTCAAAAGTTTGGAGGTAATAATATTGTACATGACATTGCACATTTGCACTACCAAGTCCAACTTTTAAAATTCACAGTTTTGTTTTTGTTTTTGTTTTTTTCTTTTTTTGTGGAGGGGGGGGGGGAGGGGGCAAGGGAGAGGGTTAGAAGTTTGCCCTCTTTTGGGTAGCTAGAATCTGGCAGATCATAAGTTAAAGATAAATAGCATTTACAATTCTGTTTTTTGTTTGTTTGTTTTTATGCAAAAAAGGCATGTTTTCATTTGATAAAGTTAAGTTTTAGGTATTTTTTGCAGGGGTATGAAATGCTTGGTTTCATTTCCATCTACCCTTCATTTTTGAGTCCAACTACCCCCCCCCCCCCCTCCCAACACAGTACATGTGTGTAAAATGTCACCCTCAATATTTATCTCATTTGAGAGGTTTTAGCAACAAATCAGTTTTGCAAATTTGGGAGGATAAAATTTTGTGTATTTTGCTGAAATGTTCTTACATGCAAACCAACTTTATCAATATAGTGCATTTCTGTTTTTTTACAAATAAATTTTCAACATTTATATCACCAAAACTACAAACATTTGACATCACAAAATTTTTCCACAATAAAAGCCAAGTAAATAAGAGGCAACATTTTTGTGCAACTTGTTACAAGTGCAAAACATAATACCACCTCTTCATACAAATTTTCATGTTGCAAATAGTAGCAGCAACGTCTGCATCATTACGCTCACTTAAATTAAGACATTCATAACTGGATTACTACTAAATCCATACCCGGTAACAGAGGTTGTGGATACTCCAGGGCAAAATCTGCTGTAATTATCAAAAGCTCAGCATCACCAGCAGCTTCCTGGAAGCTTCTTTCAGGTTTGATGTTGTACTTAAACTTGACGCTGTCCATTGTCTCTGCCAGGGAAGCCATAAAAATTCTGCTTGCAAATACATACATTCCCAAGTTAACAACTCTCTGCAGAAATGTCATTTTATCTGAAAATCCAGGAAAGGATTGAGGAATATATGATACAGGCATAGGCACCATGTGGTACAACACAAATGGATAATTCGGAGATCCCGGTAAAACCTCCACTCTTTTGATGCCCAAAAACTCAGCAACTAACACAGGACAAGCTGCCACAGAATCATGGACTATTAAATCACACCCTTTCAGATCATCAAGTAAATCAGTGCTATTCAAAATACATTCGCACAACACTCTATGCATATCATTCATGTTTGAGATAACCTCTAGTGATGTGCCTTTTTCTATTAGAGTTTTGGCTAGTAACTCTGCAGTTGTTTCAGCTTCATATGGTACTTGAAAAACTTTGTGTTTGATGTTCTTAGCCGGTTTCACTTTTTGAGCAGAGGGTACAACCAGGGACACCTACAAGTGAACAAGGAAATTGTCATTATAAGTATTCTACTTCAATAGGACTCTATAAGCATGTGCTAAGGTTTGATTATCAGATTGGTGGTCTCCCCCAATGGGGCCTCATTAACATATCATAACATAACAACACAATTTAACATAACAGAACATAACACTTTTTTCGAGATGTGAAATTAAAAGTAACACAAAACACATCGTGAAAGGCCTAGGGGAAATCATGAGTTTACCCCGAAAATTAACAAATTCGCTAACAATACAAAACATGCAATAACGAGATTTAACAAAATGAAGAAAGCATGCAATTCTGTGTTCTTGTACAACTCAGTGTAAACCTGTATAATATGATACACAACCTCATGCCCCCGTGACGCCAACTCCTCCATAACGCTTCTGATATTCATATAATGAGATCCTCCAATGGCACTAAATCCAACAATTTTGGTTGAGGAGGAACATTTAGCTTCCAGAAACAACATTAGCCACAACAACCAAAACATTTTGAGATAATCTGGAAACCAGTGTTACATTTACACTCTTAGATGATCCAAAAGATTCAATACAGAAAACATCAAGAGAAACGAGCTTGGCACTCACGAGCTCAAACAACAAACAGATCAGCCGCCATCTTGCATTTGAAAACCGATGAGACCTGCGCGATGGCTAGACCTGGAAATGATCCCGCTAAACATTGCAGAATGGCGTGAAGGTTGTAAATGCAAAAAACAAAACAAACAAACAAACAAAACAAAACAAAAACAAAACAAAAAAAAAACAAAAAAAACCCAATCTTTTAGCTAGAACTCCTTAGAGGTATTTTAACGTATAAAGTTAAACACGCACTGACGCCCAAGCCTGTGTGTAATCCATTCAAGCGACAAATTTACGGTCCGAAGACGAGCTGTTTTTGCTTTGTCGGGATCCCATACAACTCAAATATCTTGGACCAGAACTCTGGAATAAGCTGTCGAATAAGGAAAGAGGGGCCAGGAAAGTCCATTGGATACTGCTCACGTGACCACTTGGGAGACTGTGCTGGCGGTGAAGTCCTTTCAAGCACAAACACTTGACTGTGTCTTTGTAAAGAATTCAAATGTTTGACTTCTTTGCGAGTGTTTGCAATAAAGCATTTGTCAGATAACTCTAGACTACGCGATCCCTTTTAGGATCCTTGTGAAATGACCACCGCTGTTCCAGACCAGTGCACGTCCAGGATTGCGCGAGAAAGTTTTAAATTGAGCCGGTAATGGTATCCGTAAGGGATAATTTCACGAGACGCTTGTGCAATACTCGTAATCTTCGCACTTCAGTAGACATGATGCGCTAATTTCATTGTTTGGCTATTTGTGGTCAACTAAAACGAGAAGGGGCGTTAAAAATAGTCGGTATAACCCAGAGTGAGAGCAATAGATTTGTCTGAGGTTGGTTCAAAAGATCCAATGATAATACAAATTGGCCAGTTTTTATCCTCTTGAAAACGGGCTTTACATATTGAAACAAGTAAGCAAAATAACTCGAACGAAAGAGTCAGAGAAAGATTTCTTGAACTAAAAAGGTGGGTTGTTAGTTCGTAGGTGTTTTTTTTATTTGTCAACTGACCGCTTAAAGCTGATGCAACGGCACGTGAGATTGCTGAAAGACCCTGAAACATTAATCACCTTTAAAAAAAAGGCCAGGTTATTCCTTTCTCACTATTGAGTGTACTGCAAATAAATCCATCCAAAGAGGAGTTAGGTGTTGATTTACAAAAAAGAAAGTCCACCTCATTGATGTAAACTAGGTGATACTATGTCGTGGGTGCTCGTTTTTCTCACTGCTGTTTTGAACAATACTATGTCGTGGGTGCTTGTTTTTCTCACTGCTGTTTTGAACACCCAATTGCGAGCCGAATTGTGAGTATCTAAATAAAAGTATAAAATAATATAAAGTTTATCTGACTGGTAAGCTACGCATATTCAGTGCTAAGCGGTTTTTTGTGATTAACAAAAATATAATTTATTGTGGAATGAATTTATTTTTCGTCGCGAAATAAGACGAAATTCAAGAAATGTGTCAAGTCACGCCCATTTGTTTGGTATCGGTTGCCGTGTACGATGGAGATCAATTTTGATGAACTTGACTTGGTATCTTCTTGATGTACACAACTTCTGAGTGAGAGAACTCCTGCAGGTTTCTTCTCTCATTTATTTCTTCAGTTTTACTCTTTGCCATTGTATTTGCTGAGAAAGACACGTCATTCTAAACGCATTCGTTATTGCCAATGATACATGGCGAAGGAGCGCTGAATATTGTAATTGTCAATCGACTGCGTTTAGTTTGAATGTCGAAAGATAAGCAGCAACGGTTGTATGGGTAAAGCGTTTCAATCAGTACTTACAATTGATTCCCTATCTTGATCCTTCCAACAGCGTTAAAAATTGAGTTCTTCTTGTAGCGTATTTTACTATCAACAAAAAATTTGGGTTTACCTCGGTGTAAGAACCTGACAAGATTTTCTTTGTTTGTTAGCTTTTGTTTTGCTGTACGGTATTGTTTAAAATGTTTTTGTTTCCTTTGTTTTACGTCATCCGTGAGTTTCACAGGTTCTTACACCGAGGTAAAGCCAAAAATTTCCATCTGGCTTAAACAAGGTTGAATACTTCTCTAAAACGCCATAAGCCTCCCATTTACTTAAAGCCGAAAACTCTCTCTGTTCTCTCCCCTTTACTCAAAGCCGAAAGTTCTCCCTGTTCTCTAGCACCAATTACGTAAAAAGTTCCAACTCATACCTCCAGTTGGTTCACGTGCTTGTGGCTAAAACGGTAGTAACTTTTATTGTTTTTAATAAATTATCTTTTAGGTACTTGCGTGGTAATGTCTCCAACACTAAATCCCCCTTCCCTCTATTGGGAGTGGGGGTAGTTGGGAAGTATATCACACCCAAACCTCCCTGTCCCTACACTTGGGAGGGGATATGGGAAGAAGCGTCAACTAACCAAAAGCTCTCAACAGGGAACCAATGGGAGGGGGGGGGGTGGGGTCTTTATGGTGGATAAAATAGAACAAAGCCCATCCTTGTTCAGTTAACCTGCATGCCTGGATCAGTGTCTCCCAGCCCAAAATCCCCTCGATCTCCTTCTAGTGAGGGACAGGACTGTTGGTTACAATGACCCCCACACAAAAATGCCACATCCTCCAGTGGGAGGATACAGGAAAACTGTTGTTTATAGAATTTCTCCCCCTAAAAAACTGTTGCCTTCTCTCCAGTGAGGTGGGATTCTTCCAACCAAAATCCTTTCTTCCTTTATTGTGGTGAGCCACTTTAGGATCTCCCACCCTAAACCCCTTGCCTCCATCCACATGCACAGACTTGTTGGTGGGAGGTAGTTCAAGGTTTGTTCTAGATACAAGGTAAGTACAAAGACACAGCAGGGGTTAGCTGCAGTCGCCTGTCTAGGCTTTGCAGTGGTTTAATGATATTTTTCTAGCTTGATCCTGAATACTTGTAGTCTGATCCCCAGTACTACAGCTTCAGGATCATTATACTGGTGTTGCCTGGTAGCTAGCCTGCAGGGTTTGTCTGGTGGATGCTCTTCTCAGCTCAATCACGACCGACCGAGTTCTTGTTTTAAGAACACAATAAAGAAACACTAGCATATCTTTTATGTTTGATTCGTATTGTTCAGTAACCAACCAATTTGCACGTTCAGTAGGTATTAACTTTATGTGGTTAACTCTCAACTGGTTAAAAATAAGAAAGGTCAAGAAGCTAACATCTCAGTAGTGTAATTGAGGAAAACAGCATAGAGCTGGTTTGAATCCAACCAATCATAGGGATTCTTAAACAGCTGGTTTCTTGTTTCTGGTAGAAAACGTTAATCAGTCACCATTTTGAAGTGGCCATAAAAAATAATTGCCCATGCCAGTACAATTTTCCTTTAAAAACTTAAAAGGTGCAAAAAAGAACTATTATAGTAAAACTTTAGAATCTTTCCTTTGGAATTTTTCATTGTAATGTGCAAAAGAGGATTGAAATGCCTTCCCACAATGCTGTTGTACCCAACTAGATGCTACAGGTAAAGTCTTGTGTCCAATCCACTGAATTCAACGAGCCATAAGGCTCATCAAGGCCAGCGCTCAACTTTGGTTTCTGTACTGGCCGATGAAGTGACTGTATGAGCATCACTACTCCCCACTGGGTGGGATGCTAGTCCATCATGCATAACTTAGTGCTGTGCTCCTGATTTAAATAACCACAACAAGTTCACTCCTTCTTAGTTTTGTTTTCACTCTTTTTACAGCACAGATGGCACAGGCATCTGCATGTCAAGCTTATCAGCATGACAACCATGACAATGATGGTAACAAGGAAAGCCATGACATCCAGTAAGTAGTACTGATACCAAGGGATGTTAAACACTTGAGGTCTGAGATGCCGGGCTCCACCATGTCTGAGTACATATTCTATCCAATCACCACTAGTCTCTACTGGGGTCCGTGGCCTGTCTTTTAGCAGCTTGGAAATGTGCACAGCCTTAGCTTTGAGCCTGTGATAAATTTTTCAGATATTGAACCATCATACCATGTACAATACTACAAAGTCATATCAAATGCAATAGCTGCACTATAACTACCTAAGAGGGGTAGCCTAAGTGTAGTAATATACACATGTAGAAATAAGTAGTACATGTTTGAGACCTCAGCATTTGGAGGACTCTTGAAAACATGGAAAGTGAATAAATAGGTGGTATTAGTGGCAAAAAAATGATTGTCACTCAACAGGTCCAAAGAGTGAATCGAATAGAACTAGACTAGTTGTGAATAGCAAGAGAAACACACTATCCAGGACACGCGTCACCAAGTTGTGACTGCAACTAGTAGTGATATATAATAATGACAACAACCATAATAATAATAGATTAATTTTATAATGGATTTTAGGTTGGAGACCTTTTTTCCCCTTGTAATCCCCAGCTCCCCCCATTTTGTTCACCGTTTCTTCCAGTTACTTTTATAGGGTTTTAGATATTTACATTTATAAGTGCTGTACATTATGTTCACACCCTGGGTGCACTATTCATCAAACTGTCAACACTGCTAGTACAATAATAATAATGATAATTAATGCTACCTTGGCTCTTTGATAACTTGCTCCATTTTCTCCACCATTTGATCAACATCAAAACTGTTGTGATCCACGTACAGACCCAGACCAAAGTGTTCAACCTTTTTAGCATTAAAAAACTGGTCTCCAAACAAAGGAAAAGCAACCAGAGGAACTCCGTGGTAAGAAGCCTCATACAGACTGTTGTGTCCAACATGGGAGACAAAAGCCTTGATATCCTTGTGAGCCAACAGATCATTCTGAGGTAACCATTCCACTGCCTTGGTGTTTGGGCTGAGGGAAGAAGGGATGTAGCCTGCAAATAAAGAAAAACAAAATTAGTAGATAAATTATGTTAAATACAACTGATCAAATGTACAATAGATATTTAATACTGGGATTCTGTATAAGGGGAGATTTTTTGTAAGGGAGAAGATAGGAGTCTATAAGAATTTATGTTAGATGTAACACAGCCACAGCAGATATATCCTTTAAATGTGCGGGGTAACCAAGGGAAGTCTTGTTTGCTTGAAAAGATAAACCATCAGTCGCATTAGTAGCTCTCTTGCATGCAGAGGCAACTGAACTTTGTGCCAAAATGTCGCCTTGCCTTAAATTCTTTTTTCCCCATTGTATGCAGGACTGGAATATGAGAACGTAATTTAATGCTCACCTTTTAGCCTCCAAACAACCTTTTGTCTCAGTTTTCCAAATGCTGCAGCCAGCATGTCCATTTTTTCCTTTGTAAGGACTGCCATATTAGTACCAAATGAAACAATGATAAAACCATGGTCTTTGGAATTGTTTACAAATTCTTGAAACTCAAGGGAGAGAGCTGCTGCCTCTTTAGCATTTAGCTGTCCTACCATAATGTTGCCTATAAAACACAAAACAACAAAAACATAAAACAATTAATATTACATCCCAGGATTTATATGCATAAAAAATATTTTTTTTCTAAAGGTTGAAGTACTTACACAAGAGTCAACATGGCAACCAGACATTATTACAAGCAAAGTATTCTTATATCATTTTTGAGAGATTGGAAAATTTTGTGGTGCAAAATGGAGTCAACAAAAAGTTCTGAAAAATCATTGATTTTCATTTGAAAGCACAATTGGTTTAATTTGTCAAATTCTGAAATATGCACATCATTAATTTAAAAATCACAGGATGCTCGAATAGAAATTTGAGATTGAGAAGTGGATATATTTGCATTTCAAAAATTTAAAAGTTAGTGTAAAGAAGGAGATGTCTCTGTAACTAGGAATAATGGAAACAAATTCAGAATTCTTGTGGTATGAACTCTTGCAAGCATCGGCTCTAAGGCTTGTCAAATGACATTTTAAATGGCCACTTACAGGAGGTTTGACTGTATGTTTGATGGCAGTGTAAATTAATGTAATAATAACATTCTAATAATTATTGTCAGTTTAGTTGTAAACTTATGTCAGAGTGTGCATGTTACTGAAAGATGCAGTAATCCATACCTGGTAACAATGGTTGTGGATACTCCAGTGCAAAATCTGCTGTAATCAACACCAACTCAGCATCACCAGCAGCTTCCTGGAAACTTCTTTCAGGCTTGATGTTATACTTAAACTTGATGTCATTCATAGTCCGAGACAGTAAAGCCATAAAAAATCTACTAACAGTGTAAGATCCTACGTTTACAACTCTCTGCAGAAATGACATTTTATCTGAATATCCGGGCAATATTTGAGGAATGTATGATATAGGCATGGGTGTCATATGGTACATACCAAATGGAGTGTTTGGAGGTCCTAGCAAAAGCTCCACTCTTGGAATGCCTAAATACTCGGCAAGTAACACAGAGCAAGATGCACCAGTATCATGCACTAATAAATCAAACCCTCTCACACCATTGAGAAATTCAGTGTTGTTTAACAGAGATTCACACATTACCCTCCGCATTTCATCTGTCTTCCTGAACACTTCCCACGAGGCAGTGCCTTTTTCCATGAGAGCTTTTGCTACTGATTCTGCTGTTGTTCCTGCTTCATAAGGGACTTGAAAAACCTTGTGTGTGATTTTATCGCTTGGTTTCACTTGTTGAGCTGACGATACAACCAGGGTTACCTGCATCATCGAAGATAGAATAATTTCTTTGAGTATCTAAGACATTAAGTGCTTATTAGGATCAGCTTACTTATTTCTGTTTTACATTTACTTAGCTTCTGGGGGTGAACGAAATTCGACAACAACAACAACAAAAAAAAACACCACCACCACCACCAACAACAACCAAAGGAACTGTAACTAGAAGAATTAAATGCGGTGAAGGCTCAGTGAAGCCTATACATATAAGGCAAAACAAAACACACGTCCACTTAACATCAGTGGCTTCGCTCCTGTTCTCTTTAATCAGTACAGGAGCACGTTAGAAATAGTGATGCTTACCCTGTATAGCCCTCTTCCTGGAAATAAGGGCACTTTCCAGGGGGGGGGGGGGGGGGGCTCCTATGTAAAAGTGACTGGGGTGATTATCGTACCTTTTAGAGCTCAAGATCTGTGAATTGGTAACCCTTATTATTAGGGTATTCAAATCTCAGTCTGACCTTCATGAGATTCATCCCAGAACCTCTTAGGGTACTGAGCCAGAAGAAAATGCGACAGATTTTTCTTGGCCAAACATCAGTAGATCAGTTGATTAATTAGACTTGATACCTCTTAGGCCAAGGGGCAGAAATGAATTCAAGCAATGCCCACAAAGCCAGACTTCTGATGAGATGACCAATCTCTTCACCCGGTAAAACTTCTCTTTTTGTTACCCCTTTGTAGAGCACGAAGCATCACAGACATCTGCACATGAAGTGAGCCCACTATATTGCTACTCATTCCCAGGACTTTCCGCGTGAAGACAATAATAAAAATCCGTGATAAACAGAAAGGACTACTGAAAGGACCAAGGCTGTAAATACGACCAAAATTCGATATCCCTTTTCACTGTTTGCTATACGATTTATCCTGGTTATAAGATCTCAGCAAATGAAAATGTTATTGTTGTGACTAACCTCATGCCCGCGCGATGCCACCTCCTCCATAACGTTTCTGATCATTATGTAATGAGATCCTCCAACTGCACTGCCTCCTAGAAATTTGGCTGAAAAGGAATTGTCAGCCAGGAGAACCAGCGTTAGCCACGACAACCAAAACATGTGTGTGGTCATGTCGTTTATAATATGCTCTTGCAGACACGGATCACGCTATTCAACGCCGAAAGAGCCTGGGGATGAGTTTGATGAGCCTCGTTCTTGATTTTCATATAAACGGCGCCTCACTCCGGTTTCGCCCGTGCTGTCTTTATAGCATGGCTAGACTTTCATTTTTTTTCTCGATGCAACCATTTTAATAATGCACAATAGAGCGGTTTTTTAATCGAGTGGCGTAAAACCAGACCCTAGTGCTCTTATCTGGTCCCTTTCTCTCCCCCTCCTCTGTTGGTCCACAACGCAAATGAACTGCCGGCGTTTGTATCACATGCAAACCGATGGCAGTAGTCGTCTTAATATATAAATGGGATGCTAGTCCATTGGAATCTCCCGTCAACAATGATGATTTATACTTGTTTATACTTCCGAGTGAAGAGACACGATGGTAAGATCAAGCATGGAACCCAGCCATCGAACTTGGATTCTTACCCTGTATAAAGAGCCGATTACATGACGAATTTCAGTCCGGTTAGCCGGGCTGAGATTGAGCTCGGCTTCCTAAACAAATCTTCTAAAAAGATATTTCCGGTTTCAGCCATAACCTCATTTATTATTCCACTGCTACGTCATTTTACCATATAAGGTCAAGAGAACGCACAAACTATGCCACGGTACTACACAGTAAAATTATGTATTGCATTGTAAAATCCAGGTTTCAAGGGTTTTCTGGCCGAAGGTCTCGAAAAAACCAATTTTGACGTGATTTTATCAAGTGGAATACTAAATCTCTTATTCGATGGCTTAACATATAATACGCGCGGACATTTTGCTCATTGCTCGTATTTTATCCCCGCCCCTTTCGGGGCCCGGAAAAATACTACGCAACTCGCAAAATATCCGCGCGTATTATAAGTTAAACCATCGAATAAGATGTATGTATTAATCGCATTCAAATTTCAGCCCGGGCTGAAAATGAACTTAGGCATGCGCAACGCTTGAGTTGTGAAAGTCAAACGCTTTCCTGCAAATTTTCCCACCCAACTGTGAACATGGCTGAAATTTGCCATGTAATCGCAACAAAATTTCAACCCGGTGGGTGGACCGAAATTCGCGATGTAACCGGCCCCTAAGAACGACGTGTGTTTTCCACTAAACCACTGCAACCGACTCCATTAAAAAAACGCGAGACTGAAAAATGCAGGGAACAAAGACGTTCATTAAAGTTCCTTGTTCTTCCGTGAATTTCACTCACTGTAAAAAGGCAGCATTTGGCGCGTAATTCCCTATTAGAATACCTACATGACACAGAGAATTTTTCGCTCACCACTCCGGACAAACTAAATCGTACCCAAGAGCTCCCCATCCTATATGTGTAGATTGCGAGCAGGCTAAAAAACCGGCTCCGGCCACGGAGTGGCGCGAATCCTCGGTAAAATATTTGCAAAACCGCAAAATAACAATAATTGACTTGTGAAAAACAGTGGAATCCCGATTTCTCGAACCTCCTAGGGAAACGGAAATTGGTTCGAAAACTCGGGAGTTCAAAAAAATCGAAGGTGGCATGAAATCACGCTTTATTTACGAGGTATTGTTTTGTGACAACCAGGAAAGCAAAAAGAAATACTATGGCACTCTTGTACAGTTCTTTAGCTTTCATTTGAAAGGTCACACTTTAGGATTTTACTCGACTCAAAAGTTAGAACCACCTTGTACACATGATAATCAGTGCCAGCAGGAAAGCCAGGCCTAAAAAAAAATTACCATTCAAACGAAAAGCACTGAGCATTACTGATTTTAAATTTCTTTGGTACTGTTTGTGTGTAATAGAAGGTGGGTCTAACGTTTTGAGTCTGTGAATAAAATCCTAAAGTGTGACCATTCAAATGAAAGCTACTGAGTAGTACTTTCCTGCGGTTCAAGAAATCGAAGGAAAATTTCTTATAAATTTCTTCCATGGGGAGCAAGCATCGGTTCGAAATATCAAGAGCTCCGAAAAATCGGGGGTAAAATTACAGTGTTTGACTTAAGCAAAACCAAGGGAAAAGTGCCATGGTTCGAAAAATCGAGGGTTCGAAAAATCGGGATTCCACTGTACACCATTTCCAAATTCACTTTGCAAAATTCAAGAATAGCAATAAATAGGTACCTTACGGAACCATCTTTGAAACAAATTAATGTAACCGGCGGTAAAAGTCCCATAATGGGTTTATACTTTTATTCTAGTTAATTTTTCATTTTAAAAACTATGCACTTCTATGTTTTTACATTTTTGTAACTTGAAGAAAAAACACAAAATCTTAACAACACAAAGCCTCAACTAATGTTTAGTCTAAAACAACTTTAAAGCACAGCTTATATTGAAGTTGTCTTAATCTTTGCTAAAGACCAAACGAATAAACAACAAAGAGTAAACAGCAAACTAAAAAATATCTACATAGAAACACGGATAAAAAAATGAGTATCCTTAGCTCACCGAGGAAAACCTAACTTATTGTGAACGTGCTTTGCTACCTTTTAGTCTTGCTATCATTAATTTAGGCAAACAGTGAAGTGAAAGTAACTAGTTTTTACACAGTGAAATTAAAGATTATTATTAACATTATTACAAGGTTATTAACAAAAAGCTCAAATAACCTGTAATCAGGGGTTCTTTTCTAAAGGAAGTCGGCCGAAGACAAAAATAAAAGAACGTCTGATTGAAGGTTATTAACTAAAAGAAGACGTTTGAAGACTGGGTAACCATAACCTACCAAAAGACAACTACAAACTTAAATTTTCCAAAAATTGGCATATTTAACATTCGGGCTGCAAAGCTACCTAAAGTACCTATATCTTTTGGCTATAATCTTGCTGTGTTGGCATTGAGTTACTCGTTCTTAGCTTTGTTTCCACTCTTTTTACAGCACAAACGACACAGACATCTACATGTCAATCTTATCATCATGGCAACCACAGCAACAATGAAAGCCATGACATCACGTTAATAGTGCTGATGCCAATGGATGTTAAACACTTGAGGTCTGAGATGCTGGGCTCCACCATGTCTGAGTACATACTCTATCCAATCACAGGCTTCTCGAAGCAGAGTACGTCGACGATCTTTTTGTTTCTTAGTTTGTTTGTTCGTTTGTTTCACTCCTTCTTAGTTTTACTTTCACTCTTTGTACAGCAAAGACGACACAGGCATCTACATGTCATCCTTATCACCATGACAGTCAAGGTAGCCACAGCAACAAGAAAAGCCATGACATCAAGTAAGTAGTACTGATACCAAGGGATGTTTAACACTTGAGCTCTGAGATGCTGGGCTCCACCATGTCTGAGCACGTACTCTATCCAGTCACCAGTGGTCTCAAGTGGGGTCCGTGGCCTGTCTCTCAGTAGTCCAGAAATTCTTGTGGCTTCAGCTTTAAACCTGCAACAAAATTTTCAAAATCTTACAAACTTGACATACACTGTACCATAAAGAAGGGTGAGCATTGCATTCACTGTTTCAACTTTTGCAGGATTTGTATGTCGCAAAATTGTGCAAAATCGGTCGGTAAATTTTCTCAGGTAAAATTTCCAATATTTTGACCATTCAAAGAAATATTTATCAGAATATTATCATTCTACATTTATGCTAGTATGCCAAGTAAGTAAGCCCTGTACTTTTTCTTCTGAGGATTAATTTCATAATGTTTTGTGGTTAATTGTTGCAACCATTCAAGGATGCATAAGAATAAAACCCACAGACAGATGAGAGACGGAGAAACTAAACAAGCAAAGGAAACAAACCTGAAAATTATCAGTGTAAAAACTACTGAATTCAAACAGCCAGCCAACCTGCTTCGATGTCAAAAATGATGTTTAATGTCTTCTAGCTTGTGTTAGACATAATATTTTGCATTAAACAATACCTTGGTTCACTGATAACTTGCTCAATTTTCTCAACCATCTCATCAACTTCAAAACTGTTGTGATCCACATATAGACCCAGACCAAAATGTTCAACCTTCTTAGCATTAAAAAACTGGTCTCCATACAAAGGAAAACCAACCAAAGGAACCCCATGGTACACAGACTCATACAGACTGTTGTGACCCACGTGCGAGACAAAAGCCTTGATGTCCTTGTGAGCCAATAGATCATTCTGAGGTAACCACTCCACTACTTTGATGTTTGAACTGAGGGACGAAGGGATATAACCTAGGGTTATAAAAAAACAAACAAACAAAAACAAACAAAGAAACAAATAACCTATCAGGCCTCCCTAATAAAGTTATTGCATTGTACAGAATTGTATTGTATTGTATTTATTGTATTGTATTGTAACATATCGTATTGCATTGTATTGTATTGTATTTTATTATCCAACTGTATTCGTTATTGTACAGATTAAACATGCAAAATTAGTACAAATATCCCATTATATTGTGCAGTTGGTTATTGTACAGTACTGTGTGCGCACTCATCCTGTTACACTTTAAGTTTTCTTTCAAGTTACTGAAAAAGGTTGAAAAAGGTTAAGTTGGATGATAAATCTCTTACTAGATGTTTCAGTGAAGTGTCGCCGTATATTTTTACTTGTACAACTCATAAAAATGTACGGCGATACTTCACACTGAAACATCTAATAAGATATATGTACTGTATTGTATTGTATTGTATTGCATTGCATTGTACTGTATTGCATTGCATTGTACTGTATTGTATGTCCCTGTTCAGTTATAAATTTCTGGGATTGACTGTATTTGTTTTTCATTAATTAATTTCAGTTGTAGCAAATAATGGGGAATGAAAATTTGATGGACAGAGACCATAAGGCCCTCTCCAAAGCTAAGGCATTCCCCACCTACTCCACCCCAAAAGAGAATTGTCAAATCTACGTCAAAACAAGTGTGTTGTTGTCCTGAACCTTATCACACTGATAGTAACTGGGACAAGAGGCAATTTAGGCAGCAACAGACCAGTGTAGTGAAGACCGTCTATCACCAGTGAAAGAGTGCTAATTACACAAGAATATTTGTTAGCCAAATGAGGAATTTTGGCATGACAATCTACAATTCATAGCTTACCCTTAAGCCTCCAAACAACCCTTTGTCTCAGTTTTCCAAATGCTGCAGCTAACATATTCACTTTTTCCTCAGAAAGAGCTCCCACATTAGATCCAAACGAAACAATGATAAAACCATGACTAGAATTAGTAACAAATTCTTCAAACTCTTGGGAGAGAGGCACTGGCTCCTTAGCAGCACTTAATTGTCCCACCATGATATTGCCTACAAAACCAAAAACACCAATAACATAAATCAGGAATTACTGTCACATGGTTTGCACGGGCCATAAAACAGCAATATATTATTTATTACTGATGGTTATAATTAGATGCATTTTGGTCGCATTAGTGCTGCCTCCATTTATCATAAAATTACCTACATGTAGCCTCCCCCTAAGGACTAAGGCTTAACTTTTGATGCTAATGACAATTTTCTGGTAAGAAATGAACTGCACCATGCACCTGCCTTCTTTACCATTTTTGTTGTTTAAAACTTGAAAACCACATTTTGACTTACTTGAGCACCTGTATACAGCTATTTCAGTTAAGGCTGTTGGATCAACTCAAGCTTAGGTAACAAAACCAATAGGTAGTGTGGGTAGTTGCAAATCAGTCTTAGTTTCACAGTTGTCACAAGTTGGTCGACACTTTGAATTTCTTAAAGCAAGTAATAAGCGGGTACCATCCGATTATTGTTAGTGGCAATCCTGATTCGGTTTTCCATTTTCAGCAGTTAGTTCTTGTTATGAAGTGGGCCAATTCATCCTGTTTTCCTACTTCTAATTTATATACCATGCACGTGCTCCACGTGTACCCACATATTTTCAGTTTGTCGTTTTAACTGAGCAGACAAAAAGATGAGTGGGATAAAGAATAACTTTTTAAGAGAGAACTCCATCTGAAAGTAATTCAGGTGTTTTGTTTATTTTCTATACTATAAAACTCTTCCATATACTTTGCTATTGTACAGCAAGCAAGGCACTGCTGATTTTGGTGAACTTAGGCCTGAAGATCCCATATTACCCTGCAGTCTTGTCATGTAGACTTACGCTTTTATCCAACATTAACTGAAATAGCTGTACATTATGCAACTTACAGACTAAGCATAATGGCCATGCATATCTGAAAAACAAATAAAGTGCTTGCATCAATTATTGCTTCATTTTGCAAGTTTATCATTGGTCTTTTACATGTTCAGTCACATATTTTATGGGGGCCAAAATTGATGGCAAGAGGTTCATACTAAAGAATGGCTTTCTAATGCACAAATTTTAGAAAACATCAATCAGGGAAATCAATTTGTGTGGTCAATTGAAGCAGCTTACATAGCAAAATTTGGACTGCTTGGGAAACCAATCAAAATGCTACTTTTTACCAACTGTACCAGGTTAGGCATATAAATTAATAATTAAATCTGACTTACTGGATAATACTTACTTGGCAAGAGAGGTTGTGGATACTCCAATGCAAAATCTGCTGTAATCAAAACCAGCTCCGCATTGCCAGCAGCTTCTAGAAAGCTTCTTTCAGGTTTGATGTTGTACTTAAGCTTGAGGTCATCCTTAGTATTATCTGCTACAGTCATAAAGAATGTACCAACAGTGTACATTCCTAAGTTAGCAAGTCGTTGTAAGAATGTCATTTTATCTGTCAGTGGATATCCTGGAATGGCGTAAGGTACGTATGACACAGGCATCGGTATCATGTGCTTTGCACTAAGTGGGGTATTTGGTGGTGTTGGTATGATCTCCACTCTTAGGATGTCTAAATACTCAGCCAGTAACACATAACAAGATGCCACAGTATCATGGACTAATAAATCAAACCCTCTTAGGCCATTTAGGAAATCGGTGTTGTTCAGGAGACATTCACAATGAACCCTATCTAATTCAACCAGGATCTTGAAAACCTCATATGAGGTTGCACCTTTTTCTATGTGCTTTTTTGACACTGTTTCTACTGTTGTTCCAGCTTCATATGGAACTTGAAAAATCTTGTGTGTAAATTGCTCACTGTGTTTCACTTTTTGAGCAGAGGATATAACCAAGCTAACCTACACGAAAATGAAAATAGACTATTAGAATAAAATTGTGTTGTGTTACTTCCTAACACCACCCTTCAAACTTGGTCCAGAAGATTCAAAATTGAGATATACAGTTGACTCCTGATAACTTGAATCTTCAAGGGAAATAAAAAAAAAAGGTTCGAGTTATCAAGGGTAAAATTATATAGAATGCAGCCTGAAGGGGAAAATCATTCACTTTGAGTTAGTGGGAGGTTCTAGTTACTGAGGGTTAGAGCTACCAGGAGTTGACTGTATTTTGTATTTAAATTACCTATCTAAGAATTGAATTGACTTTGAAAAGAATTGACTTTGGTCAATTCTTCTCACAGTAGAAAAGCCCAGGGGGAGTACTTTGGTTTAAAAGTGACATGGATTGAGGTGCAAATTTGGTATTGTTCGAGGTGGTGAAATTTTACTTTTTGTATTTGTAGGGTTCTGACTAATGTGTATGGGGTTTATTAGAAGTGAAGATTAATGCACTAGCCTGAATTCCACACTTCAACATTCAAAGCTCTGGGATTAAAGTGAGATTTAGATACTACTCTAATATTTTCCATGCGGCAGTGCAAATTTGACACTTGGCAAATTTGACACTGGGAATTACAGACCGATGTATAAAGTTGAAACTGATTTGATACCATACATTCAGTAATTAACAGCCATAGGTATATGCCAGAGGGAAATGTTTTTGCAATTTTAACCGTTAAATCTGACACCATAGGGCAGGGTATTTGAACAACGTTTTGCTCTGGGGGCGGGAATTCGAACAAGACAATGATCAAAAGTTCAAATGCCGTGAGGGTGTTGACTGTTGAAGTTTTGAATTGTCGGTGCATAATGCGCCGATCAATTCAAAACTTCAACATCCCCCCCCCCCCCCGGGCATACCCCGGGCATTTGACTGTGCATCGTGCCCGGGGAGGGGGGAATTTGAACGTTGCGTTTGAAGGGTGAGGAATTTGAACTGGATTTATCGCTTGTTCTGACGTAATACGCCCGTGAGTTTTTTCGGTTTTTGCAGGGTCTGACGGATTTACAAGACAGAATTTCCCCTTTCTTAGTGAATAACTCTTTCAAAAAGGGTCTTTAAAAGACGTTTGAAGGTGCCATTACGGCATATCTCTCTGAAAAGCGAGTAAAGTGTTTGATTGAAGACGAAATTTGTCTTTGAGGAGAGGTATTTTAGTAGTAATTGGTGGGGCATTTGAACGGTTTTTCTGCCCCGAGAGTAGGGAATTTGAACAAGCCAATCTTCAAAAGTTCAAATGCCCGGGGGGTTGTACGGGGGGGGGGATGTTGAACTTTCGAATTGATCGGCGCATAACTAGGTATTTCTTGGATATGAACAAAGTCATGGTATCTCACATTAGTATTTTTATTCATTCATTTATTTATTTATGTATTTGTGTTAAGTATAAATATACCTAAATTTCTTTCGTATCGCGGAAATTTAATATTAAGGTTATTATGAGGCCCTGTTAGGGTAAATTTCGACAAGCGACATGGCCTTGAAACAGCGACATAAGACAGACGAAATGGCGACAAACGACACAAAGATGGATTGAAACTGCGACAGTGACAAAGACAAGGGCAAATACAACAGTAAAACACCGACAGGGACATGACTTCCTCCTCAATACGTGAAACGAAGGGTTTTGAAATTCAGACTAGCGACATTTGTAGCCCCCCTAAAAGGGCCTCTATTATGCTTAGTCAGTATCTCAGGGAAACAAACCTCATGCCCTCGAGTTGCCAACTCTTCCACAACGTTTCTCATCACCATATAATGCGATCCTCCAATTGCACTGCCTCCTAATATTTTGGCTGACGAGGAAAATTCAGCCGGGACGATCAACGTTAACCACCACAACCAAAACATTTCTCAACCGACGGGTTGCAAAAGAAAGCGCGGACAAAATGTTCCAGGCGGCTCGCATAGTACGCATGCCTAGGGGAGGCTATTCACAACGTTCAGAGTCTTCAGAGCCACAAGGAGGACAAAACACAACAACTGAGCTAAGTTTGCGTTATTTTGAACTCAAATGTAAATATTCCTCACAATATACTTTTTTAATAGAAACATTTCGGTCTTCCCACACATTTCCTTATATTTTGAAGCTACAAACGGTCCCCTGGTTGGGGGGGGGGGGGGGGGGAACTCCCTGAGAATTTTGGTGGGAGCCGGTGTGGCACACTTCTTGAAACCCGCATGACCTTCTTTGACGTTTAAGAACACGTGCTCGAGAAGTTGTGTTCAGTTGAAAGGTCGAGGCGATTGATGCGATTGTCGAGATAGAAGTGGAGGCGTTTAAATCATATTTCTACGATTTTGTATATTATATTTTACAATTTTTTTTATTAACTTCAGATTTTCACTTTGGCAACCAACAAAAACTTGCCTCGGTAGGCTCCTTATACTTACTTGAAGACGCTTAACTTGCTACCCATGCATGCGTAACCCTAGTTGAGGATCATGCAAAAACGTTCGAGACTTGCTAGCAACCGACAACAGCGTAAGGAGCCTGAGCTGCCTGAGGATGGAACCTCTTATAAGCGACTGCGGTTACTCTTTGGGCTAATGTTTGCAAAATTTTTTTCTTTTCCAGTAAGCGACCACTTGACACCCGATATGATCTTACACGACGGGCGCAAATTGGATAACGCAACGCCGTACAACCTAATCACAACCAGCCTCCGTGTTGATTCATCGTGTGTTGGTCCCGCCGGAGGGGAAGGGGGGTGGGGGGTCGTGGTAACGTAAGGTTAAGTCGCACAGGAGCCAAGAAGACCCCCACGGCCGGAGCTTATCCTGGTTTCTGTAGCATGAAGCAACTGAGGTACCCATTTTATTTTTGTTTTACTGAGTTACCCATTAAAGTTAGTACAGGCTCAGCATATTTTATAAATCTTCGCATATTTTTGTGTTGTGATTTCTAACACAAATTTTCCAAACATTTTAGCATGAGCGCTTAGACTCCACTGCTACCTCTCTCTGTCTACGATGTATTTCGACGAACATACTAAAACAGTAAATTTCCCTGCTCTTTAGTACACTGCAAGTCTCAAAAAGGCACCCTAGCTTTTGGTCGGAGCCTCCCCTCACAGTCTTCTATAGGGAGTGCCCCACGAGGGGGATTGTGGTACCAATAAAGAGCTTTAAATTTAGGTAAGGGAGGGTAAAACTTTATTTGTCCACCATATTTTCATCAGGTAACTACAATCTGACAATTACAAAGTACAAAAAATGGTTAATAAAGACTTATATTACATTAAGAAAATTACAGAGAATTAAAGAAAAAATGTGACGGTTGTGTATTCAGAATGAGGTAATATCACATGAAATACAAGTAGAATTGTACGAATTTCCTGTAAGCAGTTGTTTTTAATGATTTTTTGTTTTACCTTAGGCATACTTGGAGAGGTCAACATTCCGGAGCAAAAAAAAACTGTTACGTTATCATGACTGAAGTCGTCCGAACCGTGCGAACACAATTTACTGCCAAGTAAGATTTTAAAAGGTTGACGTTTTTATTTTAACATACGTGGGACAATTTCAATTTTTGTAAACCTATCCGACAGATACTACCATTTCTATTTTGGAAATAGAAATGGGCTTTATTATTAGGTCTTTGCACCGGAAATACAGTAGTTTTACTGCGCAGTTGTACTAAATTTTGGCCCTAAACGTTTTACTCACCTAAACAGAACGGAGCCTTCTCCAAGTCTCCGTTGAGCAAAAAGGCCGCCAAAAAAGCCAGTTGGAAGCGGAATAATTGGCAACGTTTTGGAATACTATGCTTGACGCAATTACTGTTTTTTTCTTTCTTTTTTTTTTTTCATTGACCGAAAATATACGCGCATACTGTACCGGTCGGAAACTGGTTAGCATATACTTTAACCTACAATGAGACGTTATGGTTTTCTGTGCTTTATTCCTTCTTAATTTTGTTTCCATCCTTTTTACAGCACAGACGACACAGCAATTTGCATGTCAAGCTTATCACCATGACAACCAAGGTAACCACAGCAACAAGGAAAGCCATGACATCAAGTAAGTAGTACTGATACCAAGGGATGTTAAACACCTGAGGTCTGAGATGCCGGGCACCACCATGTCTGAGTACGTACTCTATCCAATCACAGGTTTCTTGAAGCGGGGTACGTCGACGATCCTTTAGCAGGCCGGAGATGTGCATTGCTTTTGCTTTAAATCTGGGAAAGTGAGATAGATTGATCTCATCTCAATATTTCAACGCTAATAGAAAGAAGCATCTGTTCAAAAACTTTTATTTTCCAGCAACTTCGTCAACGTCTAAGAACTCAAATTTTTTTCGCTCCACTATCAGTAGACGCCCACTTCGTCGAACTCCTCCTCTACGTGCTTCACACCTTATGGTCAAGTAAATTCCTCATTTAAACACAATGCAATTGAACACCGCCTTACCAACATCCTGATACTACGACCACTGTGATAGTAGAGCCACTTTATTGTGGCCTGAAGAAAAGCCCAGTTATTTCTTACCTGAAAACCCCGTTAATTCGACCACCTGTTAATGCAACGACCCCCTTTTGGAGTCTCAAAACGAAAACGTTCTTTACTTGTTGAACTTACTCCGTTAACATCAACACAATAAAAAATTTAGCTCGACTGATGCTCCTCTCTGCAATCTTTCCTTTCTTCTCCTTTCTGAACCGATTGCACATTTTATATCACCTCCCTCCCTGATGGGCGGTGTTAAGACAAGTAGTTTTTCGAAAGTCTGAAAGATATTTCTTGTCTTTAGATATGCTGCTGTCCTCTATTGGTTTTTTTCCCTGGCACAGTCCTTCCTATCCGAAGGCTAGGAAGGCTACAATCACCTGAACGTTACAGGCCGAATGCCTGTAACGTTCATGTGATTGTAGTGACGGAATATCTTGTGTTACTTTCAACTAAGATATACCAAGTAAGCCGAGTTAACTTCTAGTCGTGAGGTGCCCCATTTTTAAATGACTGTTATGTTTTTGGTTAGAAAATCGCCTAAAAACAGGAAACAATGATAAATACCTTGGTTCATAAATGACACTCTCAAGTATTTCAAGGAACTGCTGAACGTTAGTTGTTTTATAATCCACCGACAAACCAAGACCAAAATTCTCTGCTTTCTTGGCGTTACCATGTTGATCTGCAAACAAAGGAAAAGCGACCACAGGAACCCCATGGTATGCAGCCTCATACAGACTGTTGTGTCCCACATGGGAGACAAAAGCCTTGATGTCCTTGTGAGCCAACAGATCATTCTGAGGTAACCAGTTCACTACTCTGATATTTGCAGTCAGGAATGAAGGGATGTAACCTGCAAACACACATTATTGATTTTAGATCATTTTACATCTAAGATCAAAAAATCTAAAGCAGTGAAAACAAAAGCAACTCTTTTGGTAAATGAGCTCAATCGCTCTATCATGTCTACTTGAGCTAAGTTAAGAAAGTATAGCGAAGTGTAGGAGACCAGGCCAACGCCTTAACGGTCCCCCATGATGAGGTGATCTGAACTGATGCAAGGTGTTTAACGCAAGCTCAGCTAACATTGTTCTACCAATTGTTTTGAGGTTCAAATATTCTTGTCTTAGTTACCCAGATCAGGCTTTTCCGGTCCCGGGGCACCTGCCTGCTGTACCCTCTGAGGAATTTCACAGCGGTCAAACCGCCGCAAAAAGTTACGTCACTTCCGGTCTTCCAGAGCCTTGAAGTTTGAATCAGTTCAAACATTTACAAGCGCGAAGTTTTACAAAAACGATGCAAAACATGTCCAGGCAAACCAAGTTCACGCCGGTAAAACTTGTGCATGACAGTATAACTTCATTTTGAACATATAGTCAACGTAAGCTTAAGTTTTGAGAAACGGCGTTAAGTTTTGCGGTTAAAGTGAAACTTCCGACATTTGTCTGTATTTTTTCTTTGTAAAATTATGGCGGGAACTCAGTACGCGTCATGCGTTTGACCGCTGTGAACTGAAGAGTACCCTCCAGGGAAGTAAGCGAGGAAGTTGTTACCTTTAAGTCTCCACACAACTCGCTGTTTTAGCTTTCCAAAAGCTGTAGCTAACATGTCTACCACTGATTGACGAAGGACTGCCACATTTGATCCAAAAGAAACGATGATAAAACCATGGCCTCCTGAATTGCTAACAAATTCTTCCAACTCAGGGGTGAGGGATCTAAAGTCCGCCTCTCTCATATTCAGTGCTCCAACCATGACATTACCTAATGAAAACACGAATACACGATTATGTTAGACAAGGTAAAGGTCAAGGTCACACATGAGCCACAGAGGGCCCACACGACAAGACCTTATCTCCAGTCAGTTCTGTAGAATGAAACAAATAAGAGTATCAGTACTTCTCACTGCATAGGATGTCAAACAATCGCAGGGATCCCAGTATTTTTCCAATGGTCCCATTTATACAGCTGGGAAGAGAGAGAATGTGGGGAAAAGCGTCTCGTCTGGGTAAATAACACGACAAGCTAGAGAGCAAAAAGCCTCGAACCACCGACCATACGATCTTCCAATCTAAAGTATGACGCTCTAGCTACTATAAATACGCCACCTCCTTACGTTAAGCAAGGTAGAATACAATTAAACTACAACACAATGCAAGGAGGTACCATAACATTCCGGTGATTAATCCCGCCTTGGTCCTGTTTACAAAATTAATCAGACAAAATTCTTCTTTTTCCAAGGACATAGTGATACAAGATATTTAGTGCGATCTAAAGCGAATACGCGAATACAAAGTGCTGATAGAAAACGATTGTGCGTTATGGCCTTCGAAAAATTCTTTTAATTTTTCTGTTTTACGATCTAAAATATCACTATTTTACCGCTTTAAACCATTTGCAGTTAACTAATTAGACTACTCGTCGTATTCGTTGACCATTCACTCATAAGAAATTTGGCTTTGTAGTCTAAGTTATAAATAGACAGTGAGGATTAAGCCAATAAGATTTGCGCATTTGCGATAAACCACAGTGAATGACTACTAGTAGTGATTATAGTACAACGCTAAATTTTGGTGTGCTTCCATTGGTCGAATTCGATCATGTGACGCGATAGTGTCTCTCCTCAGCGGGCACCTGTCAGCGCATAGTGCCCGTTTTTGGCAATTTTCGCCCAAAATTTAGAGCTCAAAATTTGTACAATAAAAACAATAGAGTCCCTCTGTCTTTAGGCCCGATTGTGTCACTTTGATGCGACAATATGCATTTCGATCCAAGAGGATCGACTGGAAATGCACCAATCACAAACTGCCAGGGTGCTACATATAGTGACATATGCCCAGTCAACAACATGCCGTGAAGACCAGTAGTGAGCGGTCGAAACGTCGCGATCCACATCAAAGTGACACCATCGCGAGACAAACGACAAACAAAGCTGCCATTGCAGTCCACGATGAATGACAGCCAGTCTTAGTCTTCTTAAGGTCATTCCCCCGAAATAAATTTAACATACGATTTTTGTCAAACTTTCACAAGTTGTTACCTATCGTGCAATGTTTTGAATTATAAAATAAAAAGAATAGGTCCCCATGTCCATTTACGAGATATAATCGGCTCAAATTACCCCATAATTCCTTGCAAGTTCCCCTAACGAACACATGTTTATTTGATCAGTTTACGCTACTTTTCGTAGGAAGAGGAAGCACATGATTAAAGCAAATCTTGAAACAATGTACTAGTTGTAAAATGTCGATAACAAGGAACAATTTACTAGAAGTTTTTTGGCAGATGCTCGAAGCATCAGACGAAATTGACTTAAACCTTCCTTACGTGCGTGTTCTCGAGGTCGTGATTTAATCTCCGTGAGTAAAGCGTTGCTAGTAATAATTTTTTTCGAACAAATGTTTTCTTTTTTTAACTCTTTGAACAAAAAGAGGATGAATGGTAGGTCAAAAATATTTGGAAAAAAAGATAGGTCCCCATGCTTGTTTAAGGGTAAATAACTATTCTTTTCTCATAGGAAGTGTTACTCCCTGGACGCAACAAATCGTGCGCAGTAAGGATGCGTAATGCAATACAGGGGAATGACCTTAAACATTTCATACCTGGTAACAGTGGTTGTGGATACTCTAATGCAAAATCTGCTGTAATTATCACCAGTTCAGTGTCCCTCAGAGCCTGCTGGAAGCTTCTTTCAGGCTTGATGTTGTACTTGGTTTTCAGTGCATTCATTGGTCCGGCAAATTTGACATTCATGAGTAGCTGGACAGCTAAGTAAACTCCAAAATTCTTGATACGTTCCACAAATGTCATTTTGTCACTCAAATTCGAAACAAGCAGCGGAACATACGAAACAGGCAGGGGTATCATGTGATTAACAGCGAAAGAGAAAGTTGGAGACATAGGATAAATTTCCACTCTTGGTACACCAAGCAGCTCACCAACCAACGCTGCGCACATTGCAAGCGTGTCGTAGACGATCAAGTCAAACCTTTTCAGTTCCTCGAGAATCTCTGTGCTGTTTAAAACAGCTTCACACGTGTCACCCAGTACCTCACTTACTTTCAACAAGTAGCGTAACTTGCTTCCCTCAAGTTCAAGCGGTACCATTTTAGTTTCAATGAAGCCAGGTTTGTATAATGGTACCTGGTAAATCTTGTGTGGTACCTTCTCACTTGGTATGATATTTTGAGACGATGGGGCAACCATCACAACCTAAAAATCAGATACACATGAAATGGCTAAGCGCTGATTACTCAATATCACTGATTTGCTGTATTCATGAACATGACGGCGAAAAGATCGCTAGGATAGATCCCGGTTAGGTATGTGCGGTTACCAAGGGTTTCGTTTTCAGTCCTTTTCGGTCTAACGTGGAGCTCTGATTTTGACCTTTTTGGTCTGATAAAGGTGTGTTTGTCCTGTGGTCTGACCAAGAGATTTTGGGTGCCAGGTCTGAATTAGGCCAAATATCACATGCCCTAGTACGCCATCACGCAAATGCGAAATCAGTTAAGATGTTAAGTTTTGCTTTCCTTTATTTCTTTCAAATGCAATTGTTTTTTTTAAATATAGTTCCAGTCAAAACTGCACTTCTGAGATTTTCCTTCAGGGACCGCGCGAGGGGTGGGCTGAGGGGGCTTTAGCCCCCCCCCCCCCCCACTTTTTGTTGCCATTGAAAAATAATGAAAAAGTTGGAAAATTCAATAGTCAGAGATTAGTTTCAGGGTTAACCAGTACTTGGTTTTCCCCAGTTAGATCTAATTTTCATATGGACCAAACAGAAACGGAATAGAAACGGAATACTCTGAGAAAGTTTAAAGTGCCTTGCTCTCATGTATCTGGCTGGATTAGTTGAAACTAATTACAATCGACGGAAGTTGACACTTGCTATCGTTTGGCCTCTAAGTCTTGTGAAGTCTCACTGACTCTCTTCTGCTCTTAAAGAGTATGAACTTTTGTCGACTGTCGTTTTTGTCTGGCCCTGGCATTACAAACTGTAGTCTGTCTCCAAATAGGATTATGGGCAACAGCGTGCTTTGATATTTGCTGAAAATCATGATCAAGTGAAGGTTAGATGCATCTTTAGTCAACAAAAAGACAAAAATTTCGCGGAAAGCTGTCCCCCCCCCCCCCCCCCCCCACTTCACACAAACCCAGATCGAGTTAGTCCCCCACTTACAAATAGGCCGCGCGGTCCCTGTCCTTCAGAGCAGGTTACTTTTATCGCTGCCTCTTTCGTCGTTTCCATAATCAGGAAAGCTATCTAATAAACATTTTCAAGGCTATCAAACGTTTTAATTTTTGGTCAAGATGGTGCGATATTTGACTCGCTCCTTTTTTGCGAGTGTTTTTCGTCTCACTCGTCAAACAAATACACACGCAGAGTAAAGGTAATATCCCTGCGCCATCTTGACCCTCACGCTTGGCCAATAAGAACTTCAGTGACGTATGTATTCCGAAAAGCTACTTGTTGTACTTGGAACAGAAACAATCGATTGACGCACGAAATGTTTCATAGTTTTTAGTTTGGTGACCAAAGGCTCGGTTGACGCTTGTAAAATTTCTTTGAGCTTTGGAAATCACGAAAATAATTTAATGTTGGTACAGAAAGCGTAAATTGTGGAGGCAAACGTTGAATCTTGAACGGTTTAGTTACCCTTGAATGCACCTAAATCCCTGCAGGAATATAACAGCAAATATTCAGACAGGGAGGCGAGTCTCCCTAGAAATCGAATGTTAGTGAAATAAAGACCCAATAAACCGCATGTGCAGTTTACATGCCAGTTACAAGGCTTCCGAGCATAAATTTGGGGTTGGCATTTTCCATCAGACAACAAACGAACTACTTCAACCGTGAAAAATAGCCCTACTTCTAGAGCGTTTGCACCTTACACCTAGCGGGGAAACTAATTCTAAACTATTTCTTTTGTGAAATTATGAATATATGAAATTCATATATTTGAACTGCGGAATGAAGAATGTAAAATTTTTCATTTCCGCCAATATCAATCCATCAAGTTAAAAATTGCACCCTGTTTATGTGAAGTGCTGGAGGTACCCGGAGGGACACTACTCCTTGAATTTGTTGCATGTTTGCTAATTTGAGCGCTAACTAAAGTCATCCAAATTGTAGAATTATGCCCCTGTGAACTTCGTAGAATCTGGTCAACGTATTTGTACGGCAATGAAACATACTGATTCCCTTTAGGACAGACAGCATTTTTAACACCTGTTATGGCAATGAACGCAGGGTGTCTAATTTTGGGGCATTATTTGAGACCTAATGACTCTTGATTCTGACAGATCACGTTTTGGTTAATAACTGCCTAGCCTGGTTCCTTCCTCGATGAAAACCGTAAGATCAAAGCTGCTCTTCTGTCGTCAAAACATTATTATGACGCACATACAGATATGTAGGACATGGCTACAAACAAAAAGATACAAAACTATTGTGCACCTCATGGCCAAGAAAGGCCAACTCTTCCATTATTTTTCGGATATTTAAGTACTGCGACCCTCCGTACGCATGAAAACCAGCAATCCGGGCAGACGAAGCAGAGTCGATTGATAGTAGCAGGAAAAGTAATGTTAACAACACCATCTTCTTTCCTCAGTCGTAAAACCTTCTGAACTGACCGACTGTCCTTAAACACTCACAGTATAACAAACACTCAAAATCATAATATTTACAGGGTAATAATGTACACAAATCTGTCGATCAAGCGTAACAACTTGTTAAACAGTTAAAATAGACAGTAGTTCGAAGGAAAATTGGTTAGTGAGTTCTGTAAGTCAAATTTCATGTCAACCGGCTCAAACTCGTCAATCACCCGAGGGTATGAAAGAACATCATTAGCGATTTCAGATTTCGTCTTTTTCTGTTTACATTTTTTAATAGATTTGTTAACTAAGTGCGTGTCATCTGAGAAGAAAAGCATTTGCATGTTTTATAGACATGCATGGCTTCATTTGCAAAACTATGGACATGCAAAGGTCCAATATCTCTTGTATGGCTATAGTTTTGCAAATGAAGCCATGTCTGTAAAAAATGCAATACTTTTCAGCGCATGACCTGCCTTGAAATTTTCTAGGGCACATATTCTGACTCAAAATTTACAAAGAAAAACACAAAATATTTTTGTTGAACCCGCAGACAAGAAAAAATCTTAAGAAAAGTTTACACATTTTTTAGTTTCACGAAACAAGTTTTGGATAAAACTTCACCCATCAGTTGTGAATTGTAATGAAACCGTTAGTGGTTATGACATAGATATAAGCAAAAATTAAATAATATGGCATAACTAACTAAATACGGCGTTCTAAGGTTTGTCACACACGACTATCGCGTGATTTGATTTAGAAGTTTTAGCCAGTGTGTATGTAATCTTGTTGGACAGTTACGGGAAAAACAAACAACCAAAATACAAATACATGATAAAGACAACAAAATCCTATTTCTAGGGGAGCCTCTTTGCACACATATTAAGCGGATAGATCGTCGTTAATTTATGACTTTTCTTCATTTAAATATTCTGAACTATATTTTTACAAGAGACTTCGTCGGTTAATCTTGTAAATCCACTGTTTTTTTTTACATAAAATGGGTAACAAAGGATTATGTTTAAAATTGTTTTAGACAGTTGGGCATTACGATTTGATAATTCTTCCTGTGTATGTTGTGATCCTGATCATCCAGTGACAACAAAACCAGTAATCTGGACCTATAGCGTAGAATGTACTACCAGTTGTGATATAAATGATAGAAAAAGCGATTATCACAATGTCATCTTTGCTTTCGTTAGGACTCCCTTTCGAGTTATAAGCCTCACACAATCATTTGGCTTTGTTATACATTTATGGCAAATGACATCTAAAATCTTGACAAGCAATCCTCTTAAAAGCTAAAATGACCAACAAAATCTCCACCCAGTGCCACCCAAGTGCCTCCCTTGGTGACAAGGGAGGCACTACGTTGCTACACAAATTGGTTGGTCACTGAAGGCTTTAAAATTTTCAAGCCAATTACCATGCTAAACTGAAATGACCGTTTCGCTTTAACTTCTATGAGCATGACCTTTCACTGTCAAATGTAATGTTGGTAATGTTTTTTCCATTTGCTGTCTGTTGGAAAGGAGAAGGGATGTTGGATCGACTTGGATAATTCCAACAATGTTCCAAGGAAGACCCATGCGAATATTTCGTGGGCACATGTGTTATTCCCTGCTCCTGTCCCTATCTACCTTTTTGTTTCGAAAAAATCGCCCAACAACCTGTGGACTACACAAACAGCACGGTGATAAATGAATTTGGACTTTCGGTAAAACAGCGGTTCAAACCACACAGCGTTTGAATTATGAAAGGTATTCTAGGCACCATGTTCTGCAGTCAACCCCCTTTATAACGCGCGCTGTCAGTACCAAGATTTAGTGTTCGTAATATATAGAGAGTTCTTTTCGGTAATTCTCCTTCGCTGGGATTGCAACTCTTGTCTTTAATGAAGGTCGCAACAACACACGAGGGGACTAGTCGCAGGGAGTTGTTGGAGTGACTAGTCCCACACGAGGGGACAAGTCGCGCAGGGAGTTGTTGGAGTGACTAGTCCCACACGAGGGGACTAGTCACAGGGAGTTGTTGGAGTGACTAGTCCCACACGAGGGGACTAGTCGCAGGGAGTTGTTGGAGTGACTAGTCCCACACGAGGGGACTAGTCGTAGGGAGTTGTTGGAGTGACTAGTCCCACACGAGGGGACTAGTCGCAGGGAGTTGTTGGTGTGACTAGTCCCACACGACGGGACTAGTCGCAGGGAGTTGTTGGAGTGACTAGTCCCACAAGAGGGGACTAGCCGCAGGGAGTTGTTGGTGTGACTAGTCCCACACGACGGGACTAGTCGCAGGGAGTTGTTGGTGTGACTAGTCCCACACGACGGGACTAGTCGCAGGGAGTTGTTGGTGTGACTAGTCCCACACGACGGGACTAGTCGCAGGGAGTTGTTGGTGTGACTAGTCCCACACGAGGGGACTAGTCGTAGGGAGTTGTTGGAATGACTAGTCCCACACGACAGGACTAGTCGCAGGGAGTTGTTGGAGTGACTAGTCCCACACGAGGGGACTAGTCGCAGGGAGTTGTTGGTGTGACTAGTCCCACACGACCGGACTAGTCGCAGGGAGTTGTTGGTGTGACTTGTCCCACACGACGGGACTAGTCGCAGGGAGTTGTTGGAGTGACTAGTCCCACACGAGGGGACTAGCCGCAGGGAGTTGTTGGTGTGACTAGTCCCACACGACGTGACTAGTCGCAGGGAGTTGTTGGTGTGACTAGTCCCACACGACGGGACTAGTCGCAGGGAGTTGTTGGAGTGACTAGTCCCACAAGACGGGACTAGTCGCAGGGAGTTGTTGGAGTGACTAGTCCCACACGAGGGGACCAGTCGCAGGGAGTTGTTGGAGTGACTAGTCCCACACGACGGGACTAGTCGCAGGGAGTTGTTGGTGTGACTAGTCCCACACGACGGGACTAGTCGCAGGGAGTTGTTGGAGTGACTAGTCCCACACGAGGGGACTAGCCGCAGGGAGTTGTTGGAGTGACTAGTCCCACACGACGGGACTAGTCGCAGGGAGTTGTTGGTGTGACTAGTCCCACACGACGGGACTAGTCGCAGGGAGTTGTTGGAGTGACTAGTCCCACAAGACGGGACTAGTCGCAGGGAGTTGTTGGAGTGACTAGTCCCACACGAGGGGACAAGTCGCGCAGGGAGTTGTTGGAGTGACTAGTCCCACACGAGGGGACTAGTCACAGGGAGTTGTTGGAGTGACTAGTCCCACACGAGGGGACTAGTCGCAGGGAGTTGTTGGTGTGACTAGTCCCACACGACGGGACTAGTCGCAGGGAGTTGTTGGAGTGACTAGTCCCACACGAGGGGACTAGCCGCAGGGAGTTGTTGGTGTGACTAGTCCCACACGACGGGACTAGTCGCAGGGAGTTGTTGGCGTGACTAGTCCCACACGACGGGACTAGTCGCAGGGAGTTGTTGGTGTGACTAGTCCCACACGACGGGACTAGTCGCAGGGAGTTGTTGGTGTAACTAGTCCCACACGACGGGACTAGTCGCAGGGAGTTGTTGGAATGACTAGTCCCACACGACGGGACTAGTCGCAGGGAGTTGTTGGAGTGACTAGTCCCACACGAGGGGACTAGTCGCAGGGAGTTGTTGGTGTGACTAGTCCCACACGACGGGACTAGTCGCAGGGAGTTGTTGGTGTGACTAGTCCCACACGACGGGACTAGTCGCAGGGAGTTGTTGGAGTGACTAGTCCCACACGAGGGGACTAGCCGCAGGGAGTTGTTGGTGTGACTAGTCCCACACGACGGGACTAGTCGCAGGGAGTTGTTGGTGTGACTAGTCCCACACGACGGGACTAGTCGCAGGGAGTTGTTGGAGTGACTAGTCCCACACGAGGGGACCAGTCGCAGGGAGTTGTTGGAGTGACTAGTCCCACACGACGGGACTAGTCGCAGGGAGTTGTTGGTGTGACTAGTCCCACACGACGGGACTAGTCGCAGGGAGTTGTTGGTGTGACTTGTCCCACACGAGGGGACTAGTCGCAGGGAGTTGTTGGAGTGACTAGTCCCACACGAGGGGACTAGTCGCAGGGAGTTGTTGGTGTGACTAGTCCCACACGACGGGATTAGTCGCAGGGAGTTGTTGGTGTGACTAGTCCCACACGACGGGACTAGTCGCAGGGAGTTGTTGGAGTGACTAGTCCCACACGAGGGAACTAGTCGCAGGGAGTTGTTGGTGTGACTAGTCCCACACGAAGGGACTAGTCGCAGGGAGTTGTTGGAGTGACTTGTTCCACACGACGGGACTAGTTGCCTGGACAAGTTCCTTGATGGGTTTCCATTCGGGGACCTCTTATTAGCAAAATAGCAAAATTTAGGGCGCTTTCACTGAAATTCGCCGAAACGTGAAGATGAAAAATGCAGTAGTCCTCAACAGTGAAACCGAATTTCGTAAATTAACCTAAAAATATTAAAATAAATCGGCTTAATAAAACCGCACACTGTTTATCTATAAGTGTATGAGTTAAAAAGTTATAAAAAAGTTAAAGTTATAAAGTTTTTTCTCTAGTGTACTATATTGTTGATGCAGAAGCGAAAAACAGCGACTGTCCGATCAAGAATTTATTCTGCAGTCCAACTGGCAAAAAAGTAAAAGACCCGATTAAATATTTTCATTTGGTCGCAGGGACTTGTCCCACGGCGAACAGTTCACACGGAGGGACCAAGCATAGTCTGTGGGACAAGTTCCCGGAACTTGTTCACGAATTCAATCCAGTTTGAATTCTTGGAACTAGTCTCAGGGACCAAATTGTGGTCCTTGCGACAACATTTTTTGACAAAAATGGGTAGTTCACACGAAGGGACTGGGTCCCCAGGACTAGTCGCAGTCACTAGTCCCCTCGTGTGTGCCGACCTTAACAGGTTTTATTAATAACGAGGTGTCCACGAGCCGAGAATTGGCTTTGGCGGGCTTGGTAAATGCAAGTGATACACGATCCTTCGAATCCTCAGTTGCTATGGTGTTTGGGTCTTGTAAAGGGGTGCGTATATTAAGGCGACATGTGCCTTGATATAGATTTTTTAAAGCTGCGGCGTCCAAATGGCTCTAGTTATTAATAATCATGTTATGCCAATGACTTTGCCATGGAATTAGTTTGTATAACTTATTGTATAACTCAAGAAATATTTCACAAAAAAATTAGATGTTCGTCAAGATGGCTCTCTTAATCAAGGACACAATGATCTTGTAAATCAATCGGCGACGAGTCGTAGTGCCAAGGAATGAATGGTTATAAAAAAATGTAATCTACTGTGTTTTTTATTGTACTTACAGAAGAGTATCTAAAATCTACTGATGAATATTCGGCTTCTGATTATCGTGTAACCTAAATTTGTGTTTCTTCTCTTTTATTTTTTAACTAAAAAGGCGAGCCGACGTTTCGAGTTTTACTCCTTCTTAGTCTTGTTTCCACCTTTCCTACAGCACAGGTGACCCAGGCATCTACATGTCATCGTTATTACCATGACAACCAAGGTAACCACAGCAACAAGGAAAGCCATGACGTCAAGAAAGTAGTACTGATACCAAGAGATGTTAAACACTTGAGGTCTGAGATGCCGGGCTCCACCATGTCTGAGTACATACTCTATCCAATCACAGGTTTCTTGAAGCGGGGTACGTCGACGATCCTTTAGCAGGCCGGAGATGTGCATTGCTTTTGCTTTGAATCTGAGAAAAGAAAAAGCCAAGTGAAATCATCTCCACGTTAAATTATTAAGGAATCGCTAACTTAGTTTCCGAAATCTGAGTCAAAGAAGTACAAATTCTAACGGAGGTCATAAGATATTGACATTGTTCATTAACGTGCATTAACCTGCAGACTTGAAAAGCAGAGTCAGCAGCAACGCACAAGGGTATTGTAAAACATAAGAACAATAAAATTCTGTAAAATGTATACAGTGGAATCCGGATCTTTCTAAACTCCTAGGGAAAAGAAATTGGTTCGAAAAATCGAAGGTGGCACAAAAATCACGCTTGATTTACGAGGAATTAGGGCCATTTATACTGGAGAAAATAAGACGCGACTTATCTAAGACGCGAACTGATCGTATAAATAGTACAAAATAAACGTTCGTGTCTTATTTTAGACGCGACTTTAAAATAAGACGCGTCTTATCTTAGAACAGGATTTTCAGCTGTTCTTTGTCCGCGTCTTAAATAAGACGTGAACTTCCTCGTATAAATTGTTTTGCATCCTAAATAAGACGTGAACCACAAGTGCACATGCGATTAGAGGGCGTACTTGGTTGCAAAGCTTTGCAAAAGACGGCCGGAAGAGCCGAAAGTTTGCAATGAATTCAGCATCTTCCATCTGTAACATGTCACGATCGCACCAATCCGTCAATCGCTTTCTACCGACTCTTCTCGGATTTCTGTTGTATTCTTGGTATGCAACGCTGAGTTTATGAATTTTCTTTAACAGCATGGTCTTCATAAGAAAAGAAGACTTCTCAACCTAGAAAAAACATCTCTGAAAAAGTCTCTTCCCTCTTACAGTGAAAGCACGCTTTTGTTTGTTGCTACAGCGCGCCATCTTGGATTGTTGCTAATGGTAACATTGCATGTAAACGAGGCTGTATCAAAAATAAGACGCGAACCATTCATACGTGATCTTCGCGTCTTAAGTGGGACGCGAACGTATAAACGGTACAGTTCGTGTCTTATTAAAGTCGCGTCTTAGATAAGACGCGTCTTACTTTCTCTCGTATAAATGGCCCTATTGTTTTATAACAACCGGGAAAGTAAACAGAAATTCCATGGCACTATGGTAGAGTTTTTAACTTTCATATGAATGGTCACACTTTAGGATATTACTCAAGACCCAAAACTTACAACCACCGTATACACATAATAAACAGCGCCCACAAGAAAGCCAGGCCCAGTGAGTGGCCATTCAAATGAAAGGCACTGAGCAGTACTTTCCTTGGTACTGTTTACTGTGTCATAGAAGGTGGTTCTACATTTTGAGCCTGAGACGTGTGACCACTCAAATGAAAGCTACTGAGTAGTACTTTAAAAATTTCGTGCGGTTTCGAGGAATCGAAGCTAAATTTCTTATAAATTTCTTCCATGTTAGGCAAGAATTGGTGGGAAATATCGGGAGTTGCGAAAAATCGAGGGCTCGAAAAATGGGGGGTTAAATTAGTGTTTGACTGAAGCAAATCTAAGGGAAATGTGCCATGTATATACGAGTTAAATAACAAATTGTTTAACTTCTTAAAATAGGTTCACAGATGACAGTTCATTTCGTTGTTACACGGAGCTTTTCTAATTACTTTATAGCTAGCTGAAGATCTTACAGAGTCAGGTTGACTATTCCACAATTTCGAAGCAAAGTAAATCCGTGATTTGATGCCTTGCCCAGTTGTGCACTGATCTTGTTTTTTTTTACCTCCTTGGAGTAGCCCATGTTTTCACCAAGCAGTAATGGTGCATATTCTTACAAAACATTTATAAATACGTAAGAAATGACATCGAAAGCTACCTTCCATCATTGACAACGAGCTCAATTGTTTCAAGCAGTTGTTGGGCATTACTATTTTGATGATCCACAGCTAAACCAAGACCAATATGTACTACTTTCTTTGCATTAGCGTGTTGATCTGCAAACAAAGGAAAAGCAACCACAGGAACCCCATGGTATGCAGCCTCATAAAGACTGTTGTGACCCACATGGGAGACAAAAACCTTGACGTCCTTGTGAGCCAATAGATCATTCTGAGGTAACCAGTCTGCGACCTTTATGTTTGGATTGAGGAAAGAAGGGATGTAACCTGTAAGAAAGGACAGTCCTTTTAAATTTTATTAATATATGTTAACATGTGCAAGGACAGCAGAAATGTAAACCAACCACATGAAGAAGGATCAACACTTAGAAGACAATAAGTTGAAACCAAACGCTAAAGCAATCAAAAGAACGCACAGATGGATTTGACCAATTCAATATTAGTCTTTCAACGTTCAATTTTACTGAACAGTTTCAAATCAGCCAGTAGTCTAAAGTAATTCTATCGTACCTTGAAGTCTCCAAACAACTCTCTGTTTAAGTTTTCCAAAAGCTGTAGCTAACATGTCAACTACTTCTCTTGGAAGTAGAGAAGCCACATTTGATCCAAACGAAACAATGATAAAACCATGACGCCCTGAATCGCTGACAAATTCTTCCAAATCGGTGGGGAGAGGTCTAGGATCTCTGACGTTCAGTGGTCCAACCATAACTTGGCCTACAGTCAAACAGGACCAAAAAAAAAATCATTCGAAATTTTACATGTAATAACTGGGCATGATTCAAACGTGAACTCCACAATTATAAAGTATGTACACGTTATTCTTAATCCCTACTAACGGCTCAGTAATCATTTGCTCCGAGAAGAGGCACGCCAAGGTACACATGAAATCATTTGTGATATATCCGACGTATGTCATGTTAAACCATTTCCCTTGGATACTGCTGTACTTAATTAGTTACTTCGGTCAGTTGTCTCAGACTATTGCCACAAAAGCTATCTCAAACGACATTTAATATCCCTTGAATGTTGAACTAGACTACGAGCAGTCTCTCCGCTCACGAATAGTTGAGGAAACAAACAAGTGAGCTAGCGCGAAATCGCCAGCCGCGTTGAATCGTCCGCCGCGGCTCGACAAGCGCGTCACGTTTCAACGCTGAAGGCGATTTTCGCGCTCGCTCGCTTGTTTGTCTCCCTCGACTATCCCTGAGTAGAAAGAGAGACTGCTCGTAGTCTAATGCTGAACTGACGTCAACTCCTACAGTTAACACTACCTAATTTCCAATTGGCAATTTGGCCTTAACTCTTCCTAAGAAACACAAACCGAATCTGCATCAAGTACCAATCAGTACTCCTTTTAAAAGATTTCATACCTGGCAAGAGAGGCTGTGGATACTCCAAGGCAAAATCTGCTGTAATTATGACCATTTCCGCATCACCAACAATCTCCTGGTAGTCTCTTTCGGGTTTGATGTTGTACTTGACTTTCAGTGCATTCATTGCTCTGCCAGTTATAAGTTTCATGCCAAGTTTAATCCCAAGGCATGCTCCTAAATTTATCACACGTTCCACAAACGTCATTTTATCAGTGAATCCCAAGATAAGTTGTGGAACATAAGAAACAGGCATGGGTATCATGTGAGGGAGACCAAATGGGGCGTTTGGTGGTACTGGCATAACCTCCACCCTTTGAATGTCAAGAAGTTCACCAACCAATGCACCACAGAATGAAATACTGTCGTAAACAATCAAGTCAAAGTCTTTCAGTTCATTAAGAACCTCTCTACTGGTCAAAGCACCTTCACATAAGCCAGTAAGTGTCTCACTCATTTTTAACAAGTACTTTAACTTGCGTCCTTCAAGGTCAATCTGCACCATTTCATCTAAGAATCCTGGTTTGTTTGGTACCTGGTAAATTTTGTGAGGGATTCTCTCTGTAGGTTTGATTTTATGAAGAGACGAAACTACTAGTGCGACCTACGAGTAAAACACAGCAAACCAATTGTTAGTTTTTGGAGATATATCAACTGAACCTGTACTGGCAACCATAACCCCTCGTCGGGGTGGAAAGGGGTACTCCTGTGAACTTTGGCTGAGGCTGTGTGCAGCCCAGAGTTATAAAACTTAACCCTATTTCAGACCAAACTGACCAAACGTTATGCCCTATTTCCATCCGCAACGGTTCAAAAACAATTCCTTTGGGGCAGCACATACATTTGTGGCTTATTTCAGGGAGTACACGCACCCCGCTTTCCTGGAATCCACGATAAGATAAGATAAGATAAGATAAGACAACTTTAAATGCCAGGATACTAGGACCTTACCAATGCTAATGCTGTCATGCACCTACCTGCAAGTAACGATTTGAACAAAAGTTTCCCTCCCCCCCCCCCCACAAAAAGACGTTTCGTTTACAAATATGGCAAAAAAACAAAAAACAAAAAACAAAATCAAAAAATTTCAGCGGCAACCACCGAGGTTGAGAACTTAATAAAGCGTATTTCACTGGCTTGCTACAATTGCCTGCAGAAATAGTTGGGGCACTGTTACGCACAGGTGCAAAATTTGGCTTCCGGCGCCCAGTTACTTTTCCCACCACCCTACCTCCCTTTTGATGTTGTTTCGCTACACGGACTACCGTATTTTCTCGATTAAACGCCGGGGGCGTTTATTTAAAACTCGGCCTCGTAGACCCGGCGTTTATTCGAACCCAGCGTTTATTCGGCGTCCGGCGTTTACTTATTAAATGCATTTTTCAGTATTGGAAGTTTATTGAACCAAGAACCAAAATTCAACAAAAACGTTTAAAAAATGTAAAACAATGTCATCAACTTTGTCTCATCTAAGTGAATCTGGTAAGTTATTAAAAAAGAAAAACATCACTGACAGAAACAGTGATTGAACTCTTCTCAACGTTACGTTTCTCCGTGCATGAAACACGGAGGAAGTGTATCGTTAACTGCTCTACAGCAAACGTATTGTGCAAGCAAGTTTAAACAAGGTGGTGGCGAGGTTCCTTCTCCATCAGTTCCGAGAAAAGCAAAATTATGGAACGATTCAATTGCAAGGAACTGCTGGAGAAACGCTGGAGAGACCCTCGAGATGATCCTTGCTTAATGGACAAGCACGCAGAAAAATTACCATGATTTAAAAGAGATTGACACGATACCTGATGCGTCGTTTGTTTCATCTGTTTTAGTGAGGAGGACTTTTGTAAACGGTAGTTCGGTTTGAATATCAGTGTATAAATTCAAATATAATGGTAGGAAGAGAACTAGTATGCGGTCACAACACATAATCCTGATTTAATATACCCAGCTCGAATAAACGCCGGGACCTCAAATAAACGCCGGGACCCCGAATAAACGCCGGGGGCGTTTATTTTAAACTCGGCCCTGTAGAGCCGGCGTTTATTTGAACCCGGCGTTTATTTGGGGTCCGGCGTTTAATCGAGAAAATACGGTATGTCCAAAACGTTGACCTACAAGACTGAAAGGGGATGCGGGGGCTACATGGCGGAATTGGCGGTTGTGAGCGGGATGAGGAAATATTGACTATGTAAGAGTGGGTTTTGTATTACTGATGAATTCTACCGTGTTTAAATGAAATTGAATTGAACTTAAATTGAATGGAGTGTCTCAACAATTTTGCAGGTAATTGTGGATTTGAGATGATAACAATCAACTCGGCGCTACACGCCTCGATGGTTATTTGACACCTGATATCCAATGTGCGTTCGTGGATTGTTAATTATTCCATAATTTTATTTGGAATAACAGGACTACTCTTCAGAAACATATGCCACTCGCATGGATCAAAACATTTTGATCCTTGTGTTCACTTTTCTCATTTTTCTGCATGGACTCTCGTGCTTGCACTTCTCTTTTGCTTGCGTCGCTGGTGAAAATTACGCAGGCCGATAATTACAAATCGACACGCAATGCAAATTTTTATCACCACAAATTCAACCTTTGGCAGAGAGTTATTGTGTACATGCCAAGGGCTATTTGCACTGCTGCAGCACATCGCGAAAGCAAGATCTAAGAAATTTCTAACAGTTCTTGTGATTTTCAGGTCATTTTGAAAGTGGAAGATCAAAAAATCCTATTTGCCTTTGCATTATAAAACTGATTTAGATAGGTTTGTCTTGTTGACTTTACCTCATGGCCACGAGAGACCAACTCTTCCAGCGTATGCTTCATGTTAATATACCCCGATCCTCCGATGGCAACAAAACCAGCAATTCGAGCCGACAGAACAGGATTGGCTGCCATTAATAGCAAAAGAATGGAGAATGGCGCCACCTTCATCACCTGGACCCTCTGAGGCGTAAGCGTCACGGAGTCTTCAACTTTAGTGTGACAAGTGACGATATAACAAGCGGGTGATGTCACCCTTCGTGAAAACAATAGAACAAACAATATGAACAATACCCCTAGCCCCAAACACAATAGCAGCTGCTACACTAGAGGACCACTAGAATTACAAGCTTACGAGAGCTGCTACAGTACTGTAACAAGCCCGCGTCGTCTAAAAACCACTTGTCATGGATCATTGACTAGCCGCTACTGACAGATGCAAATGTTCGAAAATGTGATGTTTTTAACATAGTTTTGCATTCGTTGAACAGGCATCTTAGCATTGTTAAATTTCTATTTTGGTTCGGAAAGAACTTTAAATCCCCAATGGAAAAAACATCTTAAAGTTATTTTGAAATTAAACCCCGTGAATTTGACTGTTAAATGCATAATGATGTAGGTGAGTGGATTTCGAGATTTTTACAGTGATCTGTATGCTAGTACGTAAATCTTGCTAGGATGCAATGTTGCCGTGATGCGATCTTACTGGGACGCTGTCTTACTAATGATATCTTGTTGTGATGCAATCTTGCTGGGATCCAATCTTCATGGGGACGCAATATAGCCTGCGTAGCGAGCGTTTCCGTAGTACAGGGCTTTCTGCAGGTTTAAAGCATTTTTCCCTTTTCTGAACGCGCGAAAATTGGGGCGAGCGCACGCCCCAATTTTCGCGCCGCGAACAGGCGGAAAAACCTACGGAAACGCTTGCTACGCAGGCTAGACGCAATATTGCTGGGATGCTTTCTTGCTGGATGCTATCTTGCTGAACGATATCTTGCTAGGATGCAATCTTGCTGGGATGCATCCATCATACAAATGGGTCTGTGAAATACTATGAGTGGATGACGTGAAATATTTTCATGTTTGATAAGACTAGTTTGCGAAAGGCCGACCAGTGGCTCGCTCACGAAGGTGCGGGGAGATAAAAGAATTGACTTTCACTCAAACGGAACTTTCATTTTTCCGCGGGCCTATGTGTCTGTATAATTCTCGCTCACTCGCTCCTGTGTCTTTATAATTTTCTGAAAAAATTAAGCATCAACACATTCGACTACACATTTCTTACCTGTGAAGTAAGCGATAGGCACAAGCACAAAGCTGCATACACATGCGTGGTACTGTTATGTCAAGGAAACTTGATACATTTAAAATTACATTTCGATTAGGACATTAGTAAAATAAGGACTAGTGAAGGAAAACATCTCTCACATCTAGGCTATAACCACTGGCACGGGGGAACCGTAAGGGACCACAGAATTAGTTTGTGTAACTTTATTGTATAAGGCAAGAAATGCTTGATATTAAAGAAAACTTAGATGTCCGTCAAGGTGACTCTCTTACTAAACTACACAGTGTTCGTGTCAATCAATATATACATCTTATTGGATAGTTTAACATATAATACGCGCGGATACTTTGCGAGTTGCGTAGTATTTTTCCGAGCCCCGAAGGGGCGAGGGAATATACGAGCAACGAGCAAAAAAAACGCCAAAAACACATGTAGCACAGGGTTATATCCAGTGTATGAAGTGTATTGGTAACCCTGTGGTGCGGACGGACGGACGGACGGTCACGTGACTATTACGTCACTACCAAGATTTCTTGGCTTGATAGGTTACCAAATTTCCTTAGCAATGGAGCTCCGCTGACGCGCTAGCGCGCTGGCTCCGCTATAACCCATGTGTTTTTGGCGCGAAATCGGATGTTGACCCGCGTTGTAGCAAAACAAGCAAAGACAACAAAATTCAAAAACAAATTTGTTAATGGAAAAAAATGTTCAAAAGAATACTCAGTTGTCTTTTTGGTGCAAGGGGAAAAGTTCAATTTATGCGAAAAAAATTAGGCGATAAAGTTCAGGCGAAAAGTTTAAATTTGCCTTGTCGGTTCTGTTCGAACTCGGTCGGCACACCGCTTGAGTTCGCAGCTTTTCGCAGCGGTTTCGACGCCAAATATAGCAGAGCTAGTGCTTTCTGGTTTTTTCTGTCCACAACCATGGTTTTTACGGCGTTCCGAACACATTTTGCCAGGAAAAACACCAGCATTTTCATGCTGACAGGCAGCTTGTCATGAAGAAAGAAATAAGTATTAAAATTAACATCAAATGTGTCAATAAGCGCTCATGGCCAAGTAGACTGATTTTTGGTTTCATACGCCGATGACCCGGGTTCGGCTCTCAGCAACGGTACGAATTTTTTTTCTTTTGTTTTTTATTTTCCTTTTTTTTTTAAATTTATCGACTTGAATGAGAGTATTTTCACAAATTAATAACTGCCAGCAAAAAAAACAAAAAACAAACAAACAGGCTTTACTCCTTCTTAGTCTTGTTTCCACCTTTCATGCAACACAGGCGACACAGGCATCTACATGTCATCGTTATTACCATGACAACCAAGGTAACCACAGCAACAAGGAAAGCCATGACATCAAGTAAGTAGTACTGATACCAAGGGATGTTAAACACTTGAGGTCTAAGATGCCGGGCTCCACCATGTCTGAGTACATACTCTATCCAATCACAGGTTTCTTGAAGCGGAGTACGTCGACGATCCTTTAACAGGCCGGAGATGTGCATTACATTTGCTTTGAATCTGAAAAAAAAAAGAAAAAGCCAAGTGAAATCATCTCCACCTTCAACTAAAGTAACGAATCGCCTGACTTTGTTACAGAAATCTGAGTCAATGATGGGAGGTCACAAGATCATGATTGACACAGTCTATTAATGTGGACAGTGCGCTTAGCTATCGTATCGGTACCTGTCCGTCCTGCAGATTTGAAAAGCAGAGTCAGAACGAAGGCACAAGGGTATTGTGAATTCTGTAAAATGTATAAAGTGTGTAGAAACCCGGGGTAGAAACAAAATATATGCATATGAACTGGTTAAACAGGAAATTGTTAAACTAAGTTCACCGATGACAGTTCATGTCGTTAATTTACACGGGGTTTTCCAATGGCTTTATAGCTGAAGATCTTACAGAGTCAGGTGGATTATTTCACAACTTCGGAGCAAAGTAAATCAATGATTTGATGCCTTACTCAGCGGTGCACTGGCCTTGGGTGTTTTTATCTCCTTGTAGTAACCCATGTTTTCACCAAGTAGTGATGGTGCATACTTTTCTTACACAACATTTAGGAATAAATCAAATACGAAATAAATGATCAAGAAAGTAACCTTGCTTCAATGACAACCATCTCAATTGTTTCAAACAGTTGTTGGGCATTACTATTTTGATGATCCACAGCTAAACCAAGACCAATATGTACTACTTTCTTTGCATTAGCGTGTTGATCTCCAAACAAAGGAAAGGCCACCACAGGAACCCCATGGTATGCAGCCTCATAAAGACTGTTGTGACCCACATGGGAGACGAAAGCCTTGATGTCCTTGTGAGCCAACAGATCATTCTGAGGTAACCACTCCATGACCTTTACGTTTGGACTGAGGGAAGAAGGAATGTAACCTGTTGGACGGGACAGTCATTTTAAGTCTTAATATGTTAACATGTGCAAGGACAGCTGAAATATATGTAAACCAATCATATGAAGAAGGAGGATGAACATTTAGAAGACAATCGCCGAAGTTGAAACCAGAAACGAAAGTGAGCAAGTCCATGAATGCATGAATATATTTGACCAATTCAATATCTTATTCCTTCCACGTTTAAATTTACTAAAAAATTTTCATATCAGCCACCAGTCTTTATGTAATTCTATAGTACCTTGAAGTCTCCACACAACACGCTGTTTTAGTTTTCCAAAAGCTGTAGCTAACATGTCAACTACTTCCCTTGGAAGGAGAGAAGCCACGTTTGATCCAAACGAAACAATGATAAAACCATGGCCCCCTGAATTGCTGACAAATTCGTCCAAACCCCGGGAGAGAGGTCTAGCATCTCCCACACTTAGTGGTCCAACCATAACTTGGCCTGCAGTCAAACAAAAGCACACACACAAAAAACGTCATTCGAAACTTACCGGTTACTGATTCGAAATGTGAACTCCAAATACAGATATACCGCGTGGCACTAAATTTTTGCGGGAGTTTAATTTTGCGGATTGGCGATTTTTTGTGTTTTGCGGGAACTAACTTTTGCAATTGGAAGAGACTGGTTTTTCTTACTGGGAATTAATTTTTGCGATTTTCTGGAAGTCGCTTTCAAATAGAAATGATAACATATTCGTTTCTGTGCACACAAAAGAAAGTAAAGACAGAAAAAAAACAAGCGAATGTAAAACACTTATCAATGTCACTCTATTACAATGGATCAATAACGACTAGAGTACCACTTGATGTATTATCTACTGAGTTATCTATAGCATTTTCTCCTTCAAACCAGTATTTTTGTTTAACTTCTACAGTGGAGTAAATTTTTGCGGAGGAAAAATTTGCGGTAATTTTATTTTGCGGGAACTTTTTTTTTGCGGATTGCGAAAAAACCCGCAAAAATCGCAAAAATTAGAACCGGCAAAAATTTAGAGCCACACGACATACATTATTTTGACATTATTCTTGCTAATTATGCCTACTAATGGCAAACCATTCAGCCCTAGAAGAAGCAGTAAACGTGGAATCACTTTTATATATCAGACATATGTAATGTTAAACCATTTCTCTTGGATACTGTTGTACAATGATTCACTTTGGTCAGTTGACTCTGACTATTGATAGTAAAGCTATCTGAAACGACTTTGAAATTTCTTAAATGTTGAACTGAAGTCGACTACGACATTTAACGCTTCCTTATAATCCAATTTACAGTTTGGCCTCAGCTCCTCCTAATAACCACAAACGGAATCTGCAACAAGTACCAACCAGTACACCTTCTAAAAGATTTCATACCTGGCAAGAGAGGTTGTGGATACTCCAAGGCAAAATCTGCAGTAATTATAACCATTTCTGCATCACCAACAGTCTCCCGGAAGTCTCTTTCAGGTTTGATGTTGTACTTGACTTTCAGTGCATTCATTGCTCTGTCTTTTACAAGCTTCGTGCCAAGTTGAAAACCAATGTAAGCTCCTAAATTCATCACACGTTCCACAAATGTCATTTTGTCAGTGAATGGTAAGAAAGGCTGTGGAATATAGGAGACTGGCATGGGTATCATGTGAGGGTATGCAAATGGGGTGATTGGTGATACTGGCATAACCTCCACCCTTGGAATGTCAAGAAGTTCACCAACCAAGGCACCGCAAGATGAAATACTGTCGTATAGAATCAAGTCAAAGCCTTTCAGTTGGTTAAGAACCTGTGTGCTGCTCAAAGCACCTTCACATAATTCAGCAAGTGTCTCACTCATTTTCAACATGAACCGAAACTTGCGTCCTTGGAGTTCAAGCTGCACCATTTCGTCAATGAAACCAGGTTTGTTTGTTACCTGGTAAATTTTGTGAGGTACTTTCTCGTTGGGTTTGATTTTATGCAAAGATGAAACCACCATTGAAACCTAAAAGTAAAACACAGGAAACTAATTGTCAGTTTGAGTTATGTTACTCCTCAGAATGTTTGCCGGGGGAATGCGGCCTAGAGCTCCATCTGACTTGATCCTATTTCAGACCAAAATGACCAAACTTTATACCCAGACTCAGAAACCTAACCCTTGGGGCAGCACATGCATTTGCGGCTGATGTCAGGGAGTACCAACCTCAACCCTCACCCCACCCCTACTCACCGTTTCTGGTACCCATGATACTAGGACCTGACCAATGCTCATGCACCTACTTGCAAGATTTAAACAAAAGTTTTCGCCGAGAGGAAAACGTTTCGTCCACAAATCTGGCAGAAAATCCAGAGAACAAAGAAGCAACGATCACCGCAGTTGACAATTTAATAAAGCTACATTAAACTGAAAATACGGTAAAATCCCAATTATAAGCCCTGGGCTTACAAAAATTCGTATGGGGTCTTGCGGGGGCTTACAAACGGGGAAGGAGGGTTCTTATATCCAGAGGGGCTTATAAACGATATAAAAATAAAAAAACCGTTTTGGAATGGGCTAATAAGAAATACGCTGAGACTAACCACAAACATGCAGCAGTATCAAAAATCGTTTTCCGTTTATCACTACAGTGGAACCTTGATATAACGAAGTGCCGAGGGACTGGGGAAATTGGTTCGTTATATCGAGGGTTCGTTACATTTCGGTTCTTTTCCATACATTACCCTATTACTGGGCTGAAAAATATCGTTCGTTACACCGAGGACTTCGTTACATAGAGGTTCGTTAAATCCAGGTTCCACTGTACTGGTCTTTAATTAGGCTCTTCAAAGTCACAATAAGCAAGGGAGCTTATAACCGGGGGGGGGGGGGGCTTATAACCGTATGGGCCTATAAACGGGGGGCCTATGATCGGAATTTTACGGTATTTCACTGGCTTGATAGACATGAGGTCATTTATTATATAGACGAGTGTTTTAGTGGAAAATAGACCAGTCGTAAAGTTCATACAAAACTACATCCGGGACTCAAGTGGCGTATTTTCCATATCCTCACTAGTGAGGATATTGGTGACGTCATTTCCCACTTTTACACTGTTGTAAAAAACAATATTTTACTCACTCGCTGCGCTCGTTCGTAAAATATTGTTTTTACCATTCGAAAATAAAATTCATATCCTCGCGCCGCCGTGTAATATCCTCTATATAATAATGAAGTGATAACAATCAACTCAACGTGCAACTCACAAGTGAAATAGAAACATATGCCAACACAAGCACTTGAGTTCGGCCGTACATTCGCAAGGATCAAAACAGTTTTATCCTAGTATGGACTCTCGTGCTTGCACTTTTCTTATGCTTGCATCGCTAGTGAAAAGCAGGCTAATAATTACAAATGTGGGTTTGTAATGCAAATTTTCATCATCACACTGATCATGAATTGATCAATTCGCAGACTTATTGCGTACATGCAGAGGGCTGTTTCCACTGCTACAGCACATCACGAAAGCAAGATTTAAAAAGATTTTTAACAGTTCTTGTGATTTTCCGAGAAGTCATTTTGAAAGTGGAAGATCGAAAAATCCTATTTGACTTTGCATTACAAAACTGATAAATAGCTAGGTTTGTCTTGTTGACTTTACCTCGTGGCCACGAGAGACCAATTCTTCCAGCGTATGCTTCATGTTAATGTACCCTGATCCTCCGATGGCCACAAAACCAGCAATTCGGGCCGATTGAACATGATTGGCTGCCACTAATAATGAAAGCAGGGAGAACAACGCCATCGTGGTTGTGCGTGCGTTAAGACATTCGTTAGAGGTGTACGCGTCACGCAGTCTTCACCATGGTAACACATGTTAATATGACAAGTGTCAATATAATAAGCCCCCACCGTCCAAAAACCAGTTGTCATGAATTACTGAGTAAAGGCTACTGACAGATGTAAATGTGATGCTTTTAATACTATTTCAGTGCGTTTCTTGAATCAGTAGACACCTAAGCAGTTTTAACCTGAAGTTTGTATTTTGGCCCGGAAAAAATTCTTAATCCCCCAACCTTCAAGAGAGGTTTCGATCGCGGCCTTATGTCCCAGCTGAGACGAAGAGGATTAGTGGTAGTAGTAAGGGAAAAGGTATTAAACAAAACCCGTGAATTTGAATACAAAATGATGTAGTTTTAAAAATCTCGAAATCCACTTTTGGATTTCGAGATTTTTACTGATATCTCTATGTTGTTACGTAAATCTTGCTAGGATGCAATCTGGCTGGGATGTTATCTTTGCTGAAATGCAATCTTAGTGGGATTACGTTGCTGGGATCTGGGGATACTAAAATGCATCCCAGCAGGGATGCAATCTTGATGGGGACGAAATCTTGCTCGGATACTAACTTTCTAGCGTGCGATCTTACTAGGGTGCCATCTTACTGGGGTGCAATGTGCAATCTTGGTAGGATGCGAGTCTTCATGGGATGCAAGATTTGCGTACCATCATACAAACAGGTTTGTGAAATACTTTGAAGTCAGGATAGTGTTTGAAAAGACTAACCGATCAGAGACTCGCTTACAAAAGGTGCGGGGAGATGCAAGAATTGACCTTCCCTCGAATGGAAATTTCATTTTTCCGCGGGCCCATTCTCGTTCACTCGCTTCTGTGTCTACATATTTTTTTTAATGAAAAAAAAAAGAGCAACACATCGACTACATACACATTTCTTGCCTGTGAAGTGAGCAATCCGCTTTGCTATAAGCACAAACACAAAGCTACATACCCATAAGTAAAGTTAAGCTTCAATTACCCAATCAGTGGGACACTCTCATAGAGCGACGTCAACAACACACTGCAGATATGATGCATAAGTTATAAATCACAAGCCCTAGTGTCTCACTGAGACAGTTACTCTGCAAAGAGGCGGTTCCACATATAATCTTAGGGGTTCTGACCATAATTTTGCACTTCAAAAATCCAATACAGAATACTTGAAAAAGAGTTTAACTTTATCGTGGTGCAAATTTATGGAATGCTCTTCCAACCAACCTTAAAACAGATCCATCTGTAATTTGCTACAGACGATCACTACGTGCACTCAGTCCCCAAAATAATAGCTCATAAGTAGTTCAAATTTCTAACTGTTACATAAACATGTATAGAATTAATGACTTCAGTATTGCTGTGTTTTACTTGTTACATACGGTTTTCTTGGAAAACAATTTTTGCAAATTGGAGAAATTCCGTGTATAAACAAAAATGTCTGTCTGTCTGTCTCTCTTTTGACCTTTCTAAGGGAACCATGTAGACACTAGTAGCAGTAGCAGTAGTAGCAGCAGCAGCAGCAGTCGTAGTAGTAGTAGCAGTAGTAGTACTACTATTACTGCTGTTGCTACTGCTACCACCACCACCACCACCACCACCACTACTACTGCTATTATTGCCGCTGCTGCTGCTACGATGACGACCACGACGAATAAGTTCAACTCTGCTGTCCAATATATAATATATAGATTTAGACAAGCCTAAAAGCGGAGCTCCCAAGAGCTGGTCCAAGGGACTGTGTATGTGTGTGTGGGGGGGGGAGGGGGGTACTCCCATGATATGTTATATAGGCATGTGCCGCGGAATAGGGTCTGGTTTTTGAGGTTTGCAGTCCTTAGATAGGGCATCCATTTTGTCCCTTTTCGGAATTGTGATCCCGGTGTGATCCTTTGATAGGGCATCCATTTTGTCCCTCTTTGGAATTGTGATCCCGGTGTGATCCTTTGATAGGGCATCCATTTTGTCCCTTTTTGGAATTGTGATCCCGGTGTGATCCTTTGATAGGGCATCCATTTTGTCCCTTTTTGGAATTGTGACCCCGGTGTGATCCTTTGATAGGGCGCCTTTTTTTGTATTTAAAATCGCAGTAAGTAAACCATGGTTAAGATGGCGTATTATAAAATTAAGCTTAGTGTAGCATTCTATGCTTGATGCTAAACTTCCTATGTTACAGAAAATACATAAAAGCTACCTGATCACAGTTTTTAGAGTCGTTGACCCTTCAATAGGGTGTCATTTGTCGGATTTGGGCCCTAGAAAAAGGGTATTAATTTTCCATATTCTATCCTTAAATAGGAACCTTTGCGGTACACACCTATCGTAAGTTGATAGGTGTTACCCCCACCCCCCCCCCCCCGGGAAGCTGGTGTTCGTTTCTCAAAACTGGTCCTGAAACTTTTCGGTCCCAAATATATTTCGGGGCTTTTTTTTGGCTTGTTCTCTTTCAAAAAGTGTTTCTCAAAATGTTGTCTTTCGATTCTTTGGTGCCGTTGAAAAGAAACAAATTGCTGGCTTGCGATTTATTCGGACAGACTTTTAGTAGGTCAATCAATCAGGCAATAGTCCATTTTACAATTGTGTGCTTGGTGCCCTGGCCTTTGAGTGGAGGTTGGAGTTGACTTTGTTTTGTTACAACAAAGAGATTTAAAGAGATTTAAACCACAAAATACAAGATTTAAGAAGGTAATGAACTGACATATTATGGAACCCGTAATTATTTGTTAGCAAGAAGGAATTCAGCAGACAGCCTTCAATCATTCCCTCCTCCTACAAAGGCTACGAATTTTAAGTGAACTGGCCCACCACTCTCAGAATAAATTTATTCTATTTATGTGTTTGTACAAGCATAATGGTAATTTTTGCCTGAGACAAAAATCAGCTATTCTCTAGAAAATTTTATTTTCCTACATTCTCTTATTTACATTTTGAAGAAATGATACTCCTCCCCCCATATTAAGTCAGAATGCTCAAACTCACCTCTTCCTCACAGACAAAACATACATGTTGTGACCTCCTTAATTTCTTAGCCCCCTCCCTCCTCTAAAATATTAAGACAATTTCCGCTCAACGTTCGAGCAGTAAGTGCAAAAATTACTTGCAGCACTGTCACATTTTGAGAACAGATAAGAAGAACTTATCGTTACTTTTGCTCCCAAGCTGACCCCGCGAGAGAAAATTGGATTTAAAGTTATCCATATTTCAATTGAAAAGACGCTTCATGTCAGTTCAAAACAAAACGGCGCCCGTTTTTAGCATACGTTTACGAGATTTGAAATTAATTTTCTTGAGAATGCTTGAGAATTTCATCGCGGGGTCACTTGGGCAAGTGAACTAGAGTGAGAAGTTTCAAATAGCATTTAAAATGTTACCGTGCTATGAGTAGTTTTTTGGTAAATATTTTTTGCACTTATTGCTCGAACGTTGAGCGGAATCCGTCTTAAATGGTTCTCCTCAGGAGTGTAACTGGTAAAGAATCAGAGCAAGTATTTGTCTCCACAATAAATTCATTTAACTAGGCCTCACTATAGTCACTTAGAGAAAATGCCCAATTACTTCGTTCTCAGACCTCTTGCTCCTTTTAAGACACGCAAGAGCAGGCACCCTAGTCTTCATGTATTGAGATGGGGTTAGCCTAACCCTAGACCCCAGGGTACACCCTAACGTCTTATACGAGCTTCGTACAACGGTTCTTATTAGTTTCTGCTGAATAGGTATAGAGTTACAGCACTGTAATACTTAGTGGCTTGATATCAGCGCTTTAGGATTCAAAACGCTTAGTTAGCAAGACTCTACGACTGGTACAATGTTATGAAGACTTAAAGAAGCCGTTTTTATGCTTAAGAAAAAAATATAAAACATTACCTCATGGCCACGAGAAGCCAATTCTTCTAGCACGTGTCTCATATTAATGTATTGGGACCCACCAACGGCAGTAATATATATACATATATATTTATTAGATAATGTTTATGCTATTTATTGTACATTAGGATTTTAGTATTAATTATTATTATATTATTGTAAATAGTTATTGAAAAGCCTGTCAAGGAATAACCATTAAAGACCATTTCCATTTCCATAAAACCAGCAATCCGCGCCGACAGACCACAATTGACTCCAAGGAATAACAACAGCAAGAACAACATTGCCATTTTGGGTTTTCTTCCTCCGATGCCACCTTATAACCTGTTTGAATAGGAAATTTTTACGATGGTGCCATCTGAATTCATTTTGTTTGCCCTTTCTCGTTAAAATTTGTAATCCATTACTGATCTCTCTCTCTCTCTCTCTCTCTCTCTCTCTCTTGAATGCTTATTATAATAATAATGATTTTATTATAATGTGGCAAATTAATTCACATCAGTAATAAGTCGGAAAACTTTTTTCTTCATTCTGCTCTTGTGATGCTGTTGTAAAGTAGTAATTTCATAACGTCAACTAAATGAAGATACTACTGTAGCTTGCAGTAGACTCGCGCTACCTCATACACTCAGGGGAAACCAAAAATTGCTCCAGGCATTCATGTAGTCACATCAACTAAGTAAGCAACATCAACCAAGGAAAAGGAGATTGAAGCCAGGGTTCAAAGTTGCGTGGTTCAACTGTGTATATCGTAGTCTTATTCTTGCCCTTCGCAAAAAAATTGAAAGGTTCATAGAATTCCGATTCAACACACAAGTTCTGTCAAGCAAACAACAACAACAACCAGCATTCATAATATCAGATAATATTAAAATGCACTGATGCATAAGATGCTAATTTGTAGTCTAAACACAGAAATAATTTTTTCAAGTACTTTTCATAAACAGCAAAAACTCTAGACTTACCACAAATACGTGTAGTATTCTAACGCTGTATTTAAACTGATTGAGGCGGATTCTAGCAGTCATAAAACACAAATTCGAATTCAACCGGCATGCTTTTAATAATTCTCCCACAATAACTTGCAAGCTTAAGTATTTACGTGCGTACGGGCGTGAATTTAACCGGCTTTACGTGCGTAAATAAAATTAGAGACCATGTATGAACGGCTTACGTAAAACGTAAAAAGTTGAAAAGTTTCAACTCCCCAGCCCCCAGTTTCGTGCCAGTTTGTCAGTCTATCTTGGAGCCTGGAAGGCTCTGTAAGCATACGCAAAGCGTATATACTACATCCCTCCTTTTCTTCAGAGAGTCAATTTGCCTGAATTACGCACAACAAAACAATAATAAATTCCATACAATGAACATCAACACGAAGCTGATATCATCGACCACGAACTTAAGAAAACATCAACGACGTTGGACTGTCTGAAGTTCAGTTATAATAGAGTCAAACATGAATGTCTCTTTCTTAAGCTCCCGACTGTTTGTGCAACAAAATTAAGTCAACGAAATTCTTAAATTTCTGTGGTAACTTCTTGACAGGGGCAGGTGTCAGCCACATAGGACTGCCAGTCTCCCCTTCTTCTACCTCGGGTTCTGCAGGGGATGTTTGCTCTCCCTCCTGTACTGGTGGTGGTTCCTCATACTTCTTTAGATGACTGGTGTTTTGTTAAGCCGAACGTGTTCCGGCGATTCAACAGTAACACTGTTTCCGTTCTTGGTTAAAACAATACTGTATTATTGTGGAGCAAATGGAAATGAAAGCTCATTTTGCCTCTCTTGCTTCACCAAGACCTTGTTACCTGTAGTTGGGTATGCATATCCAGTATGCCCCCTCTTGTCTCCACACACGCCGCTTTTGCTTTCATTTCTCGTTCTCTATCTGGTACTTCACTTTCTGCGCTCTCCTCTTTGAACTCAGACAATTTGGTTCGCAGCTTTCTCCCGAAGAGAAGTTCGGCCGGACTCACGCCAGTGGTCGTATGAGGGGTTGATCTCTATGCCACCAGATACTTGCACACGTCTTTCTTCCATTCTTTAACCTCGGCCTGCACTATCCGCATTCTTTTAAGAAGAGATCTGTTCTGCCTCTCCTCTTCTCCGTTGGGTTGGGGCCACAACGGTGTAGTCTTCCTGTGCTCCATACCGTAATCTTCTAAATACTGCTCAAATGCGCCCGAAATGAATTGTGCTCCGTTATCAGTGGAAAATTCAAACAGCTACTAGGGTCTATAATTCAAACAGCTACTATGGTCTATAAATTTCTAAATGGTCTTGCTCCAGAATGCCTGCGAGGTTCACCGATCGAAGTTACATTTTAAGTTATGCAGTAAGGGCAGTGTCAGGGCAAACTAGCTAAAAAGGACCTTCAGCTTCAGCGGTGCTGTGGAATAGGACCGTCAAGCTGCTGCAGGCACAAATTCTCACTAGCTTTGAATCCGCGGCCGGCTGCAGTGGTTTCTATGATAGTTATGAATAATTTTGGTCAATATACGGCATTCATGGAAAGCAGGCATCCCTTTGTTATTAATTAATTAATTAATTAATTAATTAACGGGTAATTCTAGTAGTTATATTGTTTGTAGTTAGAATTTATACTCTTAGCTTAGCAAAGACGATAAATACTTGTAAATTGATGTGCATTAAACTACGCTAACTGTTTTTAATTTATTCTCATTTGTATAGGCCTGATGTTTTAACCGTGTTTAAATAAAGTTGAGCGTTGTCTCTGGTTATTGACGATGGTAGACCATGGGCCACGAAGATGTTCTCCAAGCACTCAACGATCTTCTTGGAGGTTGTGGAGGGCATGAATCTAATTTCATAATATCTGCTGAAGTAATCCACAACGACCAATACAAAGTCACCTGACAGTAAGGGGCCTAGGAAATCTAGAGCCAAATCCTGCCATGGGCCTCTAGGTAAGGAACTTGATTTGATAGGCTCTGGGGGGTGCTGTATTGCTGACAAGCCGACATCCCCGGCACGTCTTGCAAAATCTTTCAAGTTCTCTGTCAGTTCCGGGCCACCAGACTTTTTACCGCATACTTTGTTTCATGCTGACGATTCCAGGATCTTCATCATTGGCAAGCATAAGTACTCGAGGCCTCAACTTGCTGGGTACGACGATTCTAGTACCTCTGAGGATCAACTTGCCAATTACACACAGTTCACTGATTACTGGTATGTACTGTTTATGCCGGTCAGCTTTCCACGTTCTATTCTTAATGCAGCTACGCAGTTCAACGAACTCGTCATCTTCCACTGATGCTTCTTTAATCTCACACGCTGTCATCGCTTGAGGAGTGGCGGGTACTGCTATAAACTCAACAAATTCATCTGAGACTCTTTGTGCTGAGAAGGAATTCACTTGTTCGTCTGCTTGTAACATCCGTGATAAGGGATCAGCTATGTTCTGCTCTCCAGGCAAGTACTTGACTTTAAATTTGTACGGCTGCAATCGCAGGATCCATCTCGAATCCATCGTCTCCAGTGGCTTGTGATCAGTGTACATTTCAAATTTAATATCATATAGGTACACATGGAAGCGTTCATAAGCCCAAACAACAGCTAATGCCTCGTTCTCTGTCTGACAATAACGCTTCTCCACGTCGCTCAAACTCTTGCTTGCGTAACTAATTACTCTCTCTTTTTTAAAATTATTATTTTACCACACCAAAGACAACAATACAAAGATAATAATTAAAGAGCAAGGAAAGAAGAAAGAGTGATGGTAACAATTCCCTTGCTTCTCCTGGATGAGTACTGCACCAAGACCGACCGGGCTTGCATCTGCTGTAATCAGTGTCTTGACATCTTTGTCAAAGTAACCTAGGGATACTGCACTTGATAGTCTTCTCTTCAGCTCACCGAATGCTCCTCTCGGCCCTTCTCCGAACTCTAAGTGGACGCCTTTCTTGGTCAGCCTGCGCAAAGGCTCAGCTACTGTAGCGAAATCCTGGATACGGCGAGAATTGTAATTTGCCAGTCCCAGGAAACGTCTGACCCCTGAGGCGTTTTGCGGTTCTCTGGCATCGACAGTGGCTCTTACGTACTTTGTCTTCAGTAGGACCAATACCTTTGTGGATAGGGGGGTTAGTTTCTAAAGAAACTGTGGTGCTGCGTCGGTGGGGAAGTGAAACACAAAACTTTAAATTTATCAACTGAGTTGATAAGGTAAATTGGCCACCGTAAAGAGATTGAAAGCTAACGTTTCGAGCATTAGCCCTTCGTCAGAGCGAATCAAGGAATTGTGTGTTGCACTTGGTTTATGTGGAGGGTGGTGGAGCTACGCTATTAGTAGGAACATGGCAACGTGAAAAACAAGAACAAATTAGTTGAATGAAAAGGTTCGTTGATACCGTGGGTATTTGGTGTGCCGATTTGAAAACTGAAGTTTGTTCTGGATTTTCCGGCAATCCGTGTTACCCTGGTGTAGATCGTCATGTGTTGGTTGCAATGTTTAGGGAGATTGAAATGATAGTTCAGTTAATGTTTTTTTCACGATTTAGCCACTTTGATATGGATCGCGACGTTTCGACCGTTATACTGCTGGTCTTCAATATGCGATGGTGTCGACTGGCTGTGTATCGGTATAAGTAGCACCTTGGTTGTTTGTGATTGGTGCATTTCGATCCTCATTGTTCTGATTAGACGTTGTTTCCTCAGAACTCCACTGTGGTACCGATCGGCTGTTGTGTTGTTTGACCGTAGGCATCCACGCTTCTAGAATTCCAATTGTTAGGGTAAAGTCTTATGTGAATGACCTCCTTAACCCTGAAGGTCACATTGGTGTCACTGTGGGTCACATTGGTGTCACTGTGGGTCACATTGGTATCAGTGTGGGTCACATTGGTGTCAGTGTGGGTCACATTGGTGTCAGTGTGGGTCACATTGGTGTCAGTGTGGGTCACATTGGTGTCACTGTAGGTCACATTGGTGTCACTGTGGGTCACATTGCTGTCAGTGTGGGTCACATTGGTGTCAGTGTGGGTCACATTGGTGCCAGTGTGGGTCACATTGGTGTCAGTGTGGGTCACATTGGTGTCACTGTAGGTCACATTGGTGTCACTGTGGGACACATTGGTGTCCGTGTGGGTCACATTGGTGTCACTGTGGGTCACATTGCTGTCAGTGTGGGTCACATTGGTGTCAGTGTGGGTCACATTGGTGTCAGTGTGGGTCACATTGGTGTCAGTGTGGGTCACATTGGTGTCAGTGTGGGTCACATTGGTGTCAGTGTGGGTCACATTGGTGTCAGTGTGGGTCACATTGGTGTCACTGTGGGTCACATTGGTGTCACTGTGGGTCACATTGGTGTCACTGTGGGTCACATTGGTGTCACTGTGGGTCGCGGTAAATACACTTAACCTTGTCCCAGAGCGGATGGTGTCCAGTCTCATTAGCATGTTCTAAGACTGCTGAGGTCTGAGTTCGTGCGAGCTGTATATCTCTGTCATGTTCCTTAATTCGTTCATTCATCGATCTTCCCGTCTCTTCAATATATACTTTGCCACTTTCGCAGGGAATCTTGTAGACTACTCCATCTTGTTTTGTTGGTTCGACAGCGTCCTTAGGTCGCACAAAGTGTGATCTAAGCGTTGTATCAGACTTGAAAACAGTGCGTATGCCTTGCTGTTGTTGTAAGCGACAGCACAGAGCCTCTGATACGCCTCTGATATATGGCAGAACCGCCGTAGATTTTGATGTCTCTCAGTTTAAAGCTCATAGCACTAGAATGGCTTCTTCCAGTCAGGTTCCTATCACATCTATCATGAAAGCCGCAAGTTGGAGAAGCGCTGATGTCTTTAGCAAGTTCTACAACAAGCCTGTTGCTACTGTGAGTGGGAGTTTTGGAGAGGCCATTTTGCCTAATGCAATATGGTCATTCACTGGACGGTATGTTACAAGTATGAATGTTGGGAGAACATTCCGAAAACTACTTAGTTCACCCTTGATACCAATTTAAGTTGATGCAATACTGCTCTGTTGATTTCTGGTATAGTTACACCATGAGTGCTATGTATATCACGCTTTGCTATTAAGATGTTTACTATAAAGGTTGCAGTTTTTCATTATTTGTGGATTTCGTGTCCACATCTTAAAAATCTTATGGAATCTCTGCGGCAGATGACGGATAGAATTAATGACTAAACGAGACTTACCTGGAAGTTGAAGTTTGATCGGGATTCTGCATAGCAGAGATTACATGCTCTCCCAGTATGTCTTGCACGCCCCTATTTGTCTGCATTCTGTCTTATGTGGACCCTCCATGTTAAAGACTGGCGCGATTTCATGTAATCTCTGCTCTGCAGATGGACAGATAAAATCCCGATCAAACTTCAACTTCCAGGTAAGTCTCGTTTAATAATTAATTTTCCGCCATTTTCAGTGGCCTTTTACAAGTTCTTAAATAATTGGTTTGCTCAATTTACCTCCAAACAGTTTCTCTACCACCTATAATCGAGCGACTTCAGAAACGTGACACCTTGCCGGGAACTGTTAATTTATGCAAATAATGGTACTTAAGTAACAGAATAAGAAAATTTTAAAACTAATCTTTACAGTCAATTAACTCGTACAAACCAGTTTTACAATAAATAATTGTTGTTTACAAACCATTTAAAAGCAGTTAGTTCATGAGCCATCTCAGCGACAACGGGATATCGTGCCGAATTCAGATGTCCTTCCGAGTTCCATTTTGATCAAGTGGCGATTGTGGCCAGGTCAAGCCTTCAAGTGTCAAGTTTTGATCATCCACAAATGCTTTCCTCTGCAGGGATATTCCATCTGTAACAGCTAACAGGTAGATAAAACACTGCCAACAGTCTTCAGTATAGTCAACATCGTTCGATACTCCACCGATTCTGCTCATCGCCATGTTGCATTGAATTGGATCTCGTACCTTTAAATACTTCGGTTATCTTCGGCATCCATTGTTTCTTGTGCCTTTGACAAAGTTTTGAAGGCAACTAGATTGTTCTCTCAAATTTTGAGCTGTTGATTTCTAAAGTGTTCAGCTATAAAATTAATAAATTTTTGGTTACTCGTTCGACTCGAACGATTCAGGCAGGAGGATTGCCTGTTTATGTTTGTTTGGTGTACCGCTGACCGAGATGTGCAGACAATCTAGTACACAGTTCACAGCGGGTCAAACGCACGACGCGTGCGCAGTTCCCGCCATAATTCGATAAAAGAAAATACAGACATATGTCGAAAGTTTCACTTTAACCGCAAAACTTAACGCCCTTTCTGTAAACTTAAGCTTTTTACTTTGAGTATGTGTTGGACATGAAGAAACTGGCATCAACAATTTTTTGTCGGCGCGAAATTTGGTTCATCGGGACATTTTATGCATCGTTTTCATACGAACTTCGCGCTCGTAAAAGTCTGAACTGTTTCAAACTTCAAGGCTCTGAAGAACCGGAAGTGACGTTGTTTTTTGCGTTTGACCGCTGTGAAAGTACACAGTATCCGCGCAGTCGGATGCGTGCCCAACGATGAAGTACTTTTTATTTGCGCCTCTTTAAGCCGGGTTGGAATCCCAGACTTGGCTTACTCATACGAGGGATGACTTTGCCTCCTGGTTTTAAGGGTTCTTCTCCCTCTACAAAACGAATTTTTCCTGGATGCCATTTCAGACAAACTCCATAATGATTTGGAAAATGTTGATGAAGAGCCGCTCTGTCCATATGCCACTGCAAATTCCATTTATTTTGTTTTATTTTAATTTTATTTAGGGATTTTCTTGAAGCTCTCATCTTCAAAAGCAGCTGGTTTAATGATGGTGAATTCTCTGCCGTTACCTTGTTGATAAAATGTAAATACGCAATTACTAGAATGACCGCGCGCCCATGATGCAATGTGCTCCCAGAGCAAGGAATCATGTCCTCGAGATCTGTAATGGCTACTGCTCGAGATTAAATGTTGTTATTAACTGTCTTGTATTTGATTCTTACCCCGAACTATCAACATGGTGGCAGCCTCGGGATCTCGCTAACGGAATGGCAACTTCAGAAACCGGACATTTCATACTTCCGCCCCAACTATCCTCGAATTCGGGGATTGTGCTCGAGAAATTCAAATGGTGGAAATGCAAGTGGAAGTATACTCAGCGGCTTCGGATGCATCGGAGAAAGATGACATGGTACAAACTGCGATTATTCTGAATTGTGCAGGCCCTCATATTCTCGAGATGTATGATAATTTCCTTTAGGGTGATGCTCGTGATGAAGATAAGCCCGCTATAGTCTTAGAAGCCTTAGAGAAATACTATATCCCGAGAGACAATAAAGTCATCGAACCTCACAGGTTCTGGAACATTCCATACCAAGATACATTTGACAAATCTCTCACGGAGCTCAAAACGGGAGCGGCTTCGTGTAATTTTCAAGAAAAAGGAAAGCTTCAAGAATTACTTCTCAGGGAGGACGTTTCATTTCTCAAATTACAACTCCTCAACTAGGCGATTTGGGCAAAGCCACCCTCAGAATTGATGACAGTGTTCCACCCAAAGTTCGTTCGTGTAGGAAAGTCCCACTCGCGATTCAGGATGCAGTGAAGGAAGAATTAGATCAGCTTGAAGATAAAGGTGTTGCTCGTTCCAGTGACCGAACTTCCTGAATGGGCTAGTCAAATGGCTGTTGTACATAAACCCAATGGTAAATTGCGCATATGCATTGATCCTCAACCTCTAAATGCTGCACTCAAGCGTGAATATTACAGGCTGCCAGCACTCGAAGACATACTTCCAAAGCTCAAAGATGCAAAGATCTTTAGCAAACTTGATGTGAAAGAGGCGTATTGGCACGTTCGACTTAATGAAGCCTCCAGTAAACTGATCACGATGATTACCTCGTTTGGTCGTTACATGTGGAAGAGGCTCCCTTTTGGTCCTTAATTCTCAAGCGAGATATTCGAGGGCGAGATCGATGAAACTCTAGGAGACCTCGATAGAGTGTTCAGCATCGTTGATGACGTAGTTATTAGTGGGTGTGGCACTACAGAAGCTGAAGCTCAAAGGGACAATAAGCAAAGACTGACCGAAACACTGAGAAAGTGCGCCGAAAGGAACATTATCCTCCATAAGGATAAACAGCAAACTGGCTTAACCGAGGTAATTTTCCATGGGCACAGAATCATGAGAGATGGTGTAAAAGCTGATGAGGCTTAAGTCCAAGCTATTCATGACATGCCAGCACCCACTGATGTAGAAGGTGTGAGACGTCTCTGTACATGTCAAGGTTCCGTTCCTACCTGATCTTGTAGGAACACTTGAACCGATCCGTGCCCTAACAAGAAAGGAAACTCCGACAAGAAAGGAAACTCCGATGATGCAATGTGCTCCTAGAGCAAAGAATCATTTCCTCAAGATCTGTAATGGCTACTGCCCGAAATTAAATGTTGCTATTTACTGTCTTGTATTTGAGTCTTACCGCGAACCATCAAGAGACCTTACCTTTCAAAAGGGAGTTTTTTAAAATGACTTTGAGATAGGCGAGAGTGATTATATTTTCCTATCAGTTCGTTTATATTACTCCTGGGTAAATGGATTACCTACAGGTTTTTAGAAATAATTTTACGCGTGGATATTTAACGAACAGTGAGTAAAGTGTCCGGGAAATGTCCCTTTTCCTAGTCATTCTATTTTTCTAGTCCTTCTACTCCTGTTAAAATTAAGCGTAAGGGATATTACACATGTACACCTGCAGTAACTAAGTTCTCTATATAATCCTTTCCTGCTTACCCTACTCTGAACGATCTATTGTTTCAGTAAAAGCGCTTCTTTTTATGTCGTTTATCTCATATGTTCGCGCGAGGGAGGCCTAATAAGGTATTTAATCAGTTTCCTCAACATTTAACTTAGTGGACTACTGCGAAAATATTCTAACTCTTGCTTGTGTTACAGAATCATGTACTTAAACTGCGAGGAATTCCACCCTTATTGAGCCTAAGCTTTCACAACTAAAAATTCTGTTCGTCTACGAAACCAGCAACGATAAATCATAAGGAAGCAGAGCCTAAAGCTGAGAAACCCAAGAAAAGGATATTACGTATTTCTGAGCAATTGCAAATGATATCAAACTTGGACAAAAGTGTGGGAGAAAAAATGGCATTGCTTTGTCGTTGAGCACGTGTATACGCGATTGAGTGCTGTATGTCGGTCAGCGGTACACCAAACAGACATAAACAGGCAATCTTCCATCATCCATCGCACGAGTATTAAACCAGAATTTTGTTAGTTCTATAGCTGAGCAATTTGGAATTCAAGAGTTCAAAGTTTGAAAGAAAAAGTTAGTTGCCTTGAAAGCTTTCTTAACGGCCCAAGAAACAATGGATCCGTAAGATTACCGAAGTACTTGCAGATATGAGATCCGACATGGCGGTGAGCAGAATGGGTGGAGTATCGAATGATTTTGACTTGACTGGAGGCTGTTGGCAGTGTATTTGTCCACCTGTTAGTAGTTACAGATGGAATATCCCTGCAGAGGAAACCATTTGTGGCTTATCCAAACTTGACAACTGAAGGCTTGACCTAGCGACAATCACCACTTGATCGAAATGGAACTTGGAATGACATCTGAATTCGGCACGATTTCCTCCCTTCTTCGAGATGGTTCATGAGCTAATTGCTTTTAAAACAGTTTGTAAACAACAATTTTTCATTGTAAGTCTCGCTTGTACGAATTAATTGCCTGTAAAGGTTAGTTTTTTATTTTTCCTATTCCACTATTTGCATAAATTAACAGTTCCCGACAGGGTGTCTTGTTGAATAAATAATTTCTCTGAAGACGCTCGATTTAAAGAGTGAAAAAGCGAAAGGATTACAACGTACAGGTGGTAGAGAAATTGTCTGATGGTAAATTGAGGCAAGACAATTCTTTAAGAACTGGCAAAAGGTCACTGAAAATGGGGGAAAATTCAAATTGTGCAGTAGGAGTCAATTACAAATCACGTGCTCTGCGAAAGTCTTTTGAGTGCCCAAGGACTTTTCAGCCCCAGAAGAATCAGAAAGGATCAAATATTTATTTCCAGTATTAAATTTGATCAAAATATGAATATCAGTAGAAATTGTTTTGGTCTGCATGACGGGCTTTGAGCCGCGCAAAACCTATCATGCAAATTAGCTGAGGGCAAATTGAATCTGCCCTTAGCTAATTTGCATAAGTAACTTTATGCCATGGTTTGACACCTTGTAGCTTCATGAAGATGAGATGAGGTGTTATTTTAATTAGTTGTGTGCTGTAAAAGAGGACAATGCTAAGTGATGTTTATTACAATTCATTGCGGATAAAAATAATATGGCTTCTCAGTCACTTTGTTTAGTAGCCTGCTTACACTGGGGGTATTTTTCGCGCGAAGGCAAAAACGAGCGCGAACATGAGAATACGCAAAAACGAGCGCGAACAATATCGCAACCTACGCTTACTAATTTAATAGGCTAAGCTGGTAATAATAATTATGAAACTGCCATGATGTCCAAAAACAATTATTTTAATCAGTTTTCAGGGTATTATCCGCCTTTTTTTAGCACCAAACACTGCAAGCTAAGGCTTAGGCGAGATGACACGATACATCGTGTACTTTAAGCAAGTTATTATCGCTCGATCGCTTTTGATTGCTGCAACGACAGAATAAGCCAAAGGTAATAATGATTATGAAAGTGCCATGATGTCCAAAAACAATTATTTTAATCAGTTTTCAGGGTACTATCCGCCTCTTTTTAGCACCAAACACTGCAAGCTAAGGCTTAGGCGAGATGACACGATACATCGTGTACTTTAAGCAAGTTATTATCGCTCGATCGCTTTTGATTGCTGCAACGACAGAATAAGCCAAAGGGCGATGTAATACATTCCGCTTCCAGGTATCTGCTACCCAAGGAAGACAGAATAAGCTAAAAAGCGATGTTAGACATTCCGCTTCCAGGTATCTGCTACCCAGGGAAGGCAGATTAAGCTAAGAAGCGATGTTAGACGTTCCGCTTCTAGGTATCTGCTACCCAAGGAAGACAGAATAAGCTAAAGCACGATGTTAGACATTTCGCTTCCAGGTATCTGCTACCCAAGGAAGACAGAATATTAGCTAAAGTGCGATGTTAGGCATTCCCGCTTCCGGGTATATTCTACCCAAGGAAAACACAATAAGCTAAAGCGCTATGATAGTGATCAAGTTTCCAGGTACAGCATAAGATCTAAAGAAAACAGAATAAACCTAGAGCGCGATGCTAATATTTCGCCTCAAGGTGCGTGCAAAATCGTTCATTTTCTCTTGTTGCTACTTACCAAAGGTCTCTTGTCTCTTTTTGTCGCGATTCCAAAGCTTCGTGGATCGGTCGTCGTTATTAAAGACGCGCGCGATTTTCAAAACCTCATATTTCCCGCCAGCATTGTGTTGCACGCAAAACGCAAAAGCAATATAATTTTTGAAGAAAACCTGGTATTATCTAAGATGTCGCTACAGTATTTAGGTTGGAAACCTTCTATTCTTGAAATATAGAAAGTAAAATATCAAAAGGAAAACGCAATGAAGTTGGGTAATGTTAATACCTGATACCAGTGTAGCTCGAATAAATTATAATCGGAGTCGTGAAAGCGCCACGTCCCATGCGTTCTGACATGCGTCCTCTAACATAAATTCCTTCACATAAGAATCTATAGCCTAGCCTCAAAATTGCTCGATTTTGGGTTCTTGCTCGACCTACATACAAATCAATGCAACTTAGTAAAGACAATTATGGGCAGCTTTCTAAGAGTCATCGAGGAGAATTTGCAAGTTTACGTAATGTTGAAATAAATTCCCGCCAGATAATTCTCACACAAAATTATGATTATCTTTTGACAGCCTGCCCAGGAAAATCTACCAAAATCGCAATTGCATGCATCAAACGGTTTTGATTGTCACAAAGGACTACGGTGGCGGTGTAGCAAAGAAAATATATCACAAAACTGAAACGACGAACATCACTACAAACGGTTTCGTTTCCTGGCGTATGGTAACAGATCGTGTAACTCAAGGCCTTTGTGTTGCTAACATTCGACAGAGCCAAAGGAGGTTACCCAAAAATCAGACATACCTACCTTAAAATTCCCGGACTTGCACTGACTGCACTCGTTCTTTCCTGCAATAATTTTTGCTTCACGACATGATCGCTTTTCTCATAAGTTTTAAAAATAACCGCAAGGACACATACCGACCGCACGTGTTGATATAATTCTCTTCATTGCTGACAGAAATGATTGGTGTAAAATAAGGCTTTTAATGAGTACATGCTGCAATTTTTTTTAATGGCCTAAGTTCCTCAAAAAGATGTCTCAATTTCAGTTTTTCAAAACTACAGTCACCCCCTGACACAGGACAGGGGGTCAGGGGTCCCCCCAGAAGGAAAGTAAAAATCTGTTACAATTTTTGTAGAGTAGAAGGATGACATTTTGCTAGGATATAACCAGAATCGTAACCAGTTTCCTGCAATTTGTTAAAATTAGCTAACAAAACTGCCATTTTTTAATAGGGATTTTAATGCCCAAAAAGTACATTTTTGGGGAAGAACTCCCCTCCACCCCAGATGCCAAGTTCAGGTAAGTGCGTGTTAGTAGGCACACCACAAGGACTAACTCCACACAAAATATGAAAGGAAGTTTATTTGACCGTTTCCAGTTCTGCTCAATCCTTAACGACATTTGCTCTCAAATTTTCAATCCAGGCATCACATACTTTGTAAAAGAACAATTATACGCACCTTGAATGGAGCAGAACAACTGACAGCTGAGGAATAAGACAACGCCTATTCAGTATTTTCGAATTGCCCATAATACACTTTGTTTGCCCCCCAAACGTTTGCAAAAGCATTGTTTTCGATTTCTCTTGGGATGATTATTATTCCCAGAAGAAATTAAAAACAATGCTTATGCAAAACTTTAGGGGGCAAACAAAGTGTATTTTGGGCAACTCGAAAAAACCGAATAAGAGGTAGGCCTTTCAGATTCGTCAAAAGATCCAAAGGGAACAACACTCATAATATTAACGACTTTAACTTTCCTGCCGTGGGACTACCCTTGTGTATCGACAACACAAGGTTACAGGAGTTGAATATGATATCGAATGTGACTCCTGCAAGAAACATTACATCGGAGAAATGACCGGCAGAGCCTTGGGATGAGGCCTGCCAAACTTTGCAAGCAACTGATGTCTGCAGTCCGTGAACTTCCCAGGCGACCGACTACTCAGTACAATGGGATACGACAACCGACCTGGACAAGGAACCAAATATAATTCAAGCGTTAAAGTCAAGGAGGTCTTCAGCAGTGAACAGGAACGGGGAATGCGACCTTCCAGCGGTCTTCAGTCATCCTTTATCACGTGTTCAGAAAGGATCACGTGACAAACAAGCCATGTAGCTTAGTTAACGTCACTTGCTAAAGAAGCTTCTAACACACAGCGAACGCTTCAAGTTTCTATTCTCAGGTTGTCTCCGGAGAAATGAGAGAAATTTGTAACAGATACTTGACAAATCTTGAAACTTTCTTTTATCCTTCAGAATTGATTATTCCGCCCGTCTCTTTCTCTTTCAAACAAATCATTTTACCTCTATTGCTTTGGTCGTATTGGTTCCATTTGACGTTTTGCTCGAATAAGACTTTGAAATAATTGTGCATCATTGTGCAGCGTAAAGCGCATTAATGCCAGTAAGCACAAGATTTTAGCATTACTATTTAACACGTGAGAGATGGCAGGTCTATTTAAATAACCCCACTGTTATTACCAGCGGCATATACGACTTTTCTTTTTGAAGCACGTAACACGTACATTTGCGCTTCCTACCTCGTTCATTTCTACTCCAATGGAATCACGATGTCAAAGAACGAAACCAGTTTTAAGAAATTCAAGTGCTTCACCTGCTTAGAGATTGAGATTAGGCAAGCTTGTGTCCCAAGCGACTACAGAACGACACGATAAAAGCCGATAATTTTAAACGAATTCTTTATCCCTTATTTAAGAATTTTCGAGTTCACCGCTCAAAATTACGACTGTAGTCAAGTGATTGCCACTTTAGCGAGTAAGCAGCTTATCGAGTGGTGGACTGTTAACTGTTGGGTCTGATCATGAGGATTAGAATGAGCAGTTAATTCAACATTTCATTTCGTTTCCACGAAAGGCCAATTCTTCCAGTGCCTGTGCTTCATGTTAATGTACTGTGATCCTCCCATTGCAACCGCTGGCAGACCAGCGCTGACTGATGACAACAGCAAGAACAATAACGCCATGTTTGGTTTTCGTGCACAATAGAGTGAATTCGTATAACCCGGTGTTACATGCTAATGAGCTGTGCGATATATTCTAATGAGCTGTGAGAATAAAGGAAAGCTAGACGTGACAGCTGACAGTTTTCTTACGAATTACAAAATGAATTCAATTGTTTTTAATTCATCAGCAGCATTTGTAAATGAGTACAAAGTCGAACCAAGGAGTGTTAATTCAAGCATTTATAAACCTGCACAAAACGAAACAGAGCACTGGCATGTCGGGGCTGATCACTTGTAAAGTGCCCAAAGTGCTCTGTTTCTTTTTATTTTATTTAAAGAAGAAACCAAAATACACTCTACTGTAAACAAGAAGGATCGAGAAATAAAAGTCATTAGTTTGGAACTGGAGTTTTGCGATTCACACATCTATTTTCTTATTTTGTTTTGTTATCACAGCTCATTAGAATATAACGTAGCTCATTAACATAGAAAACCGGGTTATACAAAATTCACTCTATTAATGTCATGTTGCAGCGAGTTTCAAGTGAATGATATTGTAATGTAATCATTGGCGAGGGCGCACACCGTAACATCAAAGCAATTCAATGGGTTGTTAAGGAAAAGGTCAATTACGACTCTTTACAAGTCGGACGACTTTTTGTGCATGCATAGCATTTTGGACGAGCTTCCCACGCAAGCGTTCTTCGATGCTTGTCTCATATTCTTTTCCTGGGAACGAAGTTTGGACGGGCTACAAGTTTTTTTACGGGTAAGTCAAATAGCAGTTTCTGCCATGAGTTTTGTCCCCTTGACTAAAAAGTTAGGCAATGCAAGGGAGCTAAAATACGGCGGGACGTAGAATTAAAACAACGGCCTCGGACTTTCCCGAACAACAGAAAAGCGAAGTTTCCTTTGAAATGGTCACGCTCATAGAAAGAAGAAAAACGAACTAACAATTTTGCATTTATTCATCCTCTGAAATGTGTATCATGCCATCATTCCAGTCGAAATTATTCTTCTGAGCTGAAGCTTTGCTGTCTCGCCATTCCCAGACATTCCCCAAAGGTTATGTCATTTTTATCAGTTTCATTATTTCGAACACACGAGTCGGAAAAGGGAGTTTTTTGGCATGATGATAATAATAATAATAATAATAATAAGAATAACAATAATAATAATAATAATAATAATAATAATAATAATAATAATAATAATAATAATAATAGATAACTTTATTTTATTTCAGTGTGAAACTAATTTCGCATTTCTGCTAATAAGGGACACTTACAATGTGCAATTAACATTTACATATATAAAACACCGCGTATAACAATTCGGAAACAATTAAAAAGTACATCCAATTACACTTCGTAAGCAAACGCCTCCCATCGATCCACACCGCACCTGGAAGGGCAATCATGATTAATATCCTTTCTTACGCCCACCTCGAGTTAACACTTTTACCAGAAAGAAGACAACGGCTGTCTAAAAGACACTAATTAGATTGCAGTTGATTCCATTAAATTACACCGTTGAGATGGTTGCTTCTCCAGCCCGCCATTTTTAAAGCGCACCACCTGCTAGCCTGGCAGTGACCGTTTTGTAATTCTTTGCCTGAGCACAGATTATTACCTATTGGCTGAATCCAATCAGTACTGAGCAGCACCTAAACTTGAATACGAAACCCTAAATTAACATGAAAAAGTTAACGGTTGTTAAATCCAATGCAAACACTGCAAATGGCCGCCACAGTGAAGTGGGTGCAAAAAGAAACCTAGGCCTGGCTGAGAGGGCATTCAGTTGCATTTACTACCGCTAGTTTCCAAGAGGAGTAGACAACCTGGATTGGTCAGTCAATATTGAAACATTTCATGCTGTGATAAATAAAAATTCCCTGCAATTTAATGTATTCCCTTGGATTACAGTGAGCTCCTGTTGGAATAGAGGCAATCTCCCTCGATAGTTCGTCTGCGGTAGTGTAACGGTTGACTTTGTGTATTTACAGAGAATAAGTCTGCGAAATTAATATGATCTGTTTGTTAACCACAATGGATTAACAAAATCCTGTTACCAATGTAATATTTTAAATCCTATCAGCACAATCGTTAAGAAAAAAAAAGTTCAATGGATTTAAAATTTTGTAAATATAATGTGTTTTCGCAACTCGCCTTTTCCTATTTTTTCTTATGCCGTACCACCGATCCCAAACACCGTTGAGGTCGCTCTAAGTTATTTCATCTATAACTTCGTGTAAGTACTCTTTTCAGTGTAAAAGCATTTTAAGTCATTATTCCACGCACGATATTTGGTCGTGTTTAAATAATTAAAAGGACGACGATGTTAGCAAATTTCACTTTTGAAAATTAATGACTCAATTTACAGGATCCCAAAGGGGTTTAGGGCTCCAGGGCTCCGGCCTAAAAGATACAAGGCTCCAGGGCTTCAACACGGAAAATTCGGGGCTCTAGGGTTCCATTCCTTTACTCCAGGGCTCCATTTAGCCAAAAGCAGCATTTTTGTTCGGGCTCCAAGTAGAGGGAGGCTTTGGACTCCGGGCTCCACGACAAAAAATTCAGGGCTCCAGGGCTCCAAAGATCCCCCCGTTTGGGACCCCGAATTTACACGGCAAAAACGCGCTGCATCGTAACTGTAATCCCGTGGATAAAAGTGAGCTTATATTTTGTTGAACAAAATGGAGGTACTTATGCTTACTGTTTTCACTCATTCTTAAATTTGCTTCCACCTTTTCTGTGGCAACATAGACGGTACAGGCATCTGAATGCCAAGCAAATCAACATGACAGCTAAGGCAACCACGACAACAAGAAATGCTGTGACATCAAGTAAGTAGTACTGATACCAAGGGATGTTAAGCACTTGAGGTCTGAGATGCCGGGCTCCACCATGTCTAAGGACGTACTCTATCCAGTCGCAGGTTTCTTCAAGCGGGGTGCGTCGACGATCCTTTAACAAGCCGGAAATACGCATTGCATTTTGTTTGAATCTGAAAGAGAAAGTCAAATGTAGCTCGTTTAAAACTCATTTTAACTTAAGGCTAAGTAGGTTACCAAATCTTAAAGGAACACATCTAGTTTTGTTGTTTCCAATTTGCAGTGCGCTGTCGAAAGTATGCTGATAAAACGGCCACCGAGTGTCCTAATAGACACGGGTAATCACACGGATTTAACCTAAACACGTTTATTTAGACCAGCTGGTGGCCATTACAAGAACTCATCAATCCCAACGTGCATTTCGGGCGCAAAGGTTTGAATAACTAATACCCTACATCCCTCCCCCTTTTGATTAAAGCTGTAAAACAGATTAGCGAATCAGCAAGTTAGTAGGGTTAGTTTCTGACAATGTCTCTGGCAATTCAAGTTAAAAAAAAGTGTCACTTTGAATTAGTTCAAGTCACATAGTCCTTTAGGTAACTGGGTGTCACCATGTGTCTCTCTGACCTTCTGAGAGGGGTGCTGAGTACAAGACTGTCTGGCTTCTACTCTGCTCGCTCCTCCATAGCCTGCTGGGTGGGTACTTTAGGTTCGACTGGCGGCTTTTGTGTCTGCTCATTCGTTTCGACTGGCGGCTGTTGTGTCCCCTCATTCGTCTCCTTCTGTTGTAGTTTCTTGACATGTGAAGTGTTACGGGAGTATTGAGCGCCGTCTTGGGACTGCAAGACCAAACTGTTACCATGCTTGCCCACTACCATGTACGGGTTTGGGTTAAATGGTTTCGACCGCTTAGTTTTCTTTTCTTGCTGACGAGTACTTGATCCCCTGGGAGTACGTCTGAGTTGCGTGCGTTTGTCTTGGCGTCAGCATATGCCTTTCCCCTGATTTTCTGTTCATTGTCTTTGTCTTGCACCTCTTGCTCTACGTGTACGTCACTAAGTTCTGGAAGCTTGGTGCGTATCTTTCGTCCAAAGAGTAGCTCAGCTGGGCTGACACCTGTCGCGGGATGGGGTAAGCTTGGGTAGGCTGGTAGATACGTATTCAGCTCTTTCTTCCATTCTTTTTCTCGGCATGTGTCATTTGAATTCTGTTGAGTAATGCCTGGTTTTGGCGTTCCACCTCTCTGTTAGCCTGGGACCATTTTGCTGTAGTTCGGTGGTGCCTGATGCCCTGGTTATCCATATACTCTGCGAACTCTGCTGAGATAAACTGTGAGCCGTTATCTGACGCCAGGCTTTCTGGTAGACCATGTCGTGAAAATATCTCCTCGAGGCTGGAAATGATCTTTGGTGCGGTTTGGTACTACCTCGTAGTGGCGACTATAGTAATCCCCTACCACCAGGATAGAGTCACCGCTGGGAAGGGGTTCCATTAACTGAACGGTCCATGTCCCTCCATGGTCCAGTCGGTAAGGTTGTGGTTCTGATGGGTACCGGCGGTTTAGAGCGGCTGGTCAGTTGGCATCCATAGCAGGTTTTGCATACCAGGCCATCACACCTTGCTGCGTAATTTCTGCTTGGTCCCAACAATGCCACGATGGCCTTCATGTGCGAGAGATACTATCCTGGATCTGAGCTTCTTGGGGATAACAGTTCTTGTCTCTCTTAGTATCAATTGCCCAATGGCTCACAGCTCTCCATTGCACAAAAGGTACTTCTTGTTAGTTAGCTGCTCTCATGGCTTTCCATTTGTGCACTCCCTGACTGCACAAAGTTCTTCATCTTTAGCCGATGCTTCCTCCTTTTCTCGAGTGTCAAGGCACCAGGAGCTGCGGTTACTGCTACAAATAGTAAATACTCCTCTGCTTCTGATAAATGGTTGCCTTTGGTTTCACTATTACCCACCAACCTTGACAGTGGGTCGGCAATGATTTTTGGTCCAGGCTCGTATTTGACCTTGAATTTGTAGGGCTGCATTCGTAGGACCCATCTTTCTATGCGAACGTAGGGTTTTGACTTTGGGCCATAAATCACTTCTAGCGGCTTGTGATCTGTGACGAGCTCGAATGGTACGCCATACACATAGGGGTGAAATTTCTCACAGGCCCATACCAGCGCCAGGGCCTCCTTTTCTGTTTGAGAGTATCTTTTCTCTGTCTCAGTGACGCTGCAGCTAGCGTAAAAGATAACTCTAGGTCCATCTTTGTGTATCTGTGTCAGGACAGCACCTAGTCCGACTGGGCTGGCGTCGGCAATGACTTGAATTGGTGCGTCTTTGTCGCAGTATCCCAACGTTTCTGCGCTTGATAATCGCTTCTTGAGTTCATGGAATGCCTTCTGTTGTTCACTACCAAACACAAAGGGTGTTCCTGTCTTCGTTAGTAGCCGCAGTGGTTCAGAAATTGTCGCCAGGTCAAGTATGAACCGCCCGCAGTAATTGACAAGCCTAAGGAAGCTGCGTATTTCTGAAACTGTTTCTGGTTCCCTTTCTTCAGTCACGGCTTTTACTTTCTCTTTCATGCAGCTAATTCCATTCCCGGATAACATCATCCCTACAAAGGTCAGCTTATCCATGCTGAACTGGCACTTCTCTGCATTTAGTGTGAGTCGTCTTTCCTCCAACCTCTGGATCACCTTCTCCAAGCGCGAGTCTTGTTCCTCTTGGTCTTTGCCTTGCACTATGATGTCGTCTGAAATATTGGCTTGTCCTCCTATGCCTGCTAGTGCTGTCTGGATCTCATACTGGTTTTGCTCAGAGGCGGAATTGACCAAAAACAACAGTCTCTTGTACTCTAACAGTCCGCAATGAGTCACGCATGTAGTGATCTCTCTGGATTCAGGTGAGAGTTCTACTTGGTGGTATCCCCACTTGAGGTCGAGTTTGCTGAATATCTTGGTACCATTCATGCTGTAGGTATCGGATGCCTGGCTCTCCTTATCGCCTCGTTATCCCTGCGCATATCAATGCACAGACGAATATCTCCCCCTGGCTTGGGCACGACAACAACTGGGTTGACTCATGGGCTGGGTCCTTGCACCGGTTCAATAATGTCTAGGTCGACAAGTTTCTTAACTTCTCTTCCACTTTCGATCTCAAACTGAAGGGGGTTCTGTGGATCGGCTGTGCAACTGGCTTCACGTCTGGGTCAATGTGTAGCTGCACAGTGCGGCCTTTTAGCTTGCCTATGTCCTTGAAGACTTGTGGGTATTTATCTTGTAAAACTTCGCCAATGTTCTTTGATCCTGCGTTCACCGCAGCGACGTGTACACCCATCTTTAACACTCCAAGGCTCATATCTGTTTCTCTTCCAAGAAGAGATTCTCCTTTACCTCTGATCACACAGAACTCAGCATCAACACTGTTGTCTCCAACGGCAGTCTCACAGTGAAATGTTCCAGTCACATCCAAAGGTGTTTGTGATCCGTACGTGTATAGCTTTTTGTCAGCACGAACTGATTCGCATTTCACTTTGTTTCTCTTCAGCCATTCCCATGTTTGCTTGTCCACGATATTTGTGCTGGCGCCAGAATCTATGATCATGTTCAACTTGCATCCTCCAACAGTAACTTCAATCTTTTCTTGTCGCTCAGTACCCACTGCAAATACATACTCCGATTCTTCTTCTTCTTCTTCTTCTTCTTCTTCTTCTTCTTCTTCTTCTTCTTCTTTTTCTTCTTCTTCTTCTGCCAGGTTTACTGTGTTGCCTGTTCCCTTACTGGGGTTCCTGTGGCCCCTGGTTCCGCGGTTTCCATCACCCTTCCATTTTGTTCGGCCCTGTGTATGAAAATGGCCACGTGTGACAGGACTGGCCTCTAGCCGGCCAGCCTGGGACTCTGCCAAAATTTCCTGCATTGCCGCATCTATAACAGGTGTTTGCCCGGTTCTTTCGTGTGTCACGCGGTTGTTTTCGTTTCCTGCCATCATTCTTCGAAAACGAGCCAGTATAAATACGGTTTACAGTCGCTGAATCCTCTCCTTTTCCGTCCAATGACATGGCAGCAAGTTGTGAGTCGAATTTTTCACTGTTTTCGGCTATTTCGAGCGCCCTAGCAAGAGTAACCCGCTGCCTTCTTCATGTACGTATTCCTGCATTTGCACAGGATTTCATCACGTATTTGGTTGTCTGTTTCAGCGCCATAATCACAGTTCTTCGCTGCTCGTCTGAGTCTTGTGGTAAACTGTCGAGTTGTCTCCCCGGGTGCTTGTGATAGCTGTCTAAAGGAGTGTCGATCATACGTTGCATCGACCTTTGGGACGAAATAGGCGTGCAATGCTTCCACGGCCTTCTTGTAATCTTTAGCGTCTCCGGTGTCTGGTAGGGTGGAAAATATGTCTTGTACATCATGACCTGCCAGGTGCAGAAGAAGAGCACGTCTTCTCTGTTTGTTGTTTGCATTCTCCTTATTGATAATCAAACCTTTTCCACCTGCAAACAGTTCGAAAGCGGTGAGCCAGCTTTTTCATCGGAGCCCGAGCGTGGTTTGATCTCCGAAGCAGTCGAATGTTTTGATGTGATTACGCTCCATGTCATCCATAGTTTTGTGAATCGACTAGCAATTCCTGTTCTTTGGGCACTTTTCACTCTCGTCGCAAATGTTATGTCCGACGATGGCCGAGTAGACACGAGTAATCACACGGATTTAACCTAAACACGTTTATTTAGACCAGCTGGTGGCCATTAGAAGAACTCATCAATCCCGACATGCATTTCGGGCGCAAAGGTTTAAATAACTAATACACTACACCCGCATATCAAGAACTGGTAAGAAGACAATAACCACGAATAGGTACACATTGAAGTACTGAATTTAACGAGTGATCCTGAAAGCGTGAGGAAGTTTCCCTGTGATGGCTGCCGGACTCACTCTCGACATTCGTGCGCGTGATTTGTCTGAAAGACCTTGGTGAGTGTATTATTTCATTCAACATTCTTTGGCACTTTGAACACCAATAACCCAAATGTGAAATAAATGAAAGTAAAAAAATTATAACGATAAAACTACCTTGGTTCACTGATAACGAGCTCAATTTTTTGAAGCAGTTGTTGCGCATTAGTAGTCTTGTAATCTACAGTTAAACAAAGACCAAAATACTCTGCTTTCCTGGTAACAGCTTGCTGATCCCCTAATAACGGAAAAGCCACTAAAGGAACCCCGTGGTATGTGGCCTCATAAAGACTGTTGTGTCCCATATGAGAGACGAAAGCCTTGATGTCCTTGTGAGCTAACAGATCATTCTGAGGTAACCACTCCAATACTTTGATGTTTGGACTGAGAGAAGAAGGAATATAACCTGCAGATGAACATATTCGTGTCAACTTGGAGTCCTAGACTATTCCAAACAAATTGAAAGCTTTATTCACTTGTACAGGGACACCATAAAGACAGTAGTAAAAAGTATTCTCGTGAGCGATGCATTACCACAATTAGCGAGTACAAAATGAGGAGATGCTGATATCTTCGTATAAACCGATGCCGAAGAGCCCTAGATGTGATTTCCTTTATCATTTTCCGTGAAATCAGATTTGAGTTTCTCGATTTTAAGACGTGGCTACATGACAAATATAAGTTTGTTTCTTGGGTTGGCAAACTAAAGTTCGCGTATGTTAACGTGGCAAACGTTACAAAACAGTGTCGACACGTTGGAAAAATTGTTTTTGCACCATTCACACGTTGATTGGTATTTTCCAACACGACTTTAATTCTAAAATTGCGTTTGTCATGTGAAGGCGCCTTAAGATTAAATCATAATATAGCAAATGAAAACGTTATCATTTCCACTTTGTTACACGTTGATGCCTTTCGTGCTTTCCAAACATTGATGAAGAACGTGAGATTAAGCACAATGTGGCCTTGGAAGAGAAGGCGTATACACGTGTAATGTCTGAGCGCACGCATTATGTTGCATGGTTTATAAATCTCAAATAATATTTTATTGGAGAAACAACACCGAAACAATATTTCGTTGGATAAAAAAGGTCATTCCATAGATGGTCTGTTTCATGACATCGTAAAATGAAATTTAAAAGAAACTAAATTATATTACACATCATATTAAGTTTTACACTTAGTACTAGTCTTGTTTGGGATAACAAATTTTCTGACTTCTAAAGTCGACTTTTATGGGCGTCCACTGTTACCTTTGAGTCTCCAAACAACTCGCTGTCTTAGCTTTCCAAACGCTGTAGCTAAAGTGTCTACTATTGCTTGCGGTAGAATAGAAGCTACATTTGATCCAAAGGAAACAATGATGAATCCATGACCTCCTGAATTGCTAACAAATTCTTCCAAGTCAGAGGGCAGAGGTCTGGCATCTCTGACATTTAGTGGTCCAACCATAACATTGCCTAGTGAAGAAAAAAGACACCAAAATAGCACAAAACTAATATAAACCACATGTTCATTTCATCCCCATTCTCTGGAAGAATATTACCTGTTACGTATCTCTTTTGAGTCATAGTGGCGCATAAGGCCTCGGAAGAATATTGCTGACCAATATTATTTCCGTGAATCGACACCAAGCGTGAGGGACATAAATCAAATTTGGATTTATAAACTGAGTTGCTAAGAAATTCAAAATTTGACGTTTCCAGCATTAGTCCTTCCTCAGAGCGAGTCCACCTCATGACTTGCTCTGGCGAAGGGCTAACGCTCGAAACGTCGGCTTATGAATTTCTTCCAAGTGGCCAATTAACCTGTTTCCAGTGAGCAAATAAATCCAAACTTTGTGTTTTGCTTCCCTACCGGCAAAGCGACACAGTTTATCCAAGCGTGAGAGAGTTTTGTTTTGCGATCAATTCCACTTCTTGGGTCAGTTTAGTTCAAGTGATCATGACAAATATATGATTGAGTAAAACAGCCTCAACTCAATACGTTATCATCGTCTCCCTGTTTTCCTAGACTGCAAAAAAATCCCTTGTTTTTGTTAAAGTCGCGAAGGGAAGCTCAAATTGCTGAAAATGCTGGTACTCGCGAGGCACGAAGGCCCAAAGCGACTTCTAGATTATTATAATTGCCATCATTAAAGAGGCTGACAACTTGAAAAGTATACGATCCATGATTTCAGTTATTGTTAGAGGTGTATACCTTTGGTTGTCTCAAACGCCATGGAACATGTTTACAAAACGTTTCTATAAACAAAACTACCACTAGCCGTCTTTTAATACATCAAAAAACTGATCTAAGATCACTCCGAGGCTTTCTGGCAACTTCTACGTTTGGTTTGTTTTTCTTTGCATTTAAATCTCTTCTGGTAATCAAGAAGCAAAGGAATCATGAAAAATTTGCAATTTTGTCCAGAAGACGTCAGAGGCATCTTGAATTTTGATATATCGAGCGTGACCATTTTGAATCATCGTAATTCCTGTGCAAACGGAAGAATCTGGACGAGAGCAAGATCAGATAAACACCAACTGAAAAACGCAAACGTGGCAGGCGGACAACAAACTGCCCCTGAACAGATCAAGCTGTTTCTGAGCTGTGAAAGTGATGGGGCTTCTGTAGGTGCTATGTACAGCCGCTAACACAATACAGACACCGGTGGCGGAAGACATGTAAATGTGGCTTTATGTCGGGACACAGAGGATTATGCGCCGAATGCTCCTATTAGACTTAATACCTGGCAAGAGAGGCTGTGGATACTCCAGGGCAAAATCTGCTGTAATTATCACCATTTCCGCATCACCAACAGTCTCCTGGAACCTTCTTTTAGGTTTGATGTTGTACTTGACTTTCAGCGCATTCATTGGTCTGGCAAACACAATATGCATGAAAAGTTGACCACCAAGGTATGCTCCCAAATTCAACACGCGTTCCACAAATGTCATTTTATCAGTAAGTCCCGTTAAAAGTTGTGGAACGTATGAAACAGGCATGGGTATCATGTGAGGAAAAATAAACGGTACGTTTGGTGCATTAGTGACAAGTTCTACCCTTGGAATACCAAGAACTTCACCGACCAGTGCAGCGCAAACATCAGTATCGTACAGGATCAGGTCAAAACCTTCCAGTTCCTTGAGAATCTTTGTACTGCTCAAAGCACTTTCACATAAAACGGCCAAAACCTCACTCATTTTCGTTAACAACTGTATCTTGTTTCCCTCTAGCTCAAGCGGTACAAATGTCTCTTCAGCGAAACCAGGTTTGTATGGTACCTGGTAAATCTTGTGTGGTACTTTGTCACTGAGTTTGATTTCTTGGGAAGATGGAACAACCAGTGCCACCTACATAAAAGTTAGCAATACGGTTAACTAGATAATAGGCAAGAATTTTCACTAGATGAATCTTCTATCAACATTTGCTTCGCTGCTTCTTCTGCTGGAACCGTCCAGCATCACAAACAGCGGTATTTAACAAATGTTAGCATGCAGCAACGTTGACTCTTATCTCCTGGACATGTTGGATTAGAAATCACTTCATCTGAGATCAATTGAAAATAACAACTTCAACATCCCGCAAACGTCATGAATCATCAACTTTACGCACCTTGGATGGAGCGCAACAACTGATAACTGAGGAGCAAGAAGACAAGAAGGCGGAAAGACAACAAGTCAGAGATGATTGCGGGCTAACAACTATAAGAGGTAGGCCTTTCAGATTCCTAAAAAGCTGAAAAAGATCCAAAGGAGGACAACACTCAAAGACTTCAGCTCTCCTGCTGTGGGACAACTTTACAACACCTTGAGGTATTGACAACACCAAGGTTACAGGAGTTAAATTAATGTGATATCGAATGTGACTCCTGCAAGAAATATTACACCAAACAAATGACCAGAGCCTCGGGGATGAGGCTTGCCAAACTTCGCAGGCAACCGATGTCTGCTATCCGTGAACTTCTCAGGCGGACACTCTGGATGAGATGGACCACACAGTATAACAGAATACGGCAAACGACCTGGGCAAAGAACCAGCAGAATTCAAGCGTCAAGTCAAGGAGGCCTTCAGCAGTGAACAGGGACGGGAATGCGATCTTCCAGCGGTCTAGAAGCCCTTAAGACAGAGCGAAAGCTTCTAGTTTCCATTCTCCAAAGAAGTGAATTCTATTCTAACAGATACTTAAAAAATCTTGAAACTTTCTTCTATCCTTTAGTATTGGTTTTTCAAATTTATTTAGCTCTATTGCTTCTCCCGCACTGGTTCCGTTTGAGGTTTTGGTCAAATAAGACTTCGAAATTATTATGCATCAGATATTGGAAACGGAAAATTAAATGTGCAGCGTAAAGCGCATTAACACCAGGAAGCACGAGACTTCAGTATTGCTACTCAATACGGGAGAGATAACAGGTCTACCATTAAACTAGTGGTTTCCATTGGAAAGTGAAGTGCTGCGGGTAAAGCGCATACAGAGGAACAGTGGTTTAACGGCCAAAAGTGAATTTTCTTTTAAAAAAGACAACAGATGGCCTCAAACACAAAAATATTGGTCGTTGGTGAAACGCGTGACGGACAAGTGCCCATGATGGACGTCAGTGACGCATCGCGTGACACAGACGTGACGAGTACGTTTTCCCCCAAACTCTTCGTCATGAATGAAAGAACGGAGAACGAAGTACAACAATCATTTTTCGGCAAATATTTGACTCAGAGGAGAACTGCTTTGCTCAAAAAAGCGTTTACTCAGATGCATGAGAACTGCTTTACCTCAAAAAACGAATAGTGTTAAATCCTCGCTTCGTCGTGTAAAACGTTTTCTTCACCAGCTTTCAAGCTCTTTGCCGCCTTCGCAAAAACGTGGCTTCCTACACGGAAAAGGATTTCTCCGCTAAGAGTTTTTCACATCCCACTTTATCGACGGTCGAGTATTCTTTAAGGTTCCAACGTTAAAATGGTGTGTTTTCTTTCTGAATCGATTGACTCAATGAAATAAATACAACAAAATGAATCGTCGATAAAACATCGAATTTAATAATACCGCAGAGTTACAGGCATTGCTAGAAATATTCTGAGAAACGCATCGGCTGCAATTCAAGATAATTTACCTTCACTTGCTTTCAAACTCTTCGCCGCCTTCGCAAAAACGTGGCTTTCTACACGAAACAGGCGAAACAGGTTTTCTCCGGTATAAGTTTTCCACAGCCCACTTTATCCACGGTCGAGTGTTCGACAACCGCTTCAATTCGAGGGCCACGAAATCGAGGCAAATTTGGTGATAAACTTACAAATATACAGCGGATTTTAAACCTCGAGTTTACGCGACAAGACCGAAAGGAAGTATGGGTAGCTGTACATCTTTTGTGGTTCGGCTGTAATTTCACGGCTGTCACTGTCATAAGATGGGTAAAAGTATCATAAACACTTGTCCTTGTGATCTATTTTCTGTAGAATTGAGCAATAGCCTAAGTTGGGTAAATTTATTAATGAATTACCCATATCACCTTGCATTCTTGTCGCGAAGGTTTTCCGACAACGTCAATTGAAACATTTCAACATCTCAAACGATTCTGGCTTCGGGCACAGCGGACGCAGGGTGGTCACGTACGCAGCCTGAATTAGTCTGCTGCGAAGTCTGCTGCGAAGTCTGCTGGCTTCGCAGTAATAACCCTACGTTTATAACTAGCGATACATACAACTTTTCGTAATGCAACCAATTTTATGAAGCACTTAACACAAACATTTGCGCTCCCCCTCTTTAAATTCTACGTCAATGGAACTACAACTTCTGAATCAACGAACGTTTAGATTTTGAGAAATTCAAGTGCCGTCATCTTCTTAAAGGGGCTATGTCACGCTATTTTAGTATCTTTTTAAAAAGCTAAAAAGTGTCTTGGCATCAATTGAATTCCAAAAATAATGGTCTAGCTTTGTTATTTAAGACTATCTTACGGCAATGAAACTGTTTCCTGTCGTCTGTTGCTACCGATGGCAAGGATGGAAATGGATTGAAACTTGAAAAAATTGGGCCAATTTTTTCAAGTTTTGATGCTATGCTCTCAAAAATCACCAAAAATATCATTGTGGTCAGCTCTCCCTGATAAAATTCAATCGATATCTCTCTCATAGTTTTACGGGAGCATTTTTTGTACGAGTAAAGGAACTAGGTTGTCATTTTAGTACAGAATTGACCTAAAAATAGCAAACTCCTCGTGACATAACCCCTTTAAATGTTAAATATTGAGATTAGGTAATTTTATGTCCCAAGCGACTGCAGAACCACACAAAAGCCAATTTTTAACAAATTCTTTATCCCGTCATCAAGAATTTTGGAATTCACTGCTCAAAATTACGACTGATTGCTGCTCTATTAAATGAACAGCTTTTCGAGTCGCGGACGGTAAACAGTCGGGTCATCATGCAGATTAGAATGAACAGTATAATATTTCACCTCGTTTCCACGTGAGGCCAATTCCTCCAGTGTGTGCTTCATGTTAATGTACTGTGACCCTCCCATGGCAATAAAACCAACAATCCGGGCTGACAGACCAGCGCCGACTCCAAGAGATAAGAGCAAGAACAACAACGCCATGTTTGGTTTTCGTGCACAATTTCACGTTGCAGATTGTTTCAAGTGAATAATATAATTGTAACGCAATCTTTGGCGTGGGCGCACACCGTAACATCAAAGCAGTTCATGGATTGTTCGCTTTTTCTGCCACGATTTTTTACCCCTTGACGAAAACGTTAGGCAATGCTTGGAGCTAATAAAATCCTGGAGTCAGTAGAGGGAAAACAACGGCATAGGATTTTGGGGAACAACAGACAGAAGAAGCTCATGTAAAGAAGGAACTAACTATTTTTCTTTTATTCATTCTCTGAATTGTGAATCATGCAACAATTCCTGTCGAAATTATTTTTGTGAGCTGAAGCTTTGTTGTCTCGCCATTTTCAAAGGTTATGTCATTTTTATCAGTTTCATTATTTCGAATACAAGAGTGGGAAAAGGGAGGGGCTTTGGCATCCAAGTACCCTTCCCAAACAAACGCCTCTCATTGATCTTAACCGCACCTGGACAGGGAATTATTATTAACATTCTTCCTTACGCCCATTTCGAGGTAACATATTTCCAGAAAGAAGAAAAGAGCTGTTTAAAAGAGACTAATTGGGTTGATTCCAATCCATTTTTATGCTAAGTCCCATAAATTACACCACTGAGATGTTTGCTTCTCAACCCCGCCATAAATTATTAATGCGCATAACCTGCTAGCCTAGCAGTGACCGTTTTGTAAATTTTTGCCTGAATACAGATTCTTACCAAACGGCTGAATCCAATGAGCACTGAGCAAACCTAGCCCTGACCGACAGGGCGTTTGGGTTGTATTAACTACCACTAGTTTCCAACAGGAGTCGACAACCGGGATTAATCAGTCAATATTGAAACATTTCATGCTATGATAAATAAAAAAACCCGGCAATTTACTGTATTTCCTTGGATTACAGTGAGGCCCTGTTTTGTTGTACGAAACAGAGGCACAAATGTTTTCTGTTTTTACTCTTCCTTAAATTTGCTTCCTCCCTTTATCTGACAGCATAGACGACAGAGGTATCTACATGTGAACGTTATCAATATGACAACAAAGGTAACCGCAGCAACAAGGAAAGCCATGACATCAAGTAAGTAGTACTGATACCAAGGGATGTTAAACACTTGAGGTCTGAGATGCTGGGCTCCACCATGTTTGAGTACGTAGTCTATCCAATCACAGGCTTCTTGAAGCGGGGAACGTCGACGATCCTTTAACAGGCTGGAAATGTGCATTGCTTTTGCTCTGAATCTGAGAAAGAAAGTCAAGTTTATGTTACCTTATAATATTCCAATTTGGAATTTTGAAAGGGCCATCGATAATGCCATTTTGTTACAATTTTTTCTGTTTTTCCTATACGCAAACACTAAAGCGTCTAACAAAACTGCATTGTCCCATGCATTGTAGGAATGAATACTGTATGTATTTTTAGCCAAGTTTGTTACCACGCCTTCGCATGCACCCCCTGGGACCCCAGGGGGTCACAGTGGCTTCATCAGGAGAAGGAGATGACTTGATGCCTGAGGGAACCGTCTCCAGTTAAAACCACAGGCATCGAAATCCTCCATTTACGACAACCACAGTGAGGAACAGAAATGCATCAATCACCAACAAACATGGTGCCGTCCATATCAAAATTATTAAATTGTGTGACAAACGATTAAGACAGCTGTTCAAAACATGTTGCGGCCGAACCAGTAAGGTAAGGTGAAGTCTGGATTAAACTCAGTGGTTTATGGGAGCCAGGAGACTCATCGGTGCTGTTGCTTAGCAACGAGAAGCACTACCACTCTCTTCTTGAAAGCAATGCTGGTCCTTACGGTTCACTAGTAAACATTTTTACACCATGATAAAGAGACTAGGGGCGCGGTGGTGTAGTGGTTAGCGCGTTGGACTTCAGATCTGAAGGTCGGTGGTTCGACGTCCAGTCCCTGCCATCGTGTTGTTTCCGTAGGCAAGAAACTTCACCCCCCCCCCCATTGTCTCTCTCCACCCAGGTGTATAAATGGGTACCGACGACATACCCCGTGGGTAGCCCTGCGATGGGGGAATAACCCATTTACCTATTTACGGGCGAATAGTAATGCTCTTAGTTGCTTCATGCTACAGAAACCGGGTTAAGCTCGGCCCATGTGGGCCACCAGCAGGAGTGCGTTTCTCAAAAGCCCCGAAACTTTTCGTACACGATAATTCAAAATGTATCTTGAATATAAAGAAGTTTTTAAGAGAGAAACTTTGCTATAAGTTAAATTTAACTTATAACAGTTTTGTAGAACAAGTGGTTCACACTTTTACAGTTGGCTTTTCGGGGCCGAATCGTTTTCGGGACTTTCGAGAAACGCGCACCAGGGTAAAAAACTTGTCTAAGAATACAAAATGAAATTTACACGAGTGTTGACCATGATACTGCCGCACCTTCAATGTCCCGAGACAGTGACGAAGTGTAATATCATTAGTAATAAAATAATAGGCTGTGAAAAAAAAAAACGATCACTATTCTTTCGTTTTTGGAGAAGTCATTTTTTATGTTTGGTGTTCGAACCTTTTACGTACGTGATCCCAATAAGGGAAATATGAATGACGAAACCAAAAAAAACTACCTTGGCTCAGTAACAACGACCTCGACTGTTTGAAATATTTGTTGAGAATTTGTGCTTTTGTGATCCACTGTCAAGCCAAGACCAAAGTGTACTGCTTTCCTTGCATTAGCATGTTGATCTGCAAACAAGGGAAAAGCGACCACAGGAACCCCATGATAGGTAGCCTCATACAGACTGTTGGGTCCCACATGAGAGACAAAAGCCTTGATGTCCTTGTGAGCCAACAGATCATTCTGAGGTAACCACTCCACTATTTTGATGTTTGGACCGAGGGAAGAAGGGATGTAGCCTGCAAGAGAGGATGCAGCCGTGTTAATTTTGTCATCAGGCGCCGCAAAAGCAAACAAAAAAACATTTAAAAATTCAAACAATCACATGTAAACTTGAATTGCCCTACCAAAACAGAATTAGAATTTAACAACCTCCATACGCTGGCAGGATATCAGAAAACGTACCACTTTTGTTCTTGGGTTTTCAGTTACATTCGATTAATCAATTCTTTTTTGAATAACCAACGCACCGTTGACACACTTTTGACGCTCACTGCAAAAGGGATAGTCTATCTCAGGCTCTTAGCCAAAACCAAGAACAAGATGCCGGAAAAATAAAGTCTGCCAGCCTTAAATATTTGCAGCATCCGACATTTAAATTGTCCGAATTACCTTTGAGTCTCCAGACAACTCGCTGTTTTAACTTTCCGAAAGCTGTAGCTAACATGTCCACTACTGTTCTTGGAAGGACGGAAGCCACATTTGATCCAAAAGAAACAATGATAAAACCATGACCTCCTGAATTGGTGACAAATTCTTCCAAATCAGGGGGCAAAGGTCTAGCATCTCTGACATTCAGTGGTCCAACCATTACTTGGCCTGTTGAATGAAATAATTGACTGCTTCAATTGGAAAGATGATTCTACCATTTCAGATGATCTGTAAGCCATATAGATGCCTTTAAAAGCTAATGTTTATTATAAACAACTGGATCATGGTATAATGTAATTCTAGAGTTTTGATTGGCTCAGCAGCCATGATTTCTGAGGCATTATACCATGCTCTGCATCTTCCGGTCGTTTCTAGTGATATTTCGTGGTTGTTATTAATAAAACAATTAGCAATACTTCGTAATTATAGTTTTTAATAAAACAATTATTCCACTTGCTCTTGTTGGATATGGGATGGTTATAGCCAACGAGGCGCGTAGCGCCGAGTTGGCTATCTACCATCTCATATCCAACGCGCGCTCGTGGAATAATTGTTAAGTTGATCATGAAAACCTGGCCCTGCTGTGAGCAAAGAAAACTACGGCCTCACCATTAATTGTTTGTAATGACCTATGACTGTGGTGGCGGAGATAGCCGGCCCGCCACGTCATCCCCTCCCAGCCTCTTTTGCTCTTAGCCCCCACCTCGTTCGTTGCTCGACATTATTGATTCAATTAATGCAACCTTACATACCAGTGTTGTCTGATCTTAGAATTCGAAGTAACCGCCTTCTTACTGTTTACTTTCCCTAGTTCCAGAGTAGTTTCCCACCAAGAAATAAAACAGCCTGCAGGTCAGTATATTTAGCAATTTTCTCAAACACACTTTTTCATACCTGGCAAGAGAGGTTGTGGATACTCCAGTGCAAAATCTGCTGTAATCAAAACCAACTCAGGATTGCCAACAGTCTCCAAGTAGTTTCGTTCGGGTTTGATGTTGTACTTTACCTTCACTGCATTCATTGGTCTGTCCTTTATGAAATTTATGGCTAGCTGAGAACCAAGGTATGTTCCTAAATTTAGCACTCGTTCCAAAAAGGACATTTTGTCAGTAAATTCCGTGATAAGTTGTGGAACATACGACACAGGCATGGGTATCATATGGACCAGAGCAGGTGGGGCGTTTGGTGGTACTGGCATAATCTCCACTCTTGGAATGTCAAGAAGTTCACCAATCAATGCACCGCAAATGGCAAAACTGTCATAAACAATTAAATCGAAACCTTCGAGTTCCTTGAGAACTTCTTCGCTGTTCAAAGCGTCCTCACATAAGGCAACCTGAACCTCAGTCACTTTCAAAAACAACTGTAACTTGTTTCCTTCCAGTTCCATTGGTATTACAGTATCTTCCAAAAAACCGGGTTGGTATTTTGTCTGGTAAATCTTGTGTGGTACCTTATGGCTTGGTCCATTTTTTTGGGAAGAAGGAACAACAAGTGCAACCTAAATCAGCGAAAGATCGGTAGTATATTCGTGGATTACTGCTACCTTATAACCTCTCGCACTGCCCCATGTTTCTAAGAACTTTTTGGATGGTCATTTGATCTTCCCTTTCGGAGAGGAAAGACTGCTTGGCATTACCAAACTAATGGAGATGAAAACGAAAAAAAAAAAAGGAAGGAGGCTTGAGCTAAATAAGGACATTAATAACCATAAAACAACCATCCCTTCAGAAAGCGCCCCAATTCGCTTAATCAAGACAATTTTTTGCTTGCGGAATTGTCTGAAAATGCAGTTCTTTCATGGTTATTAATGTCCTAGGCGAACCAACAGAGATTGCATGAGATTAGCTAAATTTAAAGTGAAAAGGTGTCCGTAATTGCCTCGTTTTCCTGAGTAGTTATAGAGTTGGCGGTTCGAGATCAGTTTTTTTTCAAAACTGATCTTGAACAACGCCAACTCTATAACTACTATCCATCTGATGGAAATAATCATTTGGAAATAATTATTTGGAAATCATTTTATGAAAAGGAGCCGAGCAGGCTCGGGAAGTCGTTGACGAAGTCAACGAGTGAGGCTCCTTTCCGGCTTTAATTGGGTAGAGACTAGTCTCGTAGAGACTACGTCTCGTAGGGCAATTAAAGCAATAAGGTTTCATATACTTGATTCATCATATAGCTCCACATCTTTTTTCATATGCTGGTTCCATATTTTCGCATTGGGGAACAAAAGCGGAGCTTTTGTGAGGCAGTGAATTGATCGCGAAGCGATCAAGAGGGGATGTTTCTTTTTGCGATGCTGGTATTATTTTATGGATAACTATATGTTTCCAGATCTGGCTCCATCGCGGCAATAGACCCCCCGGCATGCTAAGTCTTTGGATGGCTTGCGAAGCAAGACGTTCAAAGACTTAGCACGGGGATGGGGGGGTCGTTATTGCAGCGGAACCTCGGTGGGAAGAGCTATTATATTTCGAAGAAATATAATAGCGATGGGTTCCGCTATCTGCTGATATTCTCAGATCTTTTCTTTCTGCCTATGGCGTCATGATTTGATACCTTTTGGCTGGTTTCATATGCTAGATCCATATTTTCGCATTGGGGAACAAAAGCGGAGCTTTTGTGAGGCAGTGAATTGATCGCAAAGCGATCAAGAGGGGATGTTTCTTTTTGCGATGCTGGTTCCATTTTATGGGGAACTATATGTATTTTATTACATGGGCTGAATTGATTGGATTTGGATACTATATGTTGTATCTCATGATGCATCCAACGCATTATTCAATCACGTGATTCCACACCACAGGAAGTCTTTCTCGGAAAAGCAGGAAGTTTTTCTTAGAAACAAGTCTGGACATGTCTGATGAAAACAGGAAGTTTATGATGAAATGGGACTTTCCCGATGAGTCATCAGATTGTCATGTAATATCAGATGAACTTGTATTTGAAGTAAAGTTTGTCAGTAAAGTTTGTCAGTAAAGTTTGTCAGTAAAGTTTGTCAGTGAAGTTTGTCAGTAAAGTTTGTCAGTAAAGTTTGTAGTGAACAGAAAAGTAGACTGTGCTTACGGAACTTGTATGGAGACCGACACAGCTGTGGCGTGACGTCATCACTGATAGCTATTGTGTCAATGGGTTTAAATAATATTAAGCCACAAAACGCCACAGCTGTGGCGTGACGTCATGTTTGTAAGTACATAAAATAATATCTCATATAATAGTATAGAATGAATTGCAATGAAGATATTCACAATTACTTGAAAGAATCAGAAGTTGTTTGTCCTTTTTGTGACCAGCAAATAGATTCTGCCAGAAAACCAAAAGATGATAAATGCTGTGATAATCAGTATATTATTAACGACGATGGGATGTTAGCATGTCTAAGTTGTGGTGTCGTACAAGGATATAATTATGTGAAAGAATATGTTGATTTTTATAAAAATAGACATAAATTTATAAGAAAATCAGTGTACCATAGAGAATACCATATAAATAATGCTGTCATGAATGTTAAGCAAAAATATAATATAGAAATATCGTACCATCAAAAATGTAAAATTAATGCTATATTTGTCGAGATAGGTAAGGTTCTTAATGAAGTTAATGGAACTCGGAAAAGGATGATTAGCATTAATTTTATTATGAGAAGGATATTCAATATGATGGGGATACCTCATAAACAAATTCCAATTAGTAAATCGAAAAAAACATTAGCTTTTTACGATCGATATTGGGCTACTATTATGTCTCTTATTGGTGATAAAATAAAATCTATTATTAGATGAATACCTTATTATATTTCTTTTCAAATTTGTCAGTTAACGGACACATTTCAATGATTATTTCATCAAGAACTTTGACATGATCAAGAAATTCTTTTTCATTATACTCCAGTCCTCTCATAAATGACCGTAAATGAGTTAAAACCTTTTCATACGTAGTGTACGCGAATTTACACATCTCGATCTTTCTTTTGTAATTTTTGACCTCTGAATATGTTTTTAGTATAAGCCCTGCGCCTGATATTGATCCAAGTACAGCGGGGTTTAACGTCACACCACCAGCCACAGTCCCAGTTACTATCAATACAACAGATCCAATGTTACAAGCCATATTCTTTTTCTTGAAGCTTTTAAATGACTCTTTGTGGAGCCAGTATTGCTTATGGTAGAATTTGTACAATGCTTTCAACTCAGATATTTGATCTTCTGTTAAATTTTCTGAAACATGGTTCCAATTGAATATTCTTTTACGTCTATCCATATATATTATATGGTTACATTTTTTCTTTTTTGAACGATTTCTTAATACTGATGTATAATTTTCTCATGTTTCGAACTATTTTTTCTATATTCTCAATAATTTCGTTGATTAAAGTTGATATTTTCATATTATATTGTTTAGATTATTCATTATGTTTTTCATCGGAAACCTCAACGCTTATTTCTTTTGGGATAATATATTCTAAAAAGCATTCCATACTCCAATCAGATGGATATCCGCATTGTGATATATGATGAATGAAAAAAATGTTTATGGCACTCTATATTCAATCAACATTAAGAGTTCTTGATTTTTCACAACTGAACCCAGTTCCACAGCCAAATGACCAAACGCTAGTACTAAATTGATATTTATTGTCTGTGATTTAGTTGATTGGGTTGAAGTGTAAGTGATTGATTGAGTTAAATGGTCACTGTGTTTTATTTTTAAAGAAATAGGCTTATATTTACTTTTGAGCTTGAAATAGAACACTGTTATAGTTAATATGTGGCTATGATTTGGAATAATTATTTTGTCACAACCATTCAATAAAAATGTGTTCCCGTTTTTCGTATTTAAATACCCATGTATATAATGAACTGAACCACTTAATTTATACCCATTTAAAGACAAATCTGTTTGCATTACCATTTTACCATTTTCTACAACGTACGCCGTATCATACACATCCGAGTCTACATTACTCTGTGATCCTTTGACTCCATATACAATCAAATAACTAACTCCTTGAGTGGAGCTACTTGCAGTGCCCTGACAATGCATGTCAATGTAAATGTATTCGGGAGGAGTTATGCTCCACTTATGTAAGTGAACAATCGATCTACTGTAATTAACAAACAGCTTAGTTGATTGTTGACCAATATTTAGTGAAGTGGAAACGACACTCACTGACAAATTTGTTGTGCTTGGAGGGAAAAATTCAACAGCCAAAGTGTACTCGCCTTCTGGAAGTTTGAACATGTTAAAGCCAATGCGAGAAGAATACTCATTTTGAGCGTCTTTCCCCATTTTAAATTTATAAGCTTTTTTGTTGACATTGTGGAGGGAACCAGAAAAGTCAACAATGCCATCAACTATTATGTTGTTTTCACTTGAAGATTCATCGGCATTTTCCATGAGATACCTGAAAACGTCTTTCTTGTTGGTTGAGCTGGTGATGTGAGACTCCTTGATTTTTGTGTCAAAGTAAGTTTTCAGCCCTACAGTCACATCACCTTTGGCGGCGTGTACCTTACTGCTGACATAGCCGACATTAGCTGCTGATTTTATGTCTTTGTCATCGGTGTTCAAGTTGATTATTGTTTTTTCATTTAAATTCAAGTTTCCAGTCATATTGTTGGTGCCATCAACTTTGAGAAACTTTTTTTGTGTCATGTCATCAATTCTGTTGTTAACAAACTCGACACATGCGGCGTCTCTTTGGTTTGATGGAAGATCAAGATTGATAATTGAATTATTTTTCATATCAATATCAGATCCTTTATCCAGTTTTTTTTCAAGCTGATTTTCGACATACTTTTTATTAACACAATGGTCTGAATTAACTGGATCTTTCACATTTGTGATGAAATTATTGTTCATGTCAATATGTTGCTCCATTCGACCTCCTTCCTTCTTTGACAAGAATATCTCTCTTTGCGATTCATAACTGATAACCTTGTTGAGATTACCATGAACTGGATAATTGTCTTTTGGGACAATGAGTGACCCTGTCATCGTATCACCTGCTTTTAGCATGAATTGAGATGTATCCACACTTGGAATATTGGCTATCTCTGAATCAAGATAAGATTTTGTAACCACGTCATTATTATTAGTTCCCTGTTTTACATTAACCAGTTTTTTGTTTTGCATATCATAATCATTATTTGAATCTAATTTAAATCCAATACCAGGTAAACCTCTTGAACCTATCTTACCTAGTCCTTGAGAATCATCATGATTAAGGATACCGTTAGTATAACTCATATAATATTAGTTTAGATTTTTTCATCGAAATTTCGGGCTACCTTTTTTTTGACCTTATCAACATACAAAAAACTATATGGATCCTTAGTAGCTTTCTGATAATCTGATTTATTTATGTTCAGTTCTCGGCAAATCATCGATTGCTCGTTTATAGAAGGAAAATCAAAAACACCAAAATGTGTACTATTCAGTCTTATTGTTTTATCGGTTCCGTAATAGCTTTGACTCAAATATATACAACAACAATTTTTGTTTCTAGAATTGGTAAAGTATTCACGTATCCGTTCGTCATTTTTCTTACCTGTATTCAAATAGTCATCAAATATGATTAATTTTTGGTTTTCATCAGACAAATCTGTCAGAGGGATGATTTCATCGTTACTTGCTTCTATCACGTCATAACCGACCTCTTTTGATATTGGTTCAAGAGATTTTAACAGATGCTTATATTTGCTTTGTTGGAGATTGCGAGCGTAAAGATATATTTTATCAAAATAGAGAAGCCTATATATCATATCAAGCAAAAGGTTAGTCTTGCCACCACCAGAGGGAGCACAAATAAGCATCCTGAAACATCGGTTTGGCATGAAACTCTTTAATTGAACAAAATCGTTGTTTTCATCATCTTGAATGTCGTAATTTTGTATCTTCATATGATATTATGTTATACAATTTTATTGCATAGCGACACGCTATGCGACACGCTATGCGAGCGTTTTTATATATGATAACCCTAATTTTTCCGAACAAAATACGAAATTTTATGTAAACAAATGATATAATGAGTTTACTCAAATGGAAAGAAATGGCTGAGAAACGATCCGAGCTTGGTAAAAAGATTAACACAGTAAGAGATACAATAAAACAAAAAAAGATATCTGATCAAATGGGTGAAGTCGAGGCAGAGAAACTTTTCAAACCTATAACATCTGAGTTAAAGGAACTTACAGCCCCAAAAGCACCGTTGAGAAGATTGGTAAAGAAAAAGCGACCTGTTCCAGATTATGGAATAGCTATTGATGATGAAGTGCCTGATTATGGATTGGACGATTTGTTTGATCAACCTGTTCTACCACAAAATGACAAACAATTGGTTCCAAAACCTCCATCTTATGAAGATGTCCTTGAGGATTTAGCATCAGGTAAAAAACAAATGTATATAGATCCAGAATACATGTATGAACCAGAAGATCTTCCACCTGAATACGAAGAAGAAGAAGTACCAGATTACGAAATTCTTGAAGAGGATAGAATAAATCAAGCTTTAGATGAACTTCAAATTCCTAACTATGATGATATTGAATTACAACTTCAGCAAGAAGATATGAATGACAAAAAGAGGAAATCTTATCTTACCAAAACCCTTAAAAAGGCTAAAGAGAAACGGCAACAACTAAATGGTTATTGGAGTGATATCACTAAAAAATTAAATAGGGGTTTAATGACTGAAGCTGAGGCTCAATATCGAAGAAAAATTATTCAAGATACAAGAAAGGTTCTGACTGATTATATGAATTACCATCAACAAAAACTCCAAAAACTCAAATCTATTAAAGGATCTGGTTTGAAGAAAAAAACAAAAAGAGGTGGACAGGTAATGTTTTTCAATAATCCGACAGAAATGATGAAAAAACTGGAACTGATTATCGGATCAAAGGTTGCTGGTAACAATAGCATCGAACTACGGAATACAGGCGTCGCTCTTCTCAACATCTTGTTGAGAAATTCAATACTCAATAAGCCACAATACAACAAAATATACAGAAACTATTTTAGTCTAAACTAATCATATAAATGAATAGACAACTTGTATTATCCAGTCATACAGTAAAAAACCAAAATGGTAATAAACCATCGGATTTCACAATCAAATACAGTAATCCGGTAATACTAGATTCAAACAGACAATATGAAATCGGCCTAGATCGAATCATTTCGATGTCATTCACTTGGTTTAATGTGACAAACGAACTCAATAATCAGAAAATAAGATATTCGGCAGATAGTGGTGCTAATTGGACGGAAATTATATTCAACCCTGGAGTATGGAATTACATTGATTTTGACAATTTAATCAAAGAAAAAACAAAAACAGGAACCTCATCAAACCCTCAATATCCAATCACTCTGGAGTTTAACGATACTGTATTCAGGACAATAATAACACTAGCCCCAAATTACAGATTAGATCTCACTAAAAGTAATTTTAATGATCTTATTGGTTTCAATAAAAAGATTATAACAAGTAGTGTAAATGTTGGAGATTACATTCCTAATCTCTCACAAGACAGAGAAATATTGAATGTTCATTGTGATTTGATAAGTGATAGTCTTGTCGATGGTGAAGAGTCAGATATTATATATAGTTTCAGTACCTCAACTCTCACCCCGAGTTATAGTTTCACACAAGAGCCTCGACGAGTTCAGTACAACCCGTGTAATAAAAATACGATTAATAAAATTCGGATTTATATCACCGACGGTAAACGAAGAATCATAGATCTTAATCATAGTGACACTTCATTCAGTTTGATTTTAAGAGAGAAGAGAGATTAATCTAACTAATAGTTATAGATGGCATCATATGAATATAAACGTGTATATCACCCGAAACTAGGTCGTTTTGTGTATAAGCATAAAGGATCTGGGATTATTGTTGATAACATATTCAAACCAGTTGGAAGGGTGTTAAGTAAAGTTCCAGAAATGGTTTTAAAACCTTTTGCCAAAAAAGCGCTTGAATCTGGTATTTCACATGCTGGAGACAAACTGGGAAAAAAAGCAGCTGAAAAAAGCGGAGAGCTTATTATGAGAAAATTACATGGTTCAACTAAACAACCAATGAAACCTACCAAACCTACTAAACCAAAACAAGAAGATTACAACACAATTCTGAATAGACTTATATCTGGTACTGGTTATTAAAAAGTGAATTTTATCTAAACTACTCATATAAATGAGTTTCAGAACAAATGAAAATCTACAACGATATGAATACGTTCGTTTCCATTTGGATAATGTCATTGAGCAACCTGCTAACAATCAAAGCCAGAAAAAGACAGGTTACAGATTCACAATCAACGATAGGTCGACTATGTTCGATTTTTTTAATGGGTATTTCGAAGTAACTAAAGAGCTTCAAAAAAGGGCAGATGGTGTTGGATATGCTCAAGCGGATCGCATCACTATGATAAACGGATCTCACAGTCTAATCAGACATATGGTTATTAAATCGTCTGGTAAAATCGTGTATGAGAGTGATAATTTGCATCGAATAACGAATGTCAAAAATCTCCTTGAATACAGTGATGATTTTAGTAGATCTGTTGGGAAGAATTCGTTCTGGTATCTTGATACTGATGGAACTACTGCAAATACAAACACAGGTTTTGAAGCCCGTCGTATTTTAACCCAGGCTAATCAGAATAACGGCGGCGGAAGAGCTAAAAGTATTAACGAGATGATTCCCTTAAACAGATACAGCTTTTTTCAAGAATTAGAAAGAAAAATGTTGCCTCCGATGCAGCTCACAATTGAACTTACATTTAACGAAGACAGTGAACTGATTCACATGGCAAATGGCACAGACGGTGGTCGTGTTGTAGTAAAGAGATTGTATCTTTGGCTCCCTAGATTAATCCCAAAAGACAGCATGTATAGTAATTTCGTTTCAGAGTTTCTTAAGCCAACAACCTGGACATATATGCGAGATCTCTACAATCAGTCAGCAAATACCAGAGCTATTCAGAATATGTTTCAAATCAGCCCGGCTATCGATGACGTTAAACATGTTTTTATATATCTCCAGAGGACAGACGCACCAAATGCTGATGAAGCAGAGAGGAGTCCGTATTTGTTTGACACTTTCAAGTTGAATGCAGCTGACGCTAATAGCTCTCTCTCGAGTTGTCGTTTAGAGTATGGAAACAATACATTTTACCCAGAGCTCGAATATGATAGTGACTCTAAAATACGGATATTTAATGATCTCATGTCATATGCATTTCGTAAGAACGATTACAATTCAGGAACACAGCTTAATGTATCCAATTTCACTAGTTTGTATGGATTATTGTATTTCGATTTGTCATATCAGAAAGAGGTAGTGACGAGAGATCCTAAACAGTTGATTCTCCATTATCGTCTCAATGTAGCCCCAGCAGCAAACGTCCGAGCTCATAGCATCGTATTTTACGAGAGTGAGGTTGTAGTAAAGACAGTTGGAAACGAATTGATGATAGTTTAAATAAATAAGTTTTACATCGATGAAAATTTAAATGAATATGTTTCTTAAAATAGAATTTATCTAACATATAATATATGACACAACTATACGAAATTAAAGTTAGTTTATCACCAAACCAGAAAAAGAATCTTAGTAACGCGTATCATAAAAGAGAAACTATCATTTTGAGACTGACAAAGGACTCTCTATCTGGGAATGACACTCTATACGTACCTCAGAATATAGTTAAGCGATTGAATAAAAATAGAAAATTGAGAAAAGGAATGGACATCAAACTAGCCAAAACAAACATTCGAAAGCAAGTTGGTGGATCACTCCTCTCTACAGTTCTGTCGCTTGGAAGAACTTTCGCTCCAACGATTGCCAAGACTATTGGATTGTCAGCTTTGGCAGGTTTAGCATCTGAAGGAGCATCTCAGATTGTTAAGAAGATATCTGGAAAAGGTTTACAAACCGGTGGGTTCCTAATACCACAAAATAAAATCAACCAGTTGATAGCATATAAACATCTTTTGACCACAAAACAAAAACAAGATATATTAAATGCTCTACAAACAGGCTCTGGTGTTCATATAAAGCCGACAAAAGTACAAACAGGTGGGTTCTTAGGGACTCTCCTTGCATCAATTGGAGTCCCTTTAGCTATTGAGGCAATAAAGAAGATGACTGGTAAAGGAGCTCCTCAGATGGGACGACCTAAACAAAGACCACCCAGATCTATACCAGAACAGGATGGTGGTTTGATGACCAACACTTATAGAACACCGCCTTTTTACGGAAATTGGCCAGACGATACAATCGGTATGGGGACTAAAAAAAAAAAAAAATCTCAAAAAAAGGGCGAAGGTCTACTATTAGGCAAGAACTCGCCGTTCAAAAACGTCCCTCTTCTAAATATTCTATTGTAAAACCAAAATTCCATAAAAACATTCCTATGTCAAATTATGATTTAATAAAATGGTGTAAGTATCTGAATATTCCAATTAATGATGTATTGTCAAGAGATGAAAATGTTCCTCACGATCATCAACAAGCATTATTCATTTACAATCTTGAACCGAGTTATATGCCAGGGAGTCACTGGGTGGCTACTTATGTTAAGGATAAAGTCATCAATTACTTTGATAGCTTTGGTTTGCCTCCCTTCCAAGAAATTGTCAATCATGCGAGAAAAAAGAATTTAACATTGCTTCATCAGAACAATCAAATACAAAATTTACTAACGACAACATGCGGTTACTTCTGTTTATACTTTTTAAATGAGATTAATAATGGTAAATCATATTTTGATCTGCTTCAGGTATTTGATATATATGATACAATGAAGAATGAGAGGTTTCTAGAACGGTATTTCAAAAATATGTAATCATATTATATATAATGGTTAAAAGTTATTGTGTACGAGAAAGGAAGCTGACAAATTCAGTACCAGGTTCTGAACATTACGTTAGAACCAAGAGTAACAGATTAATGATGAAATCGACATGCATCAGCTGTCATTCAACTAAAACTCAATTTGTGAAACAAAACCAGGGAAACGGGTCAGCCCGTCGAAAGGGGCGGGCTTACTAAATACAGTAGCATCGACTGGTACTGATTTATTGATTCACCACGGTATTCCTTGGTTGGGAAAAAAGGCTGTTGAAATGGGTCGATATTATGGATCAGAAGCCTTGAGAAACCCAAAACTGCAGAAAAAGGCTATCGATTATACTCTGGATAAGTTAAATCCAATGATTCAGAATGTTGGAAGTCAAGCTCTTAATCAATTATCAACAAAAATCAGACCAAATAGAAAGTATAAAACCGACAGAAAGGATTTGGATGGCGCTGGTGTTGATATCCATAAACTAATTGGGAAATCCTCCTGGAAAGTATAAATACATGGGGGCATATAACCCTCTCGATAAACAGTTAGAGTACGATAAAAACACTGGAGAGGTCACCAAGTGGCACGTACAACCTTACAATGAAGTTGATAGAATATCAGCTCATCATGATATTTGTTATGACATGGGGAAGGACAAAGGTGAATGCGACAAAGTAATGGTCAAGTCATTGGATAAAATACCTTATGGACAGATGCCAAAATGGGGACAAACAGCACGATTTCTAATCAACACAAAACAAAAGCTAGGTCTCGGTGTAAAACAAAGGAAGACAAAAAACGGGAAAGGCCGTCGAGTGAAGAAAACTGGCAAGAAAAATTAGCTGATGAGCTTCATAAACCTATAAAACGTAACTTTACTCGGCGGCGTGTAATTGTAAACGGCATTGACGAGATATGGTGTTCAGATCTTATTGAGATGCAACAGTTTAGTCAATGGAACGCTGGCTACAGATATCTTCTTATGGTTTTAGATGTATTCTCTAAATACAGTTGGATCGTCCCATTAAAAGATAAAAAGGGTGAAACCGTTATGAATGCTTTTAAAACAATATTCAAAGAGGGGCGTAAACCACAATATCTTTGGACAGACAAAGGCAAAGAGTATTACAACAAACATGTTAAGGAACTACTTGATAAGAATAAAATAACCTTGTACTCAACTGAGAATGAGGAAAAGTCGTCAGTTTGTGAAAGATGGAACCGTACAATCAAAACCAAAATGTGGAAACAGTTTACTGTTCAAGGTAATACACAGTATTTAGACATGTTACCTAAATTAGTGAAACAGTATAACAATACCAGACATTCAAGCACAAAGATGACACCAACTGAAGCCAGTAAAAAGAAGAATGAAGGAGTTGTTTACTTTAATCTGTACGGTGATATGGAAACATTAAAACAAAAACCAAAGTTCAAAGTTCCTGATAAGGTTAGAATAAGTAAGTATAAACGAAATGTATTTGATAAGGGCTATACACCAAATTGGTCTGAGGAAATTTTCACAGTTGATGAAATACAACATACGAATCCAATCACATACAAAATAAAGGATCTCAGAGATGAAGACATTCAAGGGAGTTTTTATGAACCTGAATTACTTAAAGCTGAACAACAGGTATTCAGAATTGATAAAGTGATTCGGAGGGATTATAAGAAGAAACAGGCTCTTGTTAAATGGAAGGGATACAGTGATGAATTTAACAGTTGGGTTCCAATGAAGGATTTAAAAATAATATAATATATACATATATATGGATACTGAAAATCAGCAGTGGTTCTGTGATATTTGTGATAAAAACTATAGTTTGAAGAGAAAGGAAAAACATCTTTTAACTAAAGTTCATAAAAGGAATAAAGAACGTTCGGATCGTTATGAGGATGACGATGACTATCAAATACGACGAGATATACTAATGATGGAAAATATTGAAAATATGGATTTTGATGAGTTTGTAAATCAATATAAACGTGTTGAAAAACAACTTAAAAAAGAATTCAAAAAATAAAAATATATAGTATATACATATGAAAGGTTTCACTTATGAAGGTCAAAAACTGATTATTATCAAAAAAGATGATGATATATGGTTCCGTGGTAAAACAGTTGCCAGCATTTTAAATTATAAAAATACTCGTAAAGCTATTCGTGATCATGTTGCTCCAGAAGATAAATGTTCACTTAAGAGACTCAAATCCAAGGGGAACGAATCGTTCCCTTTAAAAAATACTCATGATAATGGCCTCAAATCTTGGGGGAACGAATCGTTCCCTTTAAAACGGAACACTGGAAACACAATTTATATAAATGAATCTGGACTGTATGGCCTAATTTTGAGATCAAACATAGATAAAGCTTAAGATTTCCAACGATGGGTAACAAAAGATGTTTTACCATCAATCAGAAAAACCGGCAAGTATGAATTCAACAACAGACCATATAAAATGCTAACATTCAATATAAATACAGAATATGATTTACATAAAAAGGTAGTCAACTTTATTAGAAACAATTATCCTAAAGCAATCCTATTACCTTCATTAGGTGAAAATCAAATTAATTGTAACATGAGAATAAAATCATACAACATGGGTTATCAGAAGGGAACTTGTGATCTATTAATTGGAAATTTGCATTTAAATTACACAGGTTTTGGAATTGAATTTAAAACACCAACTGGTTACGGAAAGCTTTCAAAAGAACAGGAAATGATGCTACAAGAGTATGAAAACAACAATTACAAAATATTAGTCAGCAATGATTATGATGAGATCATTAAAGAAATCATACTTTATTTCCAGGGTGTAAGAATCAAATGTAAATATTGTTACAGAAAATTCAAGTCAATAGAAACAACAAGCAATCATTTAAAATTCATACACAAAAACTTATAAAGAGTAAATTATATAGTATTAATATATGGAAAATCAAAATATAAAGAGAGGTCGAGGTAGACCAAGAATATTCACTGATGATGAGAGAAGACAACGTAAAACAACATACATGCTAAATGTAGAATGGTATTGTGATATATGTGAAACAGGTCGCAATTATACACTAGCTGGGAAAACCTGTCATTTGAAAACAAAAAAGCACCAAAAAAATTCTAAAAAATAACATAGTTCAAAGGATTCATAATTGGATTAATTGAATTGATTTAAACGCATTGATAATTATTTAAAAAAATAAAATATATAGTAATATTATATGTTGAAATTCATAAAATTAGAACAAAAAATAGCATTAATCAATAATGAAATAGATAAGAAATTTAGATCAATCACTTGTAAATACTGTCATTCAATGGCGACACATGCATTAATCACTGGAGAGTATTCCAACTATGAAGTAAGTACAATATGCCATAAATGTTCAGATCGTATAAACAAATTAAAAGGCTACCAACTTGATCATATGGGATTTGTTGACTCCTATAAATTAACCATTTAAACGCACCCCAAAACTATTTAAAAATATTTCACTATAGATAAGTACCTATAATGAAGTCATTTAAAAAAAATAATATACTTAGTATTAATATGAACAAAGATAGCTTGAAGAAACTCAGTAAATCGGAACTGATCAAATTGCTTCTGAAGCAATCTAAAGATGTTGAGAGCAATGTGCAGGAAAACATCAAAAGAAAAAGACCAGTACCTGCGCCTCGTAAGAGTTTCAAAGAGATGGTCAAACGGTACGAAGAAAACATTATTCTTCCACCAATCCCAAAACAAAGAACTGTTAAAAGAAAACCGGTTCCTACACCTAGAACCGTAATTAAACAAATCGACAAAGCTTTAAACGGTTTTGTAAAATCTTATGAAATCGATCTAAGAAATGATAAAGATCCTCTTATTCAAATGCAAAATACACGAAAAGGTGTAGAACGTCAATTATCTATTTTATTGAATGAAATGAAAGGCTTGAAATACGTTGAAACATTGAAAGTCACTTTCGAAAAAATATCATCTGATGTAATAATTGAAAAGTCAGCATATTTCAATAGCGCAAGTCAAACAATAATCAACCAAGTGGGAATCAGTGAATCATTAAAAATTTCTTCAGAAAACATCATAAACAAAATAGCTCAATGGATATCAGAAGGATCGGGATGGACTGTAAAAGAAATTAATGACCATTACCTAAACATTGCTAAATATGAGCCTATGAAGGGATCCTCATATATCCAACTTCCTGAAGAACTGCGAAACAGTGCTAAAGGTTTAATAAACATGAAAAATAAGGATAATGAATGCTTCCGATGGTGTCATATTAGACATATAAATCCACAAGAAAAATATCCTCAAAGAATAAAAAAGGTTGACAAACAATACATTGAAAAATTAAATTACTCCGGTATTGAATTCCCAGTTTGTATCAAACATTACAACAAAATTGAGAAGCAAAACAGCATCAATATAAATGTATTCGGCTATGAAAACAAACAACCTTACCCCATCTATATTTCAAAAGAAAAGAATGAAGATCATATGGAACTACTTTTAATAACTGAAAATGAGAACAATCATTATGTTCTTATAAAAGATTTCAACAAATTCATGTATAACCAAACAAAACATGAACATAGAAAACACTTTTGTATGCACTGTCTGCAATGTTTTAGTTCTGACAGGGTATTAAGCAATCATAAAGATATTTGCATACAAGTTAATGGCACACAAGCAATTAAAATGCCAACCAAAGATAACAATATATTAAAATTCAACAACTTTCATAAACAGCAACATGTGCCATTTGTTATTTATGCTGATTTCGAAGCCATTACAGAGAAAATTCATGGATGTCAACAAGAAGGTAAAAAATCATATACTGAGGCTTACCAAAAACATACAGACTGTGGATATGGATATAAAGTTGTCTGCTGTTACGACGCCAAATATACCAAACCAATACAACTATATAGAGGTGAAAATGCTGTTTACAAATTCATGGAGAACATGTTAGAAGAAGTAAAATGGTGTAAAAAAGTAATGAAAAAATATTTTAATAAACCATTGAAAATGAGCAATGATGATGAACAGGAATTCAAAAAATCAACAAGATGCCATATCTGTGATAAGAAATATACTGAGGAAGACGTCCGTGTGAGAGATCATTGCCATATTACAGGTGTATTCAGAGGCTCAGCACACCAAGACTGTAATTTGAAACTAAAAATGAAGCCTGAAGAAATAAAAATTCCTGTTATATTCCATAATTTGAGAGGTTATGATAGCCATTTCATAATGCAAAAATTAGGTCAAATAGTCAAAAAGCACACATACAAAAATAATAAAGGAGAGGATAAACAAATGAATATCAATGCTATTCCAAATAACATGGAAAAGTATATGGCTTTTATGCTTGGCAATCATCTTACATTCATCGACAGTTTCCAGTTTATGAGCTCAAGTTTGGATAAATTAGTTAGCAACTTACCAGCAGAAGCTCTAAAGTATACTAGCGAACGGTTTAAAAAAGAAAAATTAAGTCTTATGACCCGTAAGGGAGTTTATCCTTATGATTATATGGATAGTTTCGATAAATTCAACAAAACAGAATTACCAACTAAAGAAGAATTTTACAGCATATTGATTGATGAGCATATTTCAAATGAAGATTATACCCATGCTCAAAATGTTTGGAATTCATTTAAATTGCAGACAATGGGTGAATACCATGATTTATATCTCAAGTCTGATATCCTTTTATTAGCTGATGTGTTTGAAAATTTCCGTAGAACATGTATTCAGTATTATAAATTAGACCCATGTCACTATTTTACATCACCTGGTTTGTCTTGGGATGCTATGTTAAAGATGACTAATATTAAATTAGAACTAATGACTGACATCAACATGTTTCAATTCATTGAAAAAGGTATGCGTGGAGGAATTAGTTATATAGCCAATAGATATGGTAAAGCAAACAATAAGTACATGAAAGAATACGATGAGAAGGCGCCCTCAAAGTATATAATGTACTTTTATTTAAAAATGAGCAAATGCAACATACTATGAAAACTATTAGAAGCGAAAGACATGAACTCGGAAGTTATGAAATCAACAAAATATCACTCAGCTGTTTTGATGATAAAAGATATATATCAGAAAATGGAATCAACAGTTTATCTTACGGACATTATGCAATCTAGTTTCCCAAAATGTGGAACCAGCATCGCAAAAAGAAACATCCCCTCTTGATCGCTTTGCGATCAATTCACTGCCTCACAAAAGCTCCGCTTTTGTTCCCCAATGCGAAAATATGGATCTAGCATATGAAACCAGCCAAAAGGTATCAAATCATGACGCCATAGGCAGAAAGAAAAGATCTGAGAATATCAGCAGATAGCGGAACCCATCGCTATTATATTTCTTCGAAATATAATAGCTCTTCCCACCGAGGTTCCGCTGCAATAACGACCCCCCATCCCCGTGCTAAGTCTTTGAACGTCTTGCTTCGCAAGCCATCCAAAGACTTAGCATGCCGGGGGGTCTATTGCCGCGATGGAGCCAGATCTGGAAACATATAGTTATCCATAAAATAATACCAGCATCGCAAAAAGAAACATCCCCTCTTGATCGCTTCGCGATCAATTCACTGCCTCACAAAAGCTCCGCTTTTGTTCCCCAATGCGAAAATATGGAACCAGCATATGAAAAAAGATGTGGAGCTATATGATGAATCAAGTATATGAAACCTTATTGCTTTAATTGCCCTACGAGACGTAGTCTCTACGAGACTAGTCTCTACCCAATTAAAGCCGGAAAGGAGCCTCACTCGTTGACTTCGTCAACGACTTCCCGAGCCTGCTCGGCTCCTTTTCATAAAATGATTTCCAAATAATTATTTCCAAATGATTATTTCCATCAGATGGATAGTAGTTATAGAGTTGGCGTTGTTCAAGATCAGTTTTGAAAAAAAACTGATCTCGAACCGCCAACTCTATAACTACTTTCCTGCCACTGGTATCGATTATTTGATGCATTAAGGAGCGTAGAAGGATAGTGGGGTTATTTCTACACATTTCTAACCCCGGGTTTCTGCCCACGGAAGTCTACGCGCCCCCGCTTCCCTGCAAAAACTGTTGTCTGGTGTTCTTCTAGAGAAACACCTGCCTGAGAAGAGAAGAGATTTCTGGTGTTTGCGTTTTAACTGACAAAACTGTCTCAGTTGTTCCAGGAAACATGTTTTTTCAACAGGAATGCCATTTGACTTAAATTTTGGTTTGATAAATTTCTTTTGACAATAGTTTGAAGACAATTAGCGATAAATTACTGTCAAGAATTCATTCCTTTTTCTTTAAGGCCGTTATTCTTGAAAAACTGAATTTCTTGGACTACAGGAACTCTTAACGAAGAAATCTCCCTCGCATTTAGCCTATTGCTCTGAAATTTTCATCAATATTAAAGTCCTTTTTTGTGCAATAAACTAAAAGAAGTGTAAACGGGTTTGAATTACGTCTCCCTAAGTGACTCTTTGGCCCGTAATTATTTCCTGTTACCTTACGTTCTGGGAAAAAAGTTAAAAAAAAATCGAATGGAGGAAAACTGGCTATTTTTTTAGTTTATTGCACAATCATGCCATTTGTGTACATAATAGAGTTGGTTTGATACTTTTTCAACTGTGCACTAGTGAGTTATCGTTGTTACCAAGAACATCACTTTTTTCTAATTTGAGAGGCTAGTTAATCATTAACTATTGTGACATGTGACCTGAAAAGACTCATATTGAAGTCAGGACGTGAAGCTCTATAAAATCGGATGGTATACGGTAAGTTTCCCACAGTTCTCTTGCAAGAAAATTCACTTTTTTGAGGTACATACCACCTTAAACGAACAAGCAACTTTTCTGTGAGACAATTAACGAAATCATCGAACTCAATCGAACTAATCGAACTTAATCCAGTTGTGTAGCAATCGAACGTAATCAACAATTGAGGGGGTATAGAATGGTAAAATCCGAGACTCGCCGAGACGCCGAGACCCATGTTTTAAAATGCGAGCCCGAGACTTCTGTCTGTTTGTAAAATCCCAGCCCGAGACTGGGTCCTCCAAAAATACGAGCCCGTGACGTGCTGAATCAAAAATCCGAGCTCGATAATCTGATAGAAAGCAATAAAAGCGGCTATCACGCGCTTTCGGAACTCACGGAAGCTCGAACCTGGTGTTTTAATAAAGTTATTAACCTATAGTAAACAGCGTACCCAACCGGTCGCATTATTATTGGATAACGTACCACTACTTATTAGCCAGGCTATAAACTAATGATTCGATTGTCTGGTCTGGTCTGTCTAGTCTGTTTCTTATTACTCCGGTGGGAAACATAAGGAAAGCTTGGCGTTCTGCATTTGTGGTCTTTTTGTGAAAGAGACGGTGAGCTTCGGTCCAAGGAACACGCGCGGAGGTTACAATGGAAGAAGAAAGCGGTGCGGAGTCAAAGCGGCGAAAGCACAAATATGGTTAGTTAATCTATTGTAGCTTATTACTGCAGTGTAAATATAGCCGCTAGCTTTTCTGGTTTTATTATTCAATTATTGATGGTTATTTTAGGTATTGCAATATTGGTCACATCGTTTTGCTGTTTTTATATTGGAATGATCCTTAAATTGGAAGGTTGCTAGGAACAAAACTAAAGTCAACTAAAGAGAATACCTGGTCTAATACGCTCAACAGGACATTTGGCGACAAGCCACAGGAATAGCGAGGAATGTTACACATTGATGTTAGTTTAGCGTTTGTACTAAAAAAGTTCCAAGTTTACTCTGTTTGTAACCAACATGTACTCGAAGATTGTGATTGCTTGAGTCTTATAACTGAAATAATAAACGGCTAGCTATACAGTTATACCTTTATGACCTTTTATAGCTTTATACTGTGCGGCTCAATGATCTGTGAAAAGAGCAACATGCACACGTGGAACTGTGCGAGTGAAGCTGTAAATAAATGACATCTCCGGAAATGATCCTGCGCCGCAAATGATGCCATTGAAAATCAGGAATCACGTGGGGTTTTATCGTTCATAGAGAACAAAATGAATAATTGTGTAATCATATGAAGTGTTTTAGAGGACCTACAACGCTGACAAAGTTCAGGATCTGAAATAGATGATTTGGCGTATTCTTGGGAGTATAGTAATTTTGGCACTAGCATATAAGGTTATAAGCTCTAGCCTACAAAGCAGGCGTTTATTTAAGACCTGTTATACAGGCTAATATGGTAATCTGTTAGATGTTAGGTAAAGCTAAATATAAGCGGGAGGGGGCGGTATAAGGGTTGGCGAATATCATGCGAAACAAAATTGGCGGGAAAATGACTTACTAAACCTGAGGGAAAGGCGCATAACCTCAAAAAGTTAGACAGCAGCAGCTAGTAGTTAAGATGCTACAAATAATTTGACTATGTTCTATCTGGCCTAAAAAAATTATAGACGAGGATAGCACTGATGTAAGCACAGATGATGAAACTGTTAATAGGAAATCGAAGAAAAAACGTCACGGAAAGAGCAGCGTGCAGAGGGTAAGTTTAATTGCGCGTGAATGTAGACGTAATCATTCTACTGACCCCGAATAGAAAGCGTTATTAATAAAAGAACACGAATACTTTTTGCTGCTTTAAGATGGCACAGTGGAACCCACTAAAGCGCGTTGCTTTAGTGCCCGTATCATCCGTTCTTAACTAAGGAGAAGCTCAACGCTCGGTCAACACATCCAATTACTTGCTCTTAAAGCATATGTTCATTTTGAAACGTGCACAACTCGGCTCAATAGACTCAATGTAATCTATAAAAAAAAAATGAAAACATAAATAGAAAAATGAAAACGTACCGTGTGAAGATAACCAGTGTGCATAAAGCCACTTAACTTTGTATATGAGCGTGTCACTTGAGTCAGAGAGAAGTGTGCGTATTAACCGGCAAATACTGTATTTCAAGTTAAGTCGCTCAATATTTTGCACAAAAGCCTTACAAATTCTGTCTCAAAAGCGTGTATTAAAAAGAAATGAATTCGTTGGCTACAGGAAAGAGAAAAAGAAAGACCAAAAGAAATGCAAAAAAGAAAAAGACAGTAAAACATGTCAGAGTCAGCAAGAGTAGCGAGACGTCTCATGGCCTGCGTGGCCTGGTAAGGAAAGAGAAATTTGTACAGGAGGTAGCCATGAGAAGTGACATGTGGTCTTATTTGAATGCTGATTTTCACGTTGAAATAAGCGATGAATTATATCATCATTGCCTGGCTCTGGTTTGCGACAAGGGTACTGCAAACACCGAAAAGTTTGCCTGGTTCCCACAAGGAAAACTGATAAAGGCCCCACTCTTCGAATCCCTCACAGATTCCGGGAGTAAAACAATGAACATTTGCAACTTTTTACCCGTTCTAGTGACATGAGACTATTTAATAAAGAGGGATAACGCTCTGGTAATGAATTTGAAATACCTTCAACGCACATAACCTACGGTCAGCGTCGGTACTACAGCGGACGTATGAGGAAATAGGTCCTCACAGTAAAAAGATTCCGCAATCGCAACCAGGTAACGTGCTATCATCGTGGTCACACATTTACAAACAGTCGACTAGTTATACAGACTAAGCAGTCACGTTCGTGACTACATCTCGAGAGACAAACGATGTGCAGCCAAAGTGGAACAAAGTGTGTTATCTAAGGCTGTAAAACAAAAGGGGGGACTTGTGACTCACTAAGTACGTACTATGCCATCGTGCTTTCACATAAATGTTTCCATGACATGAAGCAGCTGTAGGTTCCTGTACTGTTACTAGAAGGATGGCAGTCGAGGCCATCCGTGATTAAATCTTTCTCTAAATATTCGTTGGTACAAAATGTACACTTGGGTGGACAGACAACAAGGAGCATGGCTTCTTAGTTAAGGTCAAGAGGCAGCGCCAGGGGAGGGATAGGTGATCACCAATCAAAACTCAGTGGAAAAGGGCAGAGGTGGTGGAATTTACTAACAAAGTGAGAACGGTATGTAACCATTTTGTTGGTCTTTAACAGCGTGAGATAACTTGGTTTGTGCAAACTTCGGTAGAGCTCAAAGATTCAAAGCAGCTGAGCCCGGAGAAAATTGTTTGTGGATGAAAGTTCAGCTGAATTTCCCAACTTGCGTCTAATTTATCTATTAGCAGTTATCTTGTATTTAATTGTACAAAAATACATCAAAGGAAACGTCAGTTGTTTAACCCTTTAAGCCCTGACATAAAAATGCATTTTCCCCTTGATGTTTTTCATACTTTTATTATGGAACTAGTAAGTTGAATTTGTCTAAATATCAAGACATCTTATCCTGGGTGATCACTTTCTTTATTCTCACCACTTGAATGTCTGAACAAGTATTGATAATGTAAAGAGAAACTTCATATTCGTCACTTTTAGGGGCTTAAAGGGTTAACAGGCAGTATATGAATCGCTCAGTTAGAAGCATGTTTTGCTCGATGTTTAAAACAAATGGGACACACCAGTGCTTAGCGCCGAAGGACTGAACGATAATGCATGGTCTGCAACGTTGTCAGCAAAGCCTTGAACTAAGTAAATCATGGGTAATAAAAAGGGCAATGTAGATCTTCCTAATAACTGATTTAGCTTAAATATGTACGGAAGTTCTCATTCATTACGCGTTGGTCTATGTGTCGTTGCAAACAGAAATAGACGTAGCACTTGCTTTGCTTGCTCGTTGAACTGTGAACTCCGTGCTAATATAACTTGATATTGGGTGCAATTTTCGAGATTCTGAGATCCAAATTATAAAAATTCGAGACTTCGAGACCGTTCAACGTGTAGCGAGCCCAAGATTCCGAGACTCTTATTTTGATTGCCGAGATTTCGAGACTCGGCTGATATTTTCCGAGACGCATCATTTTGGATAGACCATTCTATACCCCTAATTGAAAACAAAATCTTTGCTCACTGATGTCTTGAATAAATTATGTACGTTGTAACGAAATCCATACAAAATGTGTGACTGTCCGTTCGCTAATCTGGCTAAGCTGTTTGGAATATAGTTTTCTTGCAGCTACAATCAAGTCCCCCAGAAAAGATTAGGTTTTCTTGGGCCGGGTCTTTTATTTGTTAACTGACGAAACCAAATCGTCTGATCTACAGTGGTAAGACGTGGTAAAAGGAACGAGCTCAAAACTTAACATTTGAAATTAACAATTAGTTCGATTATCTAACTTATCTCATTTAAACTGATGGAGCTTAATTGAACTCAGTACGTTCCATTACAAATATACATGCCATTACTGAACTCAATCGAACTCAACTTCGATTAAAATCGATTGCGTTTGATTAAAATTCCGTACTTTTGCGTTAGATATGATATGTTACCTCATGACCGCGAGCCGCCAGCTCTTCCAGCATATTTCTGATGATGATGTACTCTGATCCACCAAGAACATAAAAACCAGCGATGCGAGCGGACAAAGCAGAGTTGATTGCCAATAGTAATAGAAAAGGGAAGAAGAACAAGTGCCAAGCCATCTTTGTCCTGCGATTTTAATGCCTTGCATAAACTTTGTACCGTACTGATTTTGGTTTGATAAAGGCTGGTTTTCACTAGCGACGGAGTCGGAGTCGGAGTCGTAAGCGGAGTCGTGAGAGCGCTTATGACCTAGTGAAAATCAAACATCGGAGTCGTAAGCGAGAGTCATAAGCTCGACGGAATCGGGATCGGAAGAATCAGAACGTTTCCATTTTCTTCCGACTCCGCTTATGATTCCGTCGCTTACGATCTGGTGAAAACCAGATTGTCGGAGTCGGAAGCAGAAGCTGAAGGATAAACCAATCACGGTGCTCGTTCCCACGCTTTATGATTGGTTTAGTTCTTCCGCTTCTGCTTACGACTCTGACAAACTGGTTTTCACTAGATCGTAAGCGACGGACGCGTAAGCGCAAAAGGAAACTCTGCTTACGACTCCGTTGTTTGATTTTCAATAGATCGTAACGCTTTACGCTTCTGATTACGACTCCGACTCCGACTCCGTCGCTAGTGAAAACCAGCCTTAAGGGATAGTATGTGAAACACAAAGGAATTACTGCACTCAACTGTAACGGTAGTTTCCAACGTCACGCGAGCCAAAAAACGGCTACATAGGAGACTACTGTAACGCTGAATAATGTTTCTTCTTCTGAACTCCCGCTAATATGGCTTTCATAATTTTTGATCACAATCCTAGACTTTTAGGCCATTTTTGGTTTGTTTCGTTAAATTCGTTTGTGAGACGAATGTGGAAATAAATCATTGAACCAAAGACCCTCACAACGTAGAGAACAAATCAGCTCACACAACGGTCAGTTCAGACCCTCACCCCAGTCACCCGCCCAGGGCCCTGTAAGAACTGGAGTTTTGTATATGCAGCCTGTAGCCTGTGACAACAGCCATCATGTTTCGGCTCCTGTTTCAGCTGAAGAACCGAAAAAACTGCGTGGCGGAGGGGGGGGGGGGGGGGGGGGGTTGGGGAACTTGAAAAAGTTTTGGTGGGGCGTTCCGCTGGAGTCTAGGAAACCTTAGAGAAGAGCGAAAGAGCTGTCTTACGGCTGCAACCCTGCTCTATTGAAGTCCTATTAGTTGATGTCTTGCAAAGTCAAATCTTTCTACGTAGTCAGATCAACCTTACTGCTATGTTTGTCATTTGAGTATTTCTTTGGCTGATTAGGTCTGTTTTACTAGATCCTACGTACACGTACAACATTTTCGTTTGCGATCCTTTACTGATATTGTTCTAGTGTAGCAAAGTTACCCCGTTTCAGACCAACATACTCTATTTGCTACCCCGTCTCAGACTAAAGAGTGAAATTTTATACCCCATTTCAGGTCGAAAATGACCTTAATTAGGAAGGAGTCCAATACTAATTACACGGCAAAACAAGGAGAGGAATTACCAAACAAGTTTATTTAAATTTCAAAAACGTAGAAAAGTACTACTTCACCCACCTCAGACTAAAAGGCCAAAATCCGGGCCCCTTTACAGACGTGAAAGATCACAAATGGCCCATCCAACGACTCATGCCCGCACAGTGTACATGGAAAAGTAACCCGCGGGGGTGGGGGAGGGCTCGCAGGCTAACAGCGTGGTAGAGCATTTCCTTGCGCTCTCTCGTCTTTCATACTCGTAAGTCCGTCTGCGGCATAATGCTTAACGAATTCGAAAGCGCGCGAGAAAAACGTCTGGTACCAAGGAATAGGTTTCATAAAACGTTCCCTTAAAAGAACTATGTCACGAAGATTTTGCTGACGTTTTGTCAATATATATAATGTGCGAAAAAATTATGATTAGGTACCCTCGTTCACTCAAGAGGAAGATAGCAAGTGAACTTTTCGTAAGGAAAGCAAACTATAATAAGTTTTAAACGAGTTTTTCAAGACACAAGCATAATAACTTGAAAAAGTTGGCCCAACGTGGTCAAGTTGTAATGAATTTCCATCCTAGCCGTGCCTGACTAAAGGCACTTGCTAACAGTTTCACTGGACTGGTATTTGTGAGTTTTCATTCATGTAAATGTGACTTTCTGTTTTTCAAAGTGTTACTAAAAATAGGTGACATGGTCCCTGTACGTTACGGGTGTCTCAAGCAACTAGTAATGTGTAAGCTCACTACGAATAAAATGAAACACTTTTATTCAAGCAGCATCGCCCTTAAACCTTGTAGGGTTCTCTTACTACTTAAATGATTGTTCCGAGCAGAATTGAAAATCAAATCAGCAGCAATAAAAATTGACATCTGCTTGTCGTCTACAGGGGGCACGCAGAAGTGTTCCTAGTTACGTTGTTCTGTCCTTGAAAATAAGGTTGTGATTAGGTTTTAACTGGATATATAGATATAGTGATAGGTTTCACCGATTCACCGAACTAAGGAACAACCTGAAGCTACATTCTGTTCTACTCCTTCTTAGTTTTGTGGGTATCTTTTTGACAGCACAGACGGCACAGGCATCTACACGTCAACCTTATCACCATGACAACCATGGTAACCATAGCAACGATAAAAGCCATGACGTCAAGTAAGTAGTACTGATACCAAGGGATGTTAAACACTTGAGCTCTGAGATGCCGGGCTCCACCATGTCTGAGTACATACTCTATCCAATCACAAGTTTCTTGAAGCGGAGTACGTTGACGATCCTTTAGCAGGCTGGAGATGTGCATTGCTTTTGCTTTGAATCTGAAATAAAAAGCAATCACTGAATCAATCCGCTCATTTTAATATCTCACCTCTGGATGTTGGAACATCTTATTTTCGCTAATTTGATTACCGCAGCTCCGTGCACAAAAGCGTTTCTTTGTTGTTTAAAGAACAATTAAAATTTCCTCGACTTTCTTTCGATGTCTTTGTTTTTGCCCTCAATAAAATGATGGCAATACCCCCTCTCTAAAAACTCCGCTTGTTAGGTGTTGCCAAAAATATCTGATCTAGTAGCAAGTCATTTTCTTACCCCCGTACATCCCATCCTATTTCTACTTTATTATTCATTATTCAGCTCTTTTCATTCTGGCTAGAGATCAGCTAGAGTTACGTGTGCAAGAGACTGAATGTGACTGAATGTGTCTGGAAGAATTCTTGCTTTTGCAAGAGGAAATATTTTCATGTTTTGACCGTTACGTAACACCAATTGTGGTATTCCTGCAATGGAGACTAACGCATGACTTGAAATTCAGGGTGTTCAAGGAAAGTGAAAGTTCGCGTGGAAAGCTCCCGTTTCTTTTTGACATCTAACCTGATAACATATTGACAAACAATACCTTGGCTCATTAATAACGAGCTCAGTTGTTTCAAACATTTGTTGGGCATCAGTGCTTTTAAAGTCCACACTTAAACCGAGCCCAAGATGTTCCACTTTCTTGGCATTAGCATGTTGATCTAAAAACAAAGGAAAAGCGACCACAGGAACCCCATGGTATGCAGACTCATACAGACTGTTGTGACCCACATGGGAGACAAAAGCCTTGATGTCCTTGTGAGCCAAAAGATCATTCTGCGGTAACCACTCCACCACTTTGATGTTTGGACTGAGGGACGAAGGAATGTAGCCTGCAAAGAATGACACACTCATATCAGTTGTGTCTGGTTGAAACCGTTCCACAAAGAAAGAAAAACCTGACCCACAGCACAAAGGCAAACATGTTATCCAGAACAATGATTGTTAGGTAAAGTAGTATTCAATAATGTAAAGTGCAGTAAATTAATAGTAACAACAGATTAGCACAAGTAGAGACAGAGCATCTGGCATTATAGCCTTCGTGGTTCTTTCTTTCGTTCAAATGTTCTTCATTGTTGTGACTGACGAACTCACAACATCTTTCGGGCAAATGTTGAGTTTTCTTTGTGAATCGATGAGATTTTTGGTATTTCCTCGCGAAGCGAGGTTTGTAAATTTGTCGCGTGGGGATCGCGCGAGGATCACTTAGGGCAGTCAAATCTCGATCTGGCTATATATTTTTCGAAGGTGTCCGCGCAGTTGCCTGGCAACAAAACCAAATCGCGACCGCTGACAGTTGCGCACTCTCATGTTTCCTTATTTCTTGCTTGCTTCGCTGCTTACATTTGCGTGCTGACATGTTAATTCATCGTCTGTGAACAAATTACTGGACCAGTTTCTGATGCAAATGAGGGACACGAGCAAAGACAGCAACGCCTGATTTAACAAGTGGCTAAAACTCAGCGTGAACGCCGACTTGAAATTCAGCGCGAACAACGGAGGCGAAAGAGCCGACGACAAGAAGGGCACGGGTAGAAAACATCGTTTACCGCTAATAGCCTAGCGAAGACTAAAGTCGTCAGCAGGACACAAACAGGAGACTGGAATATCACAGGCGAGAAATCTTAGAACATAGACAACGTAGTTTAAATTTAGAGCATTACAAAACGAGATTCCCCAACAACGCGAGAATCGATACAAGGTCTTCGAAATTATATTAAACTCAGTCACACCGATTGAATAATGAGAATGAACTCAGCGGCTACAAACTCTTCGAGAAAGTGTGTGCTGAAACCGATCAGGACAGGCGACACCGTCTAGAAGTGCTTCGACAAAATGATTGTGTTAGAAGCAACGAGAGGCGACAAAAAATACTCGATCATCAAAATACTTTTACTAGAATAGTCCTTTCCAACGGATGGTGACTGAACAAATCATTTTTCCAAGTATGATCAAAACCACAGATTACACAAGAGAAATTAAATTATTTAAAAAAATAGGTTTCAGCTCCCCAAACAGTGCATATTTGGGTATGAGCAGTAAAAAGAATTTAAATTTAAGTCTAGGACGTTCCCGAAAAAATATTTGAAAGAAATAATTCATATTGGATCAGTAAGAATTTATAGGAGTTTATGTTTTCCGTTTTGCATATTAATAAGTAAAACATAATAATATTCAGATGGATCAGAAAGGACAATTTCTGTCCACAATTTAGATAGAAATGCACTTAAAAGTATTGCTCTGCTCCTAGCAATTACTACTTAATGTGTAGCGGGGATAGGTACATACATGTATGTATTAGATGGGAAACAAAAATTACTGCTTAACATTAATTATTGATAATAATTTCACGCTACATACAGTGACCAGCATCACAGCTCTCCTCGCAATGCACAAGCAAGCAACAAGATCATGGGAGTTGAGATCTTGATCACCTTCACCATGATTTGTCTATGCGAAAGTTTACTTACTTCTGAAGGTTTCACATGCTATAATCTGCATTCACCCTTTCCGTTAATTAGCTACTCTTGCTTTCCGTACCAATTCACCCTTTAATCCCCAATGTGAACGTACAAATTCTACTTACTGGTCTTCATACATTTCTTGTAGACCTAGTGCAGAGAACGTCTTTCTACTGACATTAACACTATTCACGTTTGGTGGTCAACTTAATTAAGGTATTGCTATTGTAGAGAGATGCTTGTCACTGGGGCTTCAAGGGTTAATGTATTATTTTATTGTGACAATTATCTAATCCAATTTTTATAGTACGTTGGGGGGAATGAATAAACATGCTACCACATCGATATGAAACTCTGTGCTTTGCTTGCCACTATTCTGTATTAGTCTCATTTCAATTTTTTCGTGGTGCACCCTTGCCCGAGCTTCGCGGGGTTCTGCGAGTCACATATTTCTAGTTATTGCAATAATGGATTACCTTTGAGTCTCCACACAACTCGCTGTTTTAACTTTCCAAAAGCTGTAGCTAACATGTCCACAGCTGTTGTTGGAAGGATAGAAGCCACATTTGTTCCAAAAGAAACAATGATAAAACCATGACCCCCTGAGTTGCTGACGAACTCTTCCAAGTCAGGAGGGAGAGGTTTAGCATCTCTGACATTCAGCGGTCCGACCATGACATGGCCTGTTCAAATATATACATAGCGAATTTAAATAAAAAGCGTTAGAAGAGTCGAGTTTCAAATTAGGTTTCAACCCTTCAGGTTTCAACTACGTGACTACAGCTGTGACTAGAGAGGCTGCGGATACCAGCCAATGCAAAATTGTAAATAAAAAGTGTGCAGGGTATATTTAGTAACTTCCTCAATGGCACACTTTTTTTCATACCTGGCAGGAGGGGTTGTGGATACTCCAGTGCAAAATCTGCTGTTATTATAACCAGTTCAGCATCACCAGCAGCTTCCACAAAGCTTCTTTCAGGTTTGATGTTGTACTTAACCTTCAGTGCATCCATTGGTCGGGCAAATGCCAAATTCATCAGGGCAAAACCACCAAGGTATGCTCCTAGATTTCGCACTCGTTCCAAAAATGTCATTTCGTCAGTAAATCCCGTGATAAGTTGTGGAACATATGAAACAGGCATGGGTATCATGTGGAGAAGACCTACTGGCAGTATTGGGCCTGCATTTGGTGGTAATGGAAAAATCGCCACCGCTGGAATATCAAGAAACTCAGCAACCAAGACACCACAGAGTGAAACTGGGCTGTCATAAATAATCAGGTCAAAACCTTTCAGTTCCTCGAGAATGTCTTTGCTGTTTAAAACATCTTCACATAGACCAGGTATTACTCCTTTTAATTTAAAAAAGGACTGCATCAAGCTGTGTCCCTCTATCTGAGCCCGTATCATCTTATCCTCAACAAAGCCAGGTTTGTATGGCACTTGGTAGATCTTGTGCGGTACGTTCTCACTGGGTTTGATTTTTTGGGCAGATGAAACAACTAGTGCAACCTAAACATAAAATAATCAAGGAAATATATAATGATAACAAATAAATAGTGATATTTTAGCAGTTAGCCTCAGCAACAGCGGCACAAGGATTGCAAAAATGTGAAAATTTGAGGATTGCTCCCACTACCCCCATTCCTCTAGGAAGGGATGGGAGAATGGGAAGGATGGACAGTAGTCTCAAGGCTCATGTCAACACATGACAGCGAGTGAGTGAGCATCCATTCCTACTATTTGTCCACATTAACACTTATTTGTAAAACGTGATGCATGCTAAGCGTCAAGCCTGAATTGCTAACTGTGTAAAATGCACTAATAACCGAGTCAAATGAAGTCATTTCGACCATTTTGTGAGTGAAAGAATCCCACAACGGTCAGCATTTTAAGCAGATGCAAAGGAAACCGGAAAAACACTCAGGCCAGTTTCAAACGTCGTACTGCCTTGCCTAACTCAATTCATAAATTATAAATACATTACAGGCCCGTAGCAGGGGGAGGGGCAGGGGGGGCTGGAGCCCCCCCCAGAATTTTTGGAAGTTAAAAACATTACAATAAATGTGCCAAAAATATATCATTAAATCAAATAAATGTGCAACAATCAGTCTTGAATGCTGATGCTAAAAGTGCCTTTTACAATTTTGCAAGCTTTTAAACATCTGTTGAGTCACTAGCCATCCGGCAAGTGGGCTTCAAAGATCTACTAGCCGCCACCGCACATTTCAGTCGCCCAGGTTCCTTACCAATGTCTTTCTTCACCCATATCTCGACATATCACCTTGATCCTGTGAAGGACCTTAATACCTTTAATAGCTATGCAACTGCTGTGTATTTGCTGCAAGCTTTAAGCCCATTGTTGTAAAACAAGTCTAAGGAACAAAACTATATTTATCTCACCAATCGAGTGACAAACGTTACGTAAACGTTTACGAGAGTTTTTGACGAAATCGACACAAACTGTGGCATTGTGAATAGTTTTAGTATCTATCTGCGTCTGTACTTTGACGGGGGGTTGGGGGGGCGGGGGGGGCTTTGACTAGGCCAATTTGCTCGGCCCCCAGTTATTTCAGCCTTGCTACGGGCCTGCATTAGAACATATTTTAAAAGTTGTCTAAACAGCCACTGCAGTTTTGGATTTATTCCTACAACCGCTGGTCTGTGTTTTGTCTTCGGGAACAGCTATTTTATTTGACTGAATTAAATTCGACGTCTGAAACCAAGGCGTGCTACAGTCGAGCCAGCTTAGCACGGCAGTAGCACGACGTTTGAAACGCGCCTCAGGCAATGAAAGGATCCACGCCTGGCGATACAACATACGCAGATCATGTTTCATCTGAAGGTCAGATAAAAATAAAGATGCATCAACTTTAGGAACGGTTGAGTTAAAGTGAGATGCATCTTGCGGCGCGTCTGACGCAAAACAAAGACTTCAAAGAAACCTGCGCCAAATACAGTAGCAATCGACACAAAAACCACTTAAATAAAATAAGCTTAAATTTGCATACACGACTCTCAGCAGAGTCACAACAGATAGAATGTCGCGACAATTTCTGACTTGCCCATGAATTTTGAAGGCAATTTTCAAACTTATCCTTTACAGTTTTCAATCTTTTTCTGTGTGGTCAAACAAATGTGTTATTTTAGTGTGGTAAAGCCGCAGTAAAAAGAAATTTGATCGAGGGCACTTCAGACAACAACAGCAACATATACGTGAATAATAAAAGATAGCAAAAATTATTCACCTCGTGGCCACGTCTGGCCAATTCTTCCAGTGTGTGTCTCGTGTTGATGTACTGTGACCCTCCAAAGGTATGAAAACCAGCAATCCGGCCCGACAGAACAGAGCTAACTGCTAGTAATAGGAAAAGAAAAGAGAGCAACGCCATTTTGACTTATCGTGCGTTCGACTGTTTGCTCTACTTTTCTGAATAAATGTCACGCACTGTTACGCATCAGTTGGGTGGGGGCGGGACCAATAATGCTGTGCGCAAATCAGGTATAAAATCTTGATCCTTCGGAAAGATGTGTGCAGCAAATTGTGTTAGCGAGAATTTCAGTTGCAACGGTTTCAAGTACCGTCTTTTACACAAGAAGAGGAACGAAAAGTCAGACGAAAGGTGAAAAGACGAAAAACGAAAACTAATAAATTGTGTATTTTTTGCAACAACTAAAACCGTGGTGAAAGTACAACTGGTTCGAGAGAGGGCCATTAATCAACCCGGACATTATCAGCCTATGTAATCCTGTTGATGAAGGTTTTTGTTTACTCACGATCAAAGATTTTACTCTCGAGCGCTTTATTTTGCAATATTTACGACTGACGTAACGGTAGCCTGCAGAACAAGCGGTTAAGCGGTGTATGGCAGAAAACAAGTGGCCTAAATGGTGAATAGAAACACATATTCCATTCTTTCAGGGTTACCCACAGGATCATTTCGGTGAAATATCTGTTTGGAAGACCTTGCTCATCTCAGAAATTCTGATTTGATTGTGATAATAAAACTAGAGTTTTGTTGACAGTGTGTTGTGTTTCTAAACTTCAAGTGGAGATATGTATTCTGCTTTTGAAGAATTCAAAGAAAGATTTTTGCGACATTTTCGCAGTATTTATGATAGTGAAGAGAGCTGTCGTTACATAAGTTTATTGAGGGCCAGGAGTAGCCCATGTTTCAAGTATAAGGATCCCGAAAGTCTGGCCCTGCACGTTTTTCCAGTCATGAGTATTGATTAAGTTTAAGTTTAGTTACTTTACGCTTTGGTTAGGTTAAGGAATAGTTTAAGTTTATTTTTAAAAACGTACACCGAGGAACTGTTTCTTATACCAGATGGCAGAGCATTCCATAACGCTGGGGCAGCCACGGAGAATGATCCTCCGCCGCAGGTCTTTAGATTAAAAGCTGGAATAGAAAAAAAGATTCTTTTTATGAAGAACGTAAAGGGTCTTAAAGGCCGGCACACACTACAAGCATTTGCAAAATTGTTGAGAAACTCCCCCGGAAAATCGGACTTTTGTGTTAAAGCCGCCTGTTGGAAAGAAATCAAAGCCTTGTTTGCTCTTCCCAACCCCCCTCCCCCTTTCAATGTTGTTCCTTGTTACTTTGATTGACATCTCGAAATCCATACAACATTGATTAGGGGGGAGGGGGGTGCAAAGGTATTCTATCTGAGTTGGTGAAACACGAGCGAAAATCGATGGAATTTCTCAAGGTTTTTGCAACTGCTTGTAGGTGACATGTTGCGGGGCCATGTAGTGGGGACATGTTGCAGCGACAGTTTTCCTCGTGTGACATCCCCGTTTTTGCGAAAAAGTTCTGTTGCGGGGACAGAATTATGACTTATGGGAATTGGGGTCATTTTGTCCCCGCTTTATGACGCACGAATTCTAACCAGCTGAATTTCCATCAACAAAATTCTGTCCCCGCAGGAGACCTTTTTCGCAAAAACGGGGATGTCTCACGAGGAAAACTGACACTGCAACATGTCCCCGCTACGTGTCCCAGCAACATGTTCCCGCTACGTGTCCCAGCAACATGTTCCCTTGTGTGTGCCGGCCTTAACGGACAATATGGGATACGGAATTAGAAGATCACGCATGTATGAAGGTGCCAAATTGTCTAGTGTCTTCATATGGAAGAATTCAGTCCGCGGCGGTAAGTTAAGAACTATGATAATTGTTGACAATGTTATTTTTGTTTAAGAGATTAGGATGTGAATGTCACTCTGTCTTCAAAGTTTGAAAGACGTTTTTCCGTTCTTCGAACTTGCCGATTTCGGCTGATCATGACTAATAAGTCAGTTAAGGACAGCTGAGTTTGAAGGAAGGACGAATGATACGGGGCATTTTTCGATAAAAAGTAGATTTTCTTCCAGTTGGAAAATGTCGTTTATCTTTGTCATCGTAAAGCACCGCTGTTACAACAAAGCCCAGCTGAAATATGAAAAGAGCTTTAGGTTGCCAAGGTGCCAAAAGTAGTATCTTAAGCATTTCCTCTATTTGGTAAAGTGACGCAAGTGAAACTGAGTTGTCCAAATACTATTGGCTGCAACTTGTATGGTGACAATTATTTTTTCAGTAAGAGCTTTGAGTTCTGCCCGTAACTGAATGCGTTAAGACTAACAATAGTCATGAACAAAGTCTTGAGCCACGTGATCTCGGTGAGTAGCAGGTCACCTCTCGCTCAGCTACGGAGCTATTATCGCCAGAAAAAGTCCCTGTTATAATACTGCTGATAGCAGTTCTTGTCTGAATCAAGTGGAGGGTCATAACAAAATCTATTTTTCGTAATCGTGCAGCGGTATATGCGGACCAGCGCGTGGCACCCAAGCTAGCCAAATGTGCTAAGCCAAACGAGACCAGGGGGTACCATAGATTGTCTACCCTCCTTATAATTACTTCAAGAAAATAAGTATTTTTAAAAGGATGTGCTGGTAGATAAACTCTAATAGGGATTTTATGGATGTGTGACTTTGTGAAAGGAAGTAATAAAGCAAGTTGAGGATGCTGATGTTGTTGCTTTTCTTTCCGTGAAACTGAAAAATCAGAACATAGCCCGTTAAGTTTGAGAAGGTAAACAAGGAAGGAAAACAAGGAAGGTAAATAAGGGGTAAAGAAAGAGGACATGTATAGCACAGAGGAACGAAATAAAAACTACACAAATAATTCTTCGCAATAAAATTTTGACAGACATAGTTGTGACGCCACCGTTTTGAATTTTGCCGCGCCACCTGCTACGCATGGTCTTAAGGTATAAATTTGCTACGTCCGAATCAAAATTAAAGATGCAGAAACGTCGCGTTTCATTCATTTTCATTCGACGCGACTAAAATGCGACGCATAAATAAGGCCTACGTGGCAAAGAAATGTAACAAAACGAATAATGCACGTGCAGAACAATTGTATTACCCATGCCGAAAAAAAAACCTTTGCTTTCGGACGCCGTGGCTACGCTTACTTGCCGTTTTCGTTTTAGTGGCACCTTTATGTTTTCACTTATGTAAATGTGACTTTTTGTTTTTCAATGTGTTACTAAAATTAAGTGACATGGTCCCTGTACGTTACGGGTGAGTGTCTTAAGCAACTGGGCCCTGCTGGTGTGCACATTCACAGCGTGAGTGGATAAGAAGCTAAAAGCGATTGACAACTACGAATAAAATGAGACGCACCTTTATTCAAACAGCATCACCTTTATACCTTCCAGGGTTCTGTTACTACTTTTAAAAATGATTGTTCCGAGCGAATTGAAAACCAAATCAGCAGTAAAAATTGACATCTGCTGGCCTTCTACAGGAGGCACGCAGAAGTTGTTCCAGTTAGGTTGTTCAATCCTTGAAAATTAGGTTGTGACTGGATATATGGACCGATTCATCGTACTTACGAGCGACCTATACCTACTATTTTACTCCTTCTTAGTTTTGTTTTCACTCTTTTTACGGCAAAGACGACACAGGCATGTACATGTCAACATTATCACTATGACAACCAAGGAAACCACAGCAACAAGGAAAGCCATGACATCAAGTAAGTAGTACTGATACCAAGGGATGTTAAACACTTGAGGTCTGAGATGTCGGGCTCCACCATGTCTGAGTACATACTCTATCCAGTCACAGGTTTCTTGAAGCGGAGTACGTCGACGATCCTTTAAAAGTCCAGAGATGTGCACTGCTTTTACTCTGAATCTGAAAAAGAAAGCAGTCATTGACTCAACTCTGAATGTAGGAACATCTTATTTTTGCTACATGATAACGGTAAAGCGTTTCTTTTTCATTTAAAATTAAAATCTCGACTTTCATTTTTTTCCACGTTTGTTTTTGTCATCTAGAAAACGATAGCCTTCGTCGCATACGAAATATAAACCAGCGTTATATTACGTCTGCGACGCTGGCGACAAAATGATGGCAATTCACTGTTTCTAAAAACTCCACTTTTCAGGCAGACCTGATCAAGCAGCCAGTCATTCTTTTTGCCCCCTCTTCCTATGCCTCTCCTATTCCTATTTTATTGTTCCTAACTGCTCTCTTTTAATTCTGGCCAGATATCAAACGAATGGAAGACAGGGAGTGAATGGGACTGCACTTTCAGGAAGAATTTATTTGCAGGGTGGATGGGGGGGGGGGGAGATGGTCATGTTTTACTGATCAGTTATACAACATCATTTGTGGCCAGCATTCCTGATCGTAAAGACTTTTGAACGCCTACTGTCCCTGGTTGACATCAAAGATGAAAGACAAAAAAACACGACCGTATATTGACTATCAATACCTTGGCTCATTAATAACGAGCTCAGTTGTTTCAAACATTTGTTGAGAATCACTGCTTTTAAAGTCCACACTTAAACCGAGCCCAAGATGTTCCACTTTCTTGGCGTTAGCATGTTGATCTCCAAACAATGGAAATGCTACTAAAGGCACCCCATGGTATGCAGCCTCATACAGACTGTTGTGACCCACATGGGAGACAAAAGCCTTGATGTCCTTGTGAGCCAACAGATCATTCTGCGGCAACCACTCCACCACTTTGATGTTTGGACTGAGGGAAGAAGGAATGTAGCCTGCAAAGAATGACACACTCATATCAGTCTCATACCAGTTGTGTCGGGTTCAAACCCCTCCACAAAGAAAGAAAAACCTGACCCACAGCACAAAGGCAAACATGTGATCCAGACCATTGATTGTAAGGTACAGCGGTAGTCAATAATGTAATGTGTATTTAAGTATTAGCAAAAACAGACTAGTACAAGTAGAGACAGAGTGTCTGGAATTAGCCTTTGTGGTCCTTGCTTTCGTTCAACTGTATTACCTTTGAGCCTCCACACAACTCGCTGTTTTAACTTTCCAAAAGCTGTAGCTAACATGTCCACAACCGTTCTTGGAAGGAGAGAAGCCACATTTGATCCAAAAGAAACAATGATAAAACCATGACCCCCTGAATTGCTGACAAATTTTTCCAAATCAGAAGGGAGAGGTTTAGCATCTCTGACATTCAGCGGTCCAACCATAACATGACCTGTTGAAAAAACATATGGCGAATTACAAAAAGGTGAGAATACCCGAAATTTGAACCAGGTTTCAACCCTTCAGTTTTCAAATAGAGAGGCTGCGGATACCTCAGTGCAAAATCGTAAATTAAAAAAGTGTGCTGGCTATATTTAGTAACAATTTTTCATACCTGGCAGGAGGGGTTGTGGATACTCCAGTGCAAAATCTGCTGTTATTATAACCAGTTCAGCGGCACCAACAGCCTCCACGAAGCTTCTTTCAGGTTTGATGTTGTACTTAACCTTCAGAGCATCCATTGGTCTGGCAAATGCAACATTTAGAAAGACAAGACCACCAAGGTATGCTCCTAAATTCATCACCCTTTCCAAAAATGTCATCTTGTCAGTAAGTCCAGTGAGCGGTTGTGGAACATATGAAAGAGGCATAGGTATCATGTGGGGAAGACCTATTGGGCCTGCATTTGGTGGTAATGGTAAAATCTCCACCGCTGGAATATCAAGAAACTCAGCAACCAAAACACCGCAAATTGAAACTGGGCTGTCATAAACAATCAGGTCAAAACCTTTCAGTTCCTCGAGAATTTCTGTACTGTTTAAAGCATGTTCACATACAGCAGGTATTACCCCTCTTGTTTTTAAAAAGGACTGCATCACGCTGTGTCCCTCTATCTGAATACGTATCATCTCATCCTCAATAAAGCCAGGCTTGTATGGGACTTGGTAGATCTTGTGCAGTACCTTCTCACTGGGTTTGATTTTTTGGGCTGATGAAACAACTAGTGCAACCTACACATTCAATAATCAAGGAAATAATGATAAAAAGTTAATAATGATATTTCAGCAGGGAACCCACTTCACCAGACTTGTCTTACTCTGGGGGGTACCTCTATATAAGCAACATTTTTGTGTACATCACTAAAGATTTTATTTTTTGAGGTGGCTTGAAATACGGCAACATGAATAAGGTGTAGACATAACAAAGAAAGAACAATACAAGGTAGTGTCGGAGTAGTGGCACAGGCCTCCCAAAAATTGGGGGTTTACTTCCCTTCCTGCTTCCCTCTAATGTGTTTAGAACATGAAGAAGGATGTACAGTAGACTCAAGTCAACACGTGATAATGCGCATCTGTTCCTATTATTTGTCCACGTTAACACAGGGAACCCAAACGCTGTCTTTAGCTATATCATAATCATTTAATAAAAATGTTATTTATCTGTGTTCCTTGTGTCTTTATGAGTCATTTTGGAAGGGATTTGAATCAGAGCGGAGACGGTTTACCTCGCCGGTTTGAAATGTTATCTTATATTCTTATAGGGTGCGTCATAGGACGCGACAATCACGTCTCAAGTTCCATTATTATTAACTATCAACTCTCGTGGGGATACAATCTCGGGTTTCAATTAACGGCCAAGAGAAGAAAAGAAAGACAAGGGGTGAAACTCTAAAGGGCTTTCGTAAAGTCTGTGACCACAGTTGAGGTGACCAGTCTCACGCGTGGAATGCGCGAGGAAACACGAGCCGACGGCCGGCAGCCTTTCACTGCAATTTTAGCCACACGCAATTTAAATATCCTTCACCAGGCATTGGCAATTTCAGTGTTGTTTACTAGTGAGTGGAATTATATATAGCTTTTTCGCGTGTTTTCCTCGGTTGCTTTCCAGAAAATAAATAAGAATGGGCCGTTACATTTTTGCTGTTTCGTTTTTCTCTTTCAAGTAGCCCTTTACAAATACTATATTTCTTCGCGTAGATCGAAACAAACTTACAGGAGCAGGGTAAGAAGGCCTTCGCAAATACTGTATTTCTAAATGTAGATCAAAACCAACATACACGAGCGGTAAATTTGTCTCGCGCAAAAACCAGATATTCAGCGTGGTGTGTTCTGATTTCTATTTCCGACTCAACCGGCTGTCAAAGAAACAAAAGAATCTGTCACGAGAACAAAATGTTTTTTTCAGTGTGGAAAATCCGGAGTAAAAGAAATGGGCACTTCAGATTTCAGCAGGCAACATATACATGAATAAGGCTAGCAAAAATATTCACCTCGTGGCCACGTCTGGCCAATTCTTCCAGCGTATGTCTCGTGTTGATGTACTGTGACCCTCCAAAGGTATGAAAACCAGCAATCCGGGCCGACAGAGCAGAGCTAACTGCCAGTAACAGCAAAAGAAAAGAGAGCAACGCCATTTTGCCTTCGTGCATTCAACTGTTTATTTCTTTTAAGCGTGCCTGTCACGCAACCGTTACTGGGGCCAACCTTGTTCCCAGGGTCCTCTCTCTTCATCCGTCGGTTAAAAAGGTGATCTAATATACTAAAAAGAACAAGTTGTGTATCGTCATACAGCTACGATTTTAATAAACTACGGCAAATTGTGTTAGCGAGAATTTTGTAGTGGCTTAACAAAAAGGATATTTTGTTTCCAATGTGGCTCTTTTTTTTCTTTAATTCTGATTAATCTACCAAAATCAGTCTCAAACGATTTTAGGTAGCTTGGTTAAACGATAGTCTTTTACACAAGAAGACGGAGGGCCCGGCTTAAAGCGTTAAAGTTTGAGGTGAATGCCATAGCTTATTTATTGCATCAACTAAAACTGGTGAAGGAACAAAAGTTTGAAAAAGGGAGGTAAATATTTAAGACGACTTCAGGCAAGGCTGCTCGAACAGCTAGTATTTTAATAGGATTGCCCAGTATTTCGGTTAGACAAAACTAACCTTCATCTGGCATGTCAGGGGTTAGAAAAGCTAATTCTGTTTGTACAAGTGGTCCTTGCCTAGGTTACAGAGCTGAGGTTAACATTTATACCAGGGCATTATGACCATGGGTGAAGCCTGTTGCTGAATACTCTTATTGTCTCGCGATCAAAGACTTCACTCCCGAACTTTTTATCTTGTAATATTTACATACACTGTTTTTTTTTTATGAGAACGCGTAAAATTTGGCTGAGCCTGAGGATGTTCTTATTTTAGCCCATACATTTTCTTAAATTTGGGGGCAAATCTCAGCCTCAACGTTCTTATGAAAATGGTTCTTATAAAGAAAAAAGAGTGTATGAGGCAACGGCATCCGAAAGAACGTAAGTGGTGTATGACAGAAAAAACGCTGGCCAAAATTGTGAATCACACATCGATGTATGATCACCGTCTGAACTAATCTTCTTATGTCCCAAGTTCGAGTAGTTAACATGTGCCTGTCAGAATTTCGTGAACTTGCTTAAATAATATATAGATTTAGCCAAGCCTAAAAGCGGAGCTCCCCTTTTTGGTTTTTGTTTTTGTTTTTTGCTGGCACGTATTAATTTGTGAAAATACTGTCATTCAAGTCGTTAAATTAAAAAAAAAAAAACACAGAAAAAAAAGAAAAAAGAAAATAGTTCATCTCCTTGCCGAGAGTCGAACCCGGTTCGTCGGCATTATAGGACGGTAAGTAGCCCACTAGCCCATGATCGTTTATTGTCATTTTAAGAAGTTAATTTTAGTACTTATTTCTTTCTTCGTGACAAGCTGCCTATCAACATGAAAATGCTGGTGTTTTTCCTGTGCAAAATCTGTTCGGAACGCCGTAAAAACCATGGTTGTGGACAAAAAAAACCAAAAAGCACTAGCTCTGCTATATTTGGCCTCGAAACAGCTGCGAAAAGCTGCGAACTCAAGCGGTGTGCCGACCGAGTTCGCAACAGAACACACGAGGCAAATTTGAACTTTTCGCCCGAACGTTATCGCCTAATTTTTTGGCCTAAATTGAACTTTTCGCCTTCCGCCAAAAAGACAACTGAGTATTCTTTTGAACTGTTTTTTCAATTAACAAATTTGGTTTTGACTTTTGTTGTCTTTGCTTGTTTGCTACAACGCGGGTCAACATGCGATTTCGCGCCAAACATACGGGATTCAGCACAGGGTTATATCCAGTGTATGAAGTGTATTGGTGACCCTATGGTGCGGGCGGACGGATGGACGGTCACGTGACTATTACGTCACTAGCAAAATTTCTTGGCTTGATAGGTTACCAAATTTCCTTAGCAATGGTGCTCCGCTGACGCGCTAGCGCGCGGGCTTCGCTAATAATATTAATGATGATGATGACGATGATGATGATGATGATGATGATGATGATGATGATGATGATGATAAAGAAGTGCAACGATCTCCTCTTTGGTCAGTTGTTTTTGCCAAATCGCCGGATAAAACGTCGTGGAATTTTTTTTTGCAATGAAACTGTTTAACTAATCTTTATTCCAGGCTAACGAAAATCACTTAGTAATTGTACCCTTTAACGTTGCTTTTCTCTCTGGCATCAGCTGGAACCAAAGAAGTAGTTTTAACTGAATTTTCCGATTCGGTTTGAGCTTTCAGCAGATCGGATTCCCTTTCCTCAGGATCTGGAAGGGGGTCCTGATCCTACATTCCGCTCCTTTTTCACGAGAATCTCGCATCCCGCACTTTCTTTATCACTATCCCGAATCCCGTTTTTCTTTCCCAAAAATACATTTAAAAAAGGCTAATTTCTGCAAAAGCTCATAAATGTAAGGTGTAGATTTTCTTTCGATTGGTTGATTTGCTTTTGCCTCTAGAACGTTTATCTGGGTCTTGACGATTTCCCGAATTCCCGACAGAAGGGCAAAAATTCCCTTATCCCGTGCGCAAATTTTTGCGAATCTCGCTTCCCGAGTGGCAGTCAAATCCCGAATCCCGTCAGGATCTTTTGCGTTTTCCCGAATCCCGCCCCGTATTTTGGTCAAATTCCGGGTCCCGAGAATACTCTTCCAGACCCTGTTTCCTATACCCCTTCGTGCAACCTCGTCCCCAGGGCCTTCTCCTCGTTCAAAATGTCGGTCGGGGAAACCCCTGGCCAAGGCTGCCAAAATGGCTCCAAAAATTCGTTAGAATGTTGTCACGTAAACACTTTGAAATGTCTTCGTTCCGTTTGAACAACGGTTTCAGATTGCAAAAAACAAACAGGGCCGCCAGACGCTAAAACCAACCTCCGAAAAAGCCGCTTCATCATGTGTCACGTGACAAAATACTCCACGATTCTTGGAGCATTTCAGCAGCCTTGGCCAGGGGTTTCTTCGACCGCCATTTTGAACGAGGAGAAGGCCCTGGGGACGAGGTTGCCCTTCGTGTAATCCATCGAATTCTGGTTCAGCCTAGAGCCCAGGCGTTCCCCTCCCGCTCAATCTTGTTCCCAGGCTTTTAGATGAATTTCATTGGCGCTTATCTGCAAACAAAGAGAGCGCCTGTGGGGCTAGGCTGATTTGGAGCCACCGCATAGCAGCTTGATCTCTCTGCATCTGAATACTATACCTTGAATTAATGTCACACTTATTAAGGCAGCATTGGGTTTAATATATTATCGCTCCAGCTCGTGAAACGTTTAGGCCACGTTTGTGGCCTTTTTGAGTTTTTTTTTCAGTCCACGGCACTTCGCCTTCACATAAAACCTTGTAGCAGATAGCAGTTCCTGTCTTCTGAATCAAGTGGGGTCACGACAAATCTATATTTTTTTCGTAATTGTGCGCAGAGATATACGGCCAGCGCTTGTCATAGCAACCAAGCTAACTTAGTGTACTGAGTTAAAAGAAATCTTCGTTACCATACATTGCTCTGCCTTCCTTACTTAAAGATGTAAACCTTACCAAAATAAGAATCACAACAAAATAAGTATTTTTGAAAGGATTTTGTAATTGTATGATTTTGTGAAAGGACGTAGTGAGGCAAGTTGAGGTCCTTGTTGCTTTTTTTGACGCGAAACTGAAAAATCACAGCACAGCCAGTTCAGTATGAGAATTGAAATAAGCAAATTTCATAAGGAAATAAAGAACGAGGATATATATATATATATTCTTTCTTTCTTGAGTAGAATGTATTTCGTAGAGCGCTCAACTCATTTGATTGAGGAGCATTAACAATAACTTCACTAAAGTTAAAGTCGTTAAAGTTGCCTGATGAGTGTGGTCCTTATAATTTTGGTCCATACGAAACAGAACTGTCGCAAAAAAACGATGTATACTCTTGAAGCCTAAACTCTATATATATATATATAATCAATACTCGTTCAGGACCATTTCTAGGGTTTTCACTTTGTGTTTGTTTATTCTTTCTTTGACTGGTTTAAGTTCATTTATATATATATATATATATATATATATATATATATATATATAGACCCTTGAGCTAAGGGTCTATATAGGGTCTATATAGCTAAGGGTCTAGCAGACACGAACTACCCTAGACCCTAGACCCTTGAGCTAAGGGTCTAGCAGACACGAACAAACTAAAAACTACACAAATCATACGTCGCAGTAAAATTTTGACAGACAGAGAGTTCTTAAGAGACGAATTCGTGTTCTTGGGCGCCACCATTTTGATTTTAGCCGCGCCGCCTTCCACGCATGCTATTAAGCCATAAATTTGGCAGCCAAACAGTGAAATTCGACATCTAAATCAAGCGTCGCATCAACATCTCATTGTAAATCAATTGCGTTCCACACGACTAAAATGCGACGTTCAAATTAGACCTGTATATTGTGCAGAGGACTTGTACCAGAAATGTACCAAAACGTGCACTGACATACGTGCAGAACGCTTAATTTCTCGTTTTATTTTTAGCGGTATCCGTTAATCGACCTCGGACCTTTCCGCGAAAGTGCAAGAGGAAATTCTCATGCGCTAAGGGCACTTATGTGTTGTTTAAAGCTCACTGATCTATTTTGGTTTAATAGACCAGCCGCAGGTTGTTCTTGCGTGTGTTTTAATCTTATGGTTGCAACTGCTCATACTTCTTAAAAAGACCGCTACTTTCAAAATTACATTCAAATACTAACACGTGTGATAGATTAATAACAGTAAAGAGAAAAGTACATAAAGCTTATTTTCACCCAAAGGTCCGTTTGGTGTACTAGTGTTGTTGACGTTACTCTTTCTTAGTTTTGGTTTTGCCCTGACAACACAGACGACAAAGAAGTCTACATAACATCCTTATCGCCATGAAAACCAAGGTAACTACAGCAACAAGGAAAGCCATGACATCAAATAAGTAGTACTGATACCAAGGGATGTTAAACACTTGAGGTTTGAGATGTCGGGCTCCACCATGTCTGAGTACATACTCTATCCAGTCACAGGTTTCTTGAAGCGGGGTGCGTTGACGGTCCTTCAGCAGTGCAGAGATGCGCTTTGCGTTTTGTTTGAATCTGAAGAAGAAAAACTCGTCAATCATATCTTAGCAACCCACCTTACATGATTACAAAGGCCCGATCTGTACAAGCGCTAACCAGGAGAGAGTGGCATGGAAACCTGTTCGAAGCGTTTCCAGAACCCGGCTTAGAAAGCGGCAGAAATCTGCTGAAAACGAGGGGCCACGACTTGAAGAAAAACAGCATTTAAGAGACAACTAGAAGCGACGGACAAAGTTAAACAAATTGCACAATATCGTACCCAAACTGGAAATTAGCCATTAAGTCACCGACTTCATATCTTACCATATCATGCACAGTTTGTAAAACTCTAACGTTACTGCTGTCTTTTGATATGAAAATTATCACAGAGTTACAGCAAAACATAAAACTAGCACAACAGTTTAGCAAGAAAGCAATTTTATTTCTGCGTTCATCGCTTACAGAGCAAAACAATCATTTTGGCGCCAAAATCAGACGTGGCTGCACGGGCACGCGGCACTCCACTCAGGAATGTTTTTGCAATCGCTTTCTCTTTTTATAGAAGACAACTCGTTAAACGTTTGTAAAGAAAAAAAGAAAATTCCTGCAACGGTTAAGTTGAAAGGTAATTCTCGCTAATTTTCTTTGGAAGGAACGGTAGGTTACTAGTAAGTTGATGTAAACTCTAAGTAAAATGATTTCCTTTTAAACACACAAACAATCAAAATGGTCAGAACAAAAGAAATATTTTGACTCGAGAAAACTCTTGTTCGGAATTTGCATTTTGGAGTTTGGAATTTGAATACGGTAAACATCTAACCGTACCCTTTTGGTACACTTTGCTGGCTTATCAAGCCTGTTATAGGTCTTGTCATGTGTAGAGCAAAGGTCGAGCGCGTCTCGCCAACGTATAAGCTGTGTCTCAACCAACTCGGCTGACATACCCCGAAGTTTGCCAAAATCGGTTACAAGCGTTACAAAAAATAACTATAAACTTCAATATTACACGATAGTATAAGCACAAAATGGTGAGAGTTGCCTAAGAAGGGGAAGGGAGTAGTGACGAGTACAAGAAAGGGGATTTGAGTTCCCTGTAGATGCAAAAACGAAAATTATGTTAGATTGCCTTGCAGCAGCAATTGCGATAACACTAAGGTTTCTGTAGTGTCCATTGCTTTTGACAAGCTACTGGTACATGAATTTTCTTTACTCCAGATTTATCGCAGCTCATTAATATGTGAAACAAATGACAAAAGAAGCAAACGAAATGAACAGATACCTCGGTTCAGTGATAACGAGCTCAGTTGTTTCAAACATTTGTTGGGCATTTGTACTTTCAAAATCCACAGTTAAACCAAGACTGAAGTGCTCTGCTTTCTTGGCGTTAGCATGTTGATCTCCATACAGAGGAAAAGCGACCAATGGCACTCCGTGGTATGCAGCCTCATACAGACTGTTGTGTCCCACATGGGAGACAAAAGCCTTGATGTCCTTGTGAGCCAACAGATCATTCTGAGGTAACCAGTCCACTGCTTTGATATTAGAAGCAAGAGATGAAGGGATGTAACCTGCAATGAAAGACGACGACACACTCATTTCAAATTTTCCGTCTATTAAACAGTTAAATATTTGAAGCAAAAACCGTGGTCATCAAGGGCTGTACAAAAAGGCAATTGAGAGCATTTGAACTGTCAATGTTTCTTTGATAGCTCATAGTCACTGTGGTCAGACGAAAAGTACTCGTAGTCTCATCCGGGCACTTCCCAGTTCGGGACACCGAGAGTCATCTGACCGAGTGAGTGTGCCAGTGGCTAGTGTAGTCCAGTTCTGTACCCCCATCATGCAACATCCACCCGGTGTTGGGTGACAGGGGTCCAGAACTGGACAAGTGGCTATTGTGGAGGATGGTTTGGGTGCTGAGACTAGGGCTAAAGGGTTTTAGCCAGTTCCAAAATTGGATATATGTATTAAATAAAACCATGTATTAGAATGACCATATTTTACTGTATAATCCATTACCTTTTAGTCTCCACACAACTCTCTGTTTTAACTTTCCAAAAGCTGTAGCTAACATGTCTATCACTGATTGTCGAAGGATTGCCACATTTGATCCGAAGGAAACAATGATAAAACCATGTCCCCCTGAATTGCTGACAAATTCTTCCAAATCAGGGGGGAGAGGTCTGGGATCTCTGACGTTCAGTGGTCCAACCATAATTTGACCTGTTGAACATGAATATATGAAACTTCACAGAATGCACAAGGTAATTCCAAATATGAAAGCCAAATTGCATGTCTTTAACCATATAATTTATAGTACAATTTTAACATTATAGAAATAGTGAACCCAGATGCTAAGGTCACCAATGAGCTCATTAGCTATTATATTAAGTATCATGTCTGACCATGATATGTCACACAGGTACAGCGTTTTTTTTTAACCCTTTTTAGTTAACCCTTTAAGCGCAAGCATCATTATGCAAATTCTCCTTACTGGTCGCAATACATTTTAGTTGAGTACTAGTTGGGAGAGCTTGTTTAAACATCAAGACAAGTCATCTTTGGTTATCGTGTCCTGTATTTGTTATACTGCACTGATATCATGGGGAGAAATTTGATGTTGATCACTACTGAGGCTTAAAGGGTTAAAGTAACATAAAACTATCTGGAAAATCGAAAGCAGGCTCAGATGATGAAGTTCAAGGTTATATCCTCCATATAAAGCATGGCTAAGACATTTCCTTTACCTTTGGTAAGCAATTGCAAAGAATTATGTTTGGCTGATGCATCCCAAAATATTTCATACCTGGTAAGAGAGGCTGTGGATACTCCAATTCAAAATCTGCAGTTATCAAAATCAGTTCAGCGTCACGTAAAGCTTCCTTAAAGTCCCTTTCAGGTTTGATGTTGTACTTGACCTTCAAGGCGTTCATTGGTCGGGCAAATGCCAAATTCGTCATCACCAGTCCACCAAGGTATGCTCCCAGATTCATCACTCTCTCCACGAATGTCATTTTATCCGTAAGTCCAGTGAGAAGTTGTGGAACATACGAAACAGGCATGGGAATCATGTGCATGAACCCGACTGGGGAATTTGGTGGTGCTGGTACAATTTCGATTCTTGGAATATTCAGATGTTCACCAATCAGTACAGCACAGATTGAAAGACCGTCATAAACAATCAGGTCAAAATCCTTCAGTTCCTTGAGAATCTCTGTGCTGTTTAAAGCAGCTTCACACACACTAGCCAATGCCTCATACATTTTAAACATGAACTGTAACTGGTGTCCTTCTAATTGAAGTCGTACCAGCATATCCTCAAGGAAGCCAGGTTTGTATGGTACTTGGTAAATTTTGTGTGGTACTTTCTCACTGGGTTTGATTTTTTGAGAGGACGCAGCAACCATCATCACCTAGAGGTCAGAAAAAAAGTAAGCTAATCTGTCTCTAGAGTTAATAAACAGCACAAAACAGAAGTATGCTGATAAATTGTGCAGTGTAAATGGTTTTACACACAAACTGTGAAATTCTCCTTTAAAATATATCTAACCTTCAGATAAAAAGTAACAGCCCCTAGAAAGAGATCTTGTGGTTGTTGATGGTTATTTGTTTTGTTTTGTTTTTTGTTATGGAGCAAATAATTTCAAGGAGTGTTTTGTATTGTAGTTCCCCATATTTTTCCCGCGGCGGTTAACGCTTGTTATCATTCACGTTATTTTATCCGACGTTTTAATTGGCTGAGAGACCGTTACATCACTGCAAATAACTGCCTACGGATAATTGTCTGCTCATGTGCATTAATGTGCGAAGTTGTTAAGCTGCGAATAATTCTGTTTGTGCGCAGTTGAGTCACGTGTTCAGTCCACGTTTGAAACCGAGAGTGAGAGTACCGGTGACAAAACAACAACAACAACAACAACAGCAATAACACCAAGAAGGCAGGTTGCTGTAAACGTATTTCGACAATATGTAGAAGAGAGAAAAGTCGACGAAAAGGAGCTTCTTACGTCGAACGTTAAACTTGCAGCTGTTCTTAGAAAGTTCTACGCCAAAGCCAGGAAAATAATGGCGAACTGTACACGAAAGCTTCACTTGTGGGGATACGTTTCGGTCTCCAACGGTTTTTCAGCTCTCAAAAGATGGACATCATCAAAGACTCCTACTTCGCTGCAGCTAACACTGTATTTCAAGCTGAAATCTCAGAGCTTAAAGGAGCTACGTCACGGATAACGCATCTTGAAAAAACTGGCAAGTTTTTTCAAGTTTGTCACCATTCGTAATCCTTCTTAATCTCCTTCGGTTGTAACCATCCTTGTTTAGTTTTGGTTTATTATTACTTCTTTGGTGTTTTTCTACCTTGGGGAACTATTATTTTGAGGTTTCCTTCAACGAGAAAATAATTTTGTGAGATCAGAAAAATGAACGAAAAAGCCGTGACGTAGTTCCTTTAAACGCCAAGGAAACCACCGAGCACAAACCACCGATAAGCAACGATGGCATAAAGAAACTGCCATTGTACCATTGTACTTGTCGGGATATAATCTTATACCACTTGGGTAAGAATGGGATAAATAATTCTGAAACAAGCGTGCTGGTTAAATGCAGGAGCACATTGTTTTGTTCAGTCTGTCTTGTTGAATGATAAAACAATTATTGAACTATATTTCGCAAAATATCGTGGTCTGTCAAAGTCTCGCTGCTCGCCACTGACAAATCACGATACTTTGCTCATCCTCGTCCGGGTGGTGTAGCAGCTGTCGCAAGGTCTTCCACGATTGGTCCGCTAAACAATAGAACAAACAAAAGAAACAAAGACGAGGCGTAAAAAACAATAGAGCTGCTACATATAGCGGTCCAATGAAAATACAAGCTTTTGAGAGGTGCTACAGTACCGCCTCGTCCAATAATTGGTTATTATGCATCAGTCAATTCCAGCAGTGCCCATCCCCCCCCCGGGCATTAGTGGGGCATTTTTTCCTCATTGTCCTTCTCGGGGGCCGGACATTAGTCTACCCTGGGGCATTTGACGGTCTCGTGATTTTCATGTCACAGCACTGTCACTTCCGTTGGGTGATAAGTTTATCGGGCAAGGACGAAAAATTTATGATTAACTTTGTCTAAGAAGGACAAAATGAGACGGTAGATACACAAAACGAATGGTCATTGGAGCAATACAGAGAAATAAGACTTATTTGAGACTTAGTTTGGCCTGATTTAGCTTTGATTACAACGAAGGTAAGCCCCAAAAACTAAGAAATCAACTTATTTTTTTACCTGTACCGCGGGGCATTTGAACAGCTTGCTTGTCCCCACGGTGGGGCATTTGCCCGTTTGTCTTCCAAAAATCCTAATGTCCGGGGGTCGGCCCGGAGGGGCAATGGGCACTGCTGGAAATGACTGATGCATTACTCCTGTATGATAGTAATAATGTAAACTAAGCAGTCTCGCTAATAAATGTTCGGGAACGGCACATACCCACACAAGAACATGATCGCACGTTGCTAATAAAAACGCCTGAAAAATTTTTCACGTCCAAAAATTCGGGATTGCATCCCGGAGGGGGGAGGGGGAACTCCTGTCAATTTAGGGTAGGTGAGTGCCGCAGAGGTTTTTGAAACCTTTACCCTATTTAAGGATAGAAAATCGAAAACTGATACCCTTTTTAGGCCCAAACCCGAACAAATGACACCTTATTCAAGGGAAAAACGACCACTAAAACTTGACTAGAATACTAGACTAGACCTATAATAGTTTTAATAATAATGCGCCATCATAAACGTGATTTACGTATTGTAAAAAAGGTACCCTATCTAAGGATCACAACTCCAAAAAGGGGCAAAAGGGATACCCTATTTAAGGCCTGAGAACCTCAACGAGCGGATCCGTTCGGATAGTTCGCAGTTGTTTTTTAGATGTTACTACTATTTTGTCTCTGCTGTCGTTGTTGTTCAGTGTATATCAGTGTTATCAGGAGCAGGATTTGGTTGCATGATAGAGAGCGTCACCATTAAATGGGTAACAGGCAGCTCAAAACTAAAGAATAACGGGGAAACCACGAAAACGTAGCCCGGCATTTGAAAAGAAGTATGCTATCATAAGTCTGGGAAATCCTTTTTTTTTCGCAATAACAGAATGAATGTAGAAGAATACTTACATAATTAAAGAGAAACAGACGTTGGGCTAGTTTTTGCGTGTATATAAGTTGTTTGAGTTTATTTAAAAACTTGTGATTGACAAAATTTTGCTTTAAACATTCTACTATTATGAATTATGAAAATCAAATTTAAATAGCTTTCGTGTCAGGAAAACCTCACGAATATGATCGTTCTAAAAGGCTAAGCGAGACACAAACATCATTTGGGAAGTTCAGAATAACGAGTAAATCGTCAGATCAATGTCATAACCACAAATACATTCAACTGTGGGAACTACGAAACTAAACTGCGGACATGAAATACAGAAACTAAGAAAACTTCAATAACGGTCGATTCTGGAGAGCTCAATAACGGGAAAGAGTCAGGACTATGAGGACTCTTCTGTCAATGATGCATGGAATATTTTTAAAATTTATTGAATACGCGCGTACGGGGAAAATCCTGACTGGCCGATAATTCCGAGCAACATACACTATATATCAGCTCAAAGTAAACCACAGAAAACTCAAACTGAAAGCTGTCCATAAAGTCCTTGAACTCTGTAAGGTGTGGATGATTTTTTTGATAGTTTATAACTTAAACCCGTACCAAATGCAAACGTACACAATCGCCTTTCGTGGGCTTCATTAATTATGACCAATTATCTCCCCCAGACAACTTATGCATAAAGAAATGTTTGCACTTGTAGATCAGAAACATCAACACACAAAGACTTCTTTGCAATCTTTTCGACAGCAACTAAACTTAACAACCAATTTCTTTCCTCGTCCAGCTGTTCCTAACCCGCTGGCGAACGCCAACCTAAACTGAAGACCAGCGAGTCCTAACATGCTCCTGAGTAAACGTTTCCTTCCGACTCCTTCCTGCGTTGTCTTTGCAAATCAAAATCTACGATATTTTCGAGGATCCAATCACTCCGATTAATTTTTCATCCATAGAGACTGCACAAAACTTGGTTAAGAGCCCCTCAAAACTTGTCTATTACACCTCGAAGGATTCTACTTTGAATGGCTTTGTAGGCTTGTTGCCAAAAAGTTAACACACTAACACGACTGTCTACGCCAGGACAGCCCCAATAGTTCTCAGTTGCTATAGCAACTGCGAACTAAAAACCATACCCTATTCCGTGACACATACCTGTATCGCTTATATATTGCAGTCCCCCTCTCCCCCCGGGGGGGGATTACATCAAGCTAAAATCTCTCGATCTCCGAAGTCACGTCAAATCGGAATGAGGAGCAGGCAAACAAAAAGAAACAACATAGCATTAAGATAAGTCATTTTTTTTAAATATTACTTATTCCAAAAATAAACCTTAGTGAATTCTCATCCGTTGTGTCTGTAATTCAAAACCTTGTAAGCAACACCCCTGAAAGCAAAGGTCATATTTCGCAACTCGATCGTATTCTCTGAGCTGCCTGCAACTAAAACATGCATCAAGGAATGACACTGGGAACGTTAAACGTTTTGGCATAAACAGCTAATTACTTTCCACAGCGGACCAGTGACCAAATAAAAATACAATGGGCTGACATGTCACGAACGATTTAAGTACGTTCTAACAATAAAGCGCCTCGCACTGAATTACAATTAGCCCGATAAGAACACGACGAAAGCCCACGAAAGGAAAAAACTCACTTTCTTGAAGTTTCAAGAACGATGATTTAAACTGAAAGCATTGTAAGTTCCTTTTTATAATATTAAATAATGTGTGTCTTTGCATCGTAATTAGGACTCTTGAACGGAGGCGAAAAATGTTGTACAATATTACCCTACCTCGTGGCCACGAGAAGCCAATTCTTCCAGTGTATGTCTTGTGTTAATATACTGTGACCCACCGACGGCGTGAAAACCAGCAATCCGGGCCGACAGAGCACAGTTCACAGCAACTAATAGCAAAAGCAGCGACAACAACGCCATGTTTACCTCGAGCTACTATGCAGATTTCGCTAATCACGCAATGCCAATTCATCTGACACGTTGATAAGTCAGATTCAAAACATTACTAAGTCAGATCCGCAACGTCATTGAATGACACTAGTCAAACAGCACACTATGCAAGTCACGAAAGGCAAACTCTTTCCAGCTGTTTCCAGCAATGTGACGAAGAACTGGAAGCGTTAATTAAAGGTACTGTAAATTCGTTTTTCTATAAATTATTGAATTATTCACGGCCGAGACTCTTGAAAGCTAACGCCAAGTCACGCTTGAGTAATGTAGCAAAGATCTTGTAGTCACCAACTTCTGCCTCGTCCCGATGCCAAGCCTTTGGGTCAAGTTTAAAGCTTGGACCATACGAGAAAGAAAATCGTCTAGAGTTGAACATAGCTTAACTCTTTGTGAGCGCGTGAGAGTTAACAAGATCACATGAAAGTCCGAGGCCAAACTAGTACGAGAGTTTTAAACATGACCATCGATTTTAGTAAAAAATGAGCGGTTCAAATTTATCGAGAGCGCCCAAGACTCGCCAATAGCCGACACGAGATTTTCAGACCAAATTAATAAGAGAGTGAATTTAAAATCTCGTCAACTCTCTTCCTCTTTTGTGCAACACAGACAATGTGTAGCAAAGTTAAAGGGGCAATGTCATGATGTTTCACCGCTTTGTTTGATCAAAAATGTCTCAAATTTGCTCATGCATGATTTGCTTTCTGACCACCAAACGGAGATAATATCACGTCATTTTACATCATCCTACATGATCCTATGTAATAGGAAAATGTTCTGGAACTGCTCTTTGGCAGTTCAGTCTTCTATCGAGTTTTTCAGCAGGAATACGCATCGCTGGATCCAAATAATCGGACACATTCGGTGTAGAAAGTTTATATGATACGCAGGTTTCCTCAGAAGTACAACGCACGTCCTTAGAGTGGATTTCATGACATAGAAGACAACTCCGAACTTTGATTCATTTGTAGTGTTTATCCACCATTTTGGAAGTGGACGCGGGAGAACTGGGTCGAGATTAGCCCCAGTATCAAAAGCTATGCACACTTATGCACACATGTAGGATGATGGTTGGATGATGGACTCGTCTGTAAACCAATGCAGAATCATCAGGCAATGAGGTTTTATCATCAGGCAATGTGATTTGACGACAGGATGGTTTTATTCGCACGATTTCGGGAAATATATGGGGTTTTTTGGAATACTTTGGAGAAATTACTTTCCCTTAGGACAAGCCAAGGACCTTTAAAAAAGCTAGGTAAGTAAAGCCAGGCTATGTTTGGAAGAATTGTCAGTATAACTAAGTGTAACAGTCCATCTACTCAGTTGTTTGAGTGCAAACTAGCTTAATAGTATTATATATTTACCTTTCAAATAAAGCAAGATTGGTTTCTTGTACTGATTTTGTAGTTCTGCGGCAGTTTAACAGTCTCAAGTAGAGTTTAAAAGCAAAGTTACTGTTTCTCACAGATTTTGTAAATAAGATAGGCCTGACACAATCAAGTTGAAGTGTTTAAACAGGAGTAAAGCCATGGTGGCTGTTAAATTATTACTTTTGACAATATGTGAGTTATGTGACGGTGTGACTGCAAATGGGTCTTAAAAGCCCCTAAAAATTAAATGGGCCAAATTTTTCTCAATTGATTTGGATTCTACTTACATTGGGGTAACTCCTTATAGAAGAATCAATTTTAGCTAGTTTGGCAGTTAAAAAATATAAAGGTGTGAACTTAGGCAAATTTGGGTAGAGGTTTTCACTTTAAAATCTGGCCAAAACTACAAATGAACTGAAAGAGTATTTATAGTAGAAACACACCATACCATTAATGAGTCCAAAGGATTTTTAGTTTTGTTTTTATTGAACTCTAAACCTACTCCTTAAAAAACAAGATTTTCAGTGAATTGAAGGCCCCAGATGGGACCCCCCCTGATACTTTTCAACCAAAAGTTAGAAAACAAAACCAAATTGGCTTTTGGAATATCTCATCAAGGCTAACTTCTGCAGCAAGTTTCATCGAAATCGGTTTACCCCATTTCCAACCTCTGGAACACTTTCTCAGACAATGACACTTAAGATTAAATTACATAATTGGCAGCAGAACAGGAGCAGTCTCTAAATCAGTTCGTTCAGTAAGTTTACTGGTTCCTTTGTTCTTAACTGACGCTTGACTTGAACGTGATGCTCGGGCTTGAGGGCAGAGGTGTGGATGGCCGCTGTGATCCTTATATCTCAACCTGAACCATGACCTTTGCACTCCCTCACCAATCTCAGGCCAGCTTCTGTTTTGAGCTTCATCGATGTTATCATCATCATCATCATCATCATCATCATCATCATCATCATCATCATCATCTTCTTCTTCTTCTTCTTTCATTATGTCGCTTCACTTGATTACTTTCTCACATATCTAGTGGGTCTTTTATTAACAGCGAATATTTATCACTGATCATGCAGGCTTTCTTTATACTCTCGCCGCATAAATTATCTATTGCAGACAGAATATCTGGCGGATCTTCCTTAAAGATCCATTGTGGACAGCTTCAATCTTTTCCATGTCTTCTTTCACTACACGCCAGCTGCCTCGTCCCCAGGCGTCCCTCCTTATTATGTGATGGTTCGCGTGGCGTTGTGGGATAGGTGCACGGCGTTTTGCATCCTTCCCACGACGCCCCGCGCTCCCTGTTTGCCCGCGCTAAACAGGCGCCTGGGGACGAGGCAGACACGCCAGCACTCTGAGCCATAAAGTAAGACAGACTTGACATTGCTGTTATAGAGTCTTATCTTTGTTTTCAGGCTATGTTGCTTTGACTTCCAGATGATAACAACGACTCACGACAACAACACACGCGAATTGAGTGAATTTAACATGGTTCGAAGTTTATAATTTTTTTATTAAGCTTCACCAAATTAATAAATAACAATATGACGTTAAAAGTGCAGAAACAACAAAAGCAAAAAGCAGGGCACCCAATAAAGCTACAGTCCATTTTGCCACTTCGGTCCCCCTTGGCCTCCTTTCATCCCTCGAAATTTCGGTGTAAAATCACCTGATTTCGTTGTAAAGTTAATTCTGCCGATTTTTTTCGACTTTTCAAAAGTCCGTTAGGTGCACCGCTCCTTTTGATGTTACTCCTTCTTAGTTTTGCTATTGCCCTGACAACACAGACGACAAAGGTATCTACATGACATCTTTATCACCAGGACAACCAAAGTAGTTACAGCAACAATAAATGCGAAGACATCAAGTAAGTAGTACTGATACCAAGGGATGTTAAACACTTGAGGTCTAAGATGCCGGGCTCCACCGTGTCTGAGTACATACTCTATCCAATCACAAGTTTCCTGAAGCGGGGTGCGTTGACGATCCTTCAGCAGCGCAGAGATGCGCTTTGCGTTTTGCTTGAATCTGAAGAAAAAAAAATGCGTCAATCATCTTTCAACATCTCACCTTACTTGATTACAGTTGATGCTTCTGTAAAAGTGCTAACCAGGGAAGAGTGGGGCAGGAAGCAATTCAAAGCATTTGCTTAACCCTACATAGAAAATTGCAGAATCCGGGAGAAAATGAGGATTCATAACTGGGAGAAAAATGGACAACTGAAAGCGAAAGACACAGCCAATTAAGTTGCACAATACAGGATAAATACTAAACAATAGTAAAAACACAAAGGAGTGAGAGCTGCCTAAGGAAGACACACGAGGTGGGAAGTTGCAAGGACGAAAATTATGCAAGGTTGCCTTCCAGCACCAATTACGTCAAAACTACAACTGGTAGGATTTCAGTGGTGTCTTTGAAACATTCTTCAAAAAATAAAGACAAATATAAGATAAACAAATACCTCGGTTCAGTGATAACGAGCTCAGTTGTTTCAAACATTTGTTGGGCATTTGTGCTTTCAAAATCCACAGTTAAGCCAAGACCGAAATGCTCTGCTTTCTTGGCGTTCACGGGCTGATCTCCGAACAAAGGAAACGCCACCACAGGAACCCCATGATATGCAGCCTCATACAGACTGTTGTGTCCCACATGCGAGACAAAAGCCTTGATGTCTTTGTGAGCCAACAGATCATTCTGCGGTAACCACTCCACTGCTTTAATGTTAGAGGCAAGAGATGAAGGGATGTAACCTGCAAAGAAGGTCAACGCACTCAATTCAAATTCCCATTTAATTTAGTAAACACAAGTAACTATTCCAAGCAAAAAACCTGGTCATCAAGGGCTGTACACAGAGGCAGACTTTTTGAAAGTAAAAATCTGTAGCTGAAGCGAACAGTAAGGTGTCAGCAAAAATGTCAAAGTTTCTGAGGTCGCTCACAGTGGCCAGACTAAAACTTGTATCCGGGACTTTCTCAGTTAGCGAAACCTAGAGTAGTGTAACTTAGCGAGTATGTGTTCTCGTGGTTTGTGTATTGGAGCATTAAAGTGCTTCAACTAAGGCTCATTTGAGGGCTTGTGCTACTTGGATCTAAAGGGTTTTGGCCAGTTCCAATAAGAAGTTGGATAGTTTTTATCTTACTGATAACGTTATCACCTTTCAGCCTCCACACAACTCGCCGTTTTATTTTTCCAAAAGCTGTAGCCAACATGTCTATCACCGACTGTCGAAGGACTGCCACATTTGACCCAAAGGAAACAATTATAAAACCGTGTCCCCCCGAATTGCTAACAAATTCTTCCAAATCAGGGGGGAGAGGTCTAGCATCTCCGACGTTCAGAGGTCCTACCATAACTTGACCTGTTGAATATGAATATATAAAATACATAAACTTCACAAAACGCACAAGGTTATTCGAAATATGACTTGCAGATCGTGCATGTCTTTAACCATGTATTCCAAATTTTATTATTATAAGGATAGGGAGCCCAGATGCCAAGGTCACCGATGGTTTCATTAGCTATTCTATTCAGTCTTATGTCTGATCATGATATGTCAGTCAAGTAGCAAACAAAAACATGTAAAGCTCTTTTTCACCCAACAATTTCACCGTATAAGCCTTTTTGATTAAAATAACCACAAAAATGTCTGATATGTGCCAAGCAGGCTCAGATGACATGTAAAGAGCATGGTTGTGTCCTCCTTGTTAGCGTCAGAATAACCAGCATCTAAGGCATGGCTCTAGCTGAATGTTTGCGCGAGACATTTCCTTGAATGGGCTCCTGCTAGCTGGTGATGGTCACAGTGATTGTTAGAACTTTTCAAGGGGAATTGGGAATGACAACTTGAACGTGATACTTCAAAACGCAAACTGATAGAACAGATCTAGCAAAAATAAAATGAAAAACAGTTTCTGGTAAGATTGGTTGACCGGTGTGTGCTCTTTACTTTCTTTTTATTCCTCTTTTTAGTTTAAATGCATTTGATTGTCGCAAGATAAATGGAGAAAGAAAGAAAGAAAGAAATAAAGTAGGAAAGAAGGAAAGAAATAAATAAATAAATAAATAAAGAAAGAATGAATGAATGAATGAATGAATGGATGGATGGATGAATGAATGAATGAATGAATGAATGAATGAATGAATGAATGAATGAATGAATGAATGAATGAAAGAAAGACAAGTACAGGTTTACACATATAGAAGGAAGAGTGCGTCAGACCCCCTAGATCCTTCTGCTAAATCAGCTACTGGATGTTTGAATTGCAACGTTCCTTTTGTCATCAACTGAAGTGCTATCAACCATCTCAAAATATTCCATACCTGGTAAGAGAGGCTGTGGATGCTCCAATTCAAAATCTGCAGTAATTATAACCAGTTCAGCGTCACCTACAGCATCTTTAAATTCCCTTTCAGGTTTGATGTTGTACTTGACCTTCAAAGCATTCATTGGTCGGGCAAATGCTAAATTCACCATCGCCAGTCCACCAAGGTATGCTCCCAAATTTATTACTCTCTCCATGAATGTCATTTTATCTGTAAATCCCGTCAATAGTTGGGGAACATACGAAATAGGCATGGGTATCATATGCATAAACCCAGCTGGGGAATTTGGCGGTGCTGGTATAATTTCAACTCTTGGAATATCAAGATGCTCACCAATCAACGCAGCACAAAATGAAAGACCATCATGAATAATTAGGTCAAAACCTTTAAGTTCCGTGAGAATCTCTGTGCTGTTTAAAGCAGCTTCACATACATTAGACAGTGTCTCATACATTTTGAAAAAGAGCTGTAACTTATGTCCCTCTATTTGTTGTCGCACCAGCAGATCCTCAAGAAAGCCAGGTTTGTATGGCACCTGGTAAATCTTGTGCGGCACTTTCTCACTGGGTTTGATTTTTTGGGAAGATGCAGCAACCATCACAACCTAAACGTTAATAAAGTACACTTAATTTTGTCTGCACAGAACAGAAATATACAGACATTTTCATTCCGGCTTTACTGTACCGTTGTGTTTTTCGTCAAATTTAAATGAAATTAACATAAACCTACCAGTCCCTTGGACCCGCCACCATGAAACGGAGTTTACGCCAGTATAATATAGGTAAAGAAAGTACACAAAAATAAAAACAACACACAAAAACAAACAAGGAAACACAAACAAGAAAAACAAAAAAGTACTGATATCATTGCTGAAAGTTACCCCTGTTCCATCGCCTTCAGTGCTCATGTCTTAAGCAAAGCACCCACACCTATGTACCATTTTAAACGCAATATGGAGCACCATAAGAAATAAAAAATTTCTTAGTAAAAAATATAACTACGAGATTTGACCGAAATCTACAAACGCAGATTGCCGGCGCTACCTATCAACTCTATGAGCAGACATTGAACACAAAACCTTTGTCGGGGATTTTTATATATCAGTTTTTTATATCAGTTTTAGCATTAACTTTACGAAACAGCATTACGCAGACATTGACCACAAAAACTGTGTAGGGGATCGATTTTTTTATATGAGTTTTCATATCGAAATAAAAGCGATTCGAAGTTTACTGACATTGTCTGGCGGTATTTGTTCGCAACTAGAGGGAAATAATAAAATCAGAGAAGCAGTGTGCCTAATTTCATGATCACGTTTGTGCGATGAATCCGTTGTTCAATCAATTCGTTTAAAGTCGAAGCTCTCGTAAGCGACCACCTCGGGAATTCAGAAAAGTGGTCGCAACTAGAGTTGGTCGCCTACGAGAACGAGCTGTCGTAAGCGACCACATGTTGAAACAATAGAGTGGTCGCTTATAAGAGCTTTGAGCGTAAAGCTTGGGATATGTTAATGGTTACTAATAGTTTAGTAGTAATCATAATGAATAATTTTTATTGCCTATCACAGAAGAGGTCCGCGTAGGTGCAAGTCAAAGAACCATTACCACTTGTGTTATATATGAATCTAAATTTGAACAAGAACTGAGTGCTTTTAATAAAGTTTTGACCGAGTGGTCGCTTACGAGAACTTAAAAACAAAGGAAAAAGCCCGTTGGTAATTCACAAAAGTGGTCGCGGCCGCTTACGAGAGCTTTTAATTACAGAGTTTAAGCGACAAGTCAAACGGGGTTTCCCAATGGTGGTCCTAATTAGAGCTGGTCGTTTACGAGAGTGGTCGCAAGGGGAGCTTTGACTGTAGTTTTCAAAACACTAGCAGCCGAGAAAAAAGCTTTGAAGAGTTTACATGCAGATTAAACACCCGTGTATCTTCTAGTCATGGCAGACATAACATGCCACAGGCCAAAGACTTCCAATCAATCGAATAGTCTCTTAAGGCCGGCACATACTAGGGGACCTGTCGCGGGACATGTCAGGCAGCGACAGTTTTCCTCGTGTGACATCCCCGTTTTTGCGAAACGGGGATGTTCTGGAGGTTCTGAGTTGACAGCTTATAACACAAAATTTTGGATTCATCAACTGAGTTGATAAGGTAAATTGGCCACCGTAAAGAGATTGAAAGCTGACGTTTCGAGCGCTAGCCCTTCGTCAGAGCGAATCAAGGAATTGTGGGTTGCACTTCGTTTATATGGAGAGTGGTGGAGCTACGCTATTGGTAGGAACATGACAACGTGAAAAACAAGAATAAATTAGTTGAACGAAGAGCGTTCGTTGATACCGTGGGGATTAAGTGTGCTGATTTGAAAAATGAATTTTTGTTCTAGATTTTTACGGCTTTCCGTGTCACCCTGGTGTAGGGAAAGGCCACAGATCGTCATGTGTTGGCTAGAATGATTAGGGAGATTGAAATGTCGGGCGACTGGTTTGGATGCGTTCTTGTCATTTCATACGTCAGCTTTCAATCTTTTTACGGTGGCCAATTTACCTTATCAGCTCAGTTGATAAATCCAAAATTTTGTGATTCACGTCCCCACCGACGCAGCACCACAGTTTCTTTAGAAGCTAACCCCCTAGCTTATAACACATCTTCGTAGACCAGGGGCAGATAGTTGGGAGGCCAAAGTCGGAACGGAAGCAAAAAAAATCGGGGAAGAAAGTCTTTCCATGCCTTAAACTTTTGTATCACACATCTGCATATACTCGACTAGCGTCATGCATCAAGAATTGTCCTTGTTTATCAGGAGAGGTTTAAATGACAATAGCCCATGACAATAAAAAGCTGAATGGCCGGGATTCTGAGTTGTAGTAAAGTAGCGCAACCGAGAAAAATGTTCCATTCTCGATGTAGTATACACTTTGTTAAAGACGTCCATAGCCACGGAAAGAATGCACTCTTCAAGTTCAGGAGATGCTCAAATAACCATAAAATCCACAAAAATATGGTGATTCGTACAATCCAACTGAGTCGCGATGAAACGGGCGAGCGAGTGTGTGAGGGGATTCCACTAAGAATAAATATAATTTAACAAAAGATATACATAAGATCTTATGAAAGTAATTAAATGTTACGAAACACATACACCGGCGAAAATAGATAATTAAATGCAAGTAGACACCTGCCTGGACTGGGAATGGTAACTCCGAAAATTTGAGGCTAAAACCTAAATGATTATCTCTTCCCTTGAGGATTATGTAATAAACAAAGCGAATTAACGAGTATAAACAATGGCTGAAAATGACCATTTTTACTTGCTACACTCGATGACTGTGCGGTGACAACTTAAGCGGCCTTCACACGTCAGACTAATGTTGGCCAACTCGTGTTGGCAAATTCAAATTGGAACTAGTTGTATGTTTTTGTTTTTTGATTGATTACTCTAGGGAGCCAAGCAGTAACCACGTAAAGAGAGATTGTGCTGACTAGAGAAAAGATTAATTATTAATGACATCGGCCTTGTACCGCATCAGTAAGAGAACACCACGGAAGTCCACGAAGGGCAAAGCCTTACTTTCTCGGGTTTTCTCGCAATTTGGCGAGGACGATAGTTTAAACTGAAACGTCATAAATTCCTTTATTCGACATTATTATCAAATGCGTGTTTTTTTTGTACGGTAAAGACTCCTGAATGCAGGCGACAAATATTGTGCATGCAGTTACCCTACCTCGTGGCCACGAGAAGCCAATTCTTCAAGTGTAAGTCTTGTGTTAATGTACTGTGACCCACCGACGGCGTGAAAACCAGCAATCCGGGCCGACAGTCCAGAGTTAACTGCAGGTAATAGCAAAAGCAACGATAGAAACGCCATGTTAACCTTTTTTGAGCTACAATACACGCTGACAATGCAGCTTTCGAGTCTTCGTCACACAATGCCAACAATTGCATCAATCAGTTCCGGTTGAATTGCTGAGTCAGATCCACAACGTCATTGCTGCATCAGTCAGATCAGAAGATCACGAAAGTTAACGAAAGGCAAAATCTTACTTTCTGGCAGGCTCTAGCAATTTGATGAAGAACAATAATTTAAACTGAAAGCGTTAACATTTTTTTTAGACTATAAAATCAATTATTCACGGTAAAGACTCTTGAAAGACGCCAAGTCACGCACGAGTAAATATCCAAAATGCTAAAATATATTGTACAGCTACCCTGCGTCGCCAACCTCCGCCTCGTTCCGACGCTAAGACTAAAAAGAGAGCGCATGAGATCGAGAGTCGCTGATAACTCATGCGTTTTTCAGACCCAATGGGAGAGAGTTTAAAACCCCAACTCTCTTCCTCTTTTGTCCAACACAATTTGTAGCAAAGTTAAAATCACGAAGTTATGGTTTATAAGAATTGAAACAGGTAAACACTGCAATGAAAGTTCCTGAAAACATGTGTCAATGTCGTTCCTCCAAGGAGGTGAGAGGTGAGAAATGATTTTTACTTTCTTTTGCCTGAGATTTACATTTATTATTATTATTATTATTACATATTATTATTATTATTATTATTATTATTATTATTATTATTATTATTTGCCATTATTGTAAATGGCAATGCAAATAAATTGTTGTGGTTGTTATACCTATACACTTGCATCGTTACGAAAGAAAACGATACTACGAAATTTCGATACTCCTGGAGCAACATCGGCTTTGCGGTCTGAACTCACAAGCCGTTGGCCGTTGGCTTTCCCTGTGGGGTGGGTATGGGTACAAGGGGATCCAGACTTCCTGCTTCCCATACCCTTTTATCCTAGCTCCCCCACCTTTTTTGTTGGCTTTCGCCTTTAAACCCTTTTACGAATGCAAAGCATTACGCAAAGTTGTGTATTTTTTTCTCTATTTCTCCCGCGTCCCGCTCCCCCCTTCCTGCACTTCCCACCCCCATTTCCCCGGGTTCCCGCTCCCCCCTTCCTGCACTTCCCACCCCCATTTCCCCGGGTTCCCGCTCCCCCCTTCCTGCACTTGCCACCCCCTTTTCCTAGGGTTCCCGCTTCCCCCTTCCTGCACTTCACACCCCCTTTTCCCCGGGTTCCCGCTCCCCCCTTCCTGCACTTCCCACCCCCTTTTCCCCGGGTTCCCGCTTCCCCCTTCCTGCACTTCCCACCCCCTTTTCCCAGGGTTCCCGCTTCCCCCTTCCTGCACTTCCAACCCTCTTTTCCCCAGGTTCCCTCTCCCCCCTTCCTGCACTTCCCATTCCCTTTTCCCCGGGTTCCCGCTTCCCCCTTCCTGCACTTCCCACCCCCTTCTCCCAGGGTTCCCGCTTCCCCCTTCCTGCACTTCCCACCCCTTTTCCCCAGGTTCCCGCTTCCCCCTTCCTGCACTTCCCACCCTCTTTTCCCCGGGTTCCCGCATCCCCCTTCCTGCACTTCCCACCCCTTTTCCCCGAGTTCCCGCATCCCCCTTCCTGCACTTCCCACCCCCTTTTCCCCGGGTTCCCGCTCCCCCGTGCCTGCACTTCCCACGCCCTTTTCCCCGGGTTCCCGCTCACGACCTGTGCCGTGTCATATTTCTGGTGTGAGCTTGCGCAACAGGACAGCCAAAGAAAGGTGACGGCAAACTGTCCTTGTGTGAGCAGCTAAGGACAACAATATATCGCAACGCTGGGATTTTCATCCTTTATGTAGGCAATATTGATATGTGTGACCCAATGGACACGGTTTGTGTGCCGTTGTGGTCTTAAAATTAATGGTTATCGATTAAGGATTCAGATCTAAAAACGGGTAAAGCAAATCACACATTTTAGTCTGAAAAGTCTGATTGGTATGGAATTTACGAGGCAGACCGCACCCCCCCCCAAAAAAAAAAAATTGACGCTACCCTTAACGAGTCACAGTACGAGCCTTGGGAATTGACAGGAACTGATGTCACAGTATTGATGTCGTATCGATATTGCGATAAATTAACAGTACAAACAAGGCAAGCGTACTTGTTTTATTTTCATACCCTTTTAGCTTTAGAAGTACATTCAGATTTTAGTCCAACGAAGAGCTTTTGTAATATTTGAATTTGTTTTCCATTATCTTTAGTATTTTTCTGCTTTTATCTTTACACGTACCCGATTTCCTAAACGTTTTGATGATTGAAACCCCTTCTACACAACTACGTATCTATTTTCAGTTGAAAGTGGAGTTATTTATTTGTATCTATCTATTTATTTATTGTATCTGTTCTATTTATTTATTGACTGTTTTGTAGACGGTTTATAGGCCTTTCTCCCACATGTAAACGATCGAAAACACAACAAAAGCAAAAATTTTCCAAAGTGACAACTTTTGAAGACGAAGATTTATCGTTTACGTGTGAAGACTGCAAAAACTGACTTTGCCTTTTGTCACACGAGGATCAAAAAGAACGATCAAAAACGGAATTTATTCTAAACGAAGACGTACGTTTTTAGATTATAGTTTACAAAAAAGCATCTAACCAAACTACCGTTAAGCCAAAGATATACATGCTGATTACCGTTACCTGTAAGTGTTATGCATCGTTTATCCATTTAACGCCGGGATTTTTGTTAAATGAAAACGGACTTTTCAGCCACAAGTTCGGGCTTTTTGGGGCGTGGTATTTATTTGCATTTCAATGGCTAAAAGTGCCAATTTCTTCCAAAAAAAAAATATATATACATTTTTCCCTCTAGCTCGAAGCAGAAGCCCAAGATGGGCTCCTACTCGAGTTATGTTTTATTTAAGTCCTCAAGTCCTCAGTTTCTACGTTTGCGCTTTTAGAAATCAACTTGTTTTAGGAATGTTATGGAGGAGTAAACTGTGGTCGCCTTTAATTTGCCCAGGTAAAATCCGCAAGAAGAGGTCTCCTCCGGAGAGCGAATCTGTCAAGTGTTGATTGAATTTAGCTTCTAGATTTATTTTGATTGTGGCTTCATAGAGGGAATTTTCGCGTGCGCAGACAAGCCGATATCTTTTGGTGATTTTCTCTCTCCGTAGGATAGAATAGGTTCATGAGAATCTTTTTAAGATTTGGTACAGCCGGATAATAAGTTGTGACAAACGTCATACAAAATCTCATTCCCTTTGCCAACCTAAACCGATCCTCATTTTTAGCCTCTTCCTTTCTTCTTCTTTCTTTCTCGTTTATTGCCGGTTTGTTTTTCTCTTCATTGCCTTTCTTTTCTGCGGACCGGTGTCTGGCTAACTTTTCAGGAAGGTGGAAAATTGACCTGAAAGAGTACCAGGTGAATGGTCAAATCTGCCATCGATTTGGCAAGAAAAAGTTAATGGCTGAAAAGGGTTATTCGCGGCGAATTATAAACATACGGGTAAACTACAGCGAGGCGATATGATTTTCTATGCTTTACTCCTTCTTAGGTTTGTTTTCACTCTTTTTGCAGCACAGACGGCATAGACATCTGCAAATCAACATTATCACCATGCCAACCAAGACAATGATGGCAGCAAGGAAAGCCATGACATCAAGTAAGTAGTACTGATACCAAGGGATGTTAAACACTTGAGGTCTGAGATGCCGGGCTCCACCATGTCTGAGTACATACTCTATCCAATCACAAGTTTCTTGAAGCGGAGTACGTCGACGATCCTTTAAAAGTCCAGAGATGTACATCGCCTTTGCTTTGAATCTGAAAAAGGAAGCCATATCAATCTTAATTATCGATATTCCAGGAAGAGAACCGTCGATTAGCTCACCACACGACTGTCTTAAGTTAGCTATCCACAGGAATAAAACTCTAAAAGCAAAAAACTGAATATGTTCCACGAGGCAGGTGTCTGTGAGTTCAACTTTTCGGAAACTAATTACGAGCTCGGTCATGCAAGGACGACAAATGGCAGGGAAACATGCAAAATCACGCACGTTCTCGCCGAAAAGTACAGCCGAAAAGTGGGTATCACTTCATTTGTGGCAACGAGCACGTTAACGACGGACCATAAAATTTTGGTTCTATTAATTGGGTAGGGTCAAATTATCGTATAAGTCTACAACTGAATGAGGGCGCAATAGGAAAAAGCAGAGAAAGGCAGAGAAAGGCAGCATGAGTTAAGATAAAAAGACTTCAAGTTATTTCATTTTTTAACTGTAAGTGGCTACAGAACACAGTATAAAAGGTAGTTTGATTTTTTATTTGTCAGTTTTTGTTTGCTTTTGTCATCTAAGCCACTGGGCATTTAAGTGGATTGGTATGGATTGTTATAAGTAAAGGTTTCGTTATACAAAAACAAGTAAAAATCAACGCTGGTAAAATCGAACGACGTTTCGGTGTCGTCATGACGCCATTTTCAAGTTCAAAAATGATTCAAATAAACTGTCAGGAATAGTAGCTGGAGATTAACATAAATGATTAATGCAGAGTCACGCAAATAGTTTAGCTCGAATTGAGTCCGATTGGACATTAAGAGATGGTATCAATTCTCTAATTAGCAACATTTCGTGCACTAAACAATCAAACTTATTCCGACACTTCTTTAGGACGAAAAACTGTTTGTCAATGTCTTTCGGGACAATACAGTGTTTGTCACTATAGTGCTTGCCAATAGATGATGATAGGTTTTTGTGCTCATTCACGCGCTGGTGTAAATGCCTGAGTGTGTACCCTACATAACTTGCATCGCACAAGTCACATTGAAATTTGTAAACTACACACTGCTGGTTTACAATAAGCGGTTTTTTCTCCTACACTTTAAGTTGCTGTTCGATCTTGTTGCTAACGAAAACAGGTTGAATGGCTGTGTGAGTCTTCTGGCTTAGGTCTTTGAGTTGTTTGCGCACGAAGTCTGCCGAAACCTGGTCTTTGAAGGGTAGGACTATTCGAACTGTTGGGCTATCTACAGGGGCAGGTATTGGTTGCTGGTCTTCGGCCTTTGAAGCAACAAAAATCTTGATGGTAGTATCGATAAGATGTTGAGGATGTTTCAGCCGAGAAAAGATAACTCTCAGTCGGTCACATTCTTCAGAAAAATAAGACCAACAGGCCGATAAGCGATACGCACGATCGAGCATGGTTTTCAACAGCCCACGTTTATAGCGCATATCGCAATGGCTCTGGTAGTGGAGCAAGAGTCCCGTAATTGTAGGTTTTATGTAAACCTTGGTCTCGATTTGAGGGGCTCTATTCAGTAGCTGCATACCAAGAAAAGGAAGCATACCATTGTTCTCTGTTTCCATGGTGAACTTCACTGAAGAGTGACAGTTGTTAAGGACCTGAAGAAAAGTAGCCGCTGATGTTGTGTCCGGCATTATGGTCAGTGTGTCATCGACGTACCTCTTGTAAAATGAAGGCATTTTGCCTTCACGCTCAAGAGTATCTTCAATGGATCCCATGAAGACATTGGCTAGCAGGGGCCCGAGTGGTGAGCCCATGGCTACGCCATCGATCTGTTCATACAGCTGCCCATTGAACTGGAACAGTTGGTCTTTGATGGATGCTCTTAGAAGATCTACAAGTGCAGGAGAAAAAACCGTCTATTGTAAACCAGCAGTGTGTAGTTTACAAATTTCAATGTGACTTGTGCGATGCAAGTTATGTAGGGTACACACTCAGGCATTTACGCCAGCGCGTGAATGAGCGCAAAAACCTATCATCATCTATTGGCAAGCACCATAGTGAAAAACACTGTATTGTCCCGAAAGACCCTGACAAACAGTTTTTCGTCCTAAAGAAGTGTCGGAATAAGTTTGATTGTTTAGTGCACGAAATGTTGCTAATTAGAGAATTGACACCATCTCTTAATGTCCAATCGGACTCAATTCGAGCTAAACTATTTGCCGGACTCTGCATTAATCATTTGTGTTAATCTCCAGCTACTATTCCTGACAGTTTATTTGAATCAGTTTTGAACTTGAAAATGGCGTCCTGACGACACCGAGACGTCGTTCGATTTTACCAGCGTTGATTTTTATTTGTTTTTCGTATGGATTGGGCCACCGAAAAACGTTCCTCATAACGAGGTGATCGTACGGGGTAGTATATTAAACTGATACCTTGATTCGCTAATGACCAGCTCAATTGTCTCGATCAGTTGTTGGGCATTTGTGTTTCTATGGTTCACACTTAAACCAAGACCAAAATGTTCCGCTTTCTTGGCATTCGCAAACTGGTCTCCAAATAAAGGAAAAGCAACCACAGGAACCCCATGATATGCAGCCTCATACAGACTGTTGTGACCCACATGGGAGACAAAAGCTTTGATGTCCTTGTGAGCCAATAGATCATTCTGAGGTAACCAGTCAATGACCTTTATGTTTGGACTGAGAGAAGAAGGGATGTAACCTGCAATAAATGATTCGATCCTGTCAATTTTTTGTCCGAGTACTTCCCTGAAGATCAAGCAGCTGCAATTTAATTCCAGACTGTTTCACTCCCAATCAAAATAGCGTTCGCTTGAGTGATCTAAATCCTGATTTTGTATATCGAACAATCGTTTTTCAGACTCCTTCATAACATTCTAATCGAAACAATCCACGTGCATAGTTGGAACATTTGGATTGGTTTCTGGATCTTCCTTCAGATGGTTTGTTGTATTCAGCGAACTACAGTCAAGTCCTTTTAAGATGATTTCTCAGAGATGAAAGTTGACGAACGATTTTTTTTGTTGACTTTCCCTGATTTCTTCCTAGCAAGCAATGCACTGTGTTGTAGGTTAGCTCTACTGCAAACCTTCTGTCCTTGTAATTTAAGGTCGTGTTCTATTGGGAGCAACCATTTTTGGTTGGTCGAGTTGGCTGGGTTTTTTGGTGTTCTACTGGGAAAAAATCGTTTTCGGTTGGTTTGGTTGATCAACTTTTTGAACCAGCTGTGAGCTCGGTTGAAACAGTTAAAAACGATGGGTAGTGTCTGCTGACATGTTAGCAAGCATTGGTTTTCACGCATTGCGTCATTACTTTTGCGCGTAAACACAACTGTTAGCCACAAACGTATTTCTTCTCATTCTTTTCATTTTTTTTAAAACTTGCTGTCTGATTAATTAGGGATGACATTCTCAAAATAGCTTGTAATATGAGTGGCAGGTGTCCCCGTCCGTTTCCAGTAACAATGTTGCTGTATATTCCAATACATCATCCGATTCACAATGTGGTGGAACCAATTCTTCTAACAGTTCTTGAAGGACAACCGAGCTACAAGTTGCGCTTCTGGCATCCTGCAAACCTTGCCAGAAAAAGTTGAGGAAGTCTGGAAATGACTATCCCAAGTTACAACTGCTTGTCAACCAAGAACGGTTGAAAAAGCGTTCTATTGGAAACCTCAACCATTTAAACCAAAATCAGTTTTGGTTGAAACGGTTGATCCCAATAGAACACGACCAAATTGTTCTGAATGTTCTGGAAATAAAGCCTTAGTTTCAGACCCGTTTTTCTGTTATGGACACGTGTCTTGCCGGGATACATGATCCTGACTAGAAAATATCGAAAAATAACCTTATCTGCGGAATTTCCGGTTTCCAAGATATGATGTTTAGAAACTTTCTTTAGCAATGTGTGCGCCTGTGTGAGGCCTTCGCAGTGTTGCTGAATATATAGGCTTTTGCGAAGTATGTAAATAGACTGTCTCACCTTAAAAACGCGTTCATTCGGAGTGCAATCAAACATGGGCTGATTTACATTTTTGCAGTTTTCTAAAGTCCAGCTAGCACTGAAACCCTAGTTAACAATATAGATTAGCTATCTCAAAAGGGGCCGATTACATGAGGCGGGCTGGCTTGGTTTGCAGGGATCTCGGCACATCTGTTAAACACACTAATAATCAACTTCCCAATTACATTGCGATGCCGGGATCTCGGTAAGACGGGTTGAAAATTTACCATGTAATCGCGATTGCCGGGCCAACACTTTTTCGTCACTAAATTTCGCTATAGAGCAGAATGGCTCACCGGAAGATCGATGTTTCTCTTTCTACATAACACACTAAGGTTTACCAGACCAAAAAGCTACATTAAAATGAACATAATACACCAAAACAATGAATTAGCGAAAGTGAAAGCACTCCGGATGCATTCTTTTTGATGTAGCCATCTTTTCACACGACAGCTTCTAAATTTAGCCGCAGGTGTTCTGGCTCACCTCGTGCAATACCGGGCTGAGCAGTCATCTCCGCAGACAGAGCCCCCTTCCCCCCCCCCCCCCCCCCCACTGTAACCGAGCTAGCCCGGCTCAGGTAGCTGATTTGCCCCGAAAAACTGGATTGACGAAAAGTAACACAATACAAACTAAAAGTTTCCGTGACAGTTACCTTTGAGTCTCCACACAACTCGCTGTTTCAGTTTTCCAAAAGCTGTAGCTAACATGTCAACTTCCTCTTGTGGGAGATCAGCTACGTGTGATCCAAAGGAAACAATGATAAAACCATGACCCCCAGAATTGCTGGCAAATTCATCCAAATCAGGGGGGAGAGGTCTAGCATCTCTGACGGTAAGTGGTCCAACCATAATTTGACCTGTTGAATGGAAAACACCCCCACAAGAATAACATGTAGCTGGACAAAACCGGTTGGGATGACCGTTGAATAATGGAAAGGGTTTCCCAAAAGTAGCATACCAACTGAAAGAGGTGGCACTTTGCTCCTTGGGTGGAAAGAAACTGGAAACGGAAGAAATGGCAAATGATACGGAATTTTCCAGCGTTCCCTCCCAACCAGAAAAAGAAACCTTCCTCCGAAGGTAGCCAACAATGTATCTTTGAATTTTTCTCCCAACTTTTGTTATTCACCTGAACTTCCAACTGAACAAAATCTCCAGATTTTTCTTGCAAATGGCAAACATCCATTTGCTCTAAAAGTCAATTGCAAAACCCAATTTTCTTGCTCATGAATGCCTACAAGTGTGAGTTGACCTTTTCTCCTCCAGAATGAAGCTTAAACTTGAAATGAGATTTTAAATTTAAAGACTGGCTTGTATGTGAAGCAAATATAAGTCTACCGCGTGACCACATTCTAGGAAATTAAAACGCCTCTTACACGGCTCTTCCCGTTACTACCGTTTGTTTTTGAACTTGGGTAGATAACTGTTAACCAATATCTGATCGCAGCTAGACGAATCAATAGGTCCTAACGCTTTTTTGGTGAGATAGACAATCCAAACAGAATTTGAGAATATCTTAACCAACTGCGTGCCGGAAGTGAAGTTCAGTTGACTAGCGGCTATTCTCGAACTGCGATTGGAAGTAAGTTTCGTTTTCTACAAAAGAATGCAATGACGAAAGTGAACTTACTGACGCTTTTCGCCGTAGGTTTATCAAAATTCACCCTTAGTCATGCCATTCATACCTGGCATAAGAGGTTGCGGATATTCCAATGCAAAATCTGCTGTAATTAGAACCAGTTCAGCATCACCAACAGTCTCCTTGGAGCTTCTTTCAGGCTTGATGTTGTACTTGACCTTCAGTGCATTCAATATTCTCTCATACTTAAGACTCACGAACAGTCTTCCACTAAGGTATGCTCCCAAATTCATAAATCTCTCCATAAATGTCATTTTATCAGTAAATCCTGTGACAAGCTGTGGAACATACGAGATAGGCATAGGCGCCATGTGGTAAACGTCCAGCAACAGGTTGGGTTGAAACGGGAGAATTTCAACTCTTGGAATACCAAGAAGCTCACCAACCAGCGGACCACAAAATGCCATACTGTCATAAACAATCAAGTCAAAACCTTTCAGTTCGTTTAGGAGCTCTGTGTCGTTCAAAGCACCTTCCCACAAGCCAGCAAATGTCTCAGGACCTTTTCTCAACGTTTCAAACTTCCGTCCCTCTATTTCCCGCCGTATCAAGATATCAAGAAAGTCAGGACTGAGAGGCACTTGGAAAATCTTGTGCGGTACTTTGTCGTTGGGTTTTATTTTTTGTGTTGATGGCACCACCATCACAACCTAAAAGTCAAAAACTTCTCCTTTATTTCCAGACGTTATCTAGCGATGCATTAGACGAATCACACCCAAGTAAATGCTGAGACAAGAAAACCTGTTGTTTGTTACAGACGGGCCCTTACAAGCTGGAGTTAAACTCCAACAGTTGTGAATCACTAGCTTCATGAACTACACGAAGACTTAACATTTTTCAAGTTTAACTATTAGGAATTCAGGTATAAATAAATTTCGTGGGATCTGTGTTGGAACTCTCTATGTGCCGTTTGTCTTGTTAATCATTTTTTTTTCATTCGTTCAATTATACGATCATAACTTACAAAGTAATCTGTCTGCACGAGAAAAGATCATTTTTTAAGTGCATTCTGCACTTGCGTAATAAGAAAAGGTCACTCAATGTAGTATAGATCATAAATAGACGTCAGTGTGTCTTACACTTCTTTTAACTCGATCGACTGCCAGCCAACAAATAAAGGTTTATATAGCTGAATATAACTCGAAAAAAAGACAACATCGGCGGAGTTAAAGGAAAAAAAAACGAAAACTGGGCAGGCTTTAATAACTTGCTGCAAGCACTGGCTTACGTTACTGGGATTGCGTGACGACATAGTCTGCACTTCAGATGAGAAACAATTCGAACCACGGCCACGCTTGCAGCCAATTTTTGGCCTGATTTTTCACAAAGCCGCATTTCCGGAAATTTATCAGTATAGGCAGACGTAAGAGCATTGCAAAGGACTCTGTAAGCAAAGAGACCAAGAAGATAGAAAAGTTCTTTGAAAAATCTCTTTCAGAGATTTCTTTTGTATACAAGAAGGCAACAAGAAGGCAACAATTTCGGACTTGATTCACTGCATTTATTTAAGAATTATAACATAAAAGCTTACGTTATTCCATAGGTTGATTTTCTATGTGTTGTAGGCACAGAATTGAACAACCAACAAAGATGCAAAAAATTAAAGAATATTTTACGCTACCTCATGTCCACGAGAGGCCAATTCTTCCATGGTATGTTTTACATTAATATATCGTGATCCTCCAGCTACAAAAAAACCAGCAATCCGGGCAGATAAAGCAGAGTTGAAGGCAATTAACAGGGGAAATAATAACAGTACGGCCATTTCGTCTCTTTATACTTTCAATCATGGAATCATGAAGTCTCTTCGTCAAGCTTCCTGGGCTAAGCGTGCTGATACGCACGGCTCGCCCACTTACATGTAGATATGCACAGGAAGCGCAAGCTCACGTTCCATAAAAGCAAACGTGACCTTTGAACAGAAGCGTATTGGGTTGCTCACGTTTCATACAAGCGAACATGACCTTTTAATGAAAGTGGTATTGGGTTGTCTGGCGCCTTTTGACAATTTGAACACTTAGAAGACATTGTATTGAGAGTAAAATACCGTAGATTTCAACGTTGTTCAATAAAATGAATAAACTGACAAATTTTAGACAATTATTGGATGAGGTTTTTGCGATATCCGGGAATAATCAAGGTCGAGGTAACTGTTATCCGGCTGAAGCTGATAACACTTACCGAGACTTAATTATTCCGGATATCGCAAAAACCGAAACTAATAATTGTTTTATTATACATTGTTTTACAGGTAAACAAAATAACGGCAAACAATTTCAACATTTGTGTCCTTCTCGTCTTCCGGCTTCTGAACGCTTTTTTCCTTAAGGTATTCGTGGAACAGTTCCTTCGCAATTTTTGTCAGCCTTCTTTTGTTTTCCGAGTCTTTTTGTTTCAGCAATTTTTCAATTTCTTACTCGGTTGAAGAAGAGAATTTTACTTCGCTTTCAGATGCCTCCCACATTGCTCTTGGTAATCATGCATTGCGCGCGCAACCTACAGATTATTCACTAATCTGGCAGATTAGTGAATAATCTGTAGGTTGCGCTGATTCCCAGAATTAGCTGTAGGCTCTTAGCCAATGAAAAGACAGATAGTGACTACAGTGTATAATAATGTGTCACATCATATCATACAATATGCATATTGATGTTGGAGCCTAAATGGTTAAGTTAAGATGAATCCTAAGCATTGTTTCTTAACGAGGGGCTTTGATTTCCCAACAACAAATAGGACACATGTTGACTAAGAAAGGCTTCCTGAAATCGCCACCAGGAGAGTAGGAACTTGTCCTCTGGAAGTTTGTAAAATTCGTGTGAACAAACCAGGGTCACCAATGTTTTGTTTGTTCGTTTGTTTGTTTCACTCCTTCTTAGTTTTGCTTTCACTCTTTTTACAGCAAAGACGACACAGGCATCTACATGTCAACATTATCACTATGACAACCAAGGTAGCCATAGCAACAAGGAAAGCCATGACATCAAGTAAGTAGTACTGATACCAAGGGATGTTAAACACTTGAGGTCTGAGATGCCGGGCTCCACCATGTCTGATTACGCACTCTATCCAATCACAGGTTTCTTGAAGCGGAGTACGTTGACGATCCTTTAGCAGGCCGGAGAAGTGCATGGCTTTTGCTTTGAATCTGAAAAACAACGTGAAATTACTCTTAACATCCCAACTTGCCTTTTTCCAAGTAGAGTGTATTAAAAGTAAAGTGTATCAATAGTCTGATTGAGCGGAGAAATGTCACCGGCGTCCACATCTTTTTGCACTCTGTGAAGGTAATGCAAAGGAGGAAGACAAGGTGAAGTTACATGGCGAAATCGTCGAGCAACTTGTGATATACCGACTTTCCGTGGTTTCCTTGGGGTACAGAAGGCAACATGAGGGTACGCAAGACACGACGTGTACCAGTTGCAATAACCGTTCATTATTGACACTTCCCTTTTGTTACCCCGTTTTCCAAGCAGTGCACTACAGTCCGCTCTTTCAACTTTGGTTACTCCTATCATTGTCCTAATAACCCAGAAAAGATCAAAACATGCCGGCACTAACGGCTCATAGCACTTCACAATTAAAATATTAGAACACTACAATTTGAATAACAATAAAGACGAACTACTAAAAAGCTGCAAATCAAGTTTAGAAAGGAGAGTTTTGAAATGTCTTTTAAAGCATTTCACTGGAAATACTTGATCTTAATTCCAGTAGAGTAGTGTGCTAGAGTCGGGGCTGCAAGAGCTGAAGGCTCATTCTGCTTATCTTTTAAGTCGAGTTAGAAGAAGCCAAAAGTTGACAAGAGGACGATCCCAGCGTACTTGAAGATGTTTGATTGTGTAATGTTAGAGATGTTAGGTTTGTGATACACAGAGTAAGAGCTTAGACAATCAGGCATTCGTTCTTGTTCGACATTTGCCAATGACCTTGTACAAACAAATGAACAATTACCTTGGTTCGCTAATAACCAGCTCAATTGTTTCAAGCAGTTGGTGGGCATTTGTGCTTCTGTGATCCACACTTAAACCAAGACCGAAATGTACTACTTTCTTGGCGTTATAAAACTGATCTGCAAACAACGGAAAAGCAACCACAGGAACCCCATAGTATGCAGCCTCATACAGACTGTTGTGTCCCACGTGCGAGACGAAAGCCTTGATGTCCTTGTGGGCCAATAGATCATTCTGAGGTAACCAGTCCATGACCTTTATATTTGGACTGAGAGAAGAAGGGATGTAACCTGCAATAGACCATACGTTCATATCATTTTTTTATCCAAGTTCTTTCCTAACGATCAAGCATCAATCTCAGTCGTGTCACTTCTAATCAAGGTCGGATTTGTTTAGCCAATCTACATTCGGATTTGCGATCCAACACTCAATTTTCAGAGTCATTCACAATTGTAAAATCCAAAAACTTCGCGTGTAGAGTTAGAACGTTTGGATTACTTTCTGGATCTAGTTTCAGATGGTGTTTTTCATTGAGCAAACTACGGAAGTCTTTAACGGGGAGTGAATCTTAATTGCAGAGCCAGAGCCATTTCTGAGGGAATGTCTACGACTTTGTTTTGTGGTGAGTTGTTTTGAGGCGTTTTATGCCTTTAAAATAGGAATCAGAAAAGGAAGAGGGGTGAACACCTGATTAAAAGTCATCATTGCGCATGCGTAGCTAGTGCCAGTCCCAAACCGCGCGTTGAAAGATTAATCCCTAAACCTCGGACATAAAGAGTTATGGTTGCGAATTCTTAAAAAAAAACAGAGACAACGATCCAGCCTTTTTATCATCTTACGTGGGCGATACCATATGCACAAACACAGAAACGCGGCCTTGAAGAAAATGAACGGATACACATGTTTAAGACGTCCTAAATTCCGTCACTTGGCGAATTTCAACTTTCTTCAACTGTTGGCCCTAATTTGAATATTCAAAAGTGTAGGCCATTTGAGTTTTAAGCCTTTTCTGTTATGGCCGTATGACTTGACAAGATGGTCGAGACCCAGAAGAAGAATGAATAGTATCCCACAATCCTTTGCATTTTCAACTATATTATCAAAATCTGAAGTGACGTCATCACTCTCTTGGGGGATCGATGGAATGAGTTTCACTCAAATGGCGGCAGCTTCGTTTGTAACGTGTTACAACGCAAAATACTCTGTTTCGTTACAACGCGCCTGGTCTAGTACTACTGCGTATCAATGGAAGAATTTAGTGTTCAGCTGAAAGGTTTTGCCTATGCTGCACTTTATTGCAAGGAAATTCGCTAGAGTTTCCTCGAACGTTTGCCCAAATGAAGGGTCTGATTGTTCTTGAAGTACATCGATGATCGCTCAGTTGAAGAACAGTTCGTCGGCTTGTGCAGTCCTACTTGATTCAAATAAATCGCAGTTGCGACATCGCCGCGAGTAATATATTGTTAATTGTCATGTACCGATCATCGATTCAAATTTCTTGCTAAAGACGAGATCCAGCGAGTTGTATCATGTGTTTACCCGAGGATGTTGTTGATGATTGTAGGCAATGTATTAAAGAATCGCTTCCTCGAGTAGCTTTTAAATGCACAGGACAGTGGACAATTAACTGGAACAATAATTTGCGATCTCCAAGTTTTGTGTCAAACTACTTCGACCATTTGAAGTAGAGACATAAATGGCTTTACCTCGGTGTAAGAACCTGTGAAACTCACGGATGACGTAAAACAAAGGAAACAAGACATTTTAAACAATACCGTACAGCAAAACAAAAGCTAACAAACAAAGAAAATCTTGTCAGGTTCTTACACCGAGGTAAACCCACATAAATAGTGATATCTGTCACCCAGTTGACCATTCGCTAGGAGAAAGCAACGGCTAATAACTGGTAATCTTCACGGATCCTTTTGAGCTTATCCAACAAAGCACAAGCGATTAATTCACTCCTTGCTCGCACGGAAAGCACAATAAAGAAAAAGCGCAATTAAACTCCTTTGACCTTGTTTATTACTCTATTACATTTGTCTCGGAATCGCCATGTGAGTTAAGACGTGATACTCGAAACTGCAGGGATTTGGACCATTTTCGAACCTTCAGAAATTTGAAACTGTCGGGTCACTAAGGGTCACTATAGTACAAAGTTGTCCAAATACCTTTTAATTATTCAGATTTTAACTGTTTCTGTAAATTACTCAAGCATAAAGAGACCTATCATTAACTTCGTGCAACTCATTGAAGCGGTGGTAAAGGATGGCGTGAGACATTGTTATTCAAATTATCTAAAAAAAACCTATTTCTAATGTGCTAAATTCAAAAGAAACAACACCTATTTCATGATGAAAGTTGCAAGTTTGTGTTTTGAAGTGTGCTATCCTCAGCGAAACGCTTTATCTGTGAAAAATTCCAAAGCGAAAACAGGCAAAATCCGCCATGTGTCACAAGACATTCGCCATCTTCATGAAATTCCATGAGGCAAAGGATTGTGGGATACTATTCGTTCTTCTTCTGGTCGAGACCAGAAAATATTAGAGCTGTGGTAACAATGTGGTAGTCGACATTGTCATGTTAAACGAACGTTCTACTTAGAGTGCAAGCTAACAAGGGGTGATTTATACTTTTGCAAGTTTTTAGTCCAGCTCTTGAAATTCTAGTTAACAATCTATATTATTTTTCTGCTAACAACTGGATTAGCTAAAAGTAACCAAACACATAATCAACAACTCCAGGCATTGGAGAAACAAGTTTCCGCAGCAGTTACCTTTGAGTCTCCACACAACCCTCTGTTTCAGTTTTCCAAAAGCTGTAGCTAAAATGTCCACTTCGTTATGTGGAAGGAGAGAGGCTACGTTTGATCCAAAGGAAACAATGATAAAACCATGACCCCCAGAATCGCTGAAAAATTCGTCCAACTCAGGGGGAATAGGTTTACCATCTCTGACAGTCAGTGGTCCAACCATGACTTGACCTATTGAATGGAAGACATCCCCACAAGAAATGTCATTGAGTGTTTACCGTTTACCGGGAAGAACTGGTTGGGAAGAAAATTTTAATGATGGCAAGGGTTTCTAAAAAGCAGTATATCAACCGAAAGAGGCGGCGCTTTCCTCCTTGCATGGAAAGAAACTGGAAACGAAAGAAATTAAAAATTGCACGGAATTTTCCGACGCTCCCTTCCAACCGGGAAAAGCGGACTACCTTTGGAGGCATTAGTCCAGTTTCGAGTTCACTCAGACCGCTGGTTAAAAAGACAAAAGACGCACTTATACAGGGTTAGTCTCACTTTGAAATAAAATACTCACAGATACCAGCAGGAAAATGCTGAATTTTCTCGCTGGTATTTGTGAATGTGACTGACGGCGGTGAAAACTCCGCAGTGGTTTGGTCCTAGAAATCACAGTTCGCGATTTTATTGAATAGCGCAGCAATGGGTCCCATTGTACTTTGGTGAGATCGACTATCCACTAAATAGAATTCCAAGATCACTTTCAGACAATCAACTGAAAGCCACAAGTGAACCTAAGTTGACTGGCGTCGAGTTGCCTGAGTAAGTGGCTGGATGTAGTTTTGTTTTCAACAAAACAATGTGATAAGATGCGGGCTAACGCTTTTCACTGAAGTGCAGCCAAAATTCACAGCTTCGTCATGTAATTCATACCTGGTAATAAAGGTTGTGGATATTCCAATACAAAATCTGCAGTAATGATAACCAGTTCTGCATCATCAATTGACTCCTGGAAGCTTCTTTCAGGTGTGATGTTGTACTTGACCTTCAGTCCATTCATTATTCTATCGTACGTAAGTCTCACGAACAGTTTTCCAAAAAGGTATGTTCCCAAATTCATCGCTCTCTCCATGAACGTCATTCGATCAGTAAATTCTAAGACAACTCGTGGAACATACGAGATAGGCATAGGCGCCATGTGGTACATGTCCAAGAACAGGTTTGGTTGTGATGGAAGAATTTCAACTCTTGGAATACCAAGAAGGTCGCCAACTAACGGACCATGAAATGCCATACTATCGTAAACAATCAAGTCAAAACCTTTGAGTTCATTTAGAAGCTCTGTGCTGTTCAAAGCGCCTTCCCATAAGCTAGCAAGTGTCTCAGGAAATTTTGTCATCGATTCAAACTTCCGTCCCTCTATTTCCAGCCTTATCAAGATATCAAGGTAGTCAGAGGCGAGTGGCACGTAATAAATCTTGTGTGGTACTTTGTCGCTGGGTTTAATTTGTTGTGTAGATGGTACCACCACCACAACCTAAAAGTCAGAAATTAGGAAGCCTTCCTTTTATTTCCAGAGATTACCAAGCGACGCATACGAGGCATTAGAGACATTACACACAAGTAAACAAAATTATGAAATCTTTTATCTCGATTACTGATTTTCTGGCTTTCTCATTGGTTCACCGCACACAAGCTATCAGCGAATAGCCCTGCTTTTGCCTTATAAGGAAATAGGATGTCATGTCAAGTGTCGCTGTGTTCAAACTCCTTTCGTGATCAGACGTTTCGTCCAAAAATGCCGGGCCAAAAAGAAATCAGCAGAAATTTTCGAAGCCGAGAATTTAATTAAACAATTACTCCACATGTGCGTGTTGGTTATAAGGTCATTATAACCATCTCGGCTCTATATGCACCTTCTTGTCTCCATTCCTGGTGGTTTATCACATCGTGTTTAAATAGAGGTTTTATATTGTATTGGATCACTCACTCGAACGCACGTTCGTGAAATCATTATTAAATACACCATTCTAAAAGTGTAAATTAATCATTTGGGCCTTTTGTGAACCTTGTAACCTAACTAACTTGACTCAATCAATAGAGTCGAATGAGTTCCTACTAAAGGTTTTAATCTCTCGTAGCTGCTCTGCTCACATGAACACGATCCTTGATTTGTTGTTGCTACTGTGCTAATCAAAAAAGGTTACTGAAGAAAACTCGAAAAAAAGGCACCATCAGTAGACTGAAAGAAAAAATACGGTTGAGCTGCAAGCACTCGCTACGCGGGCTGCATGCACGCGGGTAGCGTTACTAGGATTGCGTGATCTGGTATAATCTGCATTTCAGAGGCGAAACAATTCGAACCACTGCCACACGTTTTGGCATTATTTTTCTCTCAGCGTTTCCAAAAAGTTAGCACTAACAGACATAGAATCCTTGTAAAGCAGTGAGAAATGTCTGAAAATCGTCTAGCAATATATGAAACCTTTGGAAGGTTCTTCGGAAGATCTTTTGAATAACACACATCATTTGCATTCAGTGTACTTTAAGCATCACATCGACAATCTTTATATCAATAACACTACAGATCTAAGAATTATAGCATGAAACCTTACATAATTCTACTGTTTAATTTTTTGTGCCATTCTACGGAGGATTATAAAGGAAAGACCTTAATTTAAGAATTGAGCAACGAACTCATGCACGAATGAATGGACGTTTACGCTACCTCATGTCCACGAGAGGCCAATTCTTCCATCGTAGACCTCAAGTTAACATACCGTGATCCTCCAGCTACATGAAAACCTGCAATCCGGGCAGATGAAGCAGAGTTGACTGCTAGTAATAGCAAACACAAAGTCAAAACCGCCATTTTGACTTTTCGTGTCTTGAATCATGTATGTATGCTTTTAAAGTGTCTTCGTCATGTTTATTAACCGACGAAGTCGAGTTTGAGCAGTCGTGTCAAGAGCGTCGACTAATTTGGTCGGTCAAAACACGTCGTGTAAGGCTCACAAGGTGTGTATTTCGCTATGGCCCACGGGATGGGATGACGTATTCTGCAGTTAAGCCCATCGATTAGTACACACTAGCGCACGCACGATAGGACAAGGGTCCACATAAAAAGTATCGTAGGTATAGAAGGACACTTCCGCCGAGCAGTGTTGGTTTTGACCGGACTGAAATATCTGTGCAATACTAGTGAAAGAAAGCAAGGAGGACTGATAATAACAGGAGGTGAAGTCCAATGGCACTGTTGATGTTTGTGGGACCAAAGTGTTGCTGAGACATCGTAAGGATAGAATCGTTCTCAGTAAAGGTTATGAAAGGAAAATTCTGGTGTATGTTGTTGTGGTTATGTTTATTACTTGAAATTGTCTAGCTGCCAACGTTAAGAAAGGTTATTGGCAGGTGGGAAATGAATTACGACACGAGGCTGGATCTTCTTGGATAGTATACTATAAGCGGCACGGAAGGATATACCAGTTATTCTTTTTAATTTTTCTGCTTTACTTTTGATTTTGAACCGATTTCTCGATTTTAGAGTTCGAGATACTGACTTGCTGACTGCGGAAGAGGAAACCAGATTTAACGATTACGTCATAAGACATGCTTTAACGTGTTTGAGATAAAGCGACGACCTCGCTTTTTACTAATTTCTCCAGATCGATAATCATGTTTATATAGTGCCATATTCACAACAGTATATAAATGCTTCGCTTACAACTCTTGATAACGGCATGTTCAGTTGTGGACAAAATTTATCTTTAAATTTTAATTTTAATTCAACAAAATATTCAAAGCGATAAGACAGATGAGCTGAGTCATCCGATTTTAAACATTACGTCATTCGGTAACGCAAAAGACAAAATACTGTCACAATTTTCGTCACGCCGGTTAGCACGTTGAGATTCTGACGATGTGTTTGTGTTTATCGATAATCATGTTTTTATAGTGGCCTATTCACAACTCTTGGTAAAAGCGTGTTCAGTTGTGGACAAATGTATGTCAACATTTAATTTTTTAGTTTAATTCAACAAAATTAAATATTCAAAGCGATAAGACAGATGAGCTGAGTCATCAGATTTTAAACATAACGTCATTCGGTAACGCAAAGGGCAAAATACTGTCACAATTTTCGTCACGCCAGTTAGCACGTTGAACCAAGTAAAAACATTTGTCGTGGGTGGAGTGGGTCAAAACGACTGGTAAATGCCTAAAATGCGCTTTCTTGTAACCTGTACGATAGAGCATAGCAATGATTTATTTCGTATTTGCATTCACAATTTGGCTTAAGGAGCCCTTGACATGATTAAAGGAAACTGTGCACAAAGCGTGGTTCCAAGGTATGGAAAAAAGTTCAATTCTTTTGGGCTGTTACGGTGCCATACTGATCAATCGTGAAGATGTGGTTACTTTTATATTGGGAAATTTGTCGCCCATTTTTTGAAATGCGTCTGTTTTGAGAATTTTTGTTCCGGGTTTTGAGGAAGACCGACCAAAAGACAGCGAAAAATGATCTTGAGTGAAGAATGCATAGTCTGTGGAGCTATGTTTGGTGCCGGGAGAGGGTGAATAATTCAGTTGACCTCCTTTCCAGGGTATTGGTCGCCTTTTCAGTTGGTCAAATTTAAGCGTTAGTTACAGTTACACACTTTTACTGCAACTTGCTGTTACAGATGCTTGAATGTTATTGAAGCTACAGTCACGCACGGCTCGCTTGCTTTCTACTCGAGACGAACCAACACTTCGTCGTTTCTGCACGCATTGCGGGCCTATGTTTTAATTAGTTGTGTTTCGTGCACTCTTGCACGACAGGTGACTTCTGTGGTAACCAAAGCTACCACTTGGAACTAACAAAGGAGACTTTTGTCTGATTGGTTAATCATTTTCCTAGTACCCAGATTCCTGATACGTACGCGCCAGTGAAATAAACAAAGATGGCGGCCTGAGTAAAAGACGTAGTTTTTATTGCTTGATCACTTACTCTTAAATTTTTTGGTACATATGGCAAATTCCAGGCGCTTTCCTAACTTCTCAGTGGCGTGAAGAAATTGGTTAAAGGTATTTTAAAGCGGAAAAACGAGTGTTTTGCACGGGCTTTTGCATTTGTGAGCAGGAGAATTTTTCCTTCGCACCGCAAGAAAATATATGTTCCATGAAGTGAGAGAGACAAGATTAGATGTCATAATAAAATCAGGAGGGATTCAAGACTTAGAGGACAGGGAGATTCGAAGACAATAGAGCTGCCGTTTTTGTCGAAGCAGGTAAGCTATCCTACTCACAATTTAAAAAATTAGTGTCCGCTTGTAAGTTTTTGTTAGCTTTTGCATTTTGCTACATAACAATCGATCAGTGAACTTTCCTTGTTTGAAAGGGCCGTGGCGGTCACTCAGCGGTCAAGTAATCTCAGAGTCAAGGAGGTGCAAAAACCATGAAACTACTCTAGAAGACCTGCAGTTAATCACTGGTTGATTTACAATGCAGGTAATCGGGAATTATCTCAGTTATAATAACTTTAAAATAAGTACAATATCATTTAAGTTCATACTTTCAGCTAATAAAATTAAATTAAATTGCAACAAGGACCCCGCTCGGTTTTCCGTTTGATCTTAAATTAGTAGTTTTGTCATTCTGTAGTCATCCGATGGACTGTTAAAATTTTTTATAAAGACCCAAAAGGCTATATGTGAAGGTGGAAATGCAAAATAATTTTGCTTGAAGAATTTTAAGGACATCAAGACAACATTTGGTGTTTACAAACATTGACTTGCTGGTTATTAAAATTTATAAAGCAAGAGTCTTGTCTCATTAGCCAATGGGCCTCTTGTTGCCATATTTACACCAAAGGATTCCATGTTGGAATTAACTCAGTTTTGTATGATTTCATTTGTGTTTATCACCAGTAAAGTGTGCTTCCCATCACTTTTTGCCTTGCATAATCTAAAACTATCTTAGTTTTTTGACAGAAACGGGTTTATGTTGTATAATTTTTATTCAGGGCAGTAAAATCTTCAGTATCATAGTATCAGTCCTTAAATGAGACGGTCCATGAGGATCTAAAAATCAGTATTTTAATGCATGCACTCACACACAACATGACACAACAACAAGCAACTCGACCATTACATCGCACCTCACTTATGAATCGATTAATAATAATAGTTTTACCCCAAGAGAGTCTTGGTTTATCCTGATTGGACAATTACGGCTCCTATTGATAGTAGATGCTTTGACTTCTAAAAGAGATATCATTTTGAATTTTAAATAAAGGAGTCTAATCTTAATGGCAACAGGAAGCCTTAGGTTATGTATACAGTTACCACCTATCATAGTTTTCCGCCAGTCTTATCAGTCTTGAAACCTTTTCTTTCAGGAGGAGATTTTAAAGAAGACCTGCACCCAGTAACCGTGAATCAGATAAGTTCATGAGCGTATGTTTGGGCTGTTGATTATTCTTAGAAAACATTTGTGTACCAAAGGCTTTTCATATAGCTGTTGTCTTGTCAGTAAGTTTTCAAGTAGCTGACTCCACAAAATACATTGAAGGTGGTTAGAAATGATAAGTACAGATTGGCAGCTCTTAAATTTAACTTGTAACTTCTTATTATGATAAACCTTTCTATGGAAAGCTGCCAATTCATTTTTTGTTCCAGTGTCTGATGGCTATAATCTTTTAACGTTGATCAAAAAATGACCTTATGATATTGCCTAAGAAAGTCCTTTTTTAAAGTTACAGTTGATTTTGCAACTTTTCATTTAAAAATATCTTAAATTTCAATCAATAAAGGGACTGTTCACTTTTTATAGGGTAGGGGAAAAGTGGAATTTTAGGGGGGAGGAGGGGGAGGGGGATGCAAAAGTGGCTGCAGAACAAGGACGCCCAAAAAAAGGAGTCTGCCAATAATATGGTTGTTGTCCTCGTGAGTTTGTGAAAAGGAAGAAAGGACCTTTCCTCATCCTATGGTCATCCAAAACAACTAGTCCTCTGAGGGGTCAAAATCGATTTTGGGTCCGTGACATTGCATTGCCTCCCCTCCTTTAAAAACTGACGAGTTCCTAACTGGTCCCACATACTCTAGGTTTTCATTTTAGCAGATTAGGAGGTTTACTAAATGGAAGACCATGGCAGCTGTGTGTGCAACTTAGGCAATTGCAAAAAAAAATCTGAAAAATACAGGCTTGGTTGGGATATACATGTAACCCATACATAACTAGCAGTGCAGCACTCTTACCAACTGAGCTATCAAGCACACTTGGAGTTGGTCTTTCTGTATATTCATAAATATACCCAAGAAAGACGAACCAAAATCATGTGATGTATTCTATTTCATACTGAGAGTTCATGTTGCAAATATAGTTTTTAGTATTAAGCTGTTTTATTAAGCTGTTTTATCATATTGTAATCGAAAAGATTCCTAAAACAATTTCAGATTTGGCAACGTGGAGACACGGACCCTACAACCTAAGAGGACACCTAAAAGCGGTTGTCCCACGATTTTCAACGTCGTTTTTAAAGAACTCAATCCGGTACAGAGGTGCAGTCTTATGGAATTTTGTGTCAAGCTACTTTAATAACGCTACCAACCACAAGCAGTTTTGCAAAACAGCGAGAATGGACCCCATATTTAAAAAACTTTATTTTGGCAGTTTGTCGATCCAGACAACTCCGAAACACATGTATGATTTTCAATTTTAAATTTTAATCTTATTAAAACATAATATCGTTTATTTTAGTTTATTACAATGTAATATTAATTTTTCTTAGGTAGGTAGTTAGTCACACGTACACACGACCCCTCAAGCATGTATTTGCTTTAAAACAGATCGTGGTTAAATAAAGGTTTATTATTATTATTATTATTATTAAGAAAAGAAAGAGCGGCTTTGATTCTACAATTTCAGTGATCTTCTAGATTGGTTATGTTTTTTTTAAATACAAGAAAACCAAATGTTTCATTGCCTCAATCACAGGTAAATTTTACAGTGTAAATTAAACACAAAGGAACTGTTACTGGTTATTTTAAAAGTCAAGAAAAGTAAAGAGTAGGACAAATAACCAATCCTCAAAATTGTTATTTCTGTGTGTGCTGCTTTTCAAACATGATATTTTGTATTTTTAGTAGATATTATGTGTATATTTAATGTCTGGAATTAACATTTCCAATTTGGAAATGTATTTATATGAATCTAATTTGTTATTAAACACAGTGTACAGTCATTGAAATTAATACAACTCACGATGTACTTCAAGCTTAACATGTAAAGAGCACATTCTACACACTATGGATAGATTTGTTTAAAGACATGGAGTTGACATTTCTATGTATTGTTCCTTAAAAAATTTTAAACAGTTCTTAGAACATCACTAATTGGATAGTTTTCTTCAGTATTATAACTAATTCATAGGTTTTTGATGGAGTACTGATCACTTTAAGTTTAAATATTTCACTCCGCGTGCTTTTATTGGTAAGACCTGCAGCTCTTGTCCTTGTTTCTTCCATTTCATGGAACTTATATTTTGATGTTCTTGTAGCCTCACTTTCCCCGTTCTTTTCCGCACGCCTTGCCACTTTAAAGTTAACACTGTTTGGCTTAACTTATTCTTACCTTCTTATTCTATTCTCGGTTGAAAGCGATCGCTGTACCAAGCCCTATTGTAGGATATATAGCCCAAACAACACCTATCTGGCGACAAGATTCGAGTTCTTTTTCTCACAATTTTCTGTTGGCGCGTCATGTTATTGGCTTCTTTTTCACAAATCGTGGCAATATAATTAAAAAAAATTCCTGAAAAGAATCGATATTTTATACTCTTTCTTGGCTAGAGTTCTTAGAAACAAGGCAGACAGAGGTGCGACCATAGCGCAATTTTCATCGTATGTCGTTGACAGTGATACACACTTTGACGACTCCCTGTTGAGCCCTGCCACTTTTATCAATATCTTTTCTTGAAAAGTCGCTTCCCTAATTAATAAACTGTTACCGGCAAAAGGGATTTCGTGTACCAAAACCTACGACAAAAGTCTCTGATACTTGAAGCAAAATATTTGTTTGGAATAAAATTGAGCTTTTCTATTGCAGTTGCGTTGTTAACTGCTTGCGTCTGGGCACAATATTTTCGCTTAAGCAGCAAACGTCATTTTAATTTCGTCATCATATCAATTTTTTACGTTTGCCTCCGCTATATGTTCCGTTTTTTTAACGTCAGAAATCATTCACAACACAAAAACATGTAGTTTACGAGGCGGAGGCCACTTTTTACGTCCCTCTGGTCAGTGAATTTGTCTTTCTGCCCGTTGCAAGCACAAAATATCCTTAGTCCGACAACCATAACGCATTTCCATTCAAGTTCAACTTACTTTATTGATAAACAGTACTTGCTCTTGCGTTGAAGTCTGTTATGATGACGAAGAACAAAGATAGGAAGACAAAACTTTCGTCTGCTTATCACGAGTTTTCAATTCACTGTCGCCCTTCTCGTTTCTCAGATTTGATATCCCTTGCTGCAATTTTCTTCACGACGAATTATCTTGATGGCAAAGCTGAGTTGATAACCTAAATTTGGAAGTTATTCAACAATTATACATTCTTACGGCGTCGTTTGCCCCAGAACACACGATAAACATTCATAGGATTCACACGATAAACTGAATGAAATGAATTTTTGCGTCCAGCGATCCTCAGTCTACGCGCAGGGGAAATTGAAGAAATCGCGTGTCTTTCAACTGGGTTCCTTTGTCGGTCAAACTCCTCACTCGGGTGTCCACAGAGAAGATTTTGTCACGGACCAAAAGTTTCGAGTAGGGAGGCCAAGGACGGCAGTTTGTCGCTCGTGAATTCAAATTTAACGGAAAAATGCATTCTTTGAATTCCTTTGAGTTCGGATTTCTTGCAGATCATAGGGAGAAAGCAAATTGATGGTCGTATTCAAAAGTCTGGGCTCGATTGTTAAGGTCTATCCGCGATCGAAGTTGTTCGAAGACTATTCTTTCGAGGGCTAAGATTTTTTTTGTGTGAGCAAATCGGGCAAATACGACTTTTTTGGCGAAATGTTCAACTGGGTAGTGTAATTTACGGGTCGTCTAGTTGCATGCCTTGCTCTCTCTCTACTTTTGAGCGAGTCCGACCGTTATTTGGAAAACATGGCTTTCGCGAGGCTTAAATCGCCAAAATAAACACAGAAACACAGATCAAAACACCATGGCAGCAAATTTATGCGCTTTTATTTCATTTCACTCAGTTTTAAAACTCCTAAATTTTGGCTTTAGTTTTGCTTATTTAATAAACCGACACATGTACAGCCATTATAAATGCACAGCACACCACACAAACAGAGGATGGTAAGCCTGTGATGAAACACAAAGCTGTCAACGCGAGCGCCGACATCTCCTGTTTTCCCGCGTTTCGAATGAAATTCAAGGAATCTCAAATAGAATTGTGCGCATGCGCGACATTAGTCTCCTTTGTTCTTGGAACTACCAACACCATCTTCTTTTATCCTGTCATGGTTCAGGATTGTTAAGGGGTTGGTACACCCTAATGGTGTGTTTTCGTATGTGTTGATACTACTATTCCAGTCATCATGACGGTTATTATAACTGCTGTAGTAATGTTTTTGCGATATTTGGGGAGAACTTAACTCCTTGGAAAAACAGTCTACCGCGGCTTGCAGAGATCATCGTCCAGTGCTACTAGATATTAAGTAATAGACTGGTTCACGCTCTTAGTTGCATCATGGGTAATCAGGGCAAGATGGCGGGAAATTCAAAGGTTTGTAGGGGATTTCAAAGCCAACTAATTCTTCCTGAATTAATATATTTGACACCTTCTCTTGGAAAAGCGTAACTTATGAATTCAAAGAAACAATACACTGAATCTGGAGTGCATAGAAGCCCATGATCAGTTTTTCGAAAACTTGATTTCTCCCATACATTTTCTGTAATTTTTTGTACTGTCGAATGAAAGAAAATGTGTGGGAGAAATCAAGTTTTCGAAAAACTGATCATGGACTTCTATGCACTCCAGATTTAGTATTGTCTCTTTGAATTCATAAGTTACACTTTTCAAAGAGAAAGTGTCAAATATATATTATTCAGGAAGAATTAGTTGGCTTTGAAATCCGATACAAACCTATGAATTTTCCTGCCATCTTGCCCTGATTACCCATGATGCAACTAACAGCATGAACCGGTCTATTGCAGAGGTCTAAGTGATGAATGTAAGGAAAGTGGCAAATAACCTATCTAATCTAATTTTTACGAGGTTTCACTCAATCTTAAAATGTCACCATAGGCTTCAGTAGCAAGGGCCATTTTATGTCTTCGTGCGTTCAATCATGGAACGCTTTAAAAGTGTCTTCGCCACCCGTATAAATTTGTTGTGTTTTGTGCATCCACATGACCAGTGCTGTTTGTGGCGCGACGACGAAAGCAACTTTTAAAGGGGAACAACGCCATCTCCTCAGTTTATGCTGTTCATGTCATGGCTCACGCTGCTTGGGGGTTGGCATGCCTGAATGCCATGCTTTTTGAACGTTTCACAGCTTTCGAATTTCCCTCATTTCTTTATTCTTCTTATTACGACGGGCCTGTAGGGCGCCGTCTTAGAGCTCTGCAAGATTTTGGTCATAGTAGGTTGTTCAAGGTCACGATGATTGATTGCTTAATGATATCCTATGGTGGTAGGGACGGAAGAGGGCTCAAAGCAACGAATTAATTGTTCAAGGACAGAATATAGCATGTTCCTTAAAGAGAAGGCTTATCTGAATGTCGCCAACTGAAAAATGAGGCATACATTTCGGGCCTTGGATGTCCTGTGTTTTTTTTAATAACAGTAATAACAATGATGATGATGATGATGATAATAATAATAATAATAATAATAATAATAATAATAATCATAATCATAATCATAATAATCATAATAATAATAATATCACTTTATCAAATTCCCCCTACGGGCTTTTCAGAATTTAGTTACATCAATGTATAAAAATGTAAATGTATATGTATATAAAACAGCTAAAAAATTACTTATCCTACTTAAAATGATCCTTTACAGTACGGCTACTCCAACCGGGCCAGTTGGAAGAAAACTGACCAATCGCGACGCTAATTGAAAACAAAAGATAGCAAAGTTTTTTTTGTAAACAACCAATAACGTTGAAGCAGGCAGACAATGCACGTTCGAAAAATTTGACACCGTGACCTCTGATCATGACCGCTCGGGAAACTGTCACGTCTACGATTGGTTGCTTTCGATCCTAAATGTGCCAAATTTTGAGCAGAACATTGAGATGTCGAATTCGCAATTGATAATAAAATTTTCGCCCATAAACAAACCTTAAACAATACTTTCGCTTCAGCAGCACAGCTATAAGTGCATGAGTTTGTTTGTAGAACAAACAAGCGCGTATCAACAAACACAAATCTAAAGATAAATATCGACATTTGCGCCCTTTGATCGTTCAATTATAAACGGAGGTTCCTAAATCTCCTCATTTACTAAGTTCTTTTTGAATTAACAGGTGCTTATCGTTGATGTGTTGATTCTGGCTTCTGCAGCCCTTTCGCAGCCGCGGTCTCAATACATGTACTGCAAGAAAATCCAAATCCTTTATGTCAGCGTGGTGCAAGTCTGAAACGTAATCTCGTAATAGCTGGGAATGTCGGCGACTGTTGCCGTATATGCCGCCCTCTCGATTCAGTCTTACTTGTTTTTTCTGGGCAAAAGCCATTTTGGAAAGATTTACATTTACAATAAGCTAAGCTTACAGCTTATGTGACGCGTAAAAACAATCCGCCAGATTTCAGTCACATCGAGTCAACACCGCACCATCACTGAAGCCAACCAATTAAAAAATTCGACTATTTCCCGAGAGGTCAGCAGAATCAACCGCAGAATGAGACAGTTTCAAATTTTTTTGGAGATGTATTGTCTAGATCCTTCAACGTTATTGGTCAGTTTATGGAAAAATGTTGCCTTCTTTTGTTCTCAATTAGCGTTGCGATTGGTCAATTTTCTTCCAAGTGGCCCGGTTCGAGTAGCTGCACTGTAAGGAAAGTTTGAAACTAGCCAAAGAATTGATAATATAATAATAATACTCTCAGGTAGATTGTTCCAGAGTGAAACTGCTCTCAGGAAACTGCGCTGGCCTGTAGATGAGCAGCGTATTGGAATCTGCAGCATATTTCTGTTTCTAGCGTTGCGACTGTGTACTTCCGATCTTTTTGTAAACCTCTCGCTTTAAGTAAGGTGGAGCCAAACCCTTTAGGCACTTAAAGATCACAGCAGCATCGCTTAAACTTATAGTTGTCTCTTGAATGAATCTTTTATATAATATTTTGCTGAAGTCTAAGCTTGTTTTCTGGATAAAACGATTCCCGGAGTAATGAATGAGGTTAATGCACTGGGTTAATTTTGTTGAATCAAAACATTTAGTGGTCAAAACAAGCTTAGACTTCAACAAAATATTATCTAAATGATTCATTCAAGAGAAACCTTTAACCCCGGGGGTTTAGTTGGATATACAGGTAATGCAATAAAACGCGTGACATTTCTTACTGTACTGTAAAATACTGAAAATGCAAGGGCTGCAGGAGAATTCAGAGGTTTAACATGTTTAAGGTGTTTCGATACAGTTTTTTTGGGACCATACCTAACTTTTTGAATCGGCTCTTAGACAGTCTTCTCCTTGTCAGATCAACGTGAAATTTGCAATACTTGTTGGTTTTGGATTGAACTTTAGCGTGCTTTACATTTTGTAAAAATCGATATTTCCATGACAACGATAAACAAAAATCCTCGAAAACAGTAAAATTGAAATTTTGCACGATCCAGATTTCGCTTTGAAAAGCAAATACCAGCATCTTAAACTGTGGTGTATGCCAAACAAAATATACAAGAACAAAAAAATTTTGTATGTTTGTTTTGAAGTAAATTGCACAAACATTTTCAACCTTAGTTTTTGCCTAGTAATAGTAAATGCACGGAAAAATAATCAACGCTTTGATTAAATGGCTCGTAAATACTGTTAAAATGTGTTTTTTACTTACTATTTTACGCCTAGAAAGTTTTGTTGAAACTGGTGTTCGCGATCTCGAGAACGACTTGTTTTTCTAAGATTATTCGCGTAATAATTTTGTGGTAATTTTTTAATTTGAGCGCTTTTGCGAAAATCTTAAGAACGGCTCGATAGATTTTTTTAAAACATTAAACATGCGTGCTTGATGATGTGACCAATTTTAGTTTTGAGTCTTATTAACATTGATTCACTGGAACACTTTTGGATTTAACGTTAAAGAGGATGTATGAACCGACGGAGAAGGTTGCGTTACAAATTCACAGTTGGCAAGTAGATGCTAATATATTCAAAGTAATGCGTTATTCATTGCTTCGTGATTTTTATCTGGTTTCTTTGTTCTTTGTTGCACTGTAGATTACAACGAAAAGTAAAAATCACGGAAGAATGCATTGCGCATTACTTTGAATATATTAGCATTTACTTGCCAACTGTTTATATGTAACGCAAGCCTTTCCATCGGTTCATACATCCTCATTAACGTTAAATCTAAAAGTGTTCCAGTGAATCAATGTTAATAAGACTCCAAACAAAAATTGGTCACATCGTCAAGCACGCATGTTTAGTGTTAAAAAAAATCTATCGAACCGTTCTTAAGATTTTCACAAAAGCGCTCAAATTAAAAAATTACCACAAAATTATTACGCAAATAATCTTAGAAAAACAAGTCGTTCTCGAGATCGCGAACACCAGTTTCAACAAAACGTTCTAGGCGTAAAATAGTAGGTAAATGACACATTTTAACAGTATTAACTAGCCATTTCATCAAAGCGTTGATTATTTTTCGGTGCATTTACTATTACCAGGCAAAAACTAAGGTTGAAAATGTTTTTGCGATTTACTTCAAAACAAACACACAGAAATGTTTTGTTCTTGTATATTTTGTTTGCCATACACCACAGTTTAAGATGCTGGTATTTGCTTTTTGAAGCGAAATCTGGATCGTGCAAAATTTCAATTTTACTGTTTTCGAGGATTTTTGTGTATCGTTGTCATGGAAATATCGATTTTAACAAAATGTAAACCACGCTAAAGTTCAATCCACAACCAACAAGTATTGCAAATTTCACGTTGATCTGACGAAGAGAAGACTGTCTAAGAGCCGATTCAAACAGTTAGGTATGGTCCCCAAAAAAACTGTATCGAAACACCTTAATTCTAGCAACTATGTTTTGGTTTGAAGTTCTTGCGGGTTTCCATTTGGCTATATGTAAAAAACATAAGAATGTTAAGAATTCATGTACCTCATGAACCCAGTGGCTCACAAATCAACTTCAGCTTGTAAGGGCCGGTTTTTGATAAACCACAGGTTTTCTTGTTTCTTTTGACTTCCCGGCCTTTATTTCTTTCGGGTTCCTTTTATTTCTTTGAGAGATCACGGTACCCTCCAATGCCACAGCTGGTAACGGGCGGCTTCATATTTTTTATTTATGAGGAGGAGACGAAAGAAGCGAAATTAGTGAATTTCACAGAAATAATCACAACTCATCTCAAAACTCATTTCACAACTCATCTCAAAAACATTCAAAGTCACCCCCTGCCTTCCCTTCTCGATACGATTCTCTTTAATAAGATCAGTTATGGTACCCTAATGGTCACCCCTCAAATTAATTTATGCACGTTACTACGTCATGAAATGTAAACCGTTTTCAATTTGGCGTTTCGCATAGGTTTGTGTAGCGCGAAGACGGTTTGTGTGGCTTACAAAAGGTTTTGAATTTACGTGTAAAGTTGAAAAATCCCCAGACTCTGCTACAAGGCCACCACGTCTACGTGTCTTAGCACTTTCCACTGGTTCGGAGTATCAGTAGCAGCTTGTATCAAGTATGTAAATCGTTATCTGAAATACTAAGGAATTACAATAAAATAACTAAGATACTAAGCGCGCTCTGAAATGGCTGAGAGGTGTGTGGGCATGTGTTAGTCTCGGGTTTGCATAACTGTCTCGAATTCTCCCAACCCCTCTCGTTTTTATATCAGGCTATGTAAACACGGAAAAAAGTTTTCTATTGGTTAAGGTCACTCCGGACCTTCGCGGGTGTCCTCCCGTGTCCTCCGGGAAAAAATTCGTATGCGCGCCATTTTAAAGGAACACACGGCAAACTATATATCGTTGGAAAGGTTAATAAATGTAGATTTCGGTAAACATATGAATTGCCGGTTCTTTTTTAATTCCACAAAAGAAAATTGCAAAAATGACCGCGAAAATGACCATACGTCATTCAACCAGGCAAATGAATTAATAGGGTACCAAAATTGGGCAGATTTCTGTGACATTTGGCCTGAACATTCCTTAGATATTGTGAAACAAAAGTGTGTTGGGGATTTTTGAAATTTATAATATTTCACCCGTGGCGGTCTTCAATGCAATGGGCATCCCGTTTTCTTTGCTGCTCGAGCTTGACAGATTAATTAAAAAATAACCAGTCAGAATATCTAAAAATGCTGACACACTTTTGATGATTGTTCCATTGTGATTAACACTGTACAGTTTTTTGCCAATGCGCTTGGATTTGATACCCATTAATTCAATTGAACGACACATGGTCATTTTCGTGGTTGTTTGCGATTTTCTTTTGCGGAATTAAAGAAACCGGCAATTTATTACTTTTTTTCCGAAATCTACATTTATTAAGCTTTCCAACGATATATAGTTTGCCGTATTTGCCTTTAAAATGGCGCGCATACGAATTTTTTCCCGGAGGACACCTGCGAAGGTCCGGAGTAACCTTAAGTAAAGCTTTTGTGTGTTGTGAGGTAATAGCTCTGTGCAGTTTGTAGCCATGTTAAAATCAGGGGCCGTGTTCAAGAAACTATCTTAACCCTTTAAGCCTCAATACTGACCAGTTTCTATCTTCTCCGTACAATATCACCGTGTGATCAAATCTACAAGTTATGAGCATGAAGAAAATGATCACCAGAGACAAAATGAACATCTATATGAAGGTCACTGAGGAGAACATGCAAATTGGAGTTGGAGATTTGAGCGTGAAAATGAATGATAACTATTGTTTCTTAACCACAGGTTTTTGTTTCTCAACAACTTAGAAACTTAACTTAGAAAGGCTTCGTGAAACCGGCGTCGGGAGAGTAGACGCATTTGTCATCTGTAGGTTGCTAAATTTGCTTACGTCTGTTTTTACGTAACAAACCAGGGTCTCTAAATGTTTTGTTTGTTGTTTGTTTATTTGTTTATTTGTTTGTTTCACTCCTTCTTAGTTTTGCTTTCACTCTTTTTACAGCAAAGACGACACATGTATCTGCAAATCAACATTATCACCATGACAACCAAGGTAACCACACCAACAAGGAAAGCCATGACATCAAGTAAGTAGTACTGATACCAAGGGATGTTAAACACTTGAGGTCTGAGATGCCGGGCTCCAAAATGTCTGAGTACATACTCTATCCAATCACAAGTTTCTTGAAGCGGAGTACGTCGACGATCCTTTAAAAGTCCAGAGATGTATATCGCCTTTGCTTTGAATCTGAAAAAGGAAGCCATATCAATCTTAATTATCGATATTCCAGGAAGAGAACCATCGATTAGCTCACCACACGACTGTCTTAAGTAAGTTATCCTCATGAATAAAACTCTAAAAGCAAAAAACTGAATATGTTCCACGAGGCAGGTGTAGAAGAGTAGTCTGTGAGTTCAACTTTTTGGAAACTAATTACGTGCTCGGTCACGCAAGGACGACCAATGGCAGGGAAATATGCAAAATCATGCACGTTCTCGCCGAAAAGTACAGCCGAAAAGTGGGCATCACTTCATTTGTGGCAACGAGCACGTTAACGACGGACCATAAAATTTTGGTTCTATTAATTGGGTAGGGTCAAATTATCGTAAAGTTAAGTCTACAACTGAATGGAATGGGGGCACAATAGGAAAAAGTAGAGAAAGGCAGCATGAGTTAAGATGAAACGACTTCAAGTCGTTTCATCTTTTAACTGTAAGTGGCTACAGAACACAGTATAAAAGGTAGTTTGATTTTTTTATTTGTTAGTTTTTGTTTGCTTTTGTCATCTAAGCCACTGGGCATTTCAAGTGGATTGGTATGGATTGGGCCACCAAAAAACGTTCCTCATAACGAGGTGATCGTGCGGGGGTAGGTTGTAAATTAAACTGATACCTTGGTTCGCTAATAACCAGCTCAATTGTCTCGAGTAGTTGTTGGGCATTTGTGTTTCTATGGTCCACACTTAAACCAAGACCAAAATGTCCCGCTTTTTTGGCATTAGCAAACTGGTCCCCAAATAAAGGAAAAGCAGCCACAGGAACCCCATGATATGCAGCCTCATACCGGACTGTTGTGACCCACATGGGAGACAAAAGTCTTGATGTCCTTGTGACCCAACAGATCTTTCTGAGGTAACCAGTCAATGACCTTTATGTTTGGACTGAGAGAAGAAGGGATGTAACCTGCAATAAAGGATTTGATCATGTCAATTTTTTATCCGAGTAGTTCCCTGAAAATCAAGCAGCTGCAATTTAATTCCAGACTGTTTCACTCCCAATCAAAATAGCGTTGGCTTGAGTGATCTAAATCCTGATTTGGTAATCGAACACTCGTTTCTCAGATTCCTTCATAACATTCTAATCGAAACAATCCACGTGCATAGTTGGAATAGTCTGCATCTTCTTTCAGATGGTGTTTTGTATTTAGCGAATTACAGTCAAGTCCTTTTAAGATGATTTCTCAGAGATAAAAATGGACGAACGATTTTTTCTGTTGACTTTCCATGATTTCTTCCTAGCAAGCAATGCTCTGTTGTTGTAGGTTAGTTCTACTGCAAACCTTCTGTCCTTGTAATTTAAGGTCGTGTTCTATTGGGAGCAACCACTTTTGGTTGGTTGAGTTGGTTGGGTTTTTTCATGTTCTATTGGGAAAAAATCGTTTTCGGTTGGTTTGGTTGATCAACTTTTTCAACCAGCTGTGAGCTCGGTTGAAACGGTTAAAAACGATGGGTAGTGTCTGCTGACATGTTAGCAAGCATTGGTTTTCACGCATTGCGTTATTATTTTTGCGCGTAATCACAACTGTTAGCCACAAACGTATTTCTTCTCATTCGAAATTTTTTTTAAACTTGCTGTCTGAGTCCTCTCCGTTTCCAGTAACAATGTTGCTATAATAATAATCCCAGATGCACAATAACAAGACAGGCAAAGGGTTGAGTAAATAATATCCTTTATTATTTGAGTTTGCCCGGAATAAGCAAAGCCGCAGCCAGGGTCGAACAGGCTAACCCTGGATGAGGCCCGCGGCTGGGGAGGGAGGGTAAACGGCAAAACTTAACAAGCTAGCACGGTGGCGGGTAAAGCGGAATGAGGCGATAAGTCAAGCCGCTGGAATGTGACAATCATACTGTAAGATTATATTGCCATTTGACAAGGTCTAATGCCTGACATAATCCCAGACCACAATAACAAGACAGGCAAAGGGTTGAGTAAATAATATCCTTTATTATTTGAGTTTGCCGGAAATAAGCAGAGCCGCAGCCAGGGTCGAACAGGCTAACCCTGGATGAGGCCCGCCCAAACAGCCAAACTCAAATAAAAGGGATGAGAGATAAGGGGGGTGATGGGCAAGATTCAGGAGTAGTCTGAGCTAAGTGTCTTGGAAATAAGCTTCGCCACGGACATCTGATGTTCGAGGGGCTGTGAGATGTATAACAAAACAGCGTCAGAAGACCAGTCACCTTGAAGAGAAATCAGTTCCAGGGGTGCCCCACAGCGGAAGGCGTAAGAGGCACCACCGCGGCGAAAACTATGACCGGAGTATTGGCGAGGGTCAATATTGGCCTTTCGGAGGCTGACGCGTAATCTTGAGGCGAAAGTTGTATGTGTAATGGGCACTGCGCGAGAACCAGAGGTGAAGAAGAAGGCAGGAGAGCTAGGCGGTTGTGGGTAGGCCTGGAGGTGATCCTCAATGCCTGGACTGGGCAAAGTGGGTGCCCCGTTGGTAGGCGCATAACAGGAATTAGAAGACGGCGTTGACGAAACTGAATTGTTTTGGACCAACGAACCAATATCACCATGCCCCTGGCACGGATGACAATGTCCTGCCTGGATATGTTTCGAGAGGAATCGAAGGTCGAAAGAGACTTCGGGACCAGATTTGACTTCCTAAAAAAGGTGAAGAAACCGATAAGCATGGCAGCCCAGAAGCCGGAATCCCTGGGGAGACGAAATTGAGAGTAGAGGCGGTGAAGGATGTTTGGGGTAATTGGCAACTTCTGCTCCCTGGAGTCACCCAAGATGCGGCGAAGGCCACGGAGAAGAAGAATGACCGACAAATGCTCTTGGAATTTCACCTCATAGCCGAAATGACGGTGAAGCACATTGATAGCCGAAAGGTAATTGATTATAGTGGTGTACTTGCAGTAGGTGTGTCAGGAAACGAATGACTGTTGTCCTGTCAGCCCGGATGGGGCGTAGGCGGTACATGGAGCAAAACCGGACGTCTGCCCGCCATTGGGAATGACGGGTGCTTTTAGTGGAGTCGGCGTATGCAGCAGCAGAAACAAACCGCGAACGTAAGTCCAGCTCCGCCAGGTATTCTGTTGAAGCGAAAGAAGGAGATTAGGACGGCAGGAACGAGGGAGCCTTAACTGGAGAAGGTGGACCCAACAAGCGACTTAGGGCGTCTGCCTGGATATAGAGATTACTTCATGGAAAATGCGCGCGTACGATTTTTATTCACGAGTTGAGTAGTGTCAGAAAACGAACGAGTGAGCGTAGCGAACGAGTGAGTTTTCTGATACGTATCAACGAGTGAATAAAAATCGTACAAAGCATTTTCCATGCTGTAATGTGTTTATTTCATAGGTACTGAGATTTTCTTTTTCGTGTAGTACTGAGTAGACAAATTTATTTGCACAAATAAATTACACTGTAAAACCATTCAAGTGCTCAACAACTGAGTAAATCAAACATCTGCAGCACTCAAGTCAACTGTCTATTAATAAAGGAAGCCATGCCAATAACATAGTTAAGTCAAGAAGATAAGTCACAATTTATTCATCATCAGAGTCACTTTCCAGTTCCAAAGGCCTTAGACGTTTCCATCGCACCGCTTCGGGGCTTGACGGATTTGTAGAAAGCGTCGGGGACTGATTTAAAGTGTTAATGTTGATGGAGAAATTGGCACCTTGAATAACTGCGCCACTGAATAGTGCCATGGACTACTGCTTACCACCATTCTGAGCGTCGGAGGACGGCGTACAAGCTGTTTCAGAAGAGGACGAAGCTGTGGTACCAGCCATCACACTGCTCAGCACTTTTGACATGTGCATCTGTTGCTTCGTTGAAACAGTGCTGTAATTTTCTATGCTCTTCAAATTCTTATGGCCAGATAGTTGTGCAATTTGCGTAGGTGGAATGTCGTGTTCACTTAGCGTCTGGATCATTGTCTTTCTGCCGCTGTGATTTCGAAGCCTGTCGTTTTCAATTCCTGCTTTCTGAACCATGGTCTTCATTAAACCATTGAGTTGTTTTTGCCAACAGCACCGGACTTGAACCAGCCTTTTGTTGCGAGCGAGTCCGTCTTCAAACCGTTGTTTACAGCCAAATAAAAGGGAGCATCATCTTCCTCAGGTCTCTTCCTGGCAAAAAATTTGTAGACCGCGACAGGATCTCTTTCAGTTCCGTCGGTCGCAAACATTTTCGGCGGTACGGTTCTGACATCGCTGCAGTCTGATCCCGTTCTAGTTTTTGTTTGTCTTTCTTTGAACTCCAAGTACTCGACTCCGCTTGCCGTTTTCTGTAGCTTTACATCTCCCCAGCACACATCACGATGTTCTTGGCACCCACGGAGTCCGAAGTGAAGAGTGTTGTTTAGCCAGAGCGTGTTTAAAAGTGCCTCGGGACTACACATACCGAGCAAACCCTTCTCGTACAATATTTTCAACTCTTCGCTTGTCAAAGCTACCGACGCTTTGGGTTTATTTCCTTTACCTTGCTTCTTTAGCTGTTTTTGTTTGGACTGAAGAACTTTCCTGGTTTTCTCAAACACCAGGTCGTTGATTATGCTTACAGAATAGCTCTTTTTCTTCAGGTGTCTTTCGACGCTAGCCACTAAACTTCGAAGAGAAGTCGGTTCGTATTCATTGCCATCTTTGGTGCGGAAGGAGATGATGAATTGGCTGATGTATTCATTCAGCTCAACAGCCGGAATATCTTCTATTTTTCTGTCTTCGTTCTTCGTTTTCAAAAATCTTTCAAGCAATCTTACATCTCGCTCAGTTTTTTTGCGGTGTTTTTGTGTTGTTCTAAAATGAATTCTTCAACTGAGCAAACAGAAGCAAACCTTCCCTCGGCCATTTTTCAAAGCGCGCGTTTTTTTGTGTGCAACGGCTGTCGGATGACGTTTCCTTCAGTACGTTCATTCATCACCAGTGAAATTTCGTCGTTTGCGTTGCTGATTGGGCGAACGATATTTTTTCACAGTGAAATTTTGTCGTTCGTGCTCCTGATTGGCTTAGTTTAAAATCAGTACGAATTTTATTCCCCATGATTTTCGTGGATAAATCTCAGTACCTATGAAATAAATTTTGAGATCCAGGTAAGTGTCTAGAACGGATGTGAAAGTTGCATTTGATGCTCAACCAGAAAATTTCGCGCAGCCAAGACATAGCCGGGGGAGATTTACAAGTTCCTTTATGGACGAAGCAAACAGCCTGCGTATTATCGGATTCTACATAAACGCGTTTGTTTATCCAGCCGGGACCCCATCGGCGAGCGGCAACAAGGACCAGAAAAAGTTCTAGGTAATTAATGTTCTGTAGAAGCGATCGGTCAATAGCGCGACCCTCGGTACTCCAGTGGGAGTGGGAAGGGAGAGACAAAACGGATTCATAATGTGAAGGCGATCACGAACCAGCCACCCAGTCGTGTGAGCAAACTGCACCGAAACCCTGAAATGAAGCATCTGTTTGTACTTGAACAGTTTGACGAAAATCCAACATCATGCGGCGACCGTTGAAGGCCGGAAGAAAGTCACGCCACCAGGCGATATCTGCATGAAACGACTGCGATAAGCGACACCGATGCGAGGGCCGCTTGAGTCTATTGATACAATCTAAGAAACGAAGAAACGTCCGTCCTCCGTGAACAACATGGCATGCAAAGTTAAGAGAGCCCGCGAGGGACTGTAGCTGGCGTTTGGAAGCCGATGGCTTCGTGGAAAAGGAAAGGACCGCTTCGGATAAGCGATGTAACTTGTCTTCCGGAAGGCGTAGGGACATGGTTTCTGAGTCAAGTTCGATATCTAAAAAGTTGACACGCTGGGCTGGAGAAACTACCTTTTTCCAACTGCCGTTGAAGCCTAATGAATGCAGCAAATTTATAAGCGACAAAAGAGCGCGTTGACAGTCATCTCGTGAATTGCCGATAATCAGGAAATCATCAAGATAGTTAATGACACAAGAAAAACCGCGGCGACGCATCATGCGGACAATGGCATTTGATAGCCGGTTAAAAAAAGAGGAACGCACGACAATCCAAAACAGAGCCTGTTGTCTACAAAATGTTGATACTTGAGAAATAAGTCATCCATTTCCGGTTTATGACAAGCGTTCGTGGCAGAGGAGTTGTTATCTACTTCGTAATCCGCGATGAATGACGGGTCAGATTCTGGGATAAGCTTAAATCCAAAGCGCAAGTCATCAAGAATAAAATCCCTGTCTGGATCACCAATGAGCTCTTTTTCCCAGGCGGGGAGATTTAAGGGGCAATCCTGAAGCGGTGTATCAGCGTTACAAATTGATAAACTGTTAGGTGGGGGAGATAAACGGGGATAGTGATCCACTGTTGTTAGCTAGAAATTGATGGTTGCATGATTCGCAGGAAGTTGAGGATAGCGACGCGTCGTTCGTATTTGCAAAATGATGGTTGCGTGATTCGTGGGGGGCTGAGGATAGCGATCCGTTGTTCATAGTCGCAAATTGATGACTGCGTGATTCGTGGGGAACAGAGGATAGCGTTCCTTTCTTCGTATTAGCAAAGTGGTGGTTGCGTGATTCTTGTGAAATTGAGGATAGCGATCCTTTGTTTGTAGTTGCAAATGGAAGGTTACGTGATTCGACGGAAGACGAGGATAGCGACCCATTGTTATCATGAATTCATAATTTAGGGGGTGATTCAGAATTCGCACGTGAACCACTGCTTCAACTCTTTCCTCGATGTGTAGTAGAAGAACAAGGGTTAAGGCAGCCATTAGGACTGAAATTCCAGCGAAAACATACTTCGTCAGTGGTTACTTTACGGCCGGAATCACGATCGCCTCTATCGCGAGGCGGCCGTTGCTCCCGTGGTGCGAAACCGAGGCATCGAAATACTGCGAGCTCAAGTCATCGACATTGGTTCCCCACGGGAAATCCTCGCGAGCTTTAGTGGCCCGGTACTCTTGATCAAAGGCCAAAATAGACTTTGTTTGAAAACGTGTACCCTTGATGCTCAAATATTTGACGTATGTCAGGTACTCCATTGTTTCCTTAGTGTTTCCGGAAAGGAACAAGGACTCTAGAATTTTAATGTTCCCGAGCACGAACTCAGAATAGGGCAATTGCATGGGTTTCAGCTGCTTTCCATCCGGTCCATAAATTCGTTCGGAAGGTAATAATGACTGTTTACCTTCCTTAGAGGGGTTGTCTCCTTGGACTGGAGAAACGGGCTGTGGAGGCTTGGAGCCAGCAGGAATGTCGGGGAGCGTGACCTCAGCTTCGATGCGTTTAAGTTCTTCGCTGAAATCACGAAGACCAACCAATTGTTCCGTGGGTGCAGTGGACGTTGTCAGGCTCACTGAAGGGGATGGGTCGGTGTTAGTTTCAGAGACTTGCAGACGTTTAAGGGCTTGCCTCACGATGATTTTCTGACCGACCAGAAGGCCCAAATCGGAGAGGTCCGCCTCTGTTAATGCACTAAATGTGGCTTTGGTCGTGATTTGCTGATCAAACAGAATCTCCTTAACTTCGTCGGGGATGTTTTCGGCCCGACAAAATTTATCTAGCCAACCAGATAGAGCGGGAGTGGTTTCCTTCTTTGTTTTGCGCTTCGGTGGCACAATAAACACAAATATTGTAACTGACAAAACTTAACAAGCTAGCACTGTGGCGGGTAAAGCGGAATGAGGCGATAAGTCAAGCCGCTGGAAAGTGACGATCATACTGTAAGATTATATTGCCATTTGACAAGGTCTAATGCCTGACATATATTCCAATACATCATCCGATTCCCAATGTGGTGGAACCAATTCTTCTAATAGTTCTTGAAGGACAACCGACGCTACAAGTTGCGCTTCCGGCATCTTACAAACCTTGACAGAAAAAGTTGAGGAAGTCTGAAAATGACTATGCCCAGTTACAACCGCGTGTCAACCAAGAACGGTTGAAAAAGTGTTCTATTGGAAACCTCAACCGTTTCAACCAAAACCGGTTTTGGTTGAAACGGTTGACCCCAATAGAACACGATCTAATTGTTCTGAATGTTCTGGAAATAAAGCCTTAGTTTCAGACCAGTTTTCTGTTATGGACACGTGTCTTGCCGGGATCGCATGATCCTGACTAGAAAATATCGAAAAATAACTTATCTGCGGAATTTCCGGTTTCCAAGATATGATGTTTAGAAACTTTCTTTAGCAATGTGTGCACCTGTGTGAGGCCTTCGCAGTGTTGCTGAATATATAGGCTTTTGGGAAGTATGTAAATAGACTGTCTCACCTTAAAAACGCGTTCATTCGAAGTGCAAGCAAACATGGGCTGACTTACATTTTTGCAGTTTTCTAAAGTCCAGCTAGTACTGAAACCCTAGTTAACAATATAGATTAGCTATCTCAAAAGGGGCCGATTACATGAGGCGGGCTGGCTTGGTTTGCCAGGATCTCGGCACATCTGTTAAACACACTAATAATCAACTTCGCAATTACATGGAAAAATCTCAGCCCAGCTAGCTGAGTCCCACCATTACGATGCCGGGATCTCGGTTAGACGGGTTGAAAATTTACCATGTAATCGCGATTGCCGGGCCAACACTTTTTCGTCACTAAATTTCGCTATAGAGCAAAATGGCTCACCGGAAGATCGATGTTTCTCTTTCTATATAACACACTAAGGTTTACCAGACCAAAAAGCCACATTAAAATGAACATAATACACCAAAACAATGAATTAGCGAAAGTGAAAGCACTCCGGATCCATTCTTTTTGATGTAGCCATCTCTTCACACGACAGCTTCTAAATTTAGCCGCAGGTGGTCTGGCTCACCTCATGTAATACCGGGCTTAGCAGTCATCTCCGCAGACAGAGCCCCCCCCCCCCCCCGCCCCTGTAACCGAGCTAGCCCGGCTCAGGCAGTTAATTTGCCCCGAAAAACTGGATTGACGAAAAGTAACGCAATACAACCTAAAAGTTTCCGTGACAGCTACCTTTGAGTCTCCACACAACTCGCTGTTTTAGTTTTCCAAAAGCTGTGGCTAACATGTCAACTTCCTCTTGTGGGAGATCAGCTACGTGTGATCCAAAGGAAACAATGATAAAACCATGACCCCTAGAATTGCTGACAAATTCTTGCAAATCAGGAGGGAGAGGTTTAGCATCTCTGACGGTAAGTGGTCCAACCATAATTTGACCTGTTGAATGGAAAACACCCCCACAAGAATAACATGTAGCTGGACAAAACCGGTTGGGATGACCGTTGAATAATGGAAAGGGTTTCCCAAAAGTAGCATACCAACTGAAAGAGGTGGCGCTTTGCTCCTTGCATGGAAAGAAACTGGAAACGGAAGAAATGGCAAATGATACGGAATTTTCCAGCGTTCCCTCCCAACCAGAAAAAGAAACCTTCCTCCAAAGGTAGCCAACAATGTATCTTTGAATTTTTCTCTCAAATTTTGTTATTCACCTAAACTTCCAACTGAACAAAATCTCCAGATTTTTCTTGTAAATGGCTAACATCCATTTGCTCTAAATGTCAATTGCAAAACCCAGTTTTCTTGCTCATGAATGCCTACAAACGTGAGTTGATCTTTTCTCCCCCAGAAGAAAGCTTAAACTTGAAATGAGATTTTAAATTTAAAGACTGGCTTGTATGTGAAGCAAATATAATACTACCGTGTGACCACATTCCAGGAACTCGCCTCTTGCACGGTTCTTCCCGTTACTACCTTTTGTTTTTGAACTTGCGTAGATAACTGTTAACCAATATCTGATCGCAGCTACACGAATCAATAGGTCCTAACGCATTTTGGTGAGATAGACAATCCAAACAGAATTTGAGAATATCTTAACCAACTGCGTGCCGGAAGTGAAGTTCAGTTGACTGGCGGCTATTCTTGAACTGCGATTGGAAGTAAGTTTCGTTTTCCACAAAAGAATGCAATGACGAAAGCGAACTTACTGACGCTTTTCGCCGTAGGTTTATTAAAATTCACGCTTAGTCATGCCATTCATACCTGGCATAAGAGGTTGCGGATATTCCAATGCAAAATCTGCTGTAATTAGAACCAGTTCAGCATCACCAACAGTCTCCTTGGAGCTTCTTTCAGGTTTGATGTTGTACTTGACCTTCAGTGCATTCAATATTCTCTCATACTTAAGACTCACGAACAGTCTTCCACTAAGGTATGCTCCCAAATTCATCAATCTCTCCATAAATGTCATTTTATCAGTAAGTCCTGTGACAAGTTGTGGAACATACGAGATAGGCATAGGCGCCATGTGGTAAACGTCCAACAACAGGTTTGGTTGAAACGGGAGAATTTCAACTCTTGGAATACCAAGAAGTTCACCAACCAGCGGACCACAAAATGCCATACTGTCATAAACAATCAAGTCAAAACCTTTCAGTTCGTTTAGGAGCTCTGTGTCGTTCAAAGCACCTTCCCACAAGCCAGCAAATGTCTCAGGACCTTTTCTCAACGTTTCAAACTTCCGTCCCTCTATTTCCCGCCGTATCAAGATATCAAGAAAGTCAGGACTGAGAGGCACTTGGAAAATCTTGTGCGGTACTTTTTCGTTGGGTTTTATTTTTTGTGTAGATGGCACCACCATCACAACCTAAAAGTCAAAAACTTCTCCTTTATTTCCAGACGTTATCTAGCGATGCATTAGACGAATCACACCCAAGTAAACGCTGAGACAAGAAAACCTGTTGTTTGTTACAGACGGGCCCTTACAAGCTGGAGTTAAACTCCAACAGTTGTGAATCACTAGGTCCATGGAACTATTAGGAATTCAGGTATAAATAAATTTCCTGGGATCTTTGTTGGAACCCTCTATGTGCCGTTTGTCTTGTTAATCATTTTTTTGTTCATTCGTTCAATTATACGATCATAACTTACAAAGTAATCTGTCTGCACAGGAAAAAAATCATTTTTTAAAGTGCATTCTGTACTTGTGTAATAAGAAAAGGTCACTCAATGTAGTATAGATCATAAACAGACGTCAGTGTGTCTTACACTTCTTTTAACTCGATCGAGTGCCAGCCAACAAATAAAGGTTTATATAGCTGAATATAACTCGACAAAAAGACAACATCAGCAGAGTTAAAGGAACAAAAAAAACGAAAATTCGGCAGGCTTTAATTACTTGCTGCAAGCACTGGCTTACGTTACTGGGATTGCGTGACGACATAGTCTGCACTTCAGATGAGAAACAATTCGAACCACGGCCACGCTTGCAGCCAATTTTTGGCCTGATTTTTCACAAAGCCGCATTTCCGGAAATTTATCAGTATAGGTAGACGCAGGAGCATTGTAAAGCACTCTGTAATGCACGAAAAACGTCCAAAGAGACCAAAACCATAGGAAAGTTCTTCGGAAAATCTCTTATCTAAAAGGAATATTTCTTTTGCGTACAGCGTACCGGCTCAGGTAGGCAACAATTTGATTCACAGTATTTATTTAAGAATTATAACATAAAGCTTACGCACGTTATTCTATAAGATAATTTTCTGTGTGTTATACTACAGAAGATTATAAAGGAAAGACCTTAATTCAAGGCACAGGATTGAACAGCCAACACAGATGTAAAAACTGAAGAATATTTTACGCTACCTCATGTCCACGAGAGGCCAATTCTTCCATGGTATGTTTTATATTAATATACCGTGATCCTCCAGCTACAAAAAAACCAGCAATCCGAACAGATAACGCAGAGTTGAAGGCAATTAATAGGGAAAATAATAACAGTACGGCCATTTCATCTCTTTATACTTTCAATCATGGAATCATGAAGTCTCTTCGTCAACCTTCCTGAGCTAAGCGTGCTCAGACGCACGGCTCGCCCATTTACGTGTATATATGCACAGGACTCCCAAGCTCACGTTCCATAAGAGCAAACGTGACCTTTCAAGAAAAGCGTATTGGGTTGCTCACGTTTCATACAAGCGAACGTGACCTTTCAATGAAAGCGGTATTGGGTTGTCTGGCGGTTTTTGACAATTTGAACGCTTAGAAGACATTGTATTGAGAGTAAAATACTGAGAATTTCAACCTTGTTCAATAAAATGAGTAAACTGTCAAACTTGCGTCAGGCTTTTGTGTCATATCATATCTTACAATATGCATGTTGATGCTGGAGCCCAAATGGTTAAATTGAATCTTGAGCATTGTTTCTTTAACGAGAGGCTCTGATTTCCCAACAATAAATAAGACACATGTTGACTTAGAAAGGCTTCGTGAAATCGCCACTAGGAGAGTAGGAACATGTCCTCTGTAAGTTCGTAAAATTCCTGTGAACAAACAAGGGTAACCAATATTTGTTTGTTCATTTGTTTGTTTCACTCCTTCTTAGCTTTGCTTTCACTCTTTTTACAGCAAAGACGACACAAGTATCTACATGTCAACCATATCACCATGACAACTAAGGAAACCACTGCAACAAGGAAAGCCATGACATCAAGTAAGTAGTACTGATACCAAGGGATGTTAAACACTTGAGGTCTGAGATGCCGGGCTCCACCATGTCTGAGTACATACTCTATCCAGTCACAGGTTTCTTGAAGCGGAGTACGTCGACGATCCTTTAACAGGCCGGAGATGTGCATGGCTTTTGCTTTGAATCTGAAAAAACAATGTGAAATTTAACTTAATATCCCAACTTGCCTTTTTCCAAGTACAGTGTATTAACGGTCTGTTTGAGCAGAGAAATGTCACGGACGTCCACATATTTTCGCACTCAGTGGAGGTAATGTAAAGTAGGAAGACAAGGTGAAGTTACAGGGCGAAATCGTCGAGCAACTTGTGATATACCGACTTTCCGTGGTTTCCTTGGGGTACAGAAGGCAACACGAGGGTACCGAAGACACGACGTGTACCAGTTGCAAGAATCTTTCATTATTGACACCTCCCTTTTGTCGAAGCAGTGTTCTACAGTCCGCTATTTCAATTTTGGTTACTCCCATCATTATCCTTTCCCAGAAAAGACCAAAACATGTCGGTACTAATAGCCCATGGTGCTTTTAAATTGAAATATTAGAACACTACAATTTGAATAAACAATAAAGGTGAACTGCTAAAAAGCAGCAAATCAAGTTTAGAAAGGAGAGTTTTGAAATGTCTTTTAAAACATTTCACTGGAAATACTTGATCTTAATTCCAATAGAATAGCATGCTAGAGTCGGGGCTGCAAGAGCGAAGCTCATTCTGCTTATCTTTTTAGTCTCGCTAAAAGACGCCAAAAGTTGACAAGAGGGCAATCCCAGCGTACGTGAAGATGTTTGAATGTGTAATATTAGAGATGTAACGCTTGCGATGCACAGAGTAAGCGCTTGGTCAATCAGGCATACGTTTTTGTTCGACATTTGCCAATGACCAAGTACAAACAAATGAACAATTACCTTGGTTCGCTAATAACCAGCTCAATTGTTTCAAGCAGTTGTTGGGCATTTGTGCTTCTGTGATCCACATTTAAACCAAAACCGAAATGTACTGCTTTCTTGGCGTTATAAAACTGATCTGCAAACAAAGGAAAAGCAACCACAGGAACCCCATGATACGCAGCCTCATACAGACTGTTGTGTCCCACATGGGAGACAAAAGCCTTGATGTCCTTTTGAGCCAACAGATCATTCTGTGGTAACCAGTCCATGACCTTTATGTTTGGACTGAGAGAAGAAGGGATGTAACCTGCAATAGAGGATACATTCATATCATATCATGTCTTAATCCAAGTTCTTTCCTAAAGATCAAGCAGCCGGTGAATCTCAGTCATGTCACTTCTAATCAAGGTCGCGTTTGTTTGGCCAAGAGTTCGATATTGTGATCGAACACTCAGTTTTCAGAGTCATTCACAATTGTACAATAAAAAAAGTCCACGTGTAGAGTTAAAATGTTTGGATTAGTTTCTGGATCTAGTTTCAGATGGTGTATTTCATATAGCAAACTACTGGAGTCCTTTAACGGGGAGTGAATCTTAATTGCAGAGCTAGAGCCATTTCTGAGGAAATGCCAACGACTTTATTTTACGGTGAGTTGTCTTGAGGCGTTTTGTGCCGTCGAAATGGGAACCAGAAAAAGAGGGAGTGTAAACACCTGATTAAAAAGTCATCATTGCGCATACGTAACTAGTGGCAGTCCCAAACCGTGCGTTCGAAAAATAAATCTCTAAACCTCGGACGAAAAGAGGTAAGGTTCCGAATCCAGCCTTTCTATCATCTGACGTGAGCAATTGCTGTATACACAAAAACAGAAACGCCGTCTTAAAGAAAATGTATCGATGCACATGATATGACATCGTACCTTCTGTCACAAGGCGAATTTCCGGCAAATCGATAGGTCGCATTTTGCTCCTTGACTTTCTTTCACTTTTGGCACTGATTTCAATATTCAAAAGTGTGCGTCATTGAGTTTTAGGCTGGCTTTGTCTGTTAGGGCCACATGACTTGGCAAGATGGTCAAAACTAGAAATGTTAACTGAGCTGTGGAAACTCATTCCCAAGATATGATGATTAGAAACTTTCCTTAGTAACAATGTGGTAGTCGACATTGGCAAAGGTATATTTTACAGGTCACATTCCACGGGTCACAAGTACAGGTCACTGTGTTGTTGACATATAAACAAATTGAACAGTCCCCTGGTACACTAGGTGATGTTTTAGACTGATTTAGGGTTAGGGGAGACTGTTTAGCTTGCTTATTTATCGGTAACACAGTGACCTGTACGGGTGACTTGTGGAATGTGACCTGTAAAAGAAACCTGCCGGTCGACATTGTCCCCTTAAACACGCGCTCACTCAGAGTGAAAGCTAACATGGGGTGGTTTGTATTTTTGCAGGTTTTTAGTCTAGCTCCTGAAATCTATATTAAGTGTCGCTAACAACCAGATTGGCTAAAAGTAACCAAATACAAATTGACAGCTCCAGTCATTTAAAGAACAAGTTTCCGCAGCAGTTACCTTTGAGTCTCCACACAACTCGCTGTTTTAGTTTTCCAAAAGCTGTGGCTAACGTGTCCACTTCTTGTTTAGGAAGGAGAGAAGCTACGTGTGATCCAAAGGAAACAATAATAAAACCATATCCCCCGGAGTTGCTGACAAATTCTTCCAAATCTGGGGGGAGAGGTTTAGCATCTCTGATAGTCAGTGGTCCAACCATAACTTGACCTGTTGAATGGAAGACAACCCCACAAGAAAGGTCATTGAGTGTTAACCATTTACCGGGAAGTTTAGGAAGAAAATTTTAAAGATGGTGCGTGAGGGTTTCTAAAAAGCAGTATATCAACTGAAAGAGGTGGCGCTTTCCCCCTTGCGTGGAAAGAAACTGGAAACGAAAGAAATTACCAATTTTCATTCGTTCCTTACCAACCGAGAAAAGTGGGCTACCTTTGTGGGCATTAGTCCAATTTCGAGGTCACCCAGACTGCTGGATAAAGAGACATAGGACTATCTGACAGGGTAAGTCTCACACTTAAGTAAAATATTCACAAATACCAGTAGGAAAATGCTGAATTTTTAAAATAAGACGATACACAGAGTTGTGAATAGTTCATCTTCTCGCTGGTATTTGTGAATAGGGCTGGCGGCAAAACATTCAACCGTTGTTTGAGCCTTGAACTTCAGAGTTCGCGTTTATTGAATGACTGAGGCCTATTCCAAACGTCGCGCTTCTGCCGTGCCTAAATCGAATTTAATTCTTGAATTTAGTTCGGCACGGCAATAGCGCGACGTTTGGAACAGGCCTTAGTAATGGGTCCCGTTGTACTTTGGTGAGATTAACTATCCAAAAAGAATTCCAAGATGACTCAGGTAATAAACTGAAAGCCACAAGTAACCAAGAGTTGACTGGCCACTATTCTCGAAAAGTGATTGGATGTAGTTTTGTTTTCCACAAAAGAATGCGATTAGATGCGGACTCGACTAACGCTTTTCGCTTAAGTTTGCCAAAATTCACGGCTTCGTCATAATTCACATACCTGGTAATAAAGGTTGCGGATATTCCAAGGCAAAATCTGCTGTGATTATCACCAGTTCTGTATCACCAATTGACTCCTGGAAGCTCCTTTCAGGTTTGATGTTGTACTTGACCTTCAGGCCATTCATTGTTCTATCGTACGTAAGGCTCACGAACAGTTTTCCAACAAGGTATGTTCCCAGATTCATCACTCTCTCCATGAAAGTCATTTTATCAGTAAATCCTGTGACAAGTTGGGGAACATACGAAATAGGCATAGGCGCCATGTGGTATACTTCCAACAACAGGTTTGGTGGTGACGGAAAAATTTCAACTATTGGAATTCCAAGAAGTTCGCCAACTAACGGACCACAAAATGCCATATTATCGTAAACAATCAAATCAAAACCTTTGAGTTCACTTAGAAGCTCTGTGCTGTTCAAAGCACCTTCCCATAAGCCAGCAAGTGTCTTAGGCAGTTTTTTTACCGTCTCAAACTTCCGTCTCTCTACTTCCAGCCGTATCAACATATCAAGGTAGTCAGAGGTCAGTGGGACATGGTAAATCTTGTGCGGTACCTTGTCACCGGGTTTAATTTGTTGTGTAGATGGTACCACTACCACAACCTAAAAGTCAGAAATTAAGGAAGCCTTCCTTTTATTTCCAGACATTACCAAGCAACGCATACGAGGCCTTAGAGACATAGCACTCAAGCAAATAAAATTATTGAATGCTCAATCTCGGTTATTTATTTTCTAGCTTTCTGATTGGTTCACTGCACACAGGCTATCATCCGAATAACCCTGCTTTTTGCCTTATAAGGAAATGTGATGTCATGTCAAGTGTCGCTGTGTTCAAACCCTTTCGCGATCAAACGTTTCGTCCAAAAATGTGGCCAAAAAGAAATCAGAAGCAATTTCCGAAGCTGAGAATTTAATTAAACAACTATCCACATGCGCCTGTTGGTTATAAGGTCATTATAACCGTCTAGGCTCTAGCACCTTCTTCGCTGGTCTCCATTCTTTGTGGCATTTCATCACTCACTCAACGCGCGTTCGTGAAATCATTATTAAATACACCTTTCTAAAAGTGTAAATTAATCGTTGGGCCTTTCGTGAACCTTGTAACCTATCTAATTTGTCCCAATCAATAAAGTCCACTGAGTTTCTACTAAAGGTTTTACCTTTTCGTTGCTGCTCTGCTTGCATGAAAACGAATCCTTGATTATTATTTGTTGTTGCTAGTGTCCTAATCGAAAAAGGTTACTGAAGTAGTTTAGTATAGCCAAACAAAACTCGAAAAAAAGGTACCATCAATAGAGTGAAAGAAAAAAACAATTGAGCTGCAAGCACTCGCTACATGGGCTGCAAGAACGCGGGCTAGCGTTACTAGGATTGCGTGACCCGGCATATAATCTGCATTTGAGAAGCGAATCAATTCGATTTTTGGCATGATTTTTCTCTCAACGTTTCAGAAAAGTTACCAACAGACGTACGATCCTTGTATAACACTGAGTAATGTTCGAAAATCGTCTAGAAATATCTTTTGAATAACACACATCATTTGCATTCAGCGTACTATTAATACGAAGGCATCATATCGACAATTTCTGACTTATCAATAACACTACTAATCTAAGAATTATAACATGAAACCTTACATAATTCTAGTGTTTAATTTTCTGTGTCATTCTACGGAAGATTATAAAGGAAAGACCTTAATTTAAGGCACAGGATTGAGCAACCAACTTATGCACGGATAGAGATGCAAAAATTAATGGACATTTAAGCTACCTCATGTCCACGAGAGGCCAATTCTTCCATCGTATGTCTTAAGTTAATATACCGTGATCCTCCAGCGACATGAAAACCAGCAATCCGGGCCGACAAAGCAGAGTTGACTGCTAGTAATAGCAAAAACAATGTCAAAAGCGCCATTTTGACTCTTCGTGTCTTGAATCATGTATGAATGCATTTAAAGTGTCTTCGTCACGTTTTTAATTAGTTGTGTTTCATGCACTCTTGCACGACAGGTGACTTTTGTGGTAACCACAGCAACCACTCGGATTTACGCCATCTTCTTTTATCGTGGTTCAGGACTGTTAAGGGGTTGGTATACCCCAATGATGTGTTTTCGTGTGTGTTGATACTAATCCTTTAACACTCCAGTCATCTTGACGGTTATTATATCTGCTGTAATGTTTGTGCGATATTTGGGGGAAAACAGTCTACCGAGCTTGCAGAGTTCATCGTCCTGCTACTAGATATTAAGTAATTGCAGAGGTCTAAGTGATGAATGTAAGAAAAGCGGCAAATAGTTCTTTACAAGGTTTTCCTCAATCTTAAAATGCCACCAAAGGCTTATGTCTTCGTCCGTTTAATCGTGGAACTGCTTTGAAAGTGTCTTCGCCACCCGTAATTTGTTTTGTTTTATCCATGCTCACATGACCAGTGCTGTTTATGGCGCGACGACAAAAGCAACTTTTAAAGGAGAACTACGCTATCTCCTCAGCTAAGCGTGTCAAGGCTCTCGCTTTTTAAGGAGACATACCCGAATGCCATGCTTTTTGAACGACGTTTCACCACTTTCGAATTGACTCCTTATTTCTGTCGAGAGCTCATGGAATCCTCTAATGCCACAGCTGGTAATTACGGGCAGCTTCATAATTTTTGTTTATGAAGAGGAGAGAAGAAGAGAAATAAGTAAACTTTAAAGAAATAATCCCAACTTGTTTCAAGAACATTCAAATTCATCCCCGTCCCTTCCCTTTCCGATAGGGTACGTGAAAGCTATATCACTACCCCAATGGGCACCCCTTAAATTAATTAATGCGCTTTACTACATCATGAAATGTAAATTTATTACGTATATTATAAAGCATTTCCATGTTTTGCATAGGTTTGTGTGGCGCGAGTTGTTTATCTGGCGGTTTACAAAAGGTTTTGAATTAAAGTGTAAAGTAGAAAAATCCCCAGACTCTGCTAGCTCCTATGTCTACGTGTTTTTGAACTGTCCACTGACTGGGAGTATTTGGAAACTTGAACGAAGGATGTAAATCGTTACCTGAAATACTACAGAATTGTAATATTGCGATATTGTGAAGGATAATAGTATGGTTAATTGTTTTACAAGTGTGTTGTATAATTTTTTTAAAATTTGTCTTCAACAACTGGCAAAAAGTAAAAACTTGTGTTAAGGATGCAAGCAAAGGGTCGTGGGGTAAAATTATAATTGAATTTCCACCCCAGCGGGGTGCGGAGAGGAAGGACGCTATTTGGAAGGTTGAGGTAATAGCTCTGTGCAGTTTGTAACTATTTGAAATGACCACGTTAACATCAGGGGCCGGGTTCACGAAGCTATCTTAACCCTTTAAGCTTCAACCTTGACCATTAACTAACTCTTACGTACAACACTGCCTGGTCAAACACACAGGTTCACGAGAATGAAGCCGGAAATGATCACCAAAGACGAAATCTATTTAAAATGTTTTTTCTCCCAACGTGAATTATAAGAAATTTATGAAGGTCATTGAGGAGAATATGCATGCACAGTGATGTTGGCGATTTAAGGGTAAAAATGAATCCTAAGTATTGTTTCTTAAAGACATCTATTGTTTCCCAACAACTAAGAAACTTCACTTAGAAAGGCTTCGTGAATCCGGCACCAGGAGAGCAGGCACATTTGTCCTCTGTAAGGTGTAAAATTCACTTAGGTGTGGTTTACATCCAACAAACCAGGGTCACTAATGTTTTGCTTGTTTGTTTGTTTGTTTGTTTGTTTGTTTTACTCCTTCTTAGTTTTGTTTTCACTCTTTTTACAGCAAAGATGACACAGGCATCTGCAGGTCAACTTTATCACCATGACAACCAAGGTAGCCACAGCAACAATGAAAGCCATTACATCAAGTAAGTAGTACTGATACCAAGGGATGTTAAACACTTGAGGTCTGAGATGCCGGGCTCCACCATGTCTGAGTACATACTCTATCCAATCACAAGTTTCTTGAAGCGGAGTACGTCGACGATCCTTTAAAATTCCAGAGATGTGCATCGCTTTTGCTTTGAATCTGAAAAAAAGTCAAATTTATCATAATATCCCAACTTGAAATAAACGACCACCCATCGTAGATAAGACCATTCTGGCACAATTTACGCTTGTTTCCAAGTACAATGTATTAAAGTCTGTTTGAGCAAAGAAATGTTGTCAACAGACTTTCTCTTTTACACTCTTTGGAGGTAATATAAGGCATTAAAGTGAAGTTATTACATGGTGAAATCGTCGAGCAACTTGCGATATATATACCAGCCTAGTGTGGTTTTCTTGGGGCACTACAGAAGACAACATAAAGGTACACAAGACCGGATGTCGACCAGTTCCAGTCACTGTTCATCATGGACACTTTCTTTTTGTTGCTCCGTTTTCCAAGCAGTGTGCTACAGCTTACTATTTATTACTCTTATCCCAGAAAAGACTGTCTAAAAATGCACTTATGTCCATGGCACTTTACAATTAAAAGATTAGAATGCACATATTAAAAAAAAATACGACTAAAAAGCTAAAAAGTAATCTGGAAAAAGGTACCTTTTGAAATAAAGTTCTTATTCAATCCAGTGGAGTGGACACGATTTTATCTTTTTAAACTTTAATGTCTCTTACAAATGTCAGTGGAACCACTAGATGTTAACTCCAGTTGAATAGTTCTCCAGAGGCTCGGCGCTACAACAGCGACGGCTCGTTCTATGTATGTTTTCTGTCTCAATCAAAGTCAGAAGTCGTTGCATTATCCTCCTCTCCTACCCTTGTTCAATGTCGCATTCTCGTTAGCGCTCGTCTTTATCCATTTAGTTGAACTATCTAGTGGGAGGGGAGGGAGCCACGATCGAGCTGGACGGTGTTTTAACAAAGTTACACTGATTGTAGCTTCATATAGCGCCAATTTAGAGGATATACGATTTTTGCTTACTGTTATATGCGACTTGCTCACGTCATGTCTGCAACACAAGTAGTGTCGTCTAAATCAGACGTACAACATCTTCACGACAGTTGCACACAACACGAAACATGTCGTACCATTTTGAAACATGTTTTAGAAACCCACGACAGTCGTAGCCACAATCAAGATGTTTCTTACGATCTTTGCTTGACGCGAGCAGCGCGCGCTACAAAAGTCGCCTACGACAGCCGTAAGAAAAAATCGCACCGTCTAAATCGCGGCCCTCAGGAGTTGCCAAAAACTGATGAGAGGACGATCGCAGCGTACATTAAAATGCCTGATAGTGTATCAATAGAGGTATTAGGTTTGTGGTGTACAAGGAAAGCCCCTGGTCCATCAGGCATGTTCTTGATCGACGATTGCCAAATAACCAACCATAAAACAAATGAACAATTACCTTGGTTCGCTAATAACCAGCTCGATTTTTTCAACCAGTTGTTGGGCATTTGTGCTTCTATGATCCACACTTAAACCAAGACCAAAATGTTCCGCTTTCTTGGCGTTAGAAGACTGATCTGCAAACAGAGGATAAGCCACCACAGGAACCCCATGGTATGCAGCCTCATACAGACTGTTGTGTCCCACATGAGAGACAAAAGCCTTGACGTCCTTGTGAGCCAACAGGTCATTCTGAGGTAACCACTCTAGTACTTTGATGTTTGGACTGACGAATGAGGGTATGTAACCTGGAAGAACGTCAATTCAATTTTGTTACTAATGTTATTCAGTTAGAGAGGGAAAGAAAGTGTATTGACCGTTTGAGAAACGCTAAATGCTCAACTTATATTGAAAGACCTAGTTCCAGTATAAGATACCTTGGAGTCTCCACACAACTCGCTGTTTTAATTTTCCAAAAGCTGTGGCTAACATGTCTACTTCTTGTTTAGGAAGGAGTGAAGCTACGTGTGATCCAAAGGAAACAATGATAAAGCCATGCCCCCCTGGATTGCTCACAAATTCTTCCAAATCAGGGGGGAGAGGTCTAGCATCTCTGACATTCAGTGGTCCAACCATTACTTGACCTGTTGAACAAAAGCAACCCAATAAGAAATACCATTACTGGTCCCAAAATCAATTTTAAAAGCCAGGCATACTTTTCTATAAATGCTTTTCTCACTGTAGTTAACAGTTGTCTTTCATAACATGTGATGAGATCTTGAATTTACAAAAAAATCCTTCGATGACACCATTCAAATGTTCGTTTCTCTGCAGTATTTTCCGTTAGTTTTACTGATTAATATCGTTCAAAACGTGTACATGTGGATAATGACTTGCGAATTAATGGTTCTACTGTGATTTAGTGAGACTCAATTTCCAATAAGAATTCAAACATTGCTCGAATGGGTAAAGGTAAGGACCGTTATCTATATCAAATACCCGATGTTATCAATATTTGGTTACGCCTAAACAATATATATATATATTTTTTTGCAACAACACAATAAAGTACTTAGGATACATTACCTACAGTCACTTAACTTACAAAAAGCGTTACAGTACTTACAAACATTACTTAGAGTAACTTACTTACAATACACGTTACAATACTTACAATATATTACTTACAATAGCTTGATTGCTGTACACGTTACGAAAAAATTAAATACGCCTAAACAATATCGCTACTCGCGAGAAATATCGGTGAGATCGATGCTACTCGATACTGCTCACGTGACTTTGAAGGCAAAGTTCCATATTTTTATGACGTTGTGGTTGTGGTAATTTTTTCTATAAAGCGAAATCCCTTTCCTTCCTATCACTTAAATTTATTGTGTATTCGCCGTTGATTTGGGATTGAGCTTTGCAGTGCAGCCCTTTACCTCCTGCGTTTTTGACTGTCTTTGGCCTGGAGTCTTTTTTTCTTAATGAAGATTCTCGTAAGCGTCAGTGCAGGTGCTATTAATAAGAAGTCAGAATAGTGCTGGTGCTTAAAAATAAAAACTTAGGGTATGGTCAGTAGCTATTGGCAAAGTGGCACTACAGCCCCGTACAGCCGGTCCTTAAAGGCTTCCAGGCTAGGTGCTAGTACCACAGAGTCCGGGAGGCTATTCCATTCACGAATAGTTCTTGTCACGAATGACATTTGATGGTAATTTGTACCTAATACGTAATTTGTACGTAATTTGTAGTGTACCTTAAGTGATGACGTCAGAACGGGAGTACTGAATGTGACGTCATAATATTGATATTGATATCAAGTATTGGAAAAAGCAAATATAGTTGATAATCATCGACTTACCCTTACCCAGGAAACCAACTAAAGCTACAATCGGCTACAAGCCTACAAATAAACCAACCTCGTTCCCAAGTCCCAGGGAGGAAAAGAAAGGACCCTAGAAACGAGGTTGCAAATGACTTGAGTAGGTTTCCCATCGGCTACCCTCGAATTCTAAGTAGTTATTAGCATTCGATCGCCACGAAAACATACGAATCAATCAACAATTAGACGTCGTCAAACTTTTACACATCGCGTTGTATATTTTTTACCAACATCTACAGATTGAAGTCTTGTAGTTTTTACCTGGCATTAGAGGTTGAGGATACTCCAGTGCAAAATCTGCTGTAATTAGAACCATTTCTGCGTCACCAACAGAATCTCGGAAGCTTCTCCCAGGGTTGATATTGTACTTAACCTTCAGTCTATTCATTATTCTGTCGTATGTAAGACTCACGAATAGTTTTCCAACAAGGTATGCTCCCAGGTTTATCACTCTCTCCATGAATTTCATTTTATCAGTAAATCCTGTGAGAAGTTGTGGAACGTATGAAACGGACATGGGCTTCATGTGGTACACACCCAGCAGCAAGTTTGGTGGTAATAAAAAGATCTCAACTCTTGGAATACCAAGAAGTTCACCAATTAACGGACCACAGAATGCCATGTTATCGTAAACAATCAAATCAAAGCCTTTCAGTTCGTTTAGTAGCTCTGTGCTATTCAAAGAACCTTCACATAAACCAGTAAGCGTCTCAGGCAATTTTAACAACGCTTGTAACGTCCGCCCCTCTATTTCAAGCCGGACCACGGTATCAAGATAGTCAGCAGGAAGTGGCACTTGATAAATCTTGTGTGGTACCTTTTTACTGGGTTTTATCTTTTGGGTAGATGCTACCACCATCACAACCTAATAACCACCAATTAAGTCAACTCACGGTACAACCACGTCAAATGTCGATCGGAGATTCCACTATTCCCGACCGTCCCAGATTTTGTCGATTAATGAAATCTCGAAATCGAAAACATCCCCGATCATCTGGGATGGTCGGAGGCAAATCGGAAAAATCGGAAGTGTTTCTATTTTCCCGACGCATCCCGGATTTCTGCTATGGTCAGCGATCATTCCCGACATGAAAACTCAAATTTGTACTGTCGAAAACGTCCGCAATAGTTTTTAATTAGCGCGTTACCAATCCTCTAAATTTGCTGTCTCCAGTTCCCCCCTCAAAAATAAACATGGCGTCTGTTATTGTCGATCGGAAGACGACTCCGATGGATACCTCAAATATCGGCAAGGTCTGGGACAGTCGAGAAACAGTAAATCCCCGACCGTCTGGGATTTTCCGACATATGAAAACTGGCCTTTACTACGGCTTCCAACGGACCACCAAAATCTCCTGTGGGGGGTGGGGGGCACTCAGGTACTGATTAGTAAAGGGGGGGGGGGGGTGCAAATGAAGCCAAATTGTTATACCCAAAAAAGTCCCATTAGAATAAAACTGAACCCAAAAAGGTCTAACGGCCCAGAATGTAACCGAAAAAAAAGAAAACAATGTATTAAAACTGTGTACGCATATATATCGAGATATTCTTGATGTAAATTTGTAGTGCCTGTGCGCTAGAAGGAGAAAACGTTGGAAAAATCCTCAGACGTTTCGAGACTGCTGTCTCTTCATCAGTGAGAAATAATGCCGAAGAAAAGGCCTTTCATCTGCATCAAAAAAGAAAAACCTCCTTTTATTTGTATTAAAAAGGTACGTACGCTTTTTCCAACCTCAAAAAAGTCCTGCCAAAATTGTCCGATCCAAATAAAGTCCACCAGAAAATTTATAACCCAACAAAGTCCCAGATCGCTAATTTCAAACCCAAACAAGGTCGACTTCACAGTCTTCACACCTCCCTGTCACTGATATACCTGAGTACCCCCCTTCCCACTCCGCTGGGGAAAATTTCACCATGTTAGCGGTTACATTCAGCGCAATTGTGTAAGGGTTGTTAGCCTGTTCCAGGCGTTCAGATAGTGGTGCACGAAAGAAAAAAATGTGAGCAGAGAAAAAATAAAACAGAAGAGACTGGGGAAAGAGGCCTCTCTCTCCAGTTTCTTCTCATTTTTTCTCCGCTCTCAGCATTCCCCGTATCTGAACGCCTAGAACACGCTAAAGGGTTGTAGCCAAGAATTACCTGTTCCTACCTTTGCTGTTTTCTCTGTGAAATCTTTTTTATCTTATTAAGTTGTAAATTTGAAGGCATTTGGCTGTACAACATGGAATTAGGCATGCGAATTTTTGTTGTTTTGGCGGGGCAGGCTAAATGATTGCGGAGAAATTTTAACTGAGATTAAACGATTGCATGGTAAATTACTCCCCAAAAATCAAATTACTTAAATTACTTGCCAAAAGCAACACTAGAAGACGTTTTTAAAAAGAAAGAAAAAAAGCCAGCTAAGATGATATGACTTTATCCCTTACCTGTGACTACGCTGGTTAGCGTTTCCTGGATTGCGTGACAACATCATCCTCACGCGACACATTCTTTACATGCAACATCTCACAAAAGCACCAACTTAGCAATTTCTGTCTTCTGGTGTATTTATTTAAGAGGTTTGAAGTAAAAATTTACATAATTCCAAGTTTTGAGTTTGTGGGTGTCATTTAACGGACGATTTTGAAGGAAAGATCTTTTCAAGAGCGGAGATTTAAAAAAGCCAATAACGGATGAATAAAGACACAAAAATTAATGAACAGTTTACGCTACCTCATGCCCACGAGATGCCAATTCTTCCATCGTGTGTCTTAAGTTAATATACCGTGATCCTCCGGCTGCATGAAAACCAACAATCCGGGCAGATAAAGTAGAGCTGACTGCTAGTAGTAGCAAAAACAATGATAAAGCCGCCATGTTATCTCTTCGTGTCTTAAGTCATGTATGAAATGCTTCCAAAGTGTCTTCGTCACCCTTCTTATCCCTTTGTGTTTCATGCACTCTTGCACGACAGGTGACTTCTGTGGTAACCAAAACTACAACTTGGAACTACGCCATCTTCCTTTATCCTGTCATGGTTCAGGATTGTTAAGTGGTTGGTATACATACAATTCCTTTCAATATTTCCGTCATTTTGACTGTTATTATGACTAGCTGCTGTAGTTGCGATATTTGGGGAGAACTTAACTCCTTGGAAAAACTCTACCGAGCTTGCAGAGATCGTCATGCTACTCTCAGATGAGCAGGTCTAAAAGATGTATGTAAGAAAAGTGGCAAATAAACTGTCTAATGTAATCTTTACAAGGCGTCTTACTCAATATCGAAATATTCGATAATGCCACGATAGGCTTCAGTATAGCACAGGGCCATTTTATGTCTTCGTGCGTCCAATCATGGAACTGTTTTAAAAGTGTTTTCATCACGCTTTTTAATTTGTTCTGTTTTATGCATGCTCACCGTGACATGGTGACCAGTGCTGTTTGTGGCGCGGCGACAAAATCAACCATTGAGGAGAACAACGCCAACCCCTCAGTTATAGCGAGTCATGGATCACGCTGTTACACCATGCATTTTGAACGTTTCACCCCTTTCGAATTTCCCTTTTTTATTATTCTCCTTATTAAGACGGGCCTGTAGGGTGCCGTCTTATAGCTCTGCAACATTTTTGTCAAAGTAGGTTGACAAGGTCACGATTGGTTGCTTAATGATATCCTATTGGGGTGGGGACGTAAGAGGGCTTATGTTTTGACGTTGATTTTTTGACGTCGATTTTCTTAATATGGGAGAGGGCCAGAGGGATTATGGAATACTGACCAGTATCTATCTTCTCCGTACAATATCACTGACTGATCAAACTTACAGGTCACGAGAATGAAGAAAATGATCATCAAAGAGGAAACCAACATGTATTATAAGAAATGTATGAAGGTCATTGAGGAGAATATGACTACTAACAAAACTTAACTTAGAAAGTCTTCGTGAATCCGGCACCGGAAGAGCAAGCACAATTGTCATCTGTAAATTGTAAAATTCGCCTACCGTATTTTCTCGATTAAACGCCGGGTTGACACCGCCAAAATCAAAGGTCCGGCGTTTATTTGAAATTGAACCTTTGTTTCACTGATTCTCATCGAAAATTAGTCATAGCAATTTTAAAAAGGTTCAAGAGCCACTACAGTACTTCAGGGAAGTTGACGTAATGTACTCTACATGCTAATGAGCACCCGATTCCCCCGCCTTGTTTTGAATTTTGTCGACTGCAGAAAAAATCGGGGAGATTTTATACCTGTTTTACTTGTGTTGTGCTATATTTCGCTGTAATTTTTGTGAACTTAAAGTATTTAAGACCGAAAGTGAAGGCTACAACGAATGATGAAATACACCTTACTTTAATAAACGCGGGGCCCCCAATAAACGCCGGAAATACGGAAATAGAAAATACTATATGTTTGCCAGTCTATATGTAACAAAACAGGGTCACCAATGTTTTGTTTGTTCGTTTGTTTGTTTCACTCCTTCTTAGTTTTGCTTTCACCCTTTCTACAACAAAGACGACACAGGAATCTACATGTAAATATTATCACCATGACAACCAAGATAACCACAGCAACAAGGAAAGCCATGACATCAAGTAAGTAGTACTGATACCAAGGGATGTTAAACACTTGAGGTCTGAGATGCCGGGCTCCACCATGTCTGAGTACATACTCTATCCAATCACAGGTTTCTTGAAGTGGAGTACGTCGACGATCTTTTAGCAGGCCGGAGATATGCATTGCTTTTGCTTTGAATCTGAAAAACAATGTGAAATTTAACTTAATACCCCAACTTGAAATAAAACTCGAAGACCACTTTGGTACATGTTACCTGTTTCCAAGTGCAGTGTATTAAAAGTCTGCCTAAGCACAGAAATGTTACAAATGTCAAAAGACTTTCTTCTTTACACTCTTTGGAGGTAACGTAAAGGATTAAGCTGAAGTTTATATTTCATGGTGAAATCATTGAACAACTTGCAATATACCGGCTTACCGTGGTTTCCTTGGGATACAGAAGGCAAATAAAATGTAATGCAAAATACGTTGAATGATCGCTTTCCCCGTTGTCTGATTCATTGTTGTTAAACCACATTCCGCCCGCTGCCTCTGAACCGAGAACCACTCCGTTTTGTGTTCGTTTCAACTCAGACTCGCGGCTACAACGCTGAAATCATACAGCTTCAATCCGCTTTGGACGATGAATACAAAATTTTTTTTTAGGAAACATCAATCTTGTACCACATCTTAGAACCATTAACTGGAAGACTTCTTCAAAAAATTAATCTCGTACGTTCACGTCGGAGCTGCAGTTTCATTGATTCATTCAGCTTTGCAAAGAAACGCTGCAACTGCGCTGCAACACTTCGCAAGGTTTTGGTGCCTTTTTCTTCAGTCATGTGATCGATTATTGTTCTTTGGTAACCAGTGACTGAGTTTTGAATCAACTGCGCACCGATTCGTATTACTTATAGTTTACAGTTTCAACGGAAGCGAAATGGAACTGTGGTATCCTGCCGAAAAATACTATTTCGGCATTTCCACTGCATGGCTATGTTATAAAACAATTGGTTCATGCTTTTAGCTGTGCGTCCATCGAGCTATGATGCACTCAAGAAGCTAGAGTTGCTCTCGGCTGCGCCCCGAGCAACTCTTACTTTTTTCTCGTGCTCTCCAAACTTCCCGCGTGCATCTATAACTTGATGTACGCACGCCAAAGCATGAACCAATTGTTAATTGTCTAATGAGGGGGGTGGGGCGGGGGTAGGGGGGGGAGCCATGATCGTAATGGACGATGTTCCCACAAAGTGACACTGATTGTAGTGTAGCTTTAGAAGTTGCCAAAAGTTGATTAGAGGACGATCTCAGCGGCGTACGTGAAGATGGTCAATTGTCATTAAAGGTATTTTGTTTGTGCTGCACAGAGAGAGCGCCTGGTCCTCAGGCACGTTCTCAATTGGTATTTGACAATGACCAAGAAGTTCAAAACAAATGAACAGTTACCTCGGTTCGCTAATAATCTGCTCAATTGTTTCGAGCAGTTGTTGGGCATTGGTGCTTCTATGATCCACACTTAAACCAAAACCAAAATCTTCTGCTTTCTTGGTGTTAGTAAACTGATCTGAAAACAAAGGAAAACCAACCACAGGAACCCATGGTATGCAGTCTCATAAAGACTGTTGTGTCCCATATGAGAAACAAAAGCTTTGATGTGCTTGTGAGCCAGCAGATCATTCTGAGGTAACCAGTCCATGACTTTTGTGTTTGGCTTGAGGAATGAAGGGATGTAACCTGCAAGAGAAGATTCATTTATATCAATTCTTTGTCCAAATACTTTCCTAAAGAACAAGCGACTGCAATTTAATCTCAGACATGTCACTTAGCCAACCTACATGCACATCCGGATTTTGCGCTCGAACAGTCGATAATCTCCACGTGTAGGGCTGGAACGTTTGGATTGGGTTCAGATAGTGTGATCCAATTAGCAACTGTAAAAGTCCTTTTAAGGAGGGTAAATCTTAACTAAAGACCTAGAGCCATTGATGAGGGAACCTTGTGTTTTGGGGTGAGTTGTTTTGGAGCTCTTTGTGGCGTCAAAATAGGGAAATATACGAAGGTGAACACTTCATTAAAAAGCCATCATTGTGCGTACTTAGCTACTGCCAGTACAAGTCCCAAACCGTGCGTTAGAAAGATGAAAGATAAATATTTACAACTCGAAGGAAAAGAGGTATGGTTCCAATTTCTTTTTCAAGAATCATAGAAAACCCAGCCCTTTTAATCATGTGACGTAAGCAACTACTTCAGTTCACAAAAATAGAAACCACTATTGAAGAAAATGTATCGTTGCATAACTTCTGTCACAATGCGAATTTCAACAACATGACAAGTGGTATCTTGTGTCTTAACTTTCTGTAACTGTTGGCACTGATTTTAAAGTGCACGCTATTCGGGTTTTAGTCGTTTGCTGTTTATGGTCACGTGACTTGGCAAGATGGTCGAGACTTCATTGTAGAAAGCATTAAAAAGCCGTTTAATGAAATGATAATGGGCAAATAAATAGCTTATCTGTGGAAGTTTGGGTTCCCAAGATATGACAATTAGAAACATTCCCTAGCAACAATGTGTTAGTTGACATTACCCCCTTAAACAGGTGTTCATTCAGAGTGCAAATTAACGGTGATTTTAGTCCTGCTAATGAAATGCTAGTTAACAAGCTGCATGCATTAACGAACGCTAATAACTGGATTAACTATAGCTAGAGGTAACAAAATGTCAGAAATGTATAAAGTTAAAAGCTCCAGTCATTTAAAGAACAGGTTTCCATAACATTTACCTTTGAGTCTCCACACAACTCGCTGTTTTAGTTTTCCAAAAGCTGTAGCTAAAATATCCACTTCGTTTTGTGGAAGTTGAGACGCGAAGTTTGAACCAAAAGAGACAATAATAAAACCATGGCCCCTAGAACTGCTGACAAATTCTTCCAAATTAGGGGGGAGAGGTCTAGCATCTCTGACATTCAGTGGTCCAACCATAACTTGACCTGTTGAATGGAAGACAAACCGACAAAAATAACAGCGCGTATTTACCATTTGCCGTTTGCTGGAAAAAGCCTGTTGGGACGAACTTTTATAAACAGTAAGGGTTTCTCAAAAGCAGCATATCAACCGAAAGAGGTGGCGCTACACTCCGTGCATGAAAAGAGACTGGAAACGAAAAATTACCAAATTACACGTTTACTAAATTACAAATTGCACTGAATTTTCCGTCGTTCTGTTCATTCCGGGAAAAGTAATCTACCTTTAGAGGCAGTCCAAAATTTCAATAATGATTTTTTTTCACCCAAATGTTTGAGATGCATTTCATTTTCAACTGATCAGTTTCCTCTTGTTTCCTTGCAAATGGTAAACAACCCGGCTCTAACGTCAACTACAAAATAAACATGTAATGAGATTCTAAACTTCAATGAGTAGAATTGCTGGTATGAAAGCTCTTCTGCACGGTACTTGCCGATGCTGATCCTCGTTCCCAGGGTCTGGGAACGAGGCTTGCTGATGTTGTATATTGTTTTTGATGAATGGTACCGAATACCTGATTAGAGCAATTTTTGCGCCTTTCAATAACACGTGAAAACTGACGATAACGGTTTTGACCACTGTCAGCCATAATTACATCGACAATTAGTGACACGTGAAATACAGAAACCGACAAGGTGGGCCAAAATCCACCAATGACGGTGCACAAAATTGTCCTTTTGAGGCCTGTTGCGGTAAGTACTTCATGTTAAGCCCACATATAATACCCCTAATAGTCCTCTTGTTGTGCTGAACTTGTAAAGACCCAGTGATGGTGAAAACTCAACCGTTGTGAACTTCAGAGCGCGCGTTTTATTGATAGGCGCAGTAATGGGTCTCATTGTGCTTTGGTCCCGGGGGAGGGAGGTACTCCCAGTAAATTGGGCGGGGATGTGCCGGCACACTTCCTGAACCCCTTACCCTATTTCCGACCAAAATACTTGATTTTCCTTACCCTATTTCGCATATGACCCTAACTCAAACCAAAATGGTAAAAATTAATATCCTATTTCAGAACCAAGCGGCTCGAAAACCGTAAGTAAAAAGCAGGAGGCAGACACAACGGGCGATGTAGCAGCTGTCGTAAGGTCTTCCACAATTAGTCCGCTAAACCATAGAACAAACAAAAGAAACAAAGAACGAGGCTTAAAAACAATAGAGCTGCTACATATAGCGGTCCAATGAAAATACAAGCTTTTGAGAGGTGCTACACTACTGGGCACAACACACTTCCGCGGTATGGTCAGTACCTGACGCATGCACACAGCCAAATCACCCAAGCAGTGGTAGCCATGGAGGCTGATTCACTTATCCATATGCATGCCGTACGAGGATTGCTTGCGGACCCCAGCCAACAGCTACCACATGTCTACGTTGAAGCTGGCGCTAGGAGTGCTTTGCACTCGCCTCGGCAGTAAAGGGCAAGTACGGGGGACTTTCGGTTCCTGACTTGTCCGACGGCTATGCCATGATGATGAGTCCTAACAAAGACGAAACAGCTGTCCATGGTTGTCACTGCTCGGGTGGTATGGTTGTGTGCATGCGTAAGATACTGGCTATACCGCGGTGTTTTGTTGTGTGTGCCCCCTACTTTTATTTTTCAAAAACCATACCCTTTGAAGCCGCACATACCTATCTAGCTTATATAAGGAACTACCCCCTCCCCGACTATCCAAACCGAATTCCAAGATGGCTCTTATACAATCAGTCGAAAGCCACAAGTAAACTTAAGTGGTCGCTAATCTCGAAACGTGATTGGAGGTATTTTTTCCATAGAAGAAAAAGATTAGATGTGGACTTCCACTTTTCGCTGCACGTTTGCCAAAATTCACGTTTAGTCGAGATGTTATCATTCATACCTGGTAATAAAGGTTGTGGATATTCCAATGCAAAATCTGCTGTGATTATCACCAGTTCTGCATCACCAATTGATTCCTGGAAGCTTCGTTCAGGTGTGATGTTGTATTTGACTTTCAGTCAATTCATTATTCTATCGTACGTAAGTCTCACGAATATTCTTCCCGCAAAGTATACTCCCAGATTCATCAGTCTCTCCATGAATGTCATATTATCAGTAAATCCTGTAAGAAATTGTGGAACATACGAAATGGGCATAGGCGCCATGTGGTACACTTCTAACAGGTGCCAGTTTGGTGGTAACGGAAAGATCTCAACTCTTGGAATACCAAGAAGATCACCAACTAACGGACCACAAAATGCCATATTATCATAAACAATCAAGTCAAATCCTTTCAGCTCGTTTAGAAGCTCTGTACTGTTCAAAGCACCTTCCCACAAGCCGGCAAGTGTCTCAGGCAGTTTTCTCAACGTTTCAAACGTCCGTCCCTCTACTTCCAGCCGTATCAAGTTATCAAAGGAGTTAGAGGCGAGTGGCACATGGTAAACCTTGTGCTCTACGCTCTCGCCTGGTTTGATTTGTTGTGTAGATGGTACCACCATCACAACCTAAAAGTAAAAAATAAAGCAAGCCTTCCTTTATTTACAGACCTTATCAAGAGCAATCTCGATTAAACTTCAGAACAGTCGCCTCATATAACAATGTGTAACCAACTTTATTTCGCTCTAAAACTCAAATAATTACAGCGTATTAAAAGCAAACTTTCGTAATTAGCATAATTTAAACAACATCAACCCATAAGACATTGCACCGAGTCACTCCCATCGCTATTACATTTCGCTCTAAAATAAGATGGCTGCTACCTTGCGTGGTCAAGAAAATCCTTCTGCTGGAGCTGCTATCTCGCTTCAGAGAAGTTGAAGCAACGAGCGAGGAAGGTAATGTACGTCATGTTTTCCTTGTTCAGAATATTTTTAGCGACCCCAAGGCGCTGAATTTGCTTCGGCAAGCATGAATTCATCGAGCAAAGATGGTGTCCACGGAGCGCCCAAGGCTCCTAACTCTAACATGAACTCTAATGGAGCGCTCAAGGCTCACACGGCGATTGACAACTATGCCCAGGCGACTAAAAGGCCGACATGGGCTGACCACCTCTCAGACGAGGTAATTATTAGCGAGCCCGGTGCTTCAGACCAGGTAGCTTCTCATCCGGAAGGGGATGACGAGGAAGACGATGATCTTTGCCATAGTGCACGCTGGCAAGCAAGTGAAGAATTATTTTCATTCTTAGGAACATTGCATAAGCTGTTGTTTACCTTTGTGAGAAAAGCAATTACTAGAAAGTACCCTCCCCCAGATGTTGATTTTGTTTACACTTTCACCTAGGACAACAATCTTTCTAGTCTCTTTCCCAGCATTAAAACTGTCGGCAAGGACAATAAATTTTTGCAGGAACGTGTGTTGGACACATTGTGTCCGGTAGCTATGTTATTTGAACATATTTCCGGCTGCCTTGCTGAAACTAAGCCAGGCGAAAATGGCCTCAGTTATGAGCAGATGAAGGATCTTGGAGCAATCACATTAAATGCTATTCGTCTACTGGGAAATGCCTCTGCACTTTTGTCGAAAGAGAGACGCAAGGCCGTCCTTAACAAGATTGATTCAAAGGAAACTCTGTCATCCCTTGCCTCAGAAGAGTTTCCACAGGCTGGCAAAAGTTTGTTTGGGGATGGATTTGAGGCTAGAATTAAAACCAGAGCAGGAACAGCAAAAACTTTGCTTCAAGCTGTTTCTGTGGGGAACAGTTCACGACCTGCACCACCCCTTTCAAAACAAGAGGGAACCGCTGGGGTGGTGCCAGTCGTGGGTTCCAGTACGCCAGCAACTTCATCCAGTTTCGTGGTTCATTAAGGGGCCGAGGAAGGAGTGCCAGAGGACCCTACAACAAGTCCCTCCAGCCACTCAGTAGAAAGGCTCCTCACCTACTACCAAATAAGAAAAGGAGACTTTATGGTCAAGATAGACCTGAAGAATGCCTATTTTACAGTGCCGATATGGAAGAAACACCAAACAGTTCTGAGGTTTCTGTGGGAAGAAACAGTGTACGAATTTGCCTGCCTGCCCTTCGTAGGCCTATTAAGACAACTGGACATCAGACTGATTGTCTATTTATACGACATGCTAATAATGGCGAATCCTCAACCCTCTTCTCCCCTCAAGCCAAAGAGGGGTTGGTTTGGTGGAGGGACAACCTGGAAGAATGGAACGGGAAAGCTCTCGTTTCGGGTTCTCCAGACTTTATGATAGAGACGGACGCTTTGGGTCATGCTCATATTAGGCATTGTTAATTTTTAATCCATTGTTCTTTTCTTTTATCTTCAGGTTTTCCCTTTACAGGGTCACTCTTTTTTATTGCTGTGTTCTCGTGATATTCAAGTTTGAATACCTTTCCTGCTGTCATCTCTCTTGTTGACGACATGTTGACGATCAATAAAATGGCGATGGGAGTGATTCGGCGCAATGTCTTATGGGTTGATGTTGTTTAAATTATGCTAATTATTAAAGTTTGCTTTTAATACGTACGCTGTAATTATTTGTCTTTTAGAGCGAAATAAAGTTGGTAACACATTGTTATATTCGTCTCCTTTATCTTCGTCAGGTAAAATCCATCTCATACTGCAGGCCGCAAGCGGCCCTGGCATGATCTGTGATTATTGGTTTAAATTTATGGATTTCTTTTTGGCTTACCACACATAGATTAGCAACGAATAGCCCTGCTTTGCCTTGTAAGGAAATAGAATGTCAGGTCAAGAACCGCGGCGTTTAAACCCTTACGCCCTTGCGGAAGATGGGGGGAGGGGTACTCTCATATACAAGGTCAGTATGGGTATGTGCCGCTGTGAACGGTACGGTTTTCAAGCAGTTTAGTCTGCGATAGAGCATACAAATCAATCCGATTTGATCTAGAATAGGTTATCATTATCGAAAAACCCATCAGTTGTATAAGGAATTTAGATTAGGCTAAGGGTATTGGCAGCAATTTAAACAACACATTACTTTCCTTATTATTTACTCAGATCACACATTTGCCCGAGCTAAAAGCCACTATGGCTCTTGTTTTAACTGTCTTCGTGTGCCTCCAGCATGACCGCCGTGAATCTGCAAAGCACTCACAACGCCCGCTAGCGTTACTGTGATTGTGTGACCACATAACCTGCATTTCACGGGACTGAACACTGCCACCCTTAAAGCCAATTTTGGCCTGATTTTTCTCTCAGCATTTCCGAAACGTTACCAGTAACAGACGTGCGATTGTTCTAAAGCGCTCAGCATTGTTCAAAAATTGTCTAAAGAAATTTAAGACTTTGGAAAGCTCTTCGGAAATTCTTTTACAGCCAATCTCACAGCTATGTGCAGACGAGGGTTTTTGAAGCACGATTCATTGCTTTGATTTGCCCGTCTTGATTCTCTCATAATCACAAAGGGATGAAGGAAATTTAACAAATCCTTTACTTTTTTGTAATTGTCTATTTCTAAGGAAGTTAGTATTTCTCCTGTAAACTCATTGCATGAGCAAATTTCCAGAATTACGTTTTTGGTGACTATGGGCGAATTTTTTCTGGGAATTTGCGAATGAAATAAGTTTACAGAAGAAATACACACTTTCCGAGATACAACCAATCATAATGTATGAGCAGAATGTCTGCTAATTTCTTGTGAGAATGAAGACGCACGAATCACGCTTGAAAAACCCGGGTCTTCACATAGCTGTGAAACAAGTTGTAAACAAATAATATGTCAGCTTGCATACAGCGTACCCCATGCCACGAAGGAATCACACCGACAATTTCTGATTTACCATTAACAGTATTTATTTAAGAATGATTACATGAAAGCTTACGTAAATCCATAGGTTAATTTTGTAGGTGCTATTCTATGGAAGATTATAAAGGAAAGATTTTCAAGGCATAGGATTGAGCAACTAACTTATGCATGAATAGAGCTGTAAAAATTTACGAGCAGTTTACGCTACCTCATGTCCACGAGAGGCCAATTCCTCCATCGTATGTTTTAAGTTAATATACCGTGATCCTCCAGCTACATAAAAACCAACAATCCGGGCAGATAAAGTGGAGTTGAATGCTAGTAATACCAAGAACAATGTCAAAACCGCCATTTTGTCTTTCCGTGCCTTCAATTATGGAAATGCCTTCAACGTGTCTTTAATTTGTCACGCTTTTAATTAGACGGGCCAAGGTGAGGCACAGCTTTTGTTCTGCAAAAGGTCGTCGTAACAGGGTATCAGCGAACTTAAGCAGACACGACGGCGACGGCTGACGAGAACGTCACAAAGCAAAAGGTTTAGTTAGCAAAACAATGACTCTGCACGTGTTTTGACGTGACAAAACATTTATTTACTCTTGTGTTGGTACAACTTCTTTTCGATTGAAAATTATTGCTCGCTACTCGATTTCCGATTTTACATGTACTCGATTTTCGATTCTATTTAACACAACTGAAAACGTTTCTCGAACGAACAAAGATACTGACTAGCAAAAAAATTATCCGCGCTCCTAATTTGTAGTACACAACCTATGCATGTAATTTAGAAGTATTTGCATGATTTGTAACACTCAATAATTAGTCCCATTGTCTTTGACTTGTGTAACTATTTTTAACAAACAAAGTCCCTTGAGAACATTCTCCCCCTCCTCGATATGCACGGTGGAGCATATCGATGAACTCTTCTACAAAGGAGGTGAGAACTTGTCAATTATTGAAAATTCAATTAAACTTAAAGTTTCTCTAAGTAATTCTTTTCGTCTGACTTATCACAAACTTCCAAAGGGCACAGTTTGGAAACACTTCGAGTGATAACAGTCCGTCCAACTTGAATTTTTGCAACTCGTACACGACCGTCTTCGCCGGGATGAACTTCGATTACTCGTCCAAGAGGCCATTGGCCGCGTGGGGTATCAGGTGAAACGATGAGTACCACTTCTCCTACTTGAAGATCTTTTTGAGGGTTAAGCCACTTCTTTCTCGAATTAAGCCTCGGCAACCATTCCCTTAGCCAGCGTTGCCAGAAATGCTTCACTAGTTCTTGAATCCTCCGCCATCTTTTCTTGACGTTGAAATCTTTTTCATCCACGGACTCTGGCGCGAATTGGCCTCCGATTTGTCCATGAAGAAAATGGTTCGGTGTCAGAGGCACATCATCATCTGGGTTTGTGGTTTGATACGTTAATGGCCTAGAATTTATCAATGCCTCGGCGCCAGTGAAAGCTGTAATCAGTTCTTCATCGTTTATGTCAGCCGTCCCCAGGATCCCGTAGATTGCTTTTTTAGCCGCCTTTATCATGATTTCATGTACCACCCCAAAGTGAGGCGCTAATGGAGGGTTGAAATGCCACTTGATGCCTTGGTTTGCCATGGACCCTTGAATTTTATCCTCGTCAATTTTCTTTACCAACTCGCGCAATTCCTTGTCTGCTCCAACAAAATTTCCTCCGTTGTCGGAGATAACTTCCAGCGGAAGGCCTCTCCGATTGACCATGCGATAAAACGAGTTCAGAAATGAGTCGGTGTCCAGTCCAAATGCGACCTCCAAATGTACGGCTCTTGATAATAGGCAGGTAAACAGGCACAAATAGCGTTTCTTCCTGGGTTTGCCTCTTCCTTGAACTGTAAAAAATGGGCCAGCAAAATCTACAGCCACTCGAGAAAACGCTCGTAAAGGTTCCTTAATTTTAACTCTTATCCTTGGTAAAGGTGCCATCACTTGACTAGCAGGTTTGGCTTTGGATTTTCGACACTGTGCACACTCCCTTTCCCATGCTCGAATTTCTTCTCGACCAGCGATTATCCAGAAACGTGAAGTTAGATCAGCTAAAGTTTGATTAGTCCCGCTCCTGTGATAGCCTTTCTCGTGGTAGTGCTTGATGAGGAGAGTAGTTACCCAGTGCCTTCGGGGAAGAATTATCGGGAAGCGTGTCTCGTACGGGATAAACTCAGCGTACTTGAGACGTCCGTCACAGCGTAAAATTCCGTCCTCGTCGATAAGTGGCCGAAGGTGAAGGATTTTGCTCGAAGACGGCAGTTCTTTTCCCTTTGCGATTAGTAGATACTCATTAGCGAATGCTTCTTGCTGGGCTCTTGTAATGATTTGGATCTCAGCAGCTTTGATCTCTTCTAGCGTTATCTCTCCGGCAGTTCGTTGTTCTTTCGGTAAACAGCAATTATCTAGGAAACGAGACACCCACGCGTGGACCCTCACGAGTCGAATCCAGCTCGAAAATCGAAGAGGGTTCAAACGCCAGTTCAGTGGGCTTTCTGTTACAGCTGCAATCAGTGTACTTTCTTGAACATCTTGAGCCTCTGTTTTGCTAAAACGCCCTCTCGTTCGAATTTCTCTTCGTGCTGACGGTGACTCTTGAACTAGATTTTTCGGCCATTGAGATTCCACTTCTCTCAAGAATTTTGGACCTTGCCACCAAATCTCAGAGTTGATTAGCTGGGACGCTGTCATTCCTCTTGTTGCAAGGTCAGCAGGATTTTCCTTTGTCGGAACATACTTCCATTGTTTAGAGCTAGACGACGCTTGAATTTCGGCGACTCTGTTAGCGACGAATGGTTTGAAAGTTCGGCTAGGATTACGTAACCACCAGAGTACGTCCGCACTGTCTGACCAGAACACTGCTTGGGTTAGTGGAGTGTTTAATGCTTTTGAAATCTCCTCCGTCATTCTTAAGCCGAGAACGGCACCCATCAGCTCCAAACGAGGAACACTCATGGCGCTCAGCGGCGCGACTCTTGTTTTTGAAGCCACGATAACGCTAGACGCAAACTCACTTTGGTAAGCATTCCTGTAATACACAACGGCTCCGTAAGCATCTTGGGAAGCGTCCACAAAGGTATGAAGGGAAGTGTCGACCGGTGTTTCTCCTGTCTGCAGCTGTAAGCACCTTGGAACCCTGATTTGGTCAAGCTCGGACAATTCTTCGAACCATTTGCGACTTCTACATACCAGGCGTTCGCCCAGAGGATCATCCCAATCCAGCCCTGCGGTCCACAGGTCTTGTAGTAACACCTTAGCTCTGATGATGAATGGCGACAAGAAGCCAAGTCGGTCAAAGAGAGTTGCTACCTTGGACAGGAAGTTACGCTTGGTGAAGGAGAAATAGTTACCAGGTGGTCGAACCTTGAAGGTGAACGCATCCTTCGCCGCCCCCCACAGAACTCCGAGTGTTTTAGTACAGGGTAGATGGCCTTCCTTCAAATCAATTTCAGAGGCTCTGTCATCCGATGGAATCTCGTTTAACACCGTTGGAGAGTTTGACAGCCACTTTCGAGCGTGCATTCCGGCTCCTTTCCACAACTGTGATAACTGCCTGTAAAGCTCGATGCCTTGTTGATCGTCAGACACAGAATCCATGCTGTCGTCCATGTACGTTGATTTGAGGACGGTTTCCGCTGCGAGTGGGTACTCACTTCCATGAGTTTTTGCGTGGTGCTGCGTTACAAATTGAGCTAAGAAAGGTGACGAATTGACACCAAATACGACACGGCTGAACTCGTACTCTTCCGGTGACTTCTGTAAGTCTAAGTCTCTCCAGAGAAAACGATGAAAGGGTCGATCTTCAGGCGCAACTTCAATTCGCAGGTACATTTCTGCGATATCACAGACCAAAGCAACAGGATTTTTTCGAAAGCGAAGCAGGACATGAAAGAGGTCGCGCTGTAGTTTCGGTCCCGGGCAGATCGCGTCATTTAAGGAAACACCTTGATGCTGCGCAGAAGCATCAAAAACGATCCGCGTCTTCGTGGTCGTCCTGTCCGGTTTCACAATAGGAAAATGAGGTAGAAACCACTTGGTAGAGGGTTGTTCCTCGGTCACAGGCACTTTGCGGATGTATCCCTTTGAAATGTATTGTTCAATACAGTCTCTATAAGTTCTGGCAGTATCTGGTTTCTTGAAAAGCCGCTGTTCAGTATTCTGAAGTCGTCTGAATGCCATTTCATAATTGTTTTTTAAAAAGGGTGAGTTTTCTTTCCACGGAATGCCAACTTGATAGCGTCCGTCCACAAATTTCAAAGACTTTTTGACCTTTTCCATTGCAATTCTGTCCTCAATTCCCAGGACGGGTTCACTCTTGCTAACGGCCTCAACTTCCCAGAATTTACGGAGAGTCGAATCAATTTCCTCCAGCTTTAACTCCTCACGAACGAAGTAAGCATGAATGAAATTAGTCTGAACGCAACGCCCTTGATTGCCGTCCGGATTTCCGATACAAGTCCAGCCAAGAGGTGTACGTCTTGCAATGGGCTCTCCCGGTAGGCCTTGCAGATCTTCGTGAGAAAAATGCAAGTCTAGGCAATCAACGCCAATTAGAATATCAACGATCGGTCTAGCTGTGCTTTGTTTTGGGAACTGAATACCCTGAAGGTGTTTCCACTTTTCTGACTCCTTCCCCCAGTCGATTATATTCAGGTTACCGGTGACTCGATCTGTCGTGAATGCGCTGATCTTTCTAATGAAACTGCCATCCAAACTTTCGATCTCAAATTCAACAGGCATTGTTTCAAATGTTTCAGTTCTTCCATTGAGTACGTTCACTGTCACTCTTTGGCAATTTCCCTGCAGGCCTAACTCTGCTGCAACGTCGGAGTTAAGGTACGTCTTTGAACTAGCGTCGTCCAAGAGGGCGTTCACCTCCACTCGGCGGTTTCCACTTTTCAAAATTACAGGAACGGTTCGTAGGGCGACAAAATTAGGGGTGTCTGACGCTTTCAAAACCATCATTGTATGTGATCTCTCAGCAGCGTTTTGCGGCTCCCCCTCCGTGACAACCTGAGTCACCAAAGCTGGCGTCGGCCTGGCCGAACTGTCGGAACTAACAACCGAGGGAGTTGACGAGCACTTTTTCTGATCTCTCACTGTGGTTAAATTTACTGTTAAGGGTTGTCGGTCCAAATTTTTGTCTTGAACTCCGAGCGGGGGCCTTTGAAGGTAGTGTAATAATTTGTGATGGTTTCCACGACAGCCATTTACAGCACAGACTCTGCTTCGGCGGCAAAAATTTCCTTGGTGACCCCCACTCAAACATCGAAAGCACAACTTCAGTTGTTTGGCAAGATCCCAGCGACGATTGACATCCATCTCGTTGAACTCTTCACAGTTCAAAATCCCGTGGCGATTGCTGCAAACTGGACACTCTTGTTGCTTCTGCTCGGCGGTAATATCTTCTGAGAAGAAGGTACGTAACTTGTTTGGGTTGTCAGGGCGTCCTTCTGGCTTCGTCAGGCCTTTGATAGTTTCGTGCGCAATTGTCTGGAATTGCGATTCTTGCAGCACCCACTCCCGTAGAGTTTCCACTGATTCGCTTTTGTAATTCTCCCACACCCATCGGTGATACCGTGCAAGCATGGGTTCGGTCATCTTTTTCTGAAGTTTTAAGTACAACGATCCGTCTCCAAGATCTTCTATTCTGCCTGCTTCCTTAAGGTTAATTACTGCGATATCTAGAAGGTCCGCAAAGTTCTCAATATCTTTGGAATTGTCCGGTCGAATAGGTTTGAAGGTTTCCAGCTCCTCGAGATTAATTGCAATTTGACGCCGTTTCCCGCCAAACTTACGTTCGAGTCTCTCCTTTGCAGCTTCGTATGCATATCCCGAATGTCCTAAACTCTCAATGGTCTTAAGCGCTTCTCCTGATAAGTACTGACGTAGCTGAAGTAATTTGTACTCTGGTGTGGCAGGTGCTTTGTCTATGCAGGCCATAAACGCCGCCTTCCAGTTTTCATAATTCTTCTTGTTTCCCGAAAATACTGGGATAGAGACGCGTTTGAGTTGTCTCCACATGTCATGTCCGATGGTCGCTGGGGTTCGAGTTGAATCAAATGGCGTCGAGTTGAACCCAAATGGCGTCGGTGTCGGAGCGCGTGGATGGGGCTTTATGTCTTCTTCCCAACTTTTCTCTTCCATGAGCGGTTTTTGCCGCCAATTGTTATGATGATGAAGGTCTCCATCATCCAAGCGCGGATGAATTCGAATTTTATCTTCGTGTTGAAGACTTGAGAAGGCTTCAGAATCTAAGCGTGGTTCAATTGGAATATTGTCTTCTTGTCGAAGGCTTGGGAAGGCTTGAAAATCCAGGCGCGATTGAATTCGAATTTCTTCTTCGCGTCCCTCACGAACACTGTCTGTCGAACTCTCGCTCGAAGACTCCGGTTTCGTTTTATCCAGGTAATCTTGTGCTCTATTCTGCGCCTCGGTAAATTCGTTCTCTAGTTGTTCGATTTCTCTCCCGAGCTTTCTTCGATTGTATCGGTCTCCTACTCGCGAATATTCCTCCGAAAGGTTCTCCATAACACACATTGCTTTCTCCAGGGCCGTATCAAGCTTTCGGCATTCTTCCCGCACTTCGCTTCGTCTTGGTGGATCGTCATCATCGATTAATGCCAACAACTTATGTCTGGCTCGAGTAAAATTAGTCTTCGCTTTAGCCTTTTGTTGTTTGAACGTCTCCAAACGCTCTTCAACATCCTCTGGTATGTTTCTTTGCTCCTCTTCAGTCATCTCGTCAGGTTCGCTTTGACATCTCACACTCCACGAATATAAACGATAGATAACCTCGCTCTGCTACCAATGTTTTGACGTGACAAAACATATATTTACTCTTGTGTTGGTACAACTTCTTTTCGATTGAAAATTATTGCTCGCTACTCGATTTCCGATTTTACATGTACTCGATTTTCGATTCTATTTAACACAACTGAAAACGTTTCTCGAACGAACAAAGATACTGACTAGCAAAAAAATTATCCGCGCTCCTAATTTGTAGTACACAACCTATGCATGTAATTTAGAAGTATTTGCATGATTTGTAACACTCAATAATTAGTCCCATTGTCTTTGACTTGTGTAACTATTTTTAACAAACAAGGTCCCTTGAGAACAGCACGTGCGATACAGATTTTGGTACATTTCTTTGCCGTCCTCTGCAAAACAACAATGTGAAATGACCAAGTTCAAAGGTTTTAGTAGTCCGTGAACACACGAAAGTGAATTTTCCTTTTTCTACCTGAACTGTAGTACCGTCCTTACAGAGTCGGCTCCCGGATTGTTCGGCTACATTAGACAGGGTGAACGAGTCCAAACTATCGCCAAGAAGTTTGAAATATTTGGAAGTCATTTTTAAAGTGACGTTTTCCTCGGCGTTGCCGCGGTTGCTTGAGCTCCCTATTAAAGGTCACGAACCCTAAAGAACCCTAGTGATTTGAGTGCCCCCTCTCAAATGGGAGTGGAATTTCGGGAACATATTTTAAAGTACATCTTCTCAAGCAAGGTGCTGAACTGGGTCTTTGAAAGTATATTTTCGGGTTTAAAGACGTGCAACTAGGTTTATCTTGAAATGTGACTTAATTTCTTTTTAATGTATTTCAGTTGTTGACATCTTTCATATATTTATACTTTTAATCGATGATTTTTCTTTTCGTTTTCAGGCAGTTTGTTCTACAAGCAACTTAATGCTCTGTATAAACCGGCCTTATTACGCGGATTTGTGTTTGTTTATTTTTTTATTTATTTATTTATTTATCTTCACTATCTGTGTAATTAAATTGAGTAAATTAAATTACATTTTTCCTCTCAGTATTTCTTCCCACGCAGGGAAATCGAACCGACGTGCCTCGCGTAGCTGTGTATTTAAAGTTTCCCATGTGTAATTTAGTAATGAGCAAAAGGACGACAAGCTTTCAAGACGAGCCTAATACTTTATGTGAAACTGATAGAAGAAAACCAAAACAAGTTCACTTAAGACCTGTTTATACAGAGCGCGACCATGAACACGACCACGAACGCGAACGTGACGTTCGCATTGGATTGGGTATAAGCAATTTGTATGAATCCTTTTATACCGAAGGCGACTACGAACATTGCTGGAAATTCGTTCGTGTGGAAAGTCGCAGAGATTGCCTCCAGACCGAATTTTTAGGCGGTGGTCGCACAAACTATTTCATGTCAACCAATCAGTTCTTTAGTTTTCGTGTATCTCGGCCCAAGTGACACGCAGTACGCGTAAAAAAATTGGAATTTGTAGCGCACTGGTTGACAATGAGATGGTGCATGGCAGCACACATTGCGACTGTCAATCGTGCAAAAATTCGCGCCAGTTGGTGATCATCTTCTATCAGTCCCAGCACGAAGTCGAACTGTTTCTCTGTTATTCTGAGGTAGCAATGAAACTTGTCTGGGTGGAAATGAAGCTCCTTTACTAGGTGTATTCGCCATAAATATGACGCTCCTGTAAAATCGGGTGTACAGATATAGGCCTGTATCTCCTCTTTCTTCTCCTCCTCCGTGTGAAGAGGTAAAATGCCAAAATGTCATTAGAATCTGTGTCTGAGGCGCTGGCTGCCATTTTCATGAGATGGTGCATGGCAGCACACACAGCGACTGTCACGGCCCGAATTACCGCGTTCTGTACGAACGGTGATCCGTGCAAACTTTCGAGCGGAAAGTCGCGCTGACTGAGAATGCCCCCGGCTATCTTCGCATTTAGCAAATTAAGCAAAAGTAACAAGGATTTTACTTACAAGATCAAAAACGTTGTTAACAAAAATCGCAAATGCAGCAAGAATAATAAACTAAGCAAAGGAAGAGAAAGACAAAATGACAAAGACAGAGAAGGCCCTTGGCTAGCTACGATTTGAAATGACTTATATTTCGTTATCTTAGGTGTAATATCAGGGTTAAACCTTGACGGCGTCCACAAGAGGTATCAAGGGTTCCTCAAAATTTTACAAAGAAAGCGATGTTCCCTTGCGGAAGCCATGAAGCAGTATGGAGTGCCTGCAACACTTTGCGAGACAACGTCAGCATTTGTGAACTCAAGATAGTAGACGAGGAAAAGTACGAAAGAGTAGTTGGTTGCGAGAGAGAAAAGTCCGGGAAGGTGTCGGTGAAACAAATAGAGATGTGCTGTCGCGAGACTCTCGGTGATATGTCGGTGATCTGTCGGTGATCCATCGGTAATATGTCGGTGATCTGTCGGCAAAGCCAAACATCGACCGACTATCGACCGATAACACGGCCGATACTCAACCGACACTCGGCTGCCACTTGACCGACACCTGGCCGATTTATCGACCGATGTGGCGACCGACAGTCGACAGAGGTGTCGACCGCTACGTCGGTGGACACCCCCTATAAGACACAAGATCAAGTTTGTTTACCTTTGGTGGCATCCCTGGAGACCAGCGACGTATAAAACCTGATTATGCATGCAGTGACACTATTTCAAACAAACTCTGACGAAGGAAACAGAGAGCTGTCGAAAATTTAGTTTCTTATAAGTTTTTATAACATCATTTCAACTGTTTTATATGTCTTAGATCAGTTTCAAAATCGTTTTAAGTAACATGATAAACACTTATCGCCCAAATAACAGGCCTGTTATTTGTTTCGTAAAATATCCTTATGAAGGCTGGCTTCAACTTGACCGCTTGCGATCGCGGTCATCCCCCGCGTTCGTTTTGAAACCAGCCTTTCATTATTGGCGATCTTACAATTCATGTTCGCTCAAGATTAAGTGTCAGGCCCGGCCATGGGGGAAGGCGGGGGGGGGGGGGGGGGGCGAGTGGGTCACCTGGGATGCCAATATGCTTCCAAAATGCAAGACGTTGGTAACAAATACCTAAAATTATTGTCATGCAAAATACCCTATAACTGAATTTGATCAGATCTTCAGAATCTGATGAAAGCGAAATCGTCACTCCACGCTCAAACATGTGAAGGCATATCTCATGACAAAATGTCCGGTTTGCTAACCCGGGAATACCCTTGCCACCTGCCAAAGTAAACAAGTTGACTTGGAACTGGTAACGATTTAGTCAAACTGAAAGTCGAAAGTCATTTACTAAAAACAAACAAATTGTGAATATATGAAACTCATATATTTGAACTGCGGAATGAAGAAATAAATGTAAAGTAGATCCTCGCAGTTATTAACGCAACTTATGCAGTTGCGAAAAGAAAGCCTGAAAAAATCAGGCTTGCCGGGACTCGAACCCTGACCTCTGCGATACCGGTGCAGCGCTCTAACCAATTGAGCTAACAAGCCAACTGGGGGCTGGTCATTAAATTGGTTCGTAATATACCCGGGAAAGATGAAGATGAAATTGTGAATATATGAAACTCATATATTTGAACTGCGGAATGAAGAAATAAATGTAAAGTAGATCCTCGCAGTTATTAACGCAACTTATGCAGTTGCGAAAAGAAAGCCTGAAAAAATCAGGCTTGCCGGGACTCGAACCCTGACCTCTGCGATACCGGTGCAGCGCTCTAACCAATTGAGCTAACAAGCCAACTGGGAGCTGGTCATTAAATTGGTTCGTAATATACCCGGGAAAGATGAAGATGAAATTATGAATATATGAAACTCATATATTTGAACTGCGGAATGAAGAAATAAATGTAAAGTAGATCCTCGCAGTTATTAACTGTTATTAACAATTGGGCTTGTTAGCTCAATTGGTTAGAGCGCTGCACCGGTATCGCAGAGGTCAGGTCATGTTGCGAGAACTGGCAAAATTAGTGGAGCTCGTTTCTATTCTTTGATGATATTACAAGTTCGTCGTTATATAGTGGTGAAACATTCACTGAAACAAATGTGTCAGGATAAGCGAAATTATTAACCGGCCGTCGCTATGGCGACCGCCGATTTATAAAATGGGCACGGTTTTGTCGTGATGGTCAGTTGGCTTAACATACCAACAACTGCTGTAAAACTTGTGGTACGGGTACTCAAGAGCGGTACTGTCTTATATCAGAAGCATGCGCATATTAGTCTGCTGAATGTTACCTTCGTGTGCTCTTGTCTTTTAATTTACAGTATTTAAGATATCAACGACGAAGGGTTGTTAAGTTTGGGGTTTTTTGTATTTGTCTTGTATAACGCATGCGCAATTGAATAAAGCAGCTAATAGGATTGCATGCGAAATTGGCTGTGTTGTCTGATCTAGTTAGTGGTCATAGTGAAAATTTTTTTAGCGCAGGAGTTTTTTTATTGGGATTGACATTTTGAGGGTGTGAAAATGTGGGAGTCAGAAGGATTTGTGAATGTCAGGAGCATATCACGCTTCTGTGAATGTGATTTGCTTTGAAAGTTGCGTTTTGTATAGGAGCGGTGTAATATTGTGCTGCGTGAGAGGGGGTTTCCCTTGGCATTTTATGGGGGGGGGGGGTGGATTGCGAAGTGGTTTGTAAGGTTTTTGATTGGCTAACTTGTATTTCGCAGCAGACAAAAAGGACAGTTGCGTTTTGCCGGCGTGGGCTAGGAAGAGAAGGAATTGGTACTAGTAGGATGATGCAATATTAGTGGATTGCACCATCAGTACATGATAGTTCTGACTTGTGAACGGAGAGAGATCAGTGTTTATTTGAGGCGAGAAGTTGATACCAAGGAATCGTCATTAATAAGGAGATCAATTAATAGGGTAGGTGTTACGAGTCTTTTTGCATTGAAAGAACGAAAATATCTGAATATCATCGACGGATTTGTGTGGTTTGCGTGTGGTGTTCGCTAAAGGCTACGAGCAGTCTCTCTTTCCGTTCAGAGATAGTGAAGGAAAAGAAAAACAAGCGAGTGAGCGCGAAATCGATTGCGGCTCGACAGGCGCGCTAGCTTTCAAAGACGTGGGCGACTTTCGTCCTTGCTCGCTTGTTTACTTTTGCAAGGGGATTCCCGGGTTAGCAAACCGGATTTAAACATCACGTCATGAGATATGCCTTGACGTGCCCCATACTCTGACGATCTGCTCGAGCTCGTGTTTATCAAGCGTTATATTTTGATTCTACTGCTATGTTCACTGTTTGTATTTAAGGTCTAGGCACAACAGTAAATACTTCGTCGTTCCTGTGTGAGCATTCTCAGCTGTGGGCGAATTTATATCGACATTCAACGTTTGAGTGAATGTGCGTTTTTCAGCACAAATAAAAGCGATAAGAAAGATAAGCTGAGTCATCAGAGTTTAAACATTACGTCATCCAGTAACGCTATAGTCAAAATATTGTGTCACACAATCACACTTTTCGTCACGCCGGTTCGTATAAATAGAGGATCGCGCTAACATTTGTGAAACCTAGGGGTGGGGAAGGTCAGAATGGCCGGTTAAAATGCCCAATGGGCTTTCTTGTTTTAACTTGTTCACCTCACAATGTGAGTCCGTCCTTATCACGCGGTGAAATATTCATATTTTGCTTTAGGCAAAGTTGAATGTATTAGGTAGCGTTTACTCGAACTGACTTGCGCATGCGTTATATGTAAGCGGTTTGTCTGTTATATAAGTATGAAATGTTGACCAAATCACGGTAGTGTCAATGTGATGTGACACCCTTCAGTTTTGTTTACCTAGCGTGACATGATATCATGAACGAAACGGGAAGGTTGAAAGAGAAGTCGGAAGTTTATGGCAAAACCGGATGACTAAGGCAAGTGACTAGAAGAAAACCGCAGTCCAATTTATAAACCGGTGGTCGCCTCTGGCGACGGCCGGTTAACAAGTCTTCTTTGAATCGCGTATTTTTATCCGTATGATGATCAAAACCCAACTTGACAATAAGTGGTCGTGTCACTGTCACAGTGATTTGGGTATCCCCGTGTTTTGGAGGAGGGGGGGAGGAGTACAAAGCGTCGAGCATTTTTCTCACAGAGAAGACATGTGCGAATGTCAGCAACTGAAAAATGAGGCACATACGTTTCCAGCCTTGATATCCTAAGATTTTTTCAGCCTTTTCTGTATAGTAAATATTAGTAAGTTAAACCTTTGTTTAAACGCGATAGTTAGAGCTTTGGCTTGTGGGGTAAGGGGGGGAGGCGGAGATCCCAGATTCAAGTCCCGCTCTGACCACTTGGATTTGTCTCAGGGTAGTCCCGTGTTCAAATCCTCAGCCAAGCTTATAAATAGCCAACTGGTAAAACTTTTATGGTCCATTTACCATGTTATTTCTCTCTTAAAGGACAAAGGTAGCAATCCGACTTAACTCCATTTAGGACAGTGAATTGTCGCCTTCCACTTCCACCAGTCTAGAAACGTGCCAGTAATGCCGAAGTCTCGTTACAACTTTATATCCAGTATACCAGGAGAGCAGGCACATTTTCCGCCTATGTTTGTCAGCTTACATGTAAGAAACCAGAGTCACTAATGTTTTGTTTGCTTGTTTCAATCCTTCTTAGTTTACAATACAATACAATACAATACACTTTATTTAACGAGGGTGACCATATTAACCTTTTTACAGTTTTCTAACATATGGCCCTCAAAATAAACATTAAACATTACAAAATAACAGATAATCTAAACTAAACTATAAGAGAAGCAATAAGCTAAGAAACATGAAGTAGTCACATGCTAAAAAAACAGCGGCATTTAAGTTTTGGTTTCACTCTTTTTACAGCAAAGACGACACAGGCATCTACATGTCATCATTATCACCGTGATAACCAAGGTAACCACAGTAACAAGGAAAGCCATGACATCAGTTAAGTATAGTACTGATACCAAGGGATGTTAAACACTTGAGGTCTGAGATGCCGGGCTCCACCATGTCTGAGTACATACTCTATCCAATCACAGGTTTCTTGAAGCGGAGTACGTCGGCGATCCCTTAAAAGTCCAGAGATGTGCATAGCTTTTTGTTTGAATCTGAAAAAACGTCAAATTTATCTTAATATCTCGACTTGAAAGAAACGACCATCCATCGAAAACCACTTTGGTACATTTGTTGCCTGTTTCCAGGTACAGTGTGTTAAAAGTCTGTCCGACCGGAGAAAGGATTAAGTGAAGTTATTACATGGCGAAATCGTCGAGCAACTTGTGATATACCGGCTTACCGTGATCTCCTAGGGGCACAGAAAGCAACATGAGGGTACACAAGATGGTGTACACAGTCTACAATCAAGAACACAAGTCGCGAGAACACCCTCCCCTCCCCTCCTGCCCCATGTTCATTGTTACATTGTCTTGTGAGCGATTGTCATTATCCATTTCATTGATTTGCTTAGTGGAAGTGGGAGGGAGCCATGATCGTACCGGACGATGTTCCAACAAAGTTGCACTGATTGTAGATTTAGGAGTTGCCAAAACCTGATGACAGGACGATCTTAGCGTGTGTGAAAATGACCGATTGTGTTGTAGTATAAAAGGTTACAGCTTGAGTTTCTTGTGGGAATACTGTAGCATCACGTGACCTAATTAATATTCCGTGTTTTGTAGAGCAACCGCCATGTTTTAGGCATTTAGCTCGCGGTCAACATTATTCGCTGATACACAGTATTAAGCCAGGCTAAGACAAACTGAGACCCAATACATTACGCCAAGAAACATTAAAAGTTTTTGCTCCACAATGACCAAGAATAAAACAACTGAACAGTTACCTTGAATCGCTAATAACCAGCTCGATTGTTTCAAGCAGTTGTTGGGCATTGGTGCTTCTATGATCCACACTTAAACCAAAACCAAAATCTTCTGCTTTCTTGGCGTTAGTAAACTGATCTGAAAACAAAGGAAAACCAATCACGGGAACCCCATGGTATGCAGTCTCATAAAGACTGTTGTGTCCCATATGAGAAACAAAAGCTTTGATGTGCTTGTGAGCCAACAGATCATTCTGAGGTAACCAGTCCATGACTTTTGTGTTTGGCTTGAGGAATGAAGGGATGTAACCTGCAAGAGAAGATTCATTTATATCAATTCTTTGACCAAATACTTTCCTAAAGATCAAGCGACTGCAATTTAATCTCAGACATGTCACTTAGCCAACCTACATGCACATCCAGATTTTGCGCTCGATCAGTCGATAATCTCCACGTGTAGGGCTGGAACGTTTGGACTGGGTTCAGATAGTGTGATCCAATTAGCAAATGTAAAACTCCTTTTAAGGAGGTTAAATCTTAACTACAGACCTAGAGCCACTGAGTTGTTTTGGAGCTCTTTGTGGCGTTAAAATAGGGAAATGTACGAGGGTGAACACCTGATTAAAAAGTCATTATTGTGCGTGCTTAACTAGTGGCAGTACAAGTCCCAAACCGCGCTTTAGAAAGATGAAAGATAAATATTTACAACTCGAAGGAAAAGAGGTATGGTTCCAATTTCTTTTTCAAGAATCAGAGACAACCCTGCCCTTTTAATCATCTGACGTAAGCAACTACCGCTCAGTTCACAAAAATAGAAACCACCATTGAAGAAAATGTATTGTTGCATAACTTCTGTCACAATGCGAATGACAAGTCGCATCTTGTGTCTGATAATGAGTATAGCCGTGCGCTCATGGCAACCAATGAATTACGCTCTTTCTAAGTGTCTATGAATAATAGCGGGAGATATGACAGATCTACAAACTTTCTTGAACTGGAAGTAAATGTCCCGAGAACAATAGGCATTCTGCGCGATGTTTAACTTTCTTTAACTGTTGGCACTGATTTTAAAGTGCACGCTATTCGGGTTTTAGTCGTTTGCTGTTTTGGTCACGTGACTTGACAAGATGGTCGAGACTTCACTGTAGAAAGCATTAAAAAGCCGTTCAATGAAATGATAATGGGCAAATAAATAACTTATCTGTGGAAGTTCGGGATCCCAAGATATGACAGTTAGAAACATTCCCTAGCAACAATGTGTTAGTTGACATTGCCCCTTAAACAGGTGTTCTTTCAGATGCAACCTAACGGTGATTTTAGTCCAGCTACTGAAATGCTAGTTAACAAGCTGCATGCATTAACGAACGCTAAAAACTGGATTAACTATAGCTAGAGATAACAAAATGTCAGAAATGTATTAAAGTTAAAAGCTCTAGTCATTTAAAGAACAACTTTCCGTAACATTTACCTTTGAGTCTCCACACAACTCGCTGTTTTAGTTTTCCAAAAGCTGTAGCTAAAATATCCACTTCATTCTGTGGAAGGAGAGACGCGAAGTTTGAACCAAAGGAAACAATAATAAAACCATGGCCCCCAGAATTGCTGACAAATTCTTCCAAATCAGGGGGGAGAGGTCTAGCATCTCTGACATTCAGTGGTCCGACCATAACTTGACCTGTTGAATGGGAAACAACCCCACACAAATAAGAGTGGGTGTTTGCCATTTGCCAGGAAAAACCTGTTGGGATGACCTTTTATTGATCGTAAGGGTTTCTCAAAAGCAGCATATCAACCGAAAGAGGTGGCACTACACTCCGTGCATGGAAAGAGAGTGGAAACGAAAAATTACCAAATGACACATTTACAAAATTACAAATTGCACGGAATTCTCCGTCATTACATTCCAACTGGGAAAAGCGGAGTTACTCTAGAGGGAGCCCACAATTCAGTTTTGATTTTTTGTAATACCAAACAAATTTTTGTAATACATTTCATTTTCAACTGATCAGTTTCCGATTTTTTCCCTTCCAAATGGTAAACAACCCGGCTCTGATGTCAACTACAAACTAAACATGTAATAAGATTCTAAACTTCAGTGAGTAGAATGGCTGGTATGAAAGCTCTTCTGGGCCCGGTTGTTCTAAAGGTGGATAGCATAAAACGCTATCCATTGGATAAATGACAAGAAAACAAAGTACACTATTTACTGGATAGTGATTTATGCGGTGGATAGAGTTAAACGCTTTTTGAACAACCGGGGCCTGGGAACAACACAGGGTCTGGGAACGAGTTTGAACGAGGTTGTATATTGTTTGTTGATGACTGGTAGCCAATACCTGATTGGAGCAATTATTGCGCTTTTCAATAACGCGTGAAAACTGACGATAACGGTTTGACGGCAGTCAAACATAATTACATCGACAATCAACGACCCTTGAGAAAAAAACAAAACAAAACAAAGTGGACCAAAATCCACTAATCATAGCGCACAATTTGTCCTTTTGAGGCCTGATGTGCTGAACTTGTAAATACCCGCTACGACGATTGATGGCGGTGAAAACTCAACCGTTGTGAGCTTAAGAGCGCCCGTTTTATTGAATGGCGCGGTAATGGGTCTCATTGTACTTTGGTCCCGGGGGGGGGGGGGTACTCCCAGATAATTGGGCAGGGGTGTGCACTTCTTGAAACCCTTACCCTACTTCCAACCAAAATATTTGATTTTCCATATTTTAGACATGGCCCAAACTTTGATACCCTATTTCGTACCTACCCAGGAACTGCTTCGGTTTGCGTAAACATCTGAGAAGGGTTTCCAGTTCCCAGTATTAATCGAAACGTACTTCTCAAGAGATGATAACTTTAAATGAGTAGGTAAGATGAACGTTTATTCGTTTGTCTCACGATGGAATCGCTTTGAGTTGTTGATCGCGACGTCTCGACTGCAATGCTGCTAGTCTTCATCAGGCGATGAGGTCGATTGTTTACGTGTCGCTATTTGTAGCATGATGGTTCGCTGCTATTGGTGCATTTCGATCCTCATCATTATTCCGACTATTAGATGTTGGTCCCTCACAGGTCCGCTTTGTGGTTGGTCGGCTGTTTGTGGTTGGTCATTTAAATGAGTAGTTTCCTCTAACTGAACCATGCCGAATTCCAGACCAGAACGCTTTAACCTTACCCTATTTTAGACCAAAATGGCCAAAATCAATACCCTATTTCAGACCAAAACGGCTCGAAAACCATACCCTTTGAAGCCACACATACCTATCTAGCTTATATAAGGGAGTACCCCTCTCCAGGACTTTGGGGAGATCGACTATCCAAACATAATTCCAAGATGACCGTTATGCAATCAATCTCACAAGTAAACTTAAGTTGACTGGCCGCTATTCTTGAGCGGTGATTGGATGTTGTTTTGTTTACATAAAAGAATGCGATTAGATGTGGACTTCCACTTTTTGCTGCGCGTTTGCCAAAATTCACGCTTAGTCGAGACAGATAATTCATACCTGGTAATAAAGGCTGTGGATATTCCAAGGCAAAATCTGCTGTGATTATCACCAGTTCTGCATCACTAATTGACTCCTCGAAGCTCCGTTCAGGTGTGATGTTGTATTTGACCTTCAGTCCATTCATTATTCTATCATACGTGAGTCTCACGAATAGTCTTCCAACAAGGTATGTTCCCAGATTCATTACTCTCTCCATAAATGTCATATTATCAGTAAATCCTGTAAGAAGTTGTGGAACATACGAGATGGGCATAGGCGCCATGTGGTACACTTCTAACAGCAGGTTTGGTGGTAATGGAAAGATCTCAACTCTTGGAATACCAAGAAGATCACCAACTAACGGACCACAAAATGCCATATTATCATAAACAATCAAGTCAAAACCTTTCAGCTCGTTTAGAAGCGCTGTGCTGTTCAAAGCACCTTCCCACAAGCCAGCATAAGTCTCAGGCAGTTTTCTCAACGTTTCAAACTTCCGTCCTTCTACTTCCAGCCGTAACAATTTATCAAGGAAGTCAGAGGCGACTGGGACTTGATAGACCTTGTGCGTTACGTTCTCGCCTGGGTTTATTTGTTGTGTAGATGGTACCACCATCACAACCTAAAAGTAAAAAAATAAAATAAGCCTTCCTTTTTTTCCAGACCTTATCAAGAGCATTCTTGGTTATTGGGTTTACGGCTTTCTTATTGGCTTACCCCACACATATTATCAACGAATAGCCCTGATTTTGCCTTATATGGAAATAGGATGTCAGGTCAAGTACCCCGGCGTTCAATCCCTTTCGCCCCCCTCCCCCGCCCCAAGGGGGGCGGGGGGGCGACAAGCTATATGGGTATGTGCAGCTGTGGACGGTACGGTTTTCAAGCAGTTTAGTCTGGGTTAGAAGATATGAATCAGAATGAATATGGATATGGATGTGGTCTAGAATAGGGTATCATTATCGGAAAACCTATCAGTTGTATGAAGAATTCAGAATAGGGATTGACACTCGGCAAGTCTGGGATAGGGTAGAGGGTTTAGTGATTATTCTGGAATCAGTAAGGTTGCACAATGCAGCATGGTCTGGTGTAGGTTAATGGTCTTGACCGGACCCAACAGCACACCCTTACCCACAAATTTACCTCTCCTCCCCCTCCCCGAGCCTTTCTCCGCGAAGGAAGAGTTTCTTCCAAAAATATGGCCAAAAAAGAAATCAGCAGCAATTACATAGTTGAGACTTAATAACACAATTATTCCGCACCACATGCACGATAACGTACCGAATACGAAATATAGACTCCCCGTACAGTACAATATTAACAATAAACTAACGGTAATATAAGCATGAGGCCAATCTAACTTTAAGACTTTACGTTAAGCTGATGCTCACAACAACAGAAAATTATTCAGAAGGAAAGACAAGTTTACGCTTAAAAGGTAAAACAGTTGTCGCTTATTTGACCTTAATTCAAAAGAATACATACACAGTCTTAGAAGATGCATAGAACCATGTCGGTTCTTTGCACCATCATTGATATCCAACGCGTGTTCGTGAAATGATTGTTAACTACCTTCGATCAATAGAGTCGACTGAGTTTGTACCAAAGGTTTAATCTCTCGCAGCTTCTTAGTCTTCTTAGTGCTCACAAGAAAAGGAATCCCCCGTTTTATACCAGTGTATTCTACACTATGATTGCTACTGTGCTAACCTAAAAAGGTGGGTATAGCTGAACATAACTCGAAAAAAGAGACCATCAGCAGAGTAAAAAAAACAACAACAACAATGACAATAGAGGGTTTTCACGGCGGCCATGTTGGAGGTATAAAACAATAAAAGGTATCTTCTTTGGGAAATAAGTTCTGTTTTCATGCAAATATTTTTTAAATGTTTTGTGCCGCCAACAAGGCCGCCGTGCAAAGCACTCGCAACGTCCGCTAGCGTTACTGGGATTGCGTGTACACACGTAATCTACATTTTATGGGACTGAACAGTTTGAGCCATTGCCACCCTTAAATCGACTTACAGCCAATTTTTGGCCTCAGCTTTTCCAAAATGTTACCAGAAACAGACGTAGGATTCTTGTTAAGCGCTCAGCATTGTTGGAAAGTTGGTTAAAGAAGTGCAAAACTCTGGAAAGCTCTTCAGAAAATCTTTTAAATACATAATATATCTTTTGCATACAGTACACCTCACAAAGGAATCGTATCGACAATTTCTGAATTACCATTAACAGTATTTCTTTAAGAATTAATACGTGAAAGCTTGTGTTAATCTATAGGTTAATCATGTTTTCTATGCGCTGTTCTGCTGAAGATTGCAAAGAAAAGATTTTCACGGCATGGAATTGAGCAACTAACTTACGCATGAATAGAGATGTAAAAACTAGCGAGCAGTTTACGCTACCTCATGCCCACGAGCGGCCAATTCCTCCATCGTATGTCTTAAGATAATATACCGTGATCCTCCAGCTACATGGAAACCGACAATCCGGGCCGATAAAGCAGAGTTGATTGCTAGTAATAGCAAGAACAAGGTCAAAACCGCCATTTTGTCTCTTCATACCTTGAATTATGGAAAGACCTTCAAATCAATGTGTCCTTAATTTGTCACGCTTTTAATTAGACGGGCCCGGTGAGGTCGGCTTTTGTTCTGCAAAAGGTCGTCGTAACAGGGTATAAAGGTCAGGAAATTCTATTGATGGGGGTGGGGAGGGAAGACGGCTTATGTTTTGACCTTGGTTTTCTTTAGGACATGGCTCGGTTATTGCAATCCATGCATCCACTGTGCTTTAATAATTGGAGGCTTTAGAGGACCTCAGTGTACAGTTTGTTAGTTGAGCAAAAATTACATGCTTTTAATAAAATGGCGACAGGACCACCTTTTTCCAGTGGGTTTTTGGTCATTATGCAGATAAAAGTACGCGATGTAAGAGTGGAAAACCGAATGTGTGTGTTGGGGGGGGGGGGGGGTGAGTCAAAGCGTCGACGACAGCATATAGCATTTTTCTCATAGAGAAGACATGTGCGAATGTCAGCAACTGAAAAATGAGGCATATACGTTTTGAGCCTTGGATATCCTAAGACTTTGTGAAGCCTTTTCTGGACAGTGAATAAATGAGTAAAACCTTTGTTTAAACACGAAAGTTATTAGAGCTTCGGTTCGTGGGGTCGTGCATAAATTATAGTGTATCTTAAAGAAATCAGCCACGCTTGTAAATAGCCAATCTGGGGCCAAAATTCGCCTCTGTTTGTCAGTTTATATCTAAGAGACCAGGGTCACTAATGTTTTCTTTCTTAGTTTGTTTGTTTCACTCTTTATTAGTTTTGCTTTCACTCTTTTTACAGCAAAGGCGACACAGGCATCTACATGTCAACATTATCACCATGACAACCAAGGTAACCACAGCAACAAGGAAAGCCATGACATCAAGTAAGTAGTACTGATACCAAGGGATGTTAAACACTTGAGGTCTGAGATGCCGGGCTCCACCATGTCTGAGTACATACTCTATCCAATCACAGGTTTCTTGAAGCGGGGTACGTCGGCGGTCCTTTAAAAGTCCAGAGATGTGCATTGCTCTTTGTTTGAATCTGAAAAATAATGTCAAAAATATCATAATGTCCCAACTTGAAGTAAAAGACCATCCACTGAAGACCATTTTTGGTACATTTGGTGCCTGTTTGCAAGCACAGTGTGTTAAAAGTCCGTCTAAGCAGCGATAGGATTAAGTGAAGTTATTAACCAGCGGTCGCCATGGCGACCGCCGGTTTATAAAATGAACAGGGCTTTTCGTGAAAGCAAGTTGGCTTAACATACGAAGAAAGTGCTGTAAAGCTTGTGGTACGGGTACTCAAGAGCGGTACTGTCTTATATAAGACGCATGCGCATATTACTCTGCTGAATGTTACCTTCCTATGTTTTTGTCTTTTAATTTACAGTATTTAAGATATGAACGGCGAAGGGTTGTTAAGTTTGGGGTTTATAGTATTTGTCTTGTATAACGCATGCGCAATTGAGTAAAGGAGCTAATAGGATTGAATGCGAAATTGGCTGTGTTGTCTGATCTAGTTAGTGGTTATGGTGAAAAATTTTTTAGCGCAGGAGTTTTTTTATTGGGATTGACATTTTGAGGGGTGTAAAAATGTGGGAGTCAGAAGGATTTGTGAATGTCGGGAGCATATCACGCTTCTGTGAATGTGATTTGCTTTGAAAGTTGAGTTTTGTATACGAGCGGTGTAATACTGTGCTGCGTGAAAGGCGGTTTCCCTTGGTGTTTTATGGGGGCGGGGGTGGTTTGCGAAGGGGATTGATTGTATTTCGCAGCGGACAAAAAGGACAGTTGCGTTTTGCCGGCGTGGGCTAGGAAGAGAAGGAATTGGTACTAGTATGATGATGCAATATTAGTTGATTGCACCATCAGTACATGGTAGTTCTTGTGAACGGAGAGAGATGAGTGTTTATTTGAGGCGAGAAGTTGATACGAAGGAATCGTCATTAATGAGGAGATCAATTAATAAGGCAGGTGTTACGAGTCTTTTTGCATTGAAAGAACGAGAATATCTGAATATTATCGACGGATTTGTGTAGTTTGCGTGTGGTGTTCGCTAAAGGTTACGAGCAGTCTCTCTTTCCGTTCAGATAGTGGAGGAAAAGAAAAACAAGCGAGTGAGGGCAAAATCGATTGCGGCTCGACAGGCGCTTTGGCTTTGAAAGACGTGGGCGACTTTCGTCCCCGCTCGCCTGTTTACTTTTGCAAGGGGATTCCCGGGTTAGCAAACCGGATTTAAACATCACGTCATGAGATATGCCTTGACGTGCTCCATACTCTGACGATCTGCTCGAGCCCGTGTTTATCAAGCATTATATGTTGATTCTACTGCTATGTTCACTGTTTGTATTTAAGGTCTAGGCACAACAGTAAGTACTTCGTCGTCCCGGTGTGAGCATTCTCAGTTGTGGACGAATTTATATCGACATTCAACGTTTGAGTGAATGTGCGTTTTTCAGCACAAATAAAAGCGATAATAAAGATAAGCTGAGTCATCAGAGTTTAAACATTACGTCATCCAGTAACGTTATAGTCAAAATATTGTGTCACACAATCATACTTTTCGTCACGCCGGTTCGTATAAATAGAGGATCGTGTTAACATTTGTGAAACCTAGAGGTGGGGAGGGTCAGAATGGCCGGTTAAAATGGCCATTGGGCTTTCTTGTTACATGATGAAATCGTCTAGCAGCTTGCGATATACCAGCTTACCGTGGTTTCCTTGAGGTACAGAAGGCAACATGAGGGTACACAAGAGGGTGTACACAGTCTACAATCAAGGACACATGTCGTGAGAACACCCTTCCCTTCCCTCCTGCCTCTGTTCAAAGTTCAGAGTCTTGTGAGCGATTGTCATTATCCATTTAATTGATTGCTTAGTGAGGGTGGAAGGGGCCATGATCGTACGGTATGATGTGACAAAGTGACACTGATTGTGGCTTCAGAATTTTTTCAAAAGTTGATGACTGAGGACGCTTTTAGCCTATGTGAACATGATCGATTGTGTAGTATTAGAGGTATTCCGTTTGTGCTGCACAGAGAGAGCACCTGCTCCTCGCGCGAATTTTCTCAGTTGACATTTGCAAGTGACCAAGTATCAGGAATGTCCTCAGTCTGACATTTGCAAGTGACTAAGTGTAAATGAACAGTTACCTCCTTAAGTATCCTTAAGTATAAATAATATAATAATCTCCAACTTGCGATTAACTTAAACTCAACTAATAATAATAATAATAATAATAATATACCTTAAGTATAAATGAACAGTTACCAAGTATAAATGAACAATTACCTCGGTTCGCTAATAACCAGCTCAATTGTCTCGAGCAGTTGCTGGGCATTTGTGTTTCTGTGATCCACGCTTAAACCAAGACCGAAATGTACTGCTTTCTTTGCATTAGCTTTCTGATCTGCAAACAATGGAAAAGCCACCACAGGAACCCCATGGTATGCAGCCTCATAAAGACTGTTGTGACCCACATGGGAGACGAAAGCCTTGATGTCTTCGTGAGCCAATAGATCATTCTGAGGTATCCACTCCAGTACTTTGACGTTTGGAGTGAGGAATGAGGGGATGTAACCTGTAAGAGCATGAACTTATTTTAATGTTATTCTGTTAACCCTATTCAGACCAGGCTTTTTTTTTTGGTCTTGTGGGATCGGGGGGGGGGGGGGTGGTGGATTCCGCCCCCACCTCTTAACTCCAAGAATATTAAAGCTATGACAACGAAACTTAAAGGACAGACAGTAACCTCGGCTGATGACGTCATATGACATCACAATAACGTTTTGTTCTCAAACGGCGGCCATCTTGGATTTCTTAAATTTTCCAAACACCTTCAAAAACCGCCAAAATTAATCAGGAAGTGATCAAAATCAATAATTTAACATGGAAATGATCTAAAAATGTAAAATTTGCTTCAGAAAATTAACGATTTTTTATTTAAAAGTTTAGAAATTCCAAATTCTGAAAAAACCGCTTGTCAAAAAGTGGTTGCCATGGTAACGTCAAACATAATAGACAAGGACTTACTACACCAAATTGTTCCCAGATAGATTTTAGGAAAAGTCACCAAGTTCGGTGGCTTTAGCTTGCTTATTAAAAAAGTTATAAACGTCCGAAGTCCGTGCGGGCAGAATCCGCCCCCCCCCGGTCTGGATAGGGTTAAAGCAGGTTATGGGTCCTGGTTAAAAAAAGAAACTAGATTGACTTTAAGGAATGTTAAATGCTCAACTGGTAATGAAAATGCAAGTTCCAGTACAATTTACCTTTGAGTCTCCAAATAACTCGTTGTTTTAGTTTTCTGAAAGCTGTAGCTAACATATCCACTTCGTTTTTTGGAAGAGTAGAAGCTACGTGTGTTCCAAAGGAAACAATAATAAATCCATGAATCCCGGAATTGCTGACAAATTCTTCCAAATCAGGAGGGAGAGGTCTAGCATCTCTGACATTCAGTGGTCCGACCATAACTTGACCTGTTGAATGAAAGTAACCCCATAAAAAATACCATTATAACTCGAAATATTAATAGGCCATACTTTTCTATAAATGCTTTCCTCACACTTTTCTTCCTTAACATGTGATGAAATCCTGAATTTTAAATTTGTCAAATAAAATCCTACAGTGTGACCATGCAAATAATAGCTTTTCTGGAGTTTTTTCTGTTAGTTTACAAATTAATATCGTTTAAAGATAATGACTGGTCAGTTAATTGCTCCACCATGATTTTGGGAGACCAATTGCCAAATCAGAATTCGCAGGAATTGGAGAATACCGGGTAGCTCTAAGGAATCAAGTGATACTACAGTTGATACAACCTCGTTCCCAGGTCCGTGGAAGGAAGTGAAAGGACCCTGGGAAGGAGGTTGCAAATGAATTGTGCAAATGAGTTCTGCCACATCGCGTTGTGTACTTCCAAGTACCAACATTTACAGCCTAAACCCTTGTAGTTCACACCTGGCATTAGAGGTTGTGGATACTCCAGTGCAAAATCTGCTGTAATTAGAACCATTTCAACATCACCAGCAGTCTCCTGGTAACTTCTCTCAGGTGTAATGTTGTACTTGACCTTCAGTGCATTCATTATTCTGTCATATGTGAGACGCGCGAATAGTTTTCCAACAAGGTATGCTCCGAGATTTAACACTCTCGCCATGAATGTCATTTTATCAGTAAATCCTGTGAGAAGTTGTGGAACGTATGAGATGGGCATAGGCTTCATGTGGTACACTTCCAACAACATGTTTAGTGAAAATGGAAAGATCTCAACTCTTGGAATGCCAAGAAGCTCACCAACTAATGGACCACAAAATGCAGTATCGTAAACAATCAAGTCAAAACCCTTTAGTTCTTTTAGTAGTTCTGTGCTATTCAAAGGTCCTTCATATAAACCAGTAATCGTCTCAGACAATCTGAACAGTACTTGTAACTTCCGCCCCTCTATTTCAAGCTGGATCAAGTTATCGAGATATTCAGCAGTGAATGGCACTTGGTAAGTCTTGTGTGGTACCTTCTCGCTGGGTTTTATCTTTTGCAAAGAGGGTACTACCATCACAACCTAATAACCAAAAATATAGTGAACTTTCAGTACAACCGCGCTGCCCCGGCCTCTAACCTGGTTGTGTTAATGAGGTTGGACTGCAACCCCCCCCCCCCCAAGGGGGAGGACTTACTCCTTTATATAAGCTAGATAGGTTTGTGCGGAACCAAAGGGTGTGGTTTTGTAGTGCAGTTTGGGTGTGAAATAGAGTATTAAAGGATACTGACCATTTTTGTCTAAAATAAGGTAACGTTTGTGATTTCTGGTCTGAAAACTGAGTATGGTTTTTAGAAGAAGCTACTCTATTATTACTATCATCCCTTGAAAAGTACATTTCGTTGATATCGGGTCTAAATAGGGTATCGAATTTTGGGTCAGGTCTAAAAAATAGGTTAGGGGAAATCACATATTTTGGTCTGAGATAGGGTAAGGTTTCAAGTAGTGCACTGCACACCCCTCCCCCCCCCCGGGTTGCACCTTTTGTGCTCTAAGAACGTTTGGATGATGATAGCCTGTTGATAACCTGATTTAAGCCTTATCGTGAATTCTAGGGTTGTAGGAGTATCACCTGTTCCTACCTGCTGGTTTCGGTTTCCTCTGTGGAATCTTTTATATGCATTTTATTGGTATATTTGAAGACATTTGGCTGTATAACAAGGGAAATTAGCAAGTGAAAGTTCCTTAAGTTCGCGGGACAGGGTCCGTTTAAAACTTACAACTGAGAAATAGCCAAAATGATGACCAAGAAATTTTATCTGAGATTAAAATATTATATGTTAAATTACTCGCCAAACTAGCAGATTCCTTAAGCTACTTGCCAAAAGCAACAACAGAAGACCTTCCTAAAAGAAAGGAAAACAAAGCCAGCTAAGATGTAGCCTGCGAGGCTCACTTAGTGTGTTATTCGCGCGAATATCTTGGCGGCGGAAGTCGACGAGTGACTGCTAAGGCTACTAGCGTTACCTAGATTGCGTGACATTAACACATTTTCTTTACGTGCAACATCGCACGAAAGCTTTTAATGAATTTATTTAAGAGTGAAAAAATGAACGTTTACAAAATTCAAAGTCTAAATTTGTGACAAGGCTTATCAATAACGGTTTAGTAAAGCAAAGACAAGCAAAAACTCACGATAAAAACCGACGTTTCGGAGTAATCATGACGCCATTACTAGTGCTATTTTCAAGGTAACTTAACAATATGTAAACAAAAGGAAGCAGCGTCCGCTAAAATTAGCATAATAGAGAGCCAACCAGTCCATCAATCATTTTATTTGCACCGTTTCAAGTTGATTAGTATGGAAGTGTCTATATATAGAGGATGATCGTCGTTCGTGTCCTAATACGTTCGTGTAAGTACCGCGGGAACCCACACAACCCTTATTACATTAAGGTCACATTGAAAAACTATAGACGACATATTGTTGGTTAAAAATCTGCGGCTTTGTTTCTTGTTCTTTTGTGAGTGTCATTTTACAGACAACTTAGGGGAAGTCAGATTTGAACCGCCATCTTATGTATAAACAATTACGCTACCTCGTGTCCACGAGAGGCCAATTCCTCCATCGTATGTCTTAAGTTAATATACCGTGATCCTCCAGCCACATGAAAACCAACAATCCGGGCCGATAAAGCAGAGTTGACTGCTTGTAATAGCAAGAATAACCACACTACGGCCATTTTATCTCTTCCTGCCTTGAATCCTAGGAATAAAATGATTTATTTTTGTGTTTCATGCACTCATACACGACACAAGGTGATTTCTGTGGTAACTTAGGCAACCACTCGGAACTACGCCATTGTCTTTATTCGTACTATGATTCTCGATTCTTAAAGGGTACTTTCACTATGAAATCAAAACCCATTAAAATCTTGTGAATTTTTTAATGGCAATTTCACAAGGTTTTCAGTAGTATTTCACAGGTTTTTCATGGCAAAAATTAAGGGTATTTCCATGGGTTTTATCCCATGAAAAAACCATTAAAAAGGCCATGAAAATCCTCTTAAAACTTCACCATTCATGGCCCATGAAAAGTCAAAAGTTTGTATCAAGTCATTAAAAACGTATGAAACTGCCATTAAATTTTAATGGGCCATTAATTGTACTTTAATGGGATTTTCATGGTCTTGGATACAAGCCATGAAACTAACCACTGGAATTTCATGGCACAAGAATTCACGGAGTTTTAATGGTCTAACAATTTCATGGCCCATGAAAATCCTGTGAACGGGGAATTTTTAATGGTCCATGAAAATTTTCTTTGTTATTTCATGGCCTTTCACAGCATTTTCATGGTCCATGAAATGTGAGTCCCTGTTATTTTCATGGGTTAAACAATGACCACTGTGTACCATGAAAATTCCATGAAATTTGGTTCCCTTTTATTTCAATGGTGTAAATGATAACTGCTCTGTGTCATGAAAATTCTTTTACGAGTCCATTAAACAAGATAATAAACTCACCAAAATCCTGTGAACTGTCATTGCCCATCTGCCCAGGCACAGAAGATGAAATGTGCTGTTTACACGTATATCATTGTACAAACAACTGAAACATCAATCTGCTCCTCATGATAATAATAATAAATGTTTTTATTGAACCCACCTTGATGTCATATTTTCTTACAAATTTTATATTGTGAAGATGTATGCTCTGCATTAGAAAATATATTATAAAAAACGTCTGATTCTCTATTTCAGTCTTGTCATACAATTCTTACTCAAAATCATGTAACGTTGGATTTAAGTTGTAATATCATTAGATCTACAGCGATTTGTTTAATGATTACGTATATATTTTGATTTCTAAACAGTGACATTTCATTCCTAGTTACTTGCCATCCCCAACCAGTTGAAGATAAGCAATGCAGAAAATCATTTAATATTCTGGTTTATAATGCAGTGTTGCGTGTCAAACACTGAAAGGTTTTCATTCAGTTACATATTTACTATAACATAACAGCTAGAACCTTTCTCATAATATAACCTAACAATAATATTGTATTAAATGGATTCCTTAAAAAGAAAGAATGTCCAACAATTAAAATATAATTCAAAAAATAGAGTCTTAACTTATTTTCCGAACAAGGTTATTTTTCCTTGTCCAAAAAGGCAAACCTGCAAAACTTGCAGCATTGGGTACATTACGATGTTTACATTTTGTAAGGCTTATATTGAATGAATTGAATGAAGCAATAATCATTTTGCTGATCAAAAAAGATTTTGTCCCTGCAAATCATTTGATGTTTTCAACAACGATTGCTTTATAAGAGTCGATCATTTAAAAGTCTTACTCTACAAAATTAGCTGTGAATTCTGTACTTAGTAGTAAATTTTAAGCAACTTAGCTTATTAAAAGCCTTCATTATTGACTTGTTATTCCTCTGAAGCTGTTCAAGTCTCAGTCTCTCACAAGAACATGAAGCTGAATGCAGTCAATATACCTACAACAAAACACTGAGTGGTCATTGACAGCTGTTCATGTGAGGGCATTGAAAATAGACATGAGCAATTCTTTTTGAGTCTGTAAACCCAATTCATTTTATAATTTAGTACACCCATTCGAAGGTTCTAACCCGAACTCAAATCCTGTTATTCCTGAATTAAGTTACTTTACACAGACCAAAGAGCTGTACACAACTCCCATAAAAAGTCTCTAAATCTACATGTAAGAGCCTGAGTCAACTACTGACTCTTCAAGCACATGGTCGATCCTCACTTGAAAAATCATCAATTTTGAAGCCATTCTTTAAAAAATGTCATTTGCCTTTAACTTACCTCCTTCTAAAGAAGTATATTAAGCGTAGTTGATCCAATTCTGTTTCTCTGATGCATCAATTTGGCTGAAAAGATGAGGGATACACAGCCAGCTAGCTGAACATTCTGACACGGCGCCCAAAACCGAAATCAACGGTCACTCTCTGAGCCCGCAGTAGTCCGGCTGCTGACCAAAATAGCTCATTTGTTCCCAGGCTCCTCAGATGCGTGTCCAACATGGCGGCTCTAGGAAATCTTGTGCTGCAAACAAGCTCCGCTTTTCTTTCCGATTTTAAAAGCTAGCATGATGCCAGACAATGATTTTTCTGGTGACTTAAAACAGTTTGCTCCTTGCAAAAGTTCGAAGTCCGGCTTGTCATTCTGAAAAATGTATTATGAAGCGAGCTGGTCGAACTTACTTCACACAAGTGACCCATACACGGGGTGTTACTAAAACGAGTAATGCAGTAACGAGTAACGAGTAACGCAGTAACGAGAAAACGAGTAACGGGAAAAATTTTCAAAGGGTAAAAGATAGAAAACGAGTAACGGGAAAAAAATTGAAAGGCAAAAATTAAAAGAAAAAGAGTAACGGTAAAAAATGAAAAGGGTGAAAATTACACTGAATTATAATAATTACTTAGCCAATGTAGAACTGTAATACAACGAATAATGTGTCCTGAAAGTCTTTGATGTGTTGGTGAAAAATGTTAATGTATTTAATGTCATTCTCGGGCAGGCTCCATAAAGAAGCTATGAAGAAGCTTTTTTCCGAATTTAATGAATTAATCGGTATACATATTTCAATTCCCCGTTCTCACTGCAGTGTGCAGCGATGGTGCATTCGCTAGACTTCGAATAGTAATTGCATTGTCTAGATACCATGTAGCCGGGTACGAATGTTTCAAGACTATTAAATTCCCGGCAGTCCAACATTTTTGATGGGTTTTGACCGAAAGGCTTATTCTAACGTTCTGAAAATATTCGATATTTGTTTAGAATTGCCAAGCGATTCAGAAAAGTATTTTAGTTTGGTAGTTGACGAGTTTTCTGAGCTTGTGCATACTAGAAAATTGCGATGTTTGCGACACTTATTAGTGGCCAGACCCGCTAGTCAGAAACACAGAATTCCTCCGTTCTGGAAGAACTGGAAGATTGTTTACAATTACTAAGCGATTAAAAGACCAATTTGGTTTTGTAGTTGGCGAACTTTCAGAGCTTTAGCAAGCTATACAATAGCTGTAGCTCACTTCCAGACCCTGGTAGCTTTCTTGATCCCAGTCTGACCCGAGCCGTCACGCCACCATACTGTGACATGTCACGGACGCTGTAGAAGTCTTGTAGAGTTGTAAATGAGGCCCAAAAAACCGCGATAGTGTCGAATCACTTACCACCACTATACAAAGTTACGAAGGGTTGTCTGAATAATTACTGTATAATTCTCTGAAACCAGAGTGCCGGGTATACAGCTGACCTTAATAACCGTGTCTTCATGCCCGGCAGCCGGGTGCAGTTTCGCCGGAAAAAGCTAAATTAACTGCCCAGCAGTTTACGAGTTTGGCGGCTCAGAGGTTTCAAATACATTTTTTAAATTATTGAACTAATATTTCAGTGATATTGATACAGAAACGAATAATCAGTGTTTCTGTTGATGAATCTATTTATACATAAAAACATTTTTCTAAGAATGCGCTGAATCAAAAATTTTGGGAACCCCTGAATAAATGGCCCTGATCCCTCATGACCCACCTCTCAAACCTCTCTATTTTCCCCCAACCCCACCCCCCTTCGTCAATAGGGTGAAGGTGAAACAATTTTTTGTCAAACGTTTTTTTCTTTCTTTTCTGTAATGTATCTCTATAATGTGTGTATTGTGTTGTTTTCTTGTACATGTATAAAAAAAATTTAAAAAAAGAACTGAATTGTAAGGGAAGGTACGTTTTTTCTTGGGGGGGGGGGAGGGCTGGGGCCTCAGAGGGGAGGGTCATCAGCGAAAGTGAGCACCAAAAGGGGAGGGCCATACCTCATGTGAGCTATTCAAGGGAGGGTCACACATCTTTTCCAGAATTTTTTAATGAGAATTTTTGTGATGTTGCTTTCCATTTTTCTTACAGATTAAGTTTTTCTTTTCACCTACTTTGATTTAATTTGGTGTTTTATTATAGGTACTAGGTTACATTTTTACATGTATGTTATGCCATGGCACATAGTTTTTCTCGGAGGACTCGTGTCCTTTTCCGTCCCTATCGAGAAGTACTTGACTCAGGTATCGTTTCTTCAGCTACTTGCTGTTGGCTATCCGCTGCCTGATCTCCTGAGTCGTTTAGTTCTGAAGAGTTACTAGTAGATCCAACAATGCGCTCTACCCTGTCGGAAATGTCGGAATTATTTGTTTTTGAGAGGCAGATTTCGCATGCTAAACAACTAAACCTTTCTGTTAAAATAACCAACAGCAATGTCGGCTAGTCGGAGAAAGAAGCGCGTTTATTTTCCCTTAGATATTAATTTATGTTCAAAGCTTTTATAATACTCAAATACTTCCATATTCAAACTTCAGCTATAAAACGTAAATATCCCAGACTGATTGTTCGCATTTTACTTGTTTCAGCACGCACACATTCAATATCGAGATGTATTCATATTCAAACACTTTGCGTTCACAAGCGAAACGTTCTGAGGTTTCTACAGCATGGAACATACCATGTTGTAGTGAGGGGAGGGTCGGGCTTTTGTCAGTCACCTAAAGGTGGGGGTCAGGAGTTTTTTTATTAAAACGCAAGGGAGGGCCAACACTTTTTTGGGGAAAAATACCAAAATTCCCCAGCCCTCCCTCCCCCAAGAAAAACGTACCTTCCCTAAGCGTCGCAAGTAATATTAGTGCAATGCAATGTGTTGTAATAAAGTATATTGTAATGTTAAAAAAAAATAACGATTGCAGGAATGCCGGGTATTTAGTCTTGAAATATCCGTGCCTGGCTGCCGGGTATCTAGACCCTGTCACTAAAAGAGTCTCGCGAATACACCATCGCTGTACACTGCAGTGAGAACGGCGAATTGAAATATAAATCGATGAATTCATCAAATTCGGAAAAAAACTTCTTCATAGCTTCTGTATGGAGCCTGCTCGAGAATGACATTAAAAACAACATTTTTCCCCAACACACATCAAAGGCTTTCAGGTCACATTATTCGTTTTATTACAGTTCTACATTGCCTTAAAGTAACTATTATTATTCAGTGTAATTTTCACTCTTTTCATTTTTTACCGTTACTCTTTTTCTTTTAAATTTTGCCTTTCTATTTTTTCCCGTTACTCGTTTTCTATTTTTTACCCTTGAAAAAATTTTCCCGTTACTCGTTTTCTCGTTACTGCGTTACTCGTTACTCGTTACTGCATTACTCGTTTTAGTAACACCCCCATACACGTGTTGTCACGGATTACAACCTTCAGATAATCAAGGTAAACTGCTTTCTTTGAGTACAGGATTTTTAGTATACAAAACGTAGTCCTCCATTTTCACATATTTCTAGCAGAAAACGAAATGACTCTAAATTAATAGACTCTTTATCTTTTAAAGCTTCTCTTTAGCTCAATCTGAAAGCAGTCTTTTATAACATATATATTAACAGTTAACAACAGTTAATTGTGCTCGATGCGCGTCAAGGCAATGTTAAAGAACACTTTTAATGAAGGAATTTTAAGCCTATGAAAAATTCAGAACTGTTGAATCATTTTTTAGGTCCTTAACTTTTAAGGTGGAGTGACCTTGTGTATGAGTAATTTACACATGGATGCAAGAAAAGGCTTCCACTGAGGAAACAACAAAACAACACAGTTCTGAAGTCCAACACGGTAACCACTACAATACTGCGCCTTCTCTCCTTGAGCACAGAGATAACTGACTGAAATTCCAGTGTGGTTGAGCCTGGCTTAAAGTTTGGATTAAAAGACAAATTGTTATACACATATATGGTTATACACAAATGGAATATACACATATTCACACGTGTATATATTTTGTATGTTACTTGACTTCTTTTGTTTCATTAATGTAAAACACTACCCACCCAGACTAGCCATCGCTACTCGCGGGATAGTGTTACCCTTTTATTGTAATTATGACAAAATTATGACCAATAAACACTGGGAACTTCACCAATTGAAGCAATTTTACAAAGGCATTTAAAAACTCCACAGTAATATTTTAACGAGAAATGAACTTCAAATAGTGATGGACTTCATACTGAAATAGTATATGTTATCACAAGAATCAGAGCTGGTGCAATGTTGTGCTTGACTAATGATTTGTTATTAAATGGACTTGAAAAGCAAGGAAAACAGAAAAACAAAAAATGTGTAGGTCAAAATTTCCCTTTGATTTGTTTCTGCTGTATAAACTAGTAATGTTGTGTGCTTACTTTCTGTGTGGATCCTTGTGAAATTAAAATTGTTCTTTCATGTTTTGTAGGTTAATGTACCTTACCCTAATTTTCATGACCTGTGATTCATAGATAATTCATGGGCGCAATGAAAATTTCATGCCCCATGAAATCAGCTTTGGTGTGGTCCAAGATTTTCATGGCCATAAAAGATGTTTTCATGGGTCATCAATTAAATCACGTAATATTTCATGGAATTTTCATGGGCATGAAAGATTTTTCATGGGTCGTGAATTAAGTCATATAATAGTTAATGGAATTTTCATGGGCTTGACAAAGGCCATGAAATGGGGAATTTCCATTTTCATGACCATGAAAAATGGGTTCATGGGTTTTTAACAAGCTTTTAATGGCATTTTCATTAAACTGCAATTGGTAGTGTTTTTCCCTCAATTATGCTGTGTTTTTCGTATGTTTCAACACTATTCCTTGATCCCTTTAAGCTCCAATTGTGATCAGCGTCAAATTTCCCCTCATCATATCAGTGCACCGTAACACCTACAGGTAGTGTCGAGAAACATTAACTTTCTCTGAATTAGTACTCAACTCAACGAAAGGCATGTATTGAGACCAGTAAGGAAATCTAGTGTAATGATGCAGGGAAGTGTTGTCCTTTCGAGATACCTCGCACTTCCAAAATGTTTGTAGTACATGGATGGATTCTGCATCTTTCAGAATCTTGTTTATGAAAGAAAACGAGGCTCAAATTAGCAAATTTAACGGAAATAACAACGTTCAGCTACACTCCTCCTCAGAAGATCGATAAACGTGAGTGACAGCTCAATATCCACTGCTTTTAGACATCTGTACAGTACTTAACCCTTACAGTCCCAGCATCAACATGCGTGTTCTCCTCAGTGTTCCCCATATATCTATTATGGCACTAGTTAGGAGAATTTGATTAAACATCAAGACATGTTTTTCTTTAGTGACAATTTCTTTATTCTCATCACCTGTTTGTTTGACCAACTGGTGACATTGTAAGCAGCAATTAGGTGCTTGTCACTCTTGGGGCTTAAAGGGTTTAAGGGGCAATGTCACGGGGATTTTGCTTGCATTTGTAACACTTTGACATTAATGAAAACCTAAAAATAATGGTCCATTTCTTGTTCAGGCTCCATACTAATTCAGTGAAAAGTTCAGTTATTCCGAATAAGCCGTGTCTTCGAAAACGCTCGGCAAACGTTTTCAAGTTCTGTTCTTGAATCTCCAAGAATCTTGAAAACAGAATTTTATGAAGGTCATCGCAGTGAAGGTCATGGGTTCGATTCCCGTTCAAGCCTGAATTTTTTCAGGTTTCTTCTTTTCAACTGCTTAAGTTGAAACACCTTCACTGCGATGATCTTCATATAATTCTATCCTTATCTGCAGTTCAAATATTTGATTATTTCATATATTCATATTCAATCTTGAAAACATCGTAGAAAAACATAATGGTTTGCACACCTTGCGAACCTTCACTTGATACCTTCCTCTGGTGTTCCAGGCGCATTTTGTGTGTCAGCGAAGGCATTTAATCATAATTTTAGCAAAGTTTTGACGAATAGCGAGCAAAATCCCCCTACCACAGCCCCTGTAAATAATAAATACATCACATTACTGACTTGGTGGTAACGTGAACACTTATTAAGCATTAGCGATTTCCTAAACAAAACAACGAAACAAACAACTTTAGTATAGTCTCAATCTTATAGACGTGCACAAGTGCACTACTAAGTAATCGGGGAGACTGAAGATCGGAATTGGAATTTGGAGATGTTGGTTTTTGAGGAGAGGGGAAAACCGGAGTACCCGGAGAAAAACCTCTCGGAACAAGGACAAGAACCAACAACAAGCTCAACCCACATATGACACCGGGACCGGGAGTCGACCCCAAGCCACATTGGTGGGAGGCGAGTGTTCTCACCACTGCGCCATCCCTGCTCCCCTAAATAAGTACGAAACGCTCGGAAATCCACTGAGTCCACGTTTCGAATGGCTTTGTGTATAGGATTGTCTTGACTCCAAAATAACTAAAGAGGTGTTAAATTTTAGTGTAAACAAGGAAAATGCCAGACTCTACTAGCTTCTGTCTTAGCAACTTTTCAGAACGATGTTAGGAAAGATTCGGACGATAAAATAATATTATAACTAATTTTAAAGTCGGATATGAATTTGCACCCTAGGGAAGAGGAAAGACGCTGGAAAAAAAGTTGTATGTAGTTTGTATGTATTTCAAAAACCGTATTGAAATCATTTTAGTAAGCATATTTGTCATCTTTAAATTGCAAAGTTCGTCTACGTCTGTTTTACGTTCAACAAACCAGGGTCGCTAATGCTTTGTTTGTTTGATTGTTTGTTTACTCCTTCTTAGTTTTGTTTTCACTTTTTCTCCTGCACAGACGGCACTAGCCTCCCACGCAGTCGTTTTTAGGAGAGTCGTATTTCACTCCCCCCCACAAACGCCTGCTTACCCGAGATCAACATTCCTTTCCCATTGTTTTATTCGCGTGGCAATCCGACCAATGAACAGTGAGGTATTGTCTTACAATGACCAATCAGAATAAGCGTTGTAAATTTCCCGCGAATTCTTCCTTGAGAGATGTGGGCGCTGTGAAGTTGGAATATGCATGGCATGGCGCGTTACGATGGCTGAAACACCGAAAAAATTATTGAATGTGAAATACAAGTGCTTTTTGTGCGACACTTTGACTCAGTCATCTGCTGGGAGGGTTAGAAGTTTTGGGAAAAGTGCAGTTGAGCTTCCTCGCTTGATCGAGACGCAATCTGTGAAAATATCAGCAAACATCGCAACTCTGGATCCGAATTACTTATTTGCAACACTAAATGCTACAAGAGACTTCAGCGACTAGAAAAAGCAAAGAAGAATTTGGAAAGCATCAAAGAGGAGATCTGTGGGATTTACCAAGCCATAAATCGAAGGGAAAAACGGCAAAGAGCCGATCAAGTTGTTGAGATCGGAGACAAAAACATCACAGATTTGACAACAACAAAGCGAGCGTCAGCGGCGAAATCACCCAAGTTTACTGACTCATCGACAAGTTCAGCCACTGCCGAATACGTCGCTACCACTTGTACTTCTTATTGTCGTTCAGCTCTATTTTTCGGAAATCCTTTGGCATGGACATCGCCACAGCACTCGGGTGCTGAACTCGTAAGACAAGCGTTTAGCGCTCCACTCTCCACGTCAACTCCATTGTCAACACAGCCAGTCGGTAAACTAACGAAGATATCGCTTTTTCCCTTTACAAATTCGGAGATTGCTTTCATCTGGAGTGCATTTAACCAAGAAATCTTGAACTTTAAGCATACGGTGCTAACAGCTCTATTTAGATTATTTGTCTCCGCCAGGCTATTTTATCTTGTTCATCTCCATTCCCGGGAAAAGCGTCCTGCGGTCAAGGTCAACCTACAGGACGTGGGTAGGTTCAATGTGATTGGCTAAGCGGCGGAAAGGAATGTTGATCTCGGCTAAGCAGGCGTTTGTGGAGGGGAGTGAAATACGACTCTCCTAAAAACGACTGCGTGGGAGGCTAAGACGGCACAGGCATTTCACTATGACAACCAAGGTAACCACAGCAACAAGGAAAGCCATGACATCAAGTAAGTAGTACTGATACCAAGGAATGTTAAACAGTTGAGGTCTGAGATGCCGGGCTCCACCATGTCTGAGTACATACTCTATCCAATCACAGGATTCTTGAAGCGGAGTACGTCGACGATCCTTTAAAAGTCCAGAGATGTGTATTGCGTTTGCTTTAAACCTGAAAAAGACAAAGGAATTATATTTAATGTTATTCTAATATCCTAGGGTATCAAAAGCTTGTAAGAGCAGAAAAATATGTTACAAACATCAACACTTTTTCTCTTTGCCGGCCAAGCGCCTGTCCATCATGCATTCTTTTTCCGCATTTGCCAAACGAACAAAAGAACAATTCGCTCTGACGAAGGGCTAACCGGCTCGAAACAATTTCAATTTCACTGCAGTGGCCCATTAAATTTACCTTATCAACTCAGTTGATAAATCTAAATTTTGTGTCTTAATTCGCTCGGACGAAGGGCTAACGCTCAAAACGTCAGCTTTCAATTTCTTTACGGTGGCCAATTATCTTGTCAACTCCGTTGATAAATCCAAATTTGTGTTTCGGTTCTCCAGTAACGCAGCACCAGAGTTTCTTTAGAAACTAACCCTCTTGTTTGAACAGTTACCTTGGTTCGCTAATAACCAGCTCAATAGTTTCAAGCAGTTGTTGGGCATTCGTGCTTCTATGATCCACAGCTAAACCAAAACCAAAATTTTCCGCTTTCTTTGCATTAGCATGCTGTTCTGCAAACAAAGAAAAAGCCACCACAGGAACCCCATGATATGTAGCTTCACAAAGACTGTTGTGTCCCACATGGGAGACAAAAGCCTTGATTTCCTCGTGAGCCAACAAATCATTCTGAGGTAACCAGTCCACTGCCTGGGTGTTTGGGTTGAGGGAAGAAGGGATGTAGCCTGAAAGAGCGTCAACTTAATTGTTAAGGTTATTCAATTAAAGAAAAAACCTGGATTGACTTTAAGGAACGCTAACTGCTTTAGTAATAGAAGCAGCTCCACTAAATATAAGATAGAGATACCTTTGAGTCTCCACACGACGCGTTGTTTTAGTTTGCCGAAAGCTGTAGCTAACATGTCCACTTCAGCTCGTGGGAGGAGAGAAGCCACATTCGATCCAAAGGAAACAATGATAAAACCATGACCTCCTGAATTGGTGACAAATTCTTCCAAATCAGGGGGCAAAGGTCTAGCATCTCTAACATTCAGTGGTCCAACCATAACTTGACCTGTTAAGAAGGCCACCGAAAAATGTCTGAAAGCCTATTCAATTAACACCACTGTCAACTGCGAAAAAGGAATCTAACCCGATCTAACTCTGAGTGTTAACTCTAGCCTAACCTGATCTTAACTTTATAGCCTAACCTTAATCTTAGCTCTACTCTAGCCCCGAATCTTAACTCAAGCCTAATAATAATAATAATAATAATAATAATAAGCGAATGTTTTAACAGGATAACCCTTCAGTGCAAGAGCACTGTTATTAATGGGGTCCTGTAACATAAAAGCCTAAAATAAAATAAAAAAGAAAGCTAATATTTAAAATCTAAAACTAGAATCTGAAGTCTAATCTAAGGACTAAAATCTAATTATAAAAATTTCATAAAATAAATGAGGATAAAAATTCTTCAACACATAAAATGTTCGTTAGGCTGTTTCCTGAATAAAAACCTAGAGTTTTGTTTTCTAGTGTCTAGTGGTAAAGAGTTGAAACATAGGGCAGCTAAAAATAAACGTTTTGACGGCCAATCTCCAGTTTCATCCTTGGCAGCTGGACAGATGATTGATTGTTTCTTGTATTTAGAGCATGGTTAGTTTTTACGAAGTAGTTTTTGAAAGGGTTGCACACATTACCATGAAGAAAATCAAAGACAAATCGTAACTCAACTAGCCTAACCCTAACGTTAACTCTATCCCAACGCCAATTTTAACTTTGCCCTTATCCCAAGCTAATATCTAGGGTAACTCCAATCTTAACTCTAGCCTAACTTTAGCTTAAGCTTTTTGCTTTTAGCCTAACTAGCCTAAGCTTAACTCTATCCTATAACTCTAATCTTCACTCTAGTCGACACAGCTCAGTACCTATCTTCTTATACCTGGTAACAGAGGCTGTGGATATTCCAATGCAAAATCTGCTGTAATTAGAACCAGTTCAGCGTCACCAACAGCTTCCCGGAAGCTTCTTTCAGGTTTGATGTTGTGCTTGAACTTGAGGTTATCCATTGTTCTGTCATATGCCAGACTCAAGACTAGTTTACCAACAAGGTATGCGGCCAAATTAATCACTCGTTCCACAAATGCCATCTTATCAGTGTGTCCTCTAACAAAGTTGTGGAACGTAGGTATCATGTGGTACAAACCTAACAAATGATTTGGTGGCGCAAGAAAAATCCACTCTTTGAATATTAAAAAGTTCACCAATCAACGGACCGCAAAAGGCCAAACTGTCATAAACGATCAAGTCAAAACCTTTTAGTTCGTTTAGAAGCTCTGTGTTGTTTAAAGCACCTTCACACAATCCAGCAAAGAACTCAGGCCATTTTCTCAACGACTGTAACCGCTGTTCCTCTATTTCCATCCGTATCAAGATATCAAGGAAGTCAGAGGCGAACGGGACTTGGTAAATCTTGTGCGGTACTTTCTCACTTGGTTTTATTTTTGTGTAGATGCCACCACCATCATAACCTAAAGGTCAAAATAAAGTAAGCCTCTCTTTATTTCCAAACGTTATCAAACGGCGCCTTTGAGGAATCACAAGCAAGTAAAAAAAAATATTAATTCTCAATCTTGGTGATTGATTTTCATTAGTTCACGCACTCAGGTTGTTAGCGAAGAACCCTGCTATTTGGCTTATAAGGAAATTGAAAGCCAAGTCACCTGCCGCGGCATTGAAAAGTAGGAATTCCGTCCTGAAATACGGCCTAAAAAATTCAGCAACGATTACTGAAGTTGAGAATTATTCCGTTGACGCTTACTGGACATATGGTTGACTCTCGATAACTCGAACCTTCAAGGGAAATCAAACATGGTTCGAGTTATCGAGGGAAAAATTATAAAGAAAATGACCTGAAGGGAAACTCATTTACTTCGAGTAACGGGAGGTTTGAGTTACTGAGGGCTCGAGTTACGAAGAGACAACTGCAGGTCAGCCTAGTATCGCCCGAAACTCAGTCGACAATCGATCATTTAGAATTACGCGCCTCGTTGATTATTTATCATCTCATTTCCAAGGCGCGTTCGTGTGATAATTCTTAGGGGCCGACGATATGATGAATTCAGCTCGGCTTCCTGAACAAATCTTTAAAAAATACATTTGTGATTTACATGAAGAGAATTTCAGCCCGGTCAAACGAGCTGAAATCACCCACAAAATCGCAAACAAGTTTTCAGCCCGGGATGAAAGTGGGCATGCGCACTGATTGTGTTTACAATGTAAAAGCGTTCCTGCAATTTTTCCCGTCGAATATTACATATTTTGCACGGGCTGGAATTCGCCATGTAATCGCAACAAATTTTCAGCCCGGTGGAAGGGGCGAAATTTCAGCTTGGGCTGAAACTCGCCATGTAATCGGCCCCTTACATAGACTGCGAGTAGTCTCTAATTTTGGCGATCGCTTGTGGGGCGGGCGAAATACACACACGCGTGTGCGCGCGAAATCTCCCCTCGCGTCGCGTCTCAAAATTTCGCGCGCGCGCGTGTGTGTATTTCGCCCGCCCCATAATCGCCATCGCCAAACTTAGAGACTACTCGCAGTCTACCCCTTACATAAACCTAATGAAAAGTTCTTGTAGATGAGTCACATGAACCAGACAAATTTCAGCTCGACTGATAGATATAATATAGTAGCATTTATACACCTGAATGCTTCTCGATTGAGATGGCCTTGCTGGAAACACTCGCTACCCTAGCAAGCGTTACTGCAGGTGTTACTGGGATTAGATATACCTCGTTACGGTTTTCGACGCCATCTTGACGGGTGGGCAAACAGGCGTGAAATTACAGTGTTTGTATGAGAATCCGATGTCGAATAATTTTCGTAAAATGTCCGTTATGAAAAGAAAAATGATTGTACACTAAAGCTATCAAGCAAAAGATTCTTCTGACAAAATTTGAAGGCCTCACCTGCGCTACAATCGCTTTTTTTTAACGACCTTTAATTTTCTATACATTTTTCTGTAAAAATGTTTTCTTCCTGCCGACTAGAATTTCCCGGGAAAAATTACAGACAAATGTATAGAAAATCTGAACAAGCCGTCGGGCAAGTCCTAGCTCGGATACGGCCCTGAAAATATGTCAGAAGAGTCCTTTCCCTTGTAGCTTTAGTTTACCATTGATATTTTTTTCTGAACGGACGTTTTACGAACATTATTCGACATCGGATCCTCACACAGACACTGTAATTTTCACGCCTGCTTGCCTACCCGGCAAGATGGCGTCGAAAACCGTGACAAGTTCTATTGTGTGAAATAGAGAATCGAGAGTGTAAATACGACGAATACAAAATAAATCAGTTTAGAATTTATAGCGAAAGTGGGTTTCTTTTACGGCATTCCCCTTATCCGGAGTTCAAGAGTTCACATAATCCTAAAATCTGTAAAATGCCATAGCTTGTAACCACGGCTTCACAAAATCTTACAGAATTTTGTTTCTAAGAAGGGGAATGGGGGCAAGAGTTCCAGGGGAAGTTTCACAGAAAATAAGGCAGTCATTTCACGTAAATTCCAGTTCCTCGTCTTTCACGACATCTTGATTGGTGTGGGCCAGAAAGTTACATTTTACGAAAACTTAAAGCCTCAATTTTCGCTTCACGGGTATAATAAGAGTGGAAAGTTACGGCTCACAGCTACCTCGCAAATCTTCTAAACAGTCACAAATCCTTCTTTACGAGGAAGAAAACAGTCGTTTCATGCTTCACGCCAAGACATTATGGCAAATCACTATGCAGAAAGATACCAAGCTTTCAGAATGCGGAAGAATTAAATGCATATTTTGGTCAACAGAGTATCAGGGCCGTCGTGTTTCATTACACTTGAGTACAAACACCAAAGGTCGCGAGCACCGTATATAATTTGCACCCGAACTGGCAAGAACGTACATGCAGGTAATGCTGTCGTTTATTGTTTCGGTTGTGAGGGACTAAGAGGGAAGGGAGGACTGAAAAAATAGGGGGAGGGGCTTCAGTAATTTTGTGCCCCTAAAATGGGGTTAACAGGAGGACTGGGGGGTCAGTAGTCTTAATAGTAGATTAGAGGTATTTCACAAACGTTCACCTGTAGCCCTTTTCTCTTCCCGACTCCCATTTGACAAGACTGATTCTCCATACGCACGTGAAAGCCGATCACTAGCTCCAAAATCATGTCCCGATCACAGCAAGTTTTATTTTTCGTTTTCCAAGACGTATACAGGTTACACATGTTACGTTTATAGACCAAGACGTACAAAGAAACCACGTACAGCAATTAGTAACAATGACAGCTACTGATGAGGGAAGGGAAGCACGTCTACTGGTTTAAATTATTGGATACCCGATAAAATTGTTTTCTTTTGCCATATTAAACGCTTCTGAAAGTTATCAAGTTTCGTTACTACCTGTCGCTCTATTGGATGAACTGTTTTGATCTTGGTTATAAAAACTGTCAACGATGGTTCAAAATGACCGGTTGTCTTCTCTTTGATCACATACACCAAACAAACCCTCACTAACATTTTTGTCCTGACAGTTAAACCGTCTGATCGTATGTTTTCTTTCAATCGATATTTTTCTTACAAATGTTAAAAACAGGCGCGCTAGTTCATTTAAAATCGGAACCGCTTTCCGTTACTGAAGGCAACATGTTAAGTAAATTGTATTGACATTCTTTTATCTTTAGTTCAATGGTGGCAACAAAAGGTATAAACTGAACATTTTTCCTCCAATCCACGGTGAGTGTTTTTTTTAGCAAAGGGAGGGGTTTGACTTTGGAGTTGAAATTCCATAGAAAGTAATGTTGATGTGATCCTCGACAAATCAAATTCTGTTTCAGTAGGTGTGCGTCCAAGTTCCACTGGCTCGGGGTATTTAGTATCTTGTGCGAATGGTGCAAGAACAGCGTCGACTAATAAAATTATAACTCCCAAGTGAGAGTGGCGAATGGAAAGCGCTGAGATTGAGTTTAAGGAAAGAATAGTTGTGTATACTTTGTAACTACTTATAGTTGAAAAGCTTTGTTGAAGTTAGGAGAGTAAGCATATTTGTCATCTTTAATTTGCAAAGTTCGGTTTTGTCTGTGTGACTTGTAACAAACCAGGGTCACTAATGTTTTGTTTGTTTGTTTGTTTGTTTGTTTCACTCCTTCTTAGTTTTGCTTTTACTCTTTTTACAACAAAGACGACACAGGCATCTACATGTCAACCATATCACTATGACAACCAAGACAATGACGAGGAGAACCTAAAATATGCTGACAAATAAACGAAGTTTAAATTCGGGATCGGGCTATCGTCTAATCTAAAATTGTCTTTTTTCTGACTAAAAAGACAAGCCGACTTTTTTTTCGAGTTTTACTCCTTCTTAGTCTTGTTTCCACCTTTCTTGCAACACAGGCTACACAGGCATCTACATGTCATCGTTATTACAATGACAACCAAGGTAACCACAGCAACAAGGAAAGCCATGACATCAAGTAAGTAGTACTGATACCAAGGGATGTTAAACACTTGAGGTCTAAGATGCCGGGCTCCACCATGTCTGAGTACATACTCTATCCAATCACAGGCTTCTTGAAGCGGAGTACGTCGACGATCCTTTAGCAGGCCGGAGATGTGCATTGCCTTTGCTTTGAATCTGAAAAGAGAGGTGAATTAATGTTATCCTGATGTCTTAGGGTATTAAAGTTTGTTCGAACAGAGAAATGTTACAAACTTGACAATCATTTTCAATTTGGCACTCTTTGGAGGTAATGTTGAGGAAATTGTGTTGCTTGAAAAGCATATACTATGAACGATACGACCCAATGGTTTTCTGGGGAGAGGGAAAACATGCTTCTATTCCCAGGCACCGTGGGGATAATAGTAACACACTATACCCTAAATTACTTCAAAACCTTCTTACAATAAAAGTTAACGCAAGTAACGAACGACGTTTCGACCGTTCAACGGTCATTTTCAAGTTCGGTGTTAGAATAAAATTACATGTGTAAATATAGTAAAAGCGCTAAAAATATGTACATACAAACAATAGACAATAAGAATAAAAGGCTAAAAGTGGCTAAAAAATAACTTTGTGCAAATGGCATGCATAACTGTAAAAGATATAATTAAAAGCATATAAGGCGACGGGAATAAGAACATTAAAATACCTAGCTAAAAATACCTAAAAATAACTAAACAAATAATTTTGCGCGGAGCGAGTCGCTCTGTTTGTTGAGCTTTGGCTTGAAAAGTCTATCTCAAAAATTAGACAGTCAAGCTTGCTCTGGCACTTCCTTAAAATCTTAAAATTCTTCTCGATGTTATCTGGCTCCTTTCCATGTTGTTCTTTAATGTGACGTCCGATAGCCGATCCTTTGTGTTCTTCTATGCGCTGGTGTAAGTGCCGACACGAATAGCCGACATAATCTGCATCGCACAGATCACATTTAAAATAATACACAGCGCTTTGTTGGTTTACGATGGGCGGCTTCTGTTCCTTCACTTTAATTATGTCTTTGATCTTTCTGCTGGTGTAAACAGGACGGATCTCGGGGTTTATCTTTCGGCTGAGATCACTTAGTTGTTTGCGTACTGAGTTGGCTGCTTTTTGGTCCTTGTACGGCAAAACGACTCTAATAGGAACTTCCTGCTGACTAGGGGCCTGCTGCTGTTGAGGACACGCATTCCGCGTTACAACTTTCGCCTCGACAAATTGTCGGATAGTGGTTTCTACGAGGGATTCTGGATATTGTAAACGAGCAAAGGTCTCTTTAAGACGTTCGCATTCTTGATGGAAAAGCTTCCAGTTCGAGGAAAGCTTGAATGCGCGATTAAGCATTGTTTTGACAAAGTTGTTTCTCTGTTTCTCCCTTTCTACGATAAAACCATTTTTAAATAAACCATATGAACCTGAGAGACAACAAAGGTTTTCTATATTGCAATGATCTCAAACATTTATTATCTATACATTTGTGGTAAACAAATGGGTAATTTATATTGTACGACATGTCTGGCTTAAATTAACCTGGAATCTGCCCATTTCAGGCAGTACCATTGGTTAGTTTCGTTCAGTTTGTTTAGATAGGATACTCCGTGCTGTTGTTAAAACTGCTGTTCGAAGTTCATAAGTGCGCCAGCAGTACAAAAATGGGTTAATGGAGGAGTTCATATATGCCACAGTAGATGCTAAAATCCACGCCCACGGCGATGCCTTGGAAGGGGTAGCTTCAATTAGTGACATAACTAACGCTGGAGAATAACACAGGATCATGCAAATGTAATATATAAACGTGTTAATGGCACTTTTCTTCGATCGCACCATGTTCAGATTGTGTTCAGCATTTAAACTTTGCACAGCCTGTTGTTGAGAGTGAATCTGTAACTGATGCCGACAAACAATTTGGTAAATTCTGATGTAAGAAACTGTAGAAATTAGCAAGCATATGGCAGTGCCAGCAGCCATGGTGAAAAAGTAAATATTTTCCTTCCAAAAGCCAAAGCACGATAAAAGGATGCTTATGGCCCAAAGAGTGGCCGAAGTATATATTGCACGTTCTTCGGTCATCAAATTCGGATATAACATGTGATGATGAAGCGCCAAAAACCGATCCACGCTTATCGCCGTCATTGTGCTAAGAGAAACACCACAGACGGCCAAGGAAAGCACGTAGTCAGCGTGTGATAGCAAACTACCAGGTTTAAATTCATCAGCAATGTAGACTGGCTGAACGACAAGCCCAACAACAAGGTCTGAGACAGCAAGGCTGCACAAGAAAACCGCAGACGGTGAACGAAGCGAAGGAGTTCTCAATATGGCGGCCAACACCAAAGAATTGCCAATAATGGATATCAGCATTAAAGGGGCATTTAAAACACAAATTATGATGGTATTGTCCTTGTTCCCAAAATCATTACTTTGTGCTGCATTCATCATAACGGAGTTGTTGTTGAACATCTTCACGCCTTCTATTTTCAGCTAATGGTGCAAGGTTAATGTTTCGTTCTGTGTTGATGTTATGTGCATTTCAGCTGTTATTCTTCGATATTTATACACATCTACCGGAATTAATAACATCTCAGTTTGTCCTTAAGAAAAATTAGCGCGACCTGTCTATTTAAATACTGGTTAAATGATGGCTGAAATTTGCATAAACTCAAAATTTAAGTGAGAAAGCAACTGTTCTCGCCAGCCAAAAAAATTAAGCTGTCAACGAAAACAGTCGGCGTGCACTGCAAAAAGCAGCAGGAAGCAAAAAAGAAAGCCTTCATTTTTCTCCAGCCAGGATCTATATCCCAACAAAAAATCACAGCAGGAAAGCGTTTATCATAAATTCCCAGCTAGGGTTTTAGTTCCCAGCTGGCAGAATTTTCCGTTTTCTAGTCGCGGTGATTCTACATTGATGGTAAAAGGTTAAAAATGTTTGGGTCTTTCTTCAGGTACCGGAGCACATTGTCCTTCTTTTGTATGTGAGACATTGTAATTTGGTTCTATTTTGGAGTTGAATTGTTTTCTGTCTTTTGTTTCTTTTGTTTTGCGTCATTCGTTCTCCGGTACTCACAGAAGGAACCAAATGTTTGAATTTGAATTTGTAGGATGGCTTGAACACCGCATTCACAAAAGTCAGAAAAGAAGATGTAATACCAGCAGCATTATGAATCGCTGACAGACGACCGTGTGCCAAATTACTGCGCCTTTCAATAACATGCGGACTCCAATATTGAAAGCTCAACCGACAAATGCGTTTTTCGCTGCCGTCAATCAAATGTTTGGCCGCTCCTTCCAGCTTCTGACTAACGTGACTGCCGAGCGCTGTTCCTATCATAAGATTCTGACTTCTTACAGTCGTCAGCCAGTTCAAGCGAACTCCCATAGAATAAAAATTTGAAGTTGACTGTTGCAATATTGATTTTAAGTTCGCCGTTGTCAACGGCGAACTCAAAATCCTTCGAAATCGCTTTAAGGTTGTTCCGGACCTTCGCGGGTGTCCTCGGGGAAAAAATTCGTATGCGCGCCATTTTAAAGGAAAACATGGCAAATTATATATCGTTGGAAAGCTTCATAAATGTAGATTTCGGAAAAAAATATAAATTGCCGGTTTCTTCAATTCCGCAAAAGAAAATCGCAATCAACTGCGAAAATGACTATGTGTCATTGAATTGAATTAATAGGGTATCAAACCCAAGCGCATTGGCAAAATAAATGCACAGTGTTAATCCCAAAGGATCAATCGTCAAAATTGTGTCAGCATTTTTCGATATTCTAACTGGTTATTTTTTAATTAATCTGTCAAGTTCGAGAAGCAAAGAGTGCGCCATGGGCATTGCATTGAAGATCGCCACGGGAGAAATATTATAAATTTCAAAACTCCCCGACACACTTTTGTTTCACAACATCTAACGAACGTTTAGGCCAAATTTCACAGAAATCTGCCGAGTTTTGGTACCCTATTAATTCATTTGTTTGCCGGAATGACGCATGGTCATTTTCACGGTCATTTTTGCAATTTTCTCTTGTGGAATCAAAAAGACTGGCAGTTCATATTTTTTTCTGAAATCGACATTTGTTAAGCTTTCCAACGATATATAGCTTGCCGTGCTTTTCTTTAAAATGCATACGCATTTTTTCCCGGAGAACAGGTGAGGACACCCGCGAAGGTCCGGAGTAACCTTAAATATCATTTCTGAGGGAAAAGGACGACAACGCACTACAGGTGAGTTAATTTAACGTTTATTTAACACGCATTTAATATAATTATTACAAACGGTTAAACACAAACTTATTGCCTGGGCCCCCTGTGGAGCCGCCAAACATTTGATTGACGGCAGCGAAAAACGCATTTGTCGGTTGAGCTTTGAGTTTTAGAAACACCTTATTAAACAACACAGCAAGAAATCTTTGATGTAAACCAACGCAGAGCAGGTATCAAGCAGATGTGGTGATGTGGTAAGAACTGTGTTGTGACTTTTCCCACGTTTTCCCCATCCCACGCATTGTGCAAGCTTTTCCAGGTGTTCAGTAACGACATTTTGAGTATTTTGTTCCAGTCTCCTTTCTGCATTAGGTCACGTGATAAATTTCCTCGTTGCGGTGGCACAACGACGCCTTTTGCGGCATATCTGCCCGAAATATGCAAAGGCAGTGATTTTAGATTTAAGCGTGAACTGCCGTGGGATACTGAAATTTAATTAGGGTGCATTCTTTTAGGACTATTCTTGCTATTCTTATTCCAGTTTAGGAATAACAGAATACACGGAATTTCAATTTCCAAAAGAACGCTCCTTCTGAAAACAGAAAACCCATGGCGGAGGTGACCTGAGAACTACTACTTTACCTGCATGCAGCCGCGTAGGATTTCCTGCCAAAACTTTCCAAAAGAACGCGTATCCTGTCTATTGCGAGTAGATCGTATTCCCTTCATTCTGTTCATTCGGGAGCAGAATGAACGGAATGATATTCCGTTCATTGCGAAAACGCAATAGCTCCCAAAAGAACACAAATACCGTTTATTGCGAGTATTCCTATTCCGAAATAGTCCAAAAAGAACGCGCCCTTAGTTTTCAAATGGGCGAAAGAAACACGAATCTGATCTTACAGAGCTGTTAACGTAAATTAATTTTTTTAACGCACACATGTAGTTTTATCACATCTTCCCTCACACTGTTACGGTCGATCTATCTATCGATCGATCAATCAATCAATCAATCAATCGTCTATATACAGCTTGATGACTGTGCTATTATCCGGTGTTTTAGGATTTGGGGTAATCCCCCACCCCCCCCCCCCCGTTCCGCCATTCCACCATTTGATTTCACCAATCCATCATTCCACCGTTTGATTCCACCATTCATAATTCCACAGAATAGGGCCACCCCTCTCAAGGATAATTTCAGTGCAAACAAAGGTAAAATAAGTACGAAACTGAAAGAAACGGAACAAACAAAACCGAAGAAAAAGAACGAACAAAAAAACTTGGAACATGATCAATCAGAACCCGCACCTTTCTCGTGACCGGTTTGAAAACATTATGGGATGGCATTCTCTACGCCACTTTTTGCATGTTAGTAAAAATCGACTTCGACGACTTGTACGTTTGTACACACATAGATTTTGATTTTACAGACTGACCCAATTCATTGTTATGGTGCTGCTCCGCTCCCAGGCCGATCAGGAGCTCCGTTAAAAGTGACATAACAGTGTGAAATCTCCGAGCAGCCATGAGTTCGAGCACCAGCGTTGTAATATTTATTTTGTTTAACTTTTTTCTCCAGAAAGGACAAAAAATATACCCTAAGTAATTTGAACTTCAGAACAGGAACGAGAATTCTCTTATTTTGAGGTATTTGTTTGTGAACAGAGAGAAAGCACCTGCATGGTCCATCGTGAATATTCTTGTTAAGACCAAAATAAGGACAAAACAAATGGAAAATCACCCTGCTAGCAGAGCCTTTCTTAAACTCCGCGAGAGTTTTCTGCTCCCTGGGTGATGAAAAATACCTTGGTTCGCTAATAACCAGCTCAATTGTTTGTAGCAGCTGATGGGCATTGGTGCTTCTGTGATCCACACTTAAACCAAGACCGAAATGTTCCGCTTTCTTGGCGTTACCATCCTGTTCTGCAAACAGAGGATAGGCCACCACAGGAACCCCATGATATGCAGCCTCATACAGACTGTTAAGTCCCACATGGGAGACAAAAGCCTTGATGTCCTTGTGCGCCAACAGATCATTCTGAGGTAACCACTCAAGTACTTTGATGTTTGGACTGAGGAATGAGGGGATGTAACCTGCAAGAGAGTCAAGTGATCACTGATATTTAATTTTTTATATAAAATGGAATGCGAGTGAGGAAAACAAACCTGTTATAACGGGGAGGGGGGGGCAATTTACAAAAAAATGTGTTTAACTGGATCGGAAGATCGGAGGTGGGGTGAGGGTAGAGGTGAGTCTTTACTATCTAACTGTGGATGAGAGGCTAGTCTAACGCATTTCACGGTTCGCGGTAAACGCAAACGGCAGAATTAACCACGTGACCATGATTCACCACGAGTATTATATTGATTTGAATCTTTTGTAGTCGTTCTGCTACAATTATCTGCCAGTTTTGTACGTTATTCTTTGTAAAACAATCGGATAGCCGCCAGCGTGTTAACAAATAGAAAGAAAAAAAAATGACGAAAACTGAGCGAGCTGATGTTTGGCTGCCATCTAGCTTCATAGAGGTTGCCAACTTCTTTTACGAAAAAGGCACCCAAATTATAGAGTTACGTCAAAACAGCGCAAGAAAACCGCATTCAACCAGTAACTGTTACTTAAGTTGTCAGCTAGAAAGCTGCTTTTTTGTGTACTTTAGCTTTTGATGAGTATGTTAGAACGCCGGGCCGTAAACCTGATGCCAATTCAAAATCGTAATCCTTCACGACAGGGTCTCTCTCTCTCTCGCTCCAGGGGACGGGAAGAAGAGAGACCCTGGGAACGAGGTTGACTTGTCCTCAGTTCAGTCCAAGATCAAAACCGGGAGATACTACAAAATTTCTAAATGTGAAAGACTTTGCACTCTGTGTGATCTCAACAACGTTGAAGATGAAATCTATTTTCTTTTCCATTGTCCCAATTATCATTCATTTAGAGATGACCTTTTTAAGAGACTGTACAGTAGAGCCCAGAATTTTAAACAAATTACCGTCAACAGAGTTAATCATAAAATTGATGAACTCCAGTGATAACTTTATCGACACGTAGTTAATTAAGTTCATTGCCTCATGTTTTGATTTGCGAAACAATGTGATTCAGTAAGTTTTGATTATTTTCCTCCTTTTTTTCTATTATATTTTTTTCTTAATTACGTTTGTTAACCTTCGTTATCAACTAAGCTTTTGCAAGTCATGCAAATTAAGCTTGTTTTTGTTGTTGCTAACCAGCTTTTTGTCCTCTTCCCCAGTCTACCCCACCACAGAGCCTGTTCACAGGCTAATCAGCTTTGACTCAACCGTCACCTCCGGCTTCCTTTAAGGTTGATTTCCAAACGCCTTACGTAAACGTAAAAAGTTGAAACTACGTAAGCCGTTGATACATCGTCTCTAATTTTATTTACACACGTAAAGCCAGTTAAATTCACGCCCTTACGCAGTTAAAATTTACGCAACAGTGGAAATCAACCGTTACCCTCTGAGCTCCATTGACGCGCCACTCTGGCAGTTTCATCAAGACTCCATTGGAGGCACATACACAGTCCACTGCCATCTCCGCCTTGATAGAATAACATTGATGAGCTCTTGCTCTGTCAGTAGGATGAGATCTTTGTTGGAGATATCTCAAGGCCAGAAATGCCTGAAATTTTTCTGAGACAAGATGTGTGTAAGGTTTGCAACTTCTTGAGAGGACTGTTCGCAACGATAGCGGTAACGAAAAAATTTGTTGCGAGACAAAGTGATTGAAATGTTTCTTGGTGTGACATCAATTTCAATGTTTTTATTCTATGAATAATGCCATTATTATGATTAAGCAAGCACTAAATTATTGTACCTTTGAGTCTCCACACAACTCGCTGTTTTAGTTTTCCAAAAGCTGTAGCTAACATGTCTACTTCGGCTCTTGGAACTATAGAAGCCACATTTGATCCAAAGGAAACAATGATAAAACCATGACCTCCAGAATTGCTGACAAATTCTTCCAAATCCGGGGGGAGAGGTCTAGCATCTCTGACGCTCAGTGGTCCAACCATAACATTGCCTGGTCAATAAAATGTGCGATCAATCAAGGTGTCCAGTGCAGTGTCAATCACAACTCAATTTAATCCTTTTCTGTTGGCCATCCCTTTCTTTCCTGTGGTACAATGTGCCACAGTAAACGTCACAGCTCAAGGCTTTCAATTGAAAAGGATTTTATTCACAGACTCAAAAGTAAGAATTACATTTCAAGACTCAAGACTAAACTCTGATAGTGAAAGGGAATACAAAAACCAAAAGGATGGTTTTCCACAATTTCCAAATTAGAAACTAGTTTCCGCTCAAATAACTGTCGTAAATACGTGATATATAATGAAAACAGATTCTTTGACTAATTGTTGAAAACGAGGCGCCCTGTTCTTGCGTTCGTTCTTGTCTACCTTTCTTTTCCCTCTATGGATCTTCACCAAGTAAGAATGTATTGTTAACTTGGTTTGAGGTAAATTGGCAGCCGTAGTCACTTAATTGATTTGCCCTGACGAAGGCGGCTTACGCTTAAAACACCAGCCTTTGAATCTCTTTACGGTGGTTAATCCTGATTCTTATGTCAAACACCAGCAATTGAATTCCTGATTCTTATGTCAAATGTCAGCTTTTGAATCTCTTTACGGTGGCTAATCCTAATTCTTATGTCAAACGTCAGCTTTTGAATCTCTTTACGGTGGCTAATCCTGATTCTTACGTCAAACGTCAGCTTTTGAATCTCTTTACGGTGGCTAATCCTGATTCTTATGTCAAACGTCAGCTGAAATCAAATTGGAGTGTTTCACTCTCGGCACCCATGCAGCAGCACCTACACAAATTGTTCCCTTCTTTCGAGTAGATTTCAAATGCATTTAACCCCTATTAGTCTGGTCAAAATTTATACCATCAAGATTGAAAACGAGCAAACACCAAACACGCTTTAAATTATGGCATAAGTTTTGCGGATGCGAAGTAAGCCTATTTAAAGTTAGACACTTTGAGGAACGCAAAAAAACTTGTTTTTCGGAAGCTTTTCGGATAAAATAGTCTTAAACCGACAACTGCTTCGCTTAAAAGATTATTACTATTGAAAAGTTCTACGACAAGAAAATCGACAATTGCACAAACCGATCCGACAGTTAAAATTGAAAGCAATTATTCGCCGTAAGTGATGCTTGTGCAGTTGCCTTGCGACTGTCCTTTGACCTACTGTTATGAATAAACAAACACAAAATAATAAACAGAGAAATCATTTTTGAAAAAGTTTATTCGAAAACCCGTAAGTTTATACTTAAATGCAATTCGCGTTACACTTCCAGCATGGCAAAATATTCTAAGACTACATCTGTCACAAATCTGACCTCGTTTTCTAATAATTTTTTGAAGTCAAAAGTAAATGACACATTTCTAATGACATGCATAAATTCAATTTCAAAATGCAATTTCTTTGACCGTAATAAATACTCAAAATCATGCACCTTAAACCCTTTAAAAACTTCACTTACTCGGTTGTGTTTCAGAACAAGGCAAGCTCTCCGCCATGAAGAAAACAAAGCGATGAGGTTCTTTGAAGGCAGCTTTCGTAACTTGAAGTTTTCGCCTACTACCAGTATTCTTTTGAACTTTTTCTTTCCATTTATAGGTATTAAATGTTTTTTTCTCAAGTTTAAAACTACAGTACCGTCGAACAATCGTTTTGCTAAATAAACTTAAGCCTTTTAAAGAAACCTCTTTTTCAAAAGCGACGATGGTCATGCGATTTCCCGCCAAGAAAAACGCCGGTTGCCCAAAAGCACCGCGCGATTTCCCGCCAAGAAAAGATGCCATTCTCCACTCCCGGTCGGGTTGCCTTGGGACTTCCCTCCCCCTCCCCCAGAGTCTGTACGGGCGTACGCTGACGTCACAACCAAAATTTTTCAGATCGATACATTACCAAATTTCCTTAGCAATGGAGCTCCTCTGGCGGGCTTTGCCCGCAGGCTCCGCTTAAAACATTTTCAGATTTAAGAAAGTTAATAATGACGAAGTTTCGACGCCAGCTTAACGTCATTATCAAGTCAAAAAATGTCGATATGTTGAACTCTATAAATACTAAAAATACTAAAAATTTAAAAATCTATAAATACTAAAATTAACAATTGGTAATTTTAATTACCTATTAGGTAATTAAAATTACCTATTGTTATTTATTCGATTACAAAAGAAACTGTAACAAATGAAAAAGTTACAAGTTAAACAAAACGTTTAGCACTCATGGAGTCGGTCAGAATGTTTAAATTAGGCTTTAGCTGCTTGCTGAAGAGCATCTCAAATGAGTGTTATACCTATTTCAAAAGAACTAATTAAAGAGGCAAACTCAATTTTTTACAATTTTATTTGGAATGGGAAAGATAAAGTGAAACGTCTTGCACTTATATCTGATATAGAAATGGGAGGACTCAAAATGTTAGACATTCAATCTATGATTAGCGCAAAACGAGTAACAGGTATAAAGAAATTATTGGACGGTTACTCAAGCCCTTGGAAAACAATCCTAGACAAACTTCTGTTGAAAATCAATCTACCAGCATATAACAAAGAATGCTTCGATGCGTGGCCAGAGTTAAGTGAGAAAACTCCAAGTTGTTATAAAGAAATCGTTAACGAAATTATCTGGAATAACAAATTTCTTTGTTATGATAAAAAAATCGATGTGCAGAAGGGACATAGTAAATTCAGGCTTCGCGAAGATAGGAGATTTAATTTCCGCAAATAACTCCTTCTCGAACGACTTTTCTTCACTTATCAACCCCGAACCCCGAAGACTTTTCCTTATGAGTCTTATTAACTCGATTCCTACAAAATGGCGTTCACTTATTAAAGTTTCTACTGACGTAACAGTAGCCGACCCCATTCCAAGTATTCCAACTATTAAAATGGCAATCGGTAATGTGGTACCAATCCTTGACATCTCTCCTAAACAGATCTATCAAATCTTTCTGCAGCAAAAACAAATTACGCCCACTGCTGAACAGAAATTAACAAACAAGTACTCAAATACAGAGATTGATTAGGAAAAGGTTTATACATTGGCCATTCAATGCACTTTAGACACTAAGATCAGGGAATTTCAATATAAGATTCTAAATTGTATAATCTTTACAAACGAGAAACTTAATTTAATTAGTGTAGTTGAATCACCAAACTGCACTTTCTGTTAAGAGGCAACGGAATCCGTCGAGCATATACTTTTTTCCTGTAGGATAACCTCTAATTTTTGGAAACACGTCTTGTCCTGGCTAAGAGATAATGATGTTCATGTTGGGATAATTAACGAGCCGGATGTCATTTTTGAAAAATTTGATGTTGTAAAAGACCACATTTTAATTAATCATATCCTGTTGTTAGGTAAATATTATATCTACTATAGGAAATGTCAAAATAGCTTACCTACACTTAGAGGTTTTATTGCTAGGACAAGACGTGTCTTCAATATCGAGCTCCACATTGCCAGGGAAAAAAATAAACTTCTTTTTCATTTACAAAAGTGGGAGAAGCTAATTAACGAACTTAAATAATTGTTAATGCAACACCTGTTTGTGGAAATGCCGCCTTCGTACTTAGCTGTATCCTTTCTCTGTTTTGTTTTGTTGTTGTAATTATCATTTTTTTTTCTTTTTAATGTCAAAATTTAATTTAGTTAAATTGTAAATTAAATTAACTATTAGTAATTAGTAATTGTTTGTAATTATCATTATTATTAATAACATTCGTAATACATGATTGCAAATCAATAAAAACTATTTTAAAAAAAATAAAAAAAATCTCAAATAAGTGTCCCAAACAACACAATGAACCAATCAGAATTCGAAGCAAATAAAAGTAACAGGCGCTGAGCGCGGGAAAACACGCACGAGCAAGTCACGATTGGTTTTGGTTTTACGTCTGATTGGTCGAGAAAGTGGCGCGAGCTATTTTTAGCCAATCATAGAGCGTGGTAAAGCAAAACTAAAGCCAACACAACATTACTTTTGACACTCAATTGAAAACTGCCACATGTACAGCTGAATTTAAGCCATACTTGTTCATACCTGGTAATAAAGGCTGTGGATATTCCAATGCAAAATCTGCTGTGATTATCACCAGTTCAGCATCGCCAACAGCCTTCTGCCAGCTTCTTTCAGGTTTGATGTTGTACTTGACCTTCAGTGCATTCATTGTGCTTCCAATAACGAGATCCACAATGAGTTTACCACCGAGGTATCCAACCAAATTTATCACTCGCTCTAAAAATGTCATCTTATCAGTGAATCCCAACAATAGTTGTGGAACATATGAGATGGGCATCGGTATCATGTGGTTTAAAGCAAATAGGGTATTTGGTGCCAAAAGACACATTTCCACTCTTGGAATATCAAGTAATTCACCAACCAGCGGAGCGCACATTGCTGCTGGGGGACTATCATAAACAAGCAAGTCAAAACTTTGCAGTTCCCTGAGAAGCTCTGTGCTGTTTAAAGCACATTCGCATAAAGTAATTAGAAGCTCCCTCTCATACTTCAACGCTTGCAACATCTTTCCTTCTATTTCAAGGCGTACGATCTCATCAAGAAAATCAGGTTTATACGGCACTTGGTAAATCTTGTGCGGTACTTTGTCACCGGGTTTGATTTTTTGGGAGGATGGAACAACAATTGCAACCTATAACCCAGAAATTAAGTTCAAAATATTTCTTCAATAAATTTATTATGTACATACTGAGATTTACCACTGAAAAGGTGCGAAATAAATTTTCGTTTACAAGCTGGTCTAAGTAGCTGAAAGCCAATCAAATGGCGCCTATCACTTTTTTCACGTGTGAAGAAAACGATACGTTCAATCAGGTGCCGCAAGTGTTGAACTTAACTTTTTTTTAAGCTTAAAAACATGAGCAAGAAAAGATTTGTTGCCCTCGATACTTCGGTTCAGGATTATGTGGAAAGTCGCGAAAGGAAAAACACAAAAGAGAAGACGAAGCGAGATGTAAAATTGTTGGAAGAAGTTTTGAGAAACGAAAAGAACGACGAGCGGGAAGTGCACACTAAATAGCCAGCAGAATCAAACAAGTATCTTCAGCTCCATCTTGCGGAGTTTATTCGCTCTGTTAGACGTAAAGACGGAGAGCTTAAGATGTCTTGTTTAAAGTATTGAGAGGCTTTTGAAGAAAAATAACTACCCCGTGGTGAGTATCGTCAACGACTGGTCAACGATAAACAGTTTGAATTGACTAGAAAATACATAGTCAAAACATTTATACCACTTACATCTTTTATGAGCACTTGACTTGAATCTGTGCAACAAATTTGTCATTAAACAAGAATTTCAGAAAATCTCAGTATGTATAAAATAAACATAGTACTCCACGGAAAGTTCATGCGTACAGTATTTACGCACTCGTTGGTTTGTATCAGAAATCTCACTCGTTCGCTACACCCACTCGTGCAATTTCCGGTACTTTACCAATTCGTGTGTAAATACCGTTCGCACACACTTTCCATGGAGTATTCTATATATATTTCCCCGGGCAGTGTGTCTGAGAGCACAGCCTTTAGCAAGTTGAAATTTTAGAGGACCCAGGTTCAAGTCCCTCTCTGATCACTAGCTGAAGTTGTTTCTGTGGCAGTTCCAAGTTGAACTCTACGGCCACACTTGGAATCGGAACTGACTCGCTACCCAGATGGGTTTTTTAACCACGTTACTTTCAGTTTAACATTCGTTTCCAATGATTTAAGTGGATTGCTGGAAAGCTAGGGTTCGATTTCCAGGTAGACTACGAACAGTCCCTTTTTCCGTTCAGGGATCAGTCGAGCAAATAAACGCGTCCAACACGAAAACTCGCCTGATGGAGCAGGAATCTCGCCACCACCTTGTTCTAAATTGCTTGCACAGTACGTTTGCTGTCGAGCAATTACCGATACACTTCCTCCGTCTTTTATACGAAGAAACGTAACGGTTGAGACGAGTTCGATCACTGTTCCTGTCAGTGGAGTTTTTTCTTGATAAAGAAGTTACTAGATTCACTTAGATGAGACAACGTTGATGACATTTTCACATTTTTTTTACCGTTTTTGTTGAAAATTGGTTCTTGGTTCAATAAACTTCCAGTACTGATATTAAAAATGAATGGCTAAAAAATGCATTTAATAAATAAACGCCGGGCCCGAAATAAACGCCGGATCTACGAGGCAGAGTTTTAAATAAACGCCCCCGCTGTTTAATCGGGAAAATACGGTAAAGCGTTTTGTTTTTTAGTTAACAACGAACGCTTTGTTTCACATATCGTTGAAAATTTGCCGGTAAATAGGTTCAAAAGGCCAATATCATCCAACCAGAAGCGTATTTAGACACCGACTTAATTCATCTCGAATTAAACCCCCGGAATTAAACAAAAACCCGCGTGATAGGCGCTTTCACATTGACAGTGAGTCTCGGCTAGTTATGTGTGCGCGTAAAAGGTTTACCTTACTGGATAAAATCAACGATGATCATCGATGCATAAATTTTCAAGGCCAATAATTGCTATAATAAATAAACGCATGGAAATGAGGGTTTGACATTTCCGTCCCTGCCAATTAGTTGATCTATTAGCGAATGCCCTCAGAACATCTGCTTCTGTTAATGTTAATGTTAATGTTAATGCTTGATTGTGCGTGTTCGAAAATCGAACGCAATCGAATAGTTCAATCGAGAAATGTTTATGTTTGAATGTTTGGTTGCACTGCGGGCAGCCCAGAAACTCCGTCACGCGAAAGCGACCCTTACTTAATAATTTTTTTAAAAAATTCCGCCTTTCATTGCTTTTTGTCTTAGAATGCTTAACTTAAAAAGTTATTAATAAATTATTCCCTTTTCTTTACTGCCATCAAACAATAAACGTGGTTTAATTTAAAAGCGTCCGAACTCCTGACTTGAATGGTCATCTTCACTGTGTAGTTAATACCCTACCTCATGGCCTCGAGAGGCTAATTCTTCCAGCGTGTGCTTTATGTTAATGTATTGTGACCCACCAAAAGTAATAAAACCAACAATCCGGGCCGACAGAGCTGAGTTGGCTGCTAGGAATAGCAGAAGCAACGACAACAACGCCATTATATTTCTCCCGTTCGTGTCTTGGAATCATGGAGAATCCGGGAACTGTTGAGCAAGAGCTACGGAGGATGACATCATCCCCGTCGCGCAATGTTCAGTCTCACGTGACAACCTAAAGTACAAACGCGGCTTGCAACTATTTATTGTGGTCATTGCGGCAGCCATCCTCGGAGTCCCAGGGGCAGATAGTGGGGCGGGGAAAGTCGGAACTGGCAAGAAATGAAACGTGGGCGAGGAAAAGTCAAGGTTTTACCCTAATTGATAGGTATGTTATCAACGTGAACAAAGGAAAACTGTTTTGCTGTTCATAGATTTTCAAAAGGCTTTCGATTCCGAATCGAATAGAGTCTATATGGCATGATGGTCTGCTTTCTAAGCTGATTTCTTATAAAATGGGTGGATGCTTCTATCAATTAAAATAAGAAATGTACTGCAGATCCAAATGCGTCATAAAATGCGGAAATCGAAGAACCAAATTTTTCGACTACAATAGGGGTGTAAGGCAAGGATGTATCCTCTCCCCCTTGCTATTTAATTTATATCTAAACGACATTCCTTTTCTTTTAGACAACTCAAGTGATACTGACTCAATTAGTTTGCCAAATGGGCTTCCGCTAAATTGTCTTTTCTATGTAGATGATTTAGTTTTAATATCCCAAAGTGCTTCCGGCCTTCAAAAGCAAATCGACATTCTCCAAAACTATGTCGAAAAATGGCTCGTGAAAATGAATCCTCACAAAACAAAGGTACTACAGAACCAGAACAGAACCGTAATGCATCAGTCAATTCCAGCAGTGCCCATCCCCCACGGGCATTAGTGGGGCATTTTTCCTCATTGTCCTTCCCGGGCGCCGAGCATTAGTCTACCCGGGCCATTTGACAGTCTCGTGATTTTCACGTCGCAGCACTGTCACTTCTGTTCAGTGACAAGTTTATCGGGCAAGGACGAAAAATGTGTGATTAACTTTGTCTAAGAAGGACAAAATGAGACGGTTGATACACAAAACGAATGGTCATTGATCAATACAGAGAAATAAGACATATTTGAGACTTAGTTTGGCCTGATTTAGCTTTGATTAGAACGAAGGTAAGCCCCCAAAACTAAGAAATCAACTTATTTTTTTACCTGTACCGCGGGGCATTTGAACAGCTTGTTTGTCCCCGCCGTGGGGCATTTGCCCGTTTGTCTTCCAAAATCCTAATGCCCGGGGGTCGGCCCAGGGAGGGGGAATGGGCACTGCTGGAAATGACTGATGCATAAAGCCACCCGGGAAAACATTCTTTCCTTTTAAATGGAAACCAAATTGTCAATACTCCTGTCAATGTCAATGGGAGCTTCGCCACCTCCAAAAAGAATTTAGTAGAAAAGTCTAGACGTTCCCTATTTGCTTGTAAAAGATATATTGAATTGAAAAAACTTTCTATATCCAAATGTAATTTTCTATTTGATTCCTTATTTGCCCCCGTTCTTCTATTCAGTTCGGAAGTAGGGGGGCATATGATAGCCTAAATCTGAAAAAAATGGGAGAAAGATCCCATGGAGCGTTTACACTCACAGTTTTACAAATCATACCTTGGCGTAAACAGAAGATCACCAAACGTCGCAGCACGAAATGAAACTGGAAGACACCTTCTCTCAAGTTTATTGTCTTCTCCAACATAATAAAACATGCAAGTTTTGGCTTCACCTACTACAATTTCCGATTGACAAAAACTTGCTGAAAGAAGTTACTCTAGGCCACACAGCTGGCCCTTTCCTCGCCCATCCCTTCCCAAACCTGCAGGTATACCCCATTGGGGCTATTCCCAAGAAACATTCCTCGGAATGGCGCACCATATTCCACCTTTCTTATTCCAAACACCGCCCCACCAGCCTTAATGCCCATATTTTCTCCTGAATACTATTCCCTGTAGTACATCAAAGTTGACCATGCAATTTCCATTCTTCAGGAGCTCTGACAAGGATGCTTTATGTCCAAACTAGGTATTAAATCAGCCTTTCGCAATATCCCGGTCCTCCCCTCTGACTGGGAGCTTTTCGGTATGAAATTTGAAGGGCTCTACTTCTTCGATATGACTCTCCTATTCGGTCTCCAAAGTGCACCCTTTCTTTTTGATGAATTCTTGTCTGCCCTTGAATGGATCATTCAAAATAACCTTAACATTATTTAACATTATTTACTATGTTAACATTATTTTATTATTATAAAGTTATTATTTTTAATATTGTTGTAAAGCGCCACGAACAACAAGTGGATGTGAGCGCTATAAAAGTGTTTAATTATTATTATTATTATTATTATTACTTCTTTGCTACCCCCCCCCCCCTCCCAGGGCACAGTGCATGACTACACTATGCCACATTCTTCACCTTTGCACTGACCTGAAGATACCTATCGCTTCTGGGAAAACCTTCCCGGCGTCCACATCCCTCGAATTTATGGGTGTTCTATTAGATTCCAATGCCATGGAGGCTCGCCTACCTCTAGATAAACTCACCTCGGGTAGCCCTCCAACAGTGGGAACATAGAAAATCTGCCACCTTACAGGAACTTCAGACCCTTATTGGAAGCCTCCGATTTGCCTACAAAGCGTTGCCCCGAGCCGCCCCTTTCTACAACGTATCATCTTCCGAACCAAGGGGTCAAATTCTCCCACTGGCATATCCGACTAAACTCAGGGTTTCGCAGAAACATGATATGTGGCAGGACTTTCTCCAGAACTGGAATGGGGTGTCTCTCTTCCTAGATTCTGAAGCCACCTCCCCACCAGCCCTCCGATTATAAACTGATGCTTCTTGCTCCCTAGGGTATGGGGGCTTTTTAGCAGGTCAGTGGTTCCAGGGCCACTAGCTCCCCCATCACACCCTAAGCAAGAAAATAGGCATTGGTATTGAATGGCAGGAGCTCTTCCCTATATACTTAGCCTGCATCCTGTGGGGACCCCACTGGTCTTGCAAAAGGATCCGCATGTGGTGTGATAATAAGTCAGTGGTTTCCATCATTAATTCTAAACACTCCAAATCTCCCCGGGTAATGGACCTCGTCCGAGCAATCACCCTTCAAACCCTCACTTACAATTTCACATTCACTGCAACCCACATCCCCGACCTAGACAACTCCATTGCTGATTCCCTTTCCCGTTTTCAGATGGACCGCTTCCGCACCCTAGCTCCTACAGCCTCCCCCTCAGCCTGCACTATCCCTCCATCAGCGATGAACATCTGAGAGGTTCCGTACAGCAATACCTAAGTGCCTCCCTTGCCCCCCCAACCCGGCACACTTATCAGGCCGGCGTCAAGCATTTCCTCACCTTTAACCTCATGCATGGTTAAGGAGGCCCCTCTAACCCTCTCGTACCGGCCTCCGAACTCACCCTTATGTACTTTGCATCCCACTTAGCCCAAACCGTATCCTACGAAACGGTAAAGCTGTACTTAGTAGCGGTTCAGGACCTCCATCGGGAACTTAACTTTCCTCTTCAGCTCAACGAAAGGTCCTGAAAGGCATCAAGCGTCTCACCCCTGCTAGACAGCTGGACCGTTTCCCCATCACCCTACAAATTCTTCATGCCATTCACACCTACTTCCAGCCCGAATACTCTCAGAGTTTAAATCACGTTATGCTTTGGACAGCCGTCACCTTAGCTTTCTTTGGTTTCCTACGATCCAGTGAATTCACCTACAATGCCCCTTTTGACCCCTCAGTTCACCTCACTGCCAGGGATATCACACTAGTCCCCAACTCTGACTCCCCTAGCCATATGCTAGTCCGCATCAAACGATCCAAAACTGACCCCTTCAGGCAAGGCCACACTCTCACTATAGCAAAGTCCACGTCACCCATCTGTTCAGTGATGGCCATGAGAGACTACCTCCTTCAAGCCCAGCCACCATCAAGCTGCCCTCTGTTCTCCTTTGTCCAACCGGGCAAATGGCTTACACGGAACAACCTCACTTCTGAGCTCAGAACAGTCCTAAAACACTGTGGTCTCCCCTACGACAAGTTTTACTCTCACAGTTTCCGCATAGGAGCAGCCACTACAGCAGCCAAAGCAGGCATCCCGCCCTGGCCTATTAAAGTATTGGGCCGCTGAAGCTCAGACTGTTATGAACGCTATATCAGGACCCCTCAGTCTACTAACACTAGAACTTAACACTAAGATAGCTGGAAAATTTACACAGTTGTTTCGATGCTCTTGTGCCTCATTACATACGAGAGGGGGGTAAGGCTCTTCCCTTCCACAGGAACCCTGTCCCCCCTCTTCCGCTTGCTGTGGGGAGATTGTGTCCCCTGTATCTGCATGCGCCACAATCCGTGGCAGGGAAGTGCAACCCTTGGCTGCACTTTACCCCACAGTAAGGCTTAGCCCTTGGAGACAGGTCCGGAAAACATCCATTCCAGGGTGTGGACCCCCGGTCCCACCTGATCTGTACTCCACCCAGAAGGGCCCCCTCCTGGTTCCCTTTAGTTCCCAGTGACTAGGGGTTTTGGGCTTCACCCTACTGGAGACTTATCAGGACCTCTGCCCAGCGTGGCTATCCCCGGTACCACCCGATCTAGTCTACCCCCAGGAGAGCTCCTCTCCTGTGGTTCCCCAACCGCTAGAACAGTACACTTCCCTGCCACCCAAAGTTTGCCCATTACTCTCCTGTTGTGTCTTTTATTTATGTTATTGCTGCCAAACCAACATCTCTATCGAAAAAGGGTTCATGAACTAGAACTCATTACAAACTAGAAACATCGGCAGGCAGTAGCAAAACTCAGGGCAGGTAATCATAACCTAAGAATTGAAACTGGAAGACATTCCACCCCTAAACTCCCTGAGCATCTGAGAATTTCAATACTGCAGCTCAAATGAAGTTCAAAACGAAGTACACTTCCTCTTATCTTGCAACAAATATGACACAATTAGAAAATCCTTAATGGAAGATATCATTAGAAAATATCCCGATTTCGATTATATAAATGCTTAGAACAAAATTGTTTTTCTCTTTAATAGCATTGATGTTTTTATTTGTAAAAAGTTAGGTTACTTCATTTACGAAGCTTTTACATTAAGAAATGAATCAATAGATACAAGAATTGTAAATTAACCGCTTTCGCTACTTTTCTTTTGTACTTTTTTTTTCGTTTTTTTTTAATGTGCAATACCATTTGTAATTGGGAACGCAAATAAGCTGTGGTTGTTGTTGTTGTTGACTTTTCTTCGCCCACCTTTTTTTACCTTCGCCCCACTATCTGTCTCTGGGTCTCCGAGGATGTGCGGCAGCATTCTCGATTTTCGGAACAACAACGCTATTTCTGAGTTCGTTTATTTGACCGTGGAATATGGAGCTGTCCTGAGCAAGAGTTAGAGAGAATGACATCATCCCTGTCACGCAGTGTTTCCGGCTGACCTGACTATGCACGTCACAACCAAACCCTAACGGCAACTACTTTATACTGCGGCAAAAAATTTTCTCGATTTTAGGAACCGTTGGCAAATCGAGAAAATTAGTTAGACCTACTCGCAACTGATTAACCCTATTTTACAGGTTCCAAGAGAAAGAACCGTTTTCAATCTGCAAAGGGCCCGGCTGCTATGCTTCTTCACGTCAACTGATATTCCCTTTTGGCATGGCATGGTCATGACGTTGGTGTTGAGTTTTTCCTGCCTAATTTTACAGTCAAAATACTGAGCGCATTCTGCTCATTATTTAGGAATGATTTTCATTAATCGGGAACGGATTGCACTATTCGAATCAAAATTCTATTTTTAAATTGAAGATTGAAATGTTCCAAAGGTAGACTCCTTTGAAGGGGTGACCCGAAAACACTGACCCCCGGTCCGTGGACCAGTCCAACGGACTGGGTCCACGGACCACCTCACGGACCGGTCCATGGACCACCTATACGGACCACCCCTACTGACCCCCTCAAAAAATTCAATAAAAAAATGAATAAAAAATAAATATAAATGAAAATATAAATTCTTACCCATAGTCGACCCTCAATCGCGTTTCGCGCGGTGAGATCGCGAACTGCCACGAGTCCACCCTATATAACTGTACATTGTCGGTATTGCACCAATTTAGCAGGCTTAAGCAAATCGCAACTGTCGTTCATCTGTTGTACGAAATGCGAACAGGAAGAAAATAAAGACAAATGGAGAAGGTTTGCTGTTTTGTCAGAGCTTATGTGGATCTTGGACCCGGAATGGGCCGAACAAAATGGCGGTGGCAAGAAACACCGACAAAACAGCAAAACTTCTCCATTTGTCTTTATTTTCCTCCCGTTCGCATTTCGTACAACAGATGAACAACAGTTTGGATTTGCTTAAGCCTGCTGAATTGATGCAAATACTGACAATGTACAATATAGAGTGGACTCGTGGCAGTTCGCGATCTCACCGTGCGCAACGCGATTGAGGATCGACTATGGGTAAGAATTTATATTTTCATTTATATTTATTTTTTATTCATTTTTTTTCTATTGAATTTTTTGAGGGGGTCAGTAGGGGTGGTCCGTATAGGTGGTCCATCGACCGGTCTGTGAGGTGGTCCGTGGACCCAGTCCGTTGGACTGGTCCACGGACGTCAGTGTTTTCGGGTCACCCCATTCGAAGTAACGAATGTTGATTGGTAATTATTATAATAACGTATTAGGCCGTTAACCTCGTCTGTATTTATGAACGATTTTTAGGCCGTTATCTTCGTCGGTAATATATATTAGCCTATTTAGTTCCATTCTATATACCGAGCCAAACGCGGCCGTTATCCCATGACTTAACGGCCTCGTTTCCCTCGGTATATAGTGACATATACCGACTTAAGGGCCTCATTTGGTTCGGTATATATTAGTATATACTGAGGGAAACGAGGCCGTTAAGTCACGGGATAACAGCCGCGTTTGGCTCGGTATATTTAACCGACGAGGATAACGGCCTTAAAGAAGGACCCTGACTATAAAAGGACCTTTGCCCTGGGCAAGCCGTCAGTCATTTCACTCTAGACACCGAGCTGTCAACTTCAGCAGCTAGCGGTAGCAAACTCACGAAACATAAAATTGATATACTGAGAGGTACTGAGTCGAAGAAATCCCCAAACATTGTCCGGGGAAGAAATTTCGCAAACCCTATGCTTGCTGTTACCTTTTCGACGAATTTTTACAGAGCTACATGCGAAATTGTGTCTGTTGCAAATTCAAATTATAAAGCAACTTGATACCGTCTGGACGAAGAAGGCATGCAATCTCGTTTCGAACCCAGAAAAACCTTCGTTTGACTGAATTTCAAAATGTTTTGTACAAAATAAATCAAAGTAACACGGTTGATGTACAGCGAATCCTTTCTGTAGTATAACTACATTTCTCCCAATACCTCACAAATTGTAAAGGTCAATATCTCAGTAAAGGACAAAACCGTATTCCTAAGTCATCGATCGATATAATGTAGGAGATGGACACACACGGGGCATAACACGTATTCAATGCTCGAATGATCTAGCAAATCATAGCAGTAAATTGTTTCACTGTACCTCAAATTTGCTTTAGATTGTCCATCAATAGTGCCTCAAGGAATCCACCTCAAAAAGTGATCGGCAAAGCAAGACGGCTATGAAAGGTATAACAATTACCCGTGTACTAAATTAGCGCCAACTCTTTCCACGAACTGCTTCGTCCGGTCTTTCGTTTACAAATAATCATAAGAAAAGCTAAAACCAGTTAACGAAGGGTCTGCATCTGCTTGCCGGATAGATGTCCAGTAAACTGGTGGTTCAGGGACCAAAACCAAAAGCTTGCGATGTGTGGAGTTTCTTGCTTCATTCAGCTGTGTAGCTTGATCGAAGACACAGAACCTTTTTGTCGTGCTCGGAAAAGTATCGTCCGGGTTTTTTGCTAGAGAATCGGCCATACTTATATCGAATAGTGTAAGCGAATCGAAGGACTGCTTGAATATTTAACGAGAGGCAACAAAAACGCGCGCAAAAGGGTTAGATTCAAGACAGAAGTTTGCCCTAAATTTGAACAACTCCAGTCATGAATGGGTCTGCCTAATGTGCGAGCCAGCGAGCCATGCGAGTCATGCGAGTCACAGTGCGAGCCATGCGAGTCAGGCGAGCCAGGATGCGAGTCATGATTTTAACGCTAGAAAAGGGTTGTTGAGCAATATAAATAAAATAAAATAAAAAATAGCGACACTTTCGTGATTCTGAAAACGTGTAAAATAGTACTGCATGCCGTAAATATACTCATTGCGTGTTAGGCTCAATGTATACATTGTGTTTTGCTGCTTGGAACATCAAACGAGCGCACATTTCGACGAAAAATAGCGTCAAAGACGAGTATATGTGTTGATTGCAAAACGATTAATCGAGTTTTGGATATACATGTAAACATCAACATATGAAAAAGATACTTAATAAGATAATTTACAGATTACATACACTACCGGAAGTAACGCATTCTCTATTAGTCTTTTCAGAACACGGCTGCGACAGTTCGCGGCATTTTGCCAATACTGTTCTATTTTATTGTCTGTTTACTTATATTTTCTATTTTTGTATTTTTGTCTTCCGTGTGGGTGTGGGGGGGGGGGGGGGAAGCTGGCGGGGCTAAGCGTCTTTATTAGAGGGGTGCACAAATATTGCGTTTCAATTATAAATCACAACCTCTAAAAGAAAAGAAATTCTTAAGCATCTGAACTAATGAAAGATGAGTCCATAATGAAGCTTACAAACCTATGTCTTTTTTCTGTTGTTCAGTCAAAGGCGTTTCAATCAACAACGTCATTCCAATTTTGTACGGGCAAATAAAAGAATTTCTGGGCAATTTTCCCATGCACGCATAACGTGGACAAAAGAAGAATGTTCTTTTAATCCAGGACTTCGTTATAGTCCTGTAGATACTTGTGCATACTTATTTTATTTATTTCTTTTCTTTATTTTTTATTTTTTATTTTTTTTATTTTTTGCTTGACTCGCATGGCTCACATGGCTCGCACTATGACTCGCATGGCTCGCACTATGACTCGCTTGGCTCGCTGGCTCGCATGTTAGTAAAACTCTCATGAATCTGACCAGTCTTTCAAAAGATTTACTGTATTTGCAACAGTTAATAACTAACCAAGGCTTTGAGCATGGCAAAATAAGGAAGAACACAAGCCATGCATTTTGTAGGCTCAAGAAGACTCAATCTGACTGAGAAGAGATTGTGCGCCGTTGTGAACCTCTCGCAATTGGGTGACCGTTACGGGCGCGAAATTCAAAATTTGCCAAACTAAAAATATTAGATTCATGCTGAGAAAGAATGAATGAATGTTGGTTTTAAGGTTCAGTTTGCCAAAGAGGATATTTTACTTCAGATTAATGCAGTGAGGGCAGGATTCGACTTCTTTTTCTGGTAAATGGCTTTCTCCCCTCCTACTCACAGAGTCCGCCATCTTTGATAAAGACGTTGGACAAACGATTGTGTGACAAAGAGGGGGAGGAGCTATCCCTTTTATAGTCAGGGTCCTTGTTTAAAATCGTTCCTATATACCAGGCATAACTAATCGATGACATCAATGACATCAATGAAATCAATGACTAATCAATAGGTAATCGATAGGTAATCAGTTGATTAGTCATTGATTATTGCTGATGATCAATGAGTAATCGATGACTAATCGATAGGCCACAAAATTTTTGGTCATCGATTAGTCATTGATTGCATTGATTAGTCATTGATTTCATTCATTACTCATCGATATCATTTCGTGGCTGAAAACCGTATTTGGCGAATAAGAACAAAATACAATTTTTTAAAACAATTTTCTAAAACAATTTTTTAAGACAATTTTTTAAATTCAAAATAGTGAGCAGCACTCTGCGAACTTGTAGTTGTAAAACGTGTTTATTCTCCTACGCGTTTCGTCTAACTATCGTAGACTTCTTCAGAGAGTTTTACAAACAAATGCTAAATGCCTGTATACACGGACCGCAAAGGTGAGGCCGGATTTGGGGTGCGGCCGGATTTGGAGGCCACGGTTTTAGCTAAAACCGTGGCCCCCAAATAACTCTCACGCCTTGCGTAAATATTTCACAGCTTCGCGTGTTCCTTTTTCGTCAATCCGGCCGCACCTTTGCGGTCCGCGTTTCTCGAAAAAGCCGCTATTATTGCTTAAATACAGGCATTTAGCATTTGTTTGTAAAACTCCCTGAAGAAGTCTACGATAGCTAGACGAAACGCGTAGAACTGAATAAACACGTTTTACAACTACAAGTTCGCGGAGTGCTGCTCACTAGTTTAAATTTAAAAAATTGTCATGGGTCATCGATGAGTAATCAATAACATCAATAGGTAATCAATTACGTCAATGAGTAATCGATGTCAACGATGAGTAATCGATAGGCCACAAAATTTTTGGGCTTCGATTAGTCATCGATTACTCATTGATCATCGCCAATAATCAAAGACTAATCAACTGATTACCCATCGATTACTCATTGATTACCAATTGATGTCATTGATCATCGATTAGTTATGCCTGGTATATACAGACAAAGATTGCGGCCTATTTCGTGATTATCAAAACACGCATGTTGATTGGATTGTTACTTACATAAGCCAAAAGTTCACACGCGAAATACGAAACCGTTGGCGGCTGTTGGTTTCAATCGGTTTGACATCACAGAGAATTTTGGGTTTACCTCGGTGTAAGAACCTGACAAGATTTTCTTTGTTTGTTAGCTTTTGGTTTGCTGTACGGTATTGTTTAAAATGTTTTTGTTTCCTTTGTTTTACGTCATCCGTGAGTTTCACAGGTTCTTACACCGAGGTAAAGCCAGAATTTTTCTCAATTTTCAGGAACATTTGTGAGGCCCTGTTAGGGTAAATTCCGACAAGCGACATTGCCTTGAAACAGCGACATAAGACAGATGAAATGGCGACAAACGACACAAAGATGGATTGAAACTGCGACAGTGACGAAGAAAACTGCAAATAAAATAGTAAAATACCGACAGGGACATGGCTTCCTTCTCAATATGCGAAACGAAGGGTTTTGAAATTCAGACTAGGGACATACGTACCCCTCCTAAAAGGGCCTCATTTGTTGTGCATTTACAGCACACTTGTTTTTAAGAAATTATTCTTTACAGTTTTACAACAACAGACTGCTCTTTACGTGGAAAAGTGCCTGCAATTAATATTTTGTTGAGCGAACACAAATCAGGCCAGACACGTCAAGCTGCCAACAGGCTGCTACTTACACGTGAACATTCGCCAGATGTCAATAATAAACCAATCAGCATTCCTGATCTGGAACAAGGCTGCCGTTAGAACATTACAATATTCAATTTGAAAGTGAAATGAAAGTCATTCCCAACGAATAAGCGGAATGCGCTGAGTACTGATTTCGACTGTAATAGCCTGCACAAAACATCCGTAAGATAGTACGTAACTTTCCGCGTTTAACAGTCCTTGAATTTAAAAAAATCAGTACTTTCTTTTTCTCGTTCCTTTTTCGGGAATGTTATTTATTTTTTTGTCAAGTGTTGACTGCCTCAGCGAAATACACCATTACCAATTAAATCGGCCAATTTAAGCATCGAACAAAGAACATAGAAGAGCTGTCCGTGTTTGCGACAGCAACCCAAAATTGCACAACACGCAAATCGGTTTGGCCACAGTATGGATTTCGACCATGAAACTATCATAGACAAAGTGCAGGATTATCACAAGAGGCTTTTTCTTGGAGTGTGGCAGAAATCCCAGACATTTACAAATCGCTTGCGTAATGTTCGTAGTATCGCGCAGCGTTCGCGTGTTTTTAATCAGCCACGCACGCGCGAAATGTGAACCGTTATAAGTAAGACGTTACTTTTTTACCAACTTACAGACCGAAGAAGGCCGAAGTTTTGCGGTCGAAATGTCTTTTTTCATGTTTTGTCGTAAGCGTTGATTTGCAATTCACTACAGTGCCAGAAAGTTTATGAATGTATTATGTCATGTCCTGACGGCAATTTTAGTATTTTTAGCTTGGCATTTGTTGATCGTTACTAATGGTATTGTAGTAACAATGTTAAATACTCTTTTTTCTTTATAAGAACCCTTTTCGTAAGAACGTTTAGGCTGAAATTTGCCCCCAAATTTAAGAAAATGTTTGGGCTAAAATAATAACACCCTCAGGCTCAGCCAAATTTTACGCGTTCTTATAAAAAAAAAACAGTGTAGTTCTTATAGCGCTTATCATGGAAGACGTTCGCGTATGTACGAGTCAACGAACGATTAGCGCATATGTTAGGTATTACTCTCAATTTGTTCAAGAAGTGAATGATTTTATTGAAGTGTTGACTTAGTGGTCGCTTACGAGAACTAAAAAACCAAGGAAACTACCAGTCGCTGATTCACAAAAGTGGCCGCTGTCGCCTACGGGAGCAGTCGCTTACGAGAGCTGTTAATTACAGAGTTAAAGTGTCAATTCAAACGGGATTTCGGTCGTAACTAGAGCTGGTAGCTTACGAGGGTGGTCGCAAAGAAAGCTTCGACTGTACTATTATGTAAAACCCAAATTTTAGCAGTACCCATGTAACCAGTGCGCGGTGAGATGCAGGTTCCAAGTCAGAGGGCGGTGACAACGACGTGTGAGTCATGTGCTGACCACTAGCTCCAAACAGTCAAGTCTCAATCTTAGCAAACTTTTAATTTTTCATTTTTAAGACTTACAGGTTACACATAATGTTACGTTTATTGACCGTGGAAAGAAACTACATCTAGCGATTAGTTCCATTTTCGTAGCACAAATTAGAGACATATTCAATGTTCAAGCGGAGCAACGGTAGTAATAATAAAAGTATTAAAGATAATAAATGATAATGATAATAAGAATAATAATATTAATAATGGTACAAAAGGCGTGTCTATCAATCCAATCGGAACTACTTTTCATTACTGAAGACAACATCGTTAGTAAATTGTATTGAATTTCTCTTATCTGTGCTTCAAAGGTGGCAGAAAAGCTATAAACTGAAAGATTTTTTTTCAATCCACGGACAATATTTTTTTTTTTGAGGAAAGGGAGAGGCGTGACTTTGGAGCCTAAATTTCTTACTAGTAAGTAATTTTTATGTGACCCTCGACAAATCAACTTCCGTTTCAGTAGGTGCCCAAGTTCCACAGGTTCGGGGTACTCTCAGGGTTTCGTCACGCGTTCCTACTAAGAATGTCTGCGTGGGAGACTAGGTATTAACCCTTTAAGCCCTAACAGTGACGAAAATGAAATTTCTCTTCAGCATCCACTAATAAAAATTATAACTCTCAAATGAAATATAAATTTGGACCCCAGGGAGTTGGGGGGAGGAAAAACGCTGAGATTGTGTTTGAGGTAAGAACAGTTGTCTGTACTTTGTAACTACTTGAAGTTTAAAAGCCACGTCGAAATTGGAAGAGTAAGCTTATTTGTCATCTTAAATTTGCAAAGTTCGCTTTTCTCGGTTTTAGACTGATGTAAAAAACCAGGGTCACACTAATGCTTTGTTTGTTTGTTTGTTTCACTCCTTTTTAGTTTTGCTTTCACTCTTTTTACAGCAAAGACGACACAGGCATCTACACGTCAACATTATCACTATGACAACCAAGGTAACCACAGCAACAATGAAAGCAACGACATCAAGTAAGTAGTACTGATACCAAGGGATGTTAAACACTTGAGGTCTGAGATGTCGGGCTCCACCATGTCTGATTACATACTCTATCCAATCACAGGTTTCTTGAAGTGGAGTACGTCGACGATCCTTTAACAGGCCGGAGATGTGTATTGCTTTTTGTTTGAATCTGAAAAAAGAAAAATGAATTAATGCTATTCTAATGTCCTAGGGTACAAATTTCAGAACCATTATTACTTTGGCACTCTTTGGAGGTAATAATATATAGTTAGAGTAGCCTATTAGCGGAGCTCCTAAAGAAAAGAAAATCACGACCGTTCAAAGCCACTCGTGTACTCTCAAAAGGGGACACCGCGGCAAAATGCACTGCGCACGCGCTGTATTTTTACTTCTTGTCAATGCTCCCCTATTGAAAACTATTGGCAAGAATAACAAACTCGGGTTCCGGCCACGAATTTTGAAAAACTTAAGCTCCAGACATCAAACTTAAGGTTAAAAAATCCAGAGCAGCTTTAATATAGTTTTATCTGTTTCTACACCTTTGCACCTCGTAGTTTCGGGCTTGCACCCACAGCGAAAAACATCATGAAAGTCGATAGTTAAGCAACCACCACAGCGACGGCAACGAGAACGTCGAAAAACAATAGGCCTTAATGAGCTAAACAATGACTCTGCACGTGCGTTACACATTCTGGTACATTTCTTTTCCGTCCTCTGCAAAACAACAACGTGAAATGACCAGTTTTAAGTTTTTTTTTTTTTTTTGGAGAACGGGAACACACGAGGGTGAATTTTTCTTCTCTTACTGGACTTGAGCGCCATCCCTGCGAATTCAGTTCCCGGACAGTTCGAAAGCACACCGAATGAAAATGAACAACATAAGCTCGAAACGAGAAAAATGACCGAAGTGAGCGCATGCGCAGACGTTTTGCCGCGGTGTCTCAAAAGGGTAACCCTTTGTTGTGGAATTGTGGAATGACGGAATGACGGAATGACGGAACAGCGGAATGGCGGAATATAGCCCCAAATCCTAAAACACAGAATGGAGAAATATACGCTAAAAATACCAAAACATAGCTTATGGTCATGTGATCAAGTAACCATGTAACCAACCTAAATTAAGCGCCACCGCTAATGATAATAAGCTGATGATTGCCAGCTTCGTATATTGTCAGCTAATTCGCTTCAATGCCACTCCTTAGACATTGGTTCAAATTGACCTTTAAAAAGGCTTTCTTTTTTAGCGAGTTGTAAGAATGCTATATTTACACTATTGCCAATTCAAACGGATAAATATATTTACAATATTGCCAATTAAAACGGGTGGTTTGCATTAATTTCTGTCACGCATAGCGAAATGCCGGCAATGTTTACGCTATTAACGATCTGAGGGGACAATTCGCACATTAGCGATTCGTGTGGATAGTTTAGACTTTTGCCTGCAACAATACGGAAATACTGCTTATACTGCTTTCGTTTGTTACAGGCTGTAAAATCCCTGTTCAGTCAATGCATTGAAACTCCACAGCGGAGGTATTTTCTTTTCCTTTTTCTGACGGTGTAAAAAAAAAAACATCTGTACCTTAACCTCTGCATATCACATACGAACTGAATTTGCCTTTTGTATAATTTTCGCAAAAGCTCTGCGTCACTGATTGGCTTGGGTATCGTGGCTGGCATGACTGCAAGATGTTTAACGGGGATCGGATCTGTGAGCAACAAAGATCAAGAGCAAGATACTTTCTCCGCTTTTAGTTTTTCGCAACAGTTTGCTTCAAATTGGACAATTCATTGCATAAATGCGAAATAAACTTGTCACACTGCTTTTGTAGTAGGCCTTGTCCAAATTAAAGGCTGCAACACAAAACATCACTTTTTCTTCTGCTATTGAAATTTTTATTTCACTTGACGCTCCAATGTATAAGCCGTTTACAATGGTGCATGGGTTTGGGTATCTGCTCTAGACCTAAGAGCTTACGGCGCACAGTTAAGCGCGACGTTGTATAAAAAGTCTAATGCAACCTTGAGCTCACAGGAATTTGGCAACAATGCCTCCACCCTTCTTTCGATAAAACTATTTTTAAACCATATTAAACTGGCATACAACAAGGATTTTCTGCACTACGACCAGGTCTGAAACATGATCTTTGTGGTAAACAAAATGGGTGATTTATATCGTACGACATGGCTGGGATCTACCTAGTTCAGGAAGTACTATTGGTAAGTTCCTTCAGTTTGTTTGGATAAGATAGTCCGTACTGTTGTTAGAACTGCCGTTCGAGGTTCAGGAGTGCTCCAGCAGTACAAAAATGGGTAAATGGAGTAGTTCATATATGCCACAGTAGATGCCTAAATCCACGCCCACGGCGATGTCTTGGAAAGGGTAGCTTCAATTAGTAACATATATAACTAACGCTAGAGAAGAACACAGGATCATACAAAAGTGATATATAAACGTGTTAATGGCACTTTCTTTGATCGCACCATGTTCGGATTGTATTCAGCATTTGAATTTTGTACAGCCTGTTGTTGCGAGTGAATCTGTAACTGATGCCGACGAACAATTTGGTAAATTCTGATGTAAGAAAATGAAGAAATTAACAGGCAAATGGCAGTGCCAGCAGCCATGGTGAGAAACAAAAAATTTTCCTTCAAAAAACTAAAGCACGATAAAAGGATGCTTATAGCCCAAAGAGTGGTCGAACTATATACTGCACGTTCCTCGGTCATCAAATTCGGATATCGCATGTGACGATGAAACACCAAAACCGATCCACGCTTATTGCCGTCATTGTGCAAAAAGAAACACCACAGACGGCCAAGGAGAGTATGTTTTCAGCTTGCGATAACAAACTACCAGGTTTGAATCCATCAGCAATGTAGACTGGCTGCACGACAAGTAGAAACAAACAAACAAACAAACAAGCAAAAAAGAAAAGACAAGCAAACAAAAAATAACGAGAACACCTGGAACCGCACCTTTCACGTGACGGGTTTCAAAACATTATAGAATCGCATTCTATATGCCACTATGTGCATTTTAATGAAGATCGACTCAGGTGACTTGTGTTGTACGCACATAGATTTAGATGTACCAGTTTCATAGACTGACCCATTTCGTAGCTATGGCAAAGCTCTCGCAGGCCTATCAGGAGCTCCGCTATAAAGGGTTGCTAAGTTGACAGTGTGACATCTTCGAGCAGCCATGAGTTCGAGCACCGGCTTTGTAATGTGCAGTTTTTTGTTCACTTTTACTCCAGGGACCGAAGATGCACCCTAAGTAATTTGGACTTCAGAAGCAGAAACAAGAATTCTCTTATTTTGAGGTATTTGTTTGTGAACAGAGAGAAAGCACCTGCATGGTCCATCGTGAATATTTTTGTTCGGGATTGGCCTAAAGATCATGCAAGAATAAAACAAATGAACAGTTACCTTGGTTCGCTAATAACCAGCTCGATTGTCTCAAGCAGTTGTTGGACATTTGTGCTTCTATGATTCACTGCTAACCCAAAACCAAAACGTTCCGCTTTCTTGGCGTTAGCAGCCTGTTCTGCAAACAGAGGATACGCGACCACAGGAACCCCATGGTATGCAGTCTCATACAGACTGTTGTGACCCACATGGGAGACAAAAGCCTTGATGTCCTTGTGAGCCAACAGATCATTCTGAGGTAACCAGTCCATTACTTTGATGTTTTTACCGAGGAATGAAGGAATGTAACCTGCAAGAGCATCAATTTTTGAATAATGTAATTAGTGAAAATAGAATGATGTGTGGAGATGGGATTTGAACCCACGACCTTCTGTCCACTAGTCGGATAATTAGTGAATTTTTATCAAATGAGATGTGAGTAACAGAGAGGAAAAATGACGTGTGCTTAACTGGACCAGACGAGGGCGGGGTTTGGGGGTGCGGATAGAGGTGGCTCATTAGTAACCCCCTCCACCCCCCCCTCCCACCCCCCACCCCGAATGGGAGGCTAGTCTAACGTATTTCGCGGTTCGCTGTAACCCTAGTAGAGAGAGAAAGCGTCACGTTTCCAAAAAACGCGAACGGCAGAATTAGCCACGTGACCATGATTTTCCCGCTAATTTCCCGCCGTTTTCTGTTTTCAGGCGCGATCACCATCCTCTGTATGTTTTAGTTGTTATTCTAAGTAAAATAACCGCGGTTAGCTGTCAACGTTTTAACAAATGGAAAGAAGAAAAGTACGAAAAAGCGAGCTAATGTTTGGCTGTCATCTTCACAGAGGTTGTCAACTTCTTTTACGAAAAAGACGCCCAAATTATATAGAGTTACGTCAAAACAGCCCAAGACAGTTGACAGTTAGAAAGCTGCTCTTGTGTATTTTAGGCCTTGATGAGTCTATGCGAAGCTTACGAAAAACATTTTCCGACACATTTTTTGTCGTTTATTTGTCGCGAGACAAAGTGATTGAAAGGTTTCCTAGTGTGACACCGATTTCAATGTTTTCAATCTCTATTTAAATAATTCAGTTTTATGATTAAGCAGTTACTGTACCTTTGAGTCTCCACACAACTCGCTGTCTTAGTTTTCCAAAAGCTGTAGCTAACATGTCCACTTCAGCTCTTGGAAGTAAAGAAGCCACATTGGATCCAAAGGAAACAATGATGAAACCATGGCCCCCTGAGTTGCTAACAAATTCTTCTAAATCCGGGGGGAGAGGTCTAGCATCTCTGACATTCAGTGGTCCAACCATAACATTTCCTGGTGAATAAAATGTGTTATCAATCAAGGTGCCAAGTGTTAATCACAATTCGCCGAGATTCACCAGTTTAAAGTCGAGATTCCCTAGTTTGAACAAGACATCGCCACTTTGAACTCGAGATTCTCTACTTTGAACACGACATCGCGACTTCAAAGTCGCCATTCAATACTTGAAGTCTGAGCTTCTAGTTTGAACATGATATCGCCACTTCAAAGTAGCCGTTGGATAGTTTGAAGTTGTGATACTCCAATTTGAACTTGTAATAGCTAGTTTAAAAAAGAGTAGAAATTTTTATGGCACTCAAGCGCCACCGTAATAACGCTCAAAACGTTAGCTTCTGAATCTGTTTACCGTGGCTAATCCTGATTTTTATGTCAAATCAGTTGATATCAAAATCTGGCGTTTCACTCTCACATCCACAGGCCAACCACGCAGCAGCAACAACAGAATTGACCCCTTTGTTAATCCTCCAACAGCCACCTGAATAGTTCAAATTAAGCCATACTTGTTCATACCTGGTAATAAAGGCTGTGGATATTCCAATGCAAAATCTGCTGTGATTATCACCAGTTCAGCATCACCAACAGCTTGCTACCAGCTTCTTTCAGGTTTGATGTTGTACTTGACCTTCAGTGCATTCATTGTTCTTCCAATAAGGAGATCCATGGCTAGTTTACCACCGAGGTTTCCAACAAAATTTATTACTCGCTCTAGAAATGTCATCTTATCAGTCAATTCCAACATGAGTTGTGGAACATATGATACAGGCATGGGTATCATGTGGTTCAAAGAAAATGGGGTATTTGGTGCAATGAGGCACAATTCCACTCTTGGAATATCAAGCAATTCACCAACCAGCGGAGCACACATTGCTGCTATGGGACTATCATAAACAAGCAAGTCGAAACTTTTCAGTTCCTCCAGAAGCTGCGTGCTGTTTAAAGCACCTTCACATAAAGAAATCAGCAGCTCCCTTCCATACTTCATCGCTTGTAACATGTTTCCTCCCATTTCAAGGCGTACGAACTTATCAACAAAATCAGCCTTGTAAGGCACTTGGTAAATCTTGTGCGGTACTTTGTCACTGAGTTTGATTTTTTGGGAGGATGGAACAACAAGTGCAACCTAAAAACCAGAAATTATGTTTAAGACATTTCTTCAATAAATATGTTCCCCAGGCAGCGTGGCTGAGAGCACAGCCTTTAGCAAGTTGAAATTTTGGACGACCCAAGTTCAAATCCTTCCCTGACCACTAGCTGTGGTCACTTGGCATTTTTAACCACGTTGCTTTCAGTTTAACATTCGTTTCCAATGATTTAAGTGGATTACTTGGAAGCTAGGGCCGATTTCCAGGTAGAGTACGAACGTTCCCTTTTTCCGTTCAAGGATAGTCGAGTCAAGAAACGCGACCAACACGAAAATCGCCTGCTGCGTGGAAACGTGACGCGTGTGTGTAATGAGCCGGCCTACACTAGCGGCTAACCACGCACACCTCACGTGTCCGCGCGGCAGGCGATTTTCGTGATACCTAGCATGTTCGTTTTTGCTCTAATTTCCAGCCGTTTTGTGCGCTCGCGTTCCTCCGCACACACACCAGTCTCACTGTAAAACGGCTGGACATCGAGTTTAGCTAGGATCCATGACAAATAAAGAAGTTTGTTTTTTAGTTGACGACGAACGCTTTGCCTTACATATCATTGAAAATTTGCCGGTAAATAGGTTCAAAAGGCCAATATCTCAGATCCAACCAGAGAAGCGTATCTAGAGACTGACTCAATTCATCTCGAATTAAACCCCCGGAATGAAACTGCAAAAACCCGCGCGAGGCGAACGGGCTCCGCGTGATAGGCGGCTTCACATTGACAGTGAGTCTCCGCTAATTAGAAGTGCGCGTAAAAATTCTGCCTTACTGCAAATCAACGATGACCAACGATGCATAAATTCTCAAGGCTAACAATTGCTCTATAATTGCTATAATAGACATAATAAAGAAACGCAGGGAAATGAGGGTTTGACATTCCGTCCCGCCAATTAGTTGATCTGATTCTATTAGCGAATGCGCTCAGAACTTCTGCTTCTTTTAGTGAAAGATTGCTTGATTTTACGTGTTCGAAAATCGAACGCAATGGCATAGCTCAATCGAGAAATTAATTTACATGTTTGATTGCATTGCGTGCAGCGCAGCAACTCCGTGACGCGAAAGCGACCGTACTTAATAGTTCTACAAAAGTCTGCCTTTCACTGCTTTTTGTCCAAGAATGCTTAACTTAAGAACTTATTAACAAATTATTCTCTTTTCTTTACTGCCATCAAACAATAAATGTAGTTTAAAAGAGTCCGAACTTCCTGCTTGACCAAAACGGCCAACTTCAATTTGTAGTTTATAACCCTACCTCATGGCCCCGAGAGGCCAATTCTTCCAGCGTGTGCTTTATGTTAATGTACTGTGACCCACCAAGAGTAATAAAACCAACAATCCGGGATGACAGAGCTGAGTTGGCTGCTAAGAATAGCAGAAGCAACGACAATAGCGGCATTTCTCCTGTTCATGTCTTGGATCATAGAAAATGGACTGTTAAGTAAGAGATAGAGAGGATGACATCATCCCTGTCACTCAATGTTTCCTGGCTTACTTGAGTCGCACGTGACGACCAAAAGCACAAAGGCGGCGTGCAACTATTTATTGTGGTCATTGCGGCAGCCATCCTCGTACACCCAGGAGCAGATAGTGGGGCGAGGGAAAGTCGGAACGGGCAAAAAAGAATGAAACGTGGGTGAAGAGAAGTCAAGGTCTTAGCCTTGACTTTTCTTATCCCACTTTTTTTTTTACCCTCCCTTCAATATCTGCCCCTGGGTCAACGAGGACGTGCAGCAGCAAATTCGAAGCAACTGTTCATGATTTTCGGAACAACAACGCTATTTCTGAGTTCGTGTATTTGACCATGGAATATGGAGCCGTTCTGAGCAAGAGTTAGAGAGAATGACATCGTCCCTGTCACGCAGTGTTTCCGGCTGACCTGACTATGCACGTCACAACCAAAGCCCAACGGCAACTACTCTATATAGACTTTCTCAAAGTCCGTTTCCGGTTTTTTCCGGATTTTGGTTAAGTGGTGGCAAATCGAGAAAATTAGTCAGACCAACTCGCAACTGATTAACCCTATTTTACAGGTTGCAAGAGAAGGAACCGTTTTCAATCTGCTATGCTTCTTCACGTCAACTAATATTCCCTTTTGGCATGGCATGGTCATGACGTTGGTGTTGAGTTTTTACTGAATAACTTTAATAGCCTAGCTGCACAAAACATCCGTCAGGTAGTACGTTACTTTCTGCGTTTAACAGTCCTTCAATTTAAAAAAATCAGTACTTTCTGTCCATCGTTCCTTTTTCGGGAATGTTATTATTTTTTTTTGTCAACGAAATACACCATTACCAAATCGCCCAATTTAAGCATCGAACAAAGAACATAGAAGAGCAGTCCGTGTTTGCGACAGCAACTCTAAAATTGCACAACACGCAAATCGGTTTGGCCACAGTATGCATCTTGACCATAACACTATCATAGACAAAACGCAGGATTATCACAAGAGGCTCTTTCTTGGAGCGTGGCATTCACAGAGAGACTAGAATGCGGAAAACGAACAGGTAGAAATCCCAGACATTTACAAATCGCTTGCGTAATGTTCGTAGTCTCGCGCAGCGTTCGCGTGTTTTGTTGTGTTAATCAGCCACGCACGCGCGAAATGTGAACCGTTATAAGTAAGCCGTTGCTTTTTTGCCAACTTTCAAACCGAAGAAGGCCGAAGTTTTTAGGTCGAAATGTCTTTTTTCAAGTTTTGTCGTAAACGGTGATTTGTATTCACTAGTCAGTGCCAGAAAGTTTATGAATGTATTATCTCATTGTATATCCTGACTGCAATTTTAGTATTTTTAGCTTGGCATTTGTTGATGGTTACTAATGGTATTGTAGTAACAATGTTAAATAGTTTTTATAGTGGTTATTATGGAAGACGTTCGAGTATGTACGAGTCAACGAACGATTAGCGCTTATGTTAGGTATTACTCTAAATTTGTTCAAGAAGTGAATCATTTTATTGAAGTGTTGACTAACTGGTCGGTTACGAAAACTAAAAAACAAAGGAAACTACCCGTCAGTGATTCACAAAAGTGGTTGCGGTCGCTTACAAGAGTGATCGCAAAGAGAGTTTCGACTGTACTATTACGTAAAACCCAAATTCTAGCAGTACCCATATAACCGGTGAGTTGCAAGTTCCAAGCCAGAGGGCGGTGACAACGACGTGTGAGTCATGTGCTGACGACTAGCTCCAAACAGTCAAGTCTCAATCTTGACAAACTTTTAATTTTTCATTTTTAAGACCTACAGGTTACACATAATGTTACGTTTATTGAACGTGCAAAGAAACTATGTATAGCGATTAGTACCATTTTCGTAGCACAAATTACAGACATATTCAATGTTCAGACAATGGTAGTAATAATAATAGTATTAATGATAATAATTGATAATGATAATAAGAATCATAATATTAATAATGGTACAAATGGGGCGCCTATCAATCCAATCAGAACCACTTTTCATTACTGAAGACAACATCGTTAGTAAATTGTACTGAATTTCTCTTATCTTTGCTTCAAAGGTGGCAACAAAAGCTATAAACTGAAAGATTTTCTTCCAATCCACGGTAATTTCTTAGTTTTTGTGAGGAAAGGGAGAGGTTTGACTTTGGAGTTTAAATTTCTTGTTAAGTAATTCTTATGTGACCCTCGACAAATCAACTTCCGTTTCAGTAGGTGCCCAAGTTCCACAGGTTCGGGTATTTAGTAGCCTCCCAGGAAGACATTCTTAGGGCTTCGTCGCGCGTTCCTCCTAAGAATGTCTGCGTGGGAAGCTAGGTATTTAGCAACTTGTACGAATGATGCAAGAACAGCATCCACAAATAAAAATTATAACTCTCAAATGAAATATAAATTTGGACCCCAGGGAGTTGGGGGGAGGAAAAACGCTGAGATTGTGTTTGAGGTAAGAACAGTTGTCTGTACTTTGTAACTACTTGTAGTTTAAAAGCCATGTCGAAATTGGAAGAGTAAGCTTATTCGTCATCTTAAATTTGTAAAGTTCGGTTTGTCTGTCTTACATGTAACACACCAGGGTCACACTAATGCTTTGTTTGTTTGTTTCACTCCTTCTTAGTTTTGCTTTCACTCTTTTTACAGCAAAGACGACACAGGCATCTACACGTCAGCATTATCACTACGACAACCAAGGTAACCACAGCAACAATGAAAGAAACGACATCAAGTAAGTAGTACTGATACCAAGGGATGTTAAACACTTGAGGTTTGAGATGCCGGGCTCCACCATGTCTGAGTACATACTCTATCCAATCACTGGTTTCTTGAAGCGGAGTACGTCGGCGATCTTTTAAAAGTCCAGAGATGTGCGTTGCTTTTGCTTTGAATCTGGAAAAAGAAAAACGAATTACTGCTATTCTACTGTCCTAGGGTACAAACTTCACAACCATTATTACTTTGGCACTCTTTGGAGGTAATAATGCATAGTTAGAGTAGCCTATCAGCGAAGCTCCTAAACAAAGAAAATCACGACCATTCAAAGCCACTCGTGTACTCTCAGAGGGGTAACCCTATGTTCTGGAATGGTGGAATGACGGAATGACGGAACAGCGGAATGGTGGAATATAGCCCCAAATCCTAAAACACAGAACTGAGAAATATACACCCAAAATACCAAAACATAACTCATGGTCACGTGATCAAGTAACTACGTAATCAATTTAGTTATAAGCGGCACCGCTAATGATAATAAGCTGATGATAGCTAGCTTTGTATACTGTCAGCTAATTCGCTACAATGCCACTACTTAGACAGTGGATCAAATTAAATTGACCTTTAAAAAGGCTTTCACTTTTGGCGAGTTCTAAGAATGCTATTTACACTACTGCAAAACGGATTAATTTATTTTCGCTATTGCCAAAAGTGAAGGATTTAAACCACCCTCTTCATCCTCTTTTACCGACACGCGTTCTAAGAACGTTACCACCTGCAGAACTAAGCGCACTTAAGACCTTTTCACTTTTAAGTATTTCTAACAATGTGATGCATGTTTCGATGTGTGTATATAGCTTTTATTTTAATGTATACAGAATATATTTAGATGACTTTGTGTAGTTTCCATTGTAATAACTCGTTAATTCAGTAAGTTGCTGCAAGAGAGTTTAATAAACTATTACTATTGAAATGGATGGTTTGCATTAAGTTCTTTTGCATTATAGCGAAATGCGCGCAACGTTTACGCTATTAACGATCTGAGGAGGCAATTTGCACAACATCGATTCGTGCCGATGCCCTTTGGAAATACTGCCCTCGTTTTCCTGCAAGAATGAGCCCTTTGAGGCCCTTTGTATATACTGCTCTCGTTTGATGCAGCCTTTGAAATCCCTGTTAAGTCAATGTACTGCTCTCCAACTCCACAGCGGAGATATTTTCTTTTCCTTTTTCTGCCGGTATAAAGAAACAAAGATCTGTACCCTTTAATTAACTCTCTGCATATCACATACGAACTGAATTTGTCTTTTGTATTGTGTACATCTTATAATTTCCCACGAAAGATTGGAAGGCTTAGGTATCGTGTCTCTCATGACTGGAAGATGTTTCAAGGGGATCTCATCTGTGAGCAACATAGATCAAGTGCCAGATACTTTCCTCTGCTTTTAGTTTTTCGCAACAGTTTGCTTTCTTCAAATTAGACAAGTCATTGCTCAAATGCGAAACAAATTTGTCACACTGTTTTTATAGTAGCTCTTGTCCAAATCCATGTCAGGCATTTTAGAAGTTCCCCGAGTATAAATTTTGAAATTATAGGCTGTAACGCAAAAAAACACCAGTTTTTCTTCTACTGATGAAATTTTTATTTCATATGATGCTCCACTGTATAAGCTCTAAAATGGTGCATAGGTTTGGGTACTTTGTTTTAAACCTGACAGCTGCACATTAAGGACAACGTTGTATAAATGTAACCTGAAGTTTACAGGGATTTCCCAACAATGCCTCCACCCTTCTTTCGATAAAACTATTTTTAAACCATATTAAACTGGCATACAACAAGGATTTTCTACACTACGACCAGGTCAAACATTTTATAATTATCTATACCTTTGTCGTAAACAAATGGGTGATTTATATTGTACGACATGTCTGGCCTGAATTAACCTGGGATCTGCCCATTTCAGAAAGTACCATTGGTTAGTTTCCTTCAGTTTGTTTAGATAAGATAGTCCGTGCTGTTATCAGAAATGCCGTTTGAAGTTCGTTAGTGCACCAGCAGTACAAACTCCACCGGCTCAAAGCGGTGTCTTGGGAAAAATAGCTTCAGTTAGAGAAATAACTATCCCGGGAGAATAACCTAGGATCATGCAAATGTAATATATAAACGTGTTAATAACACTTTTCTTCGATCACACCATGTTCAGATTGTATTCACCATTTAAACTTTGCACAGCTTGTTGTTAAGAGTGAATCTGCAACCGATGCCGACGAACAATTAGGTAAATTCTGATGTAAGAAAATGTAGAAATTAACAGGCAAATGGCAGTGCCAGCAGCCATGGTGAGAAAGAAAAAAATTTCCTTCAAAAAAACAAAGCACGATGAAAGGATGCTTATAGCCCAAAGAGTGTCGCAGTATATACTGCACGTTCCTCGGTCATCAAACTCGGATATCGTATGTGATGATCATGATGAAGCACCAAAAACCAATCCACGCTTATTGCCGTCATTGTGCAAAGAGATACACCACAGACAAACAAGGAGAGCACGTTGTGAGCTTGCGATAACGAACTAACAGGTTTGAATGGGGGGCAATTTTAGAATGGTTGCGCGACAACCAAAAAAAGCAAACACGGCAAACAAACAAACAAACAAAAACGACTAAACAAAAAAAGGAAAAAACAAACAAAAACAATGATAACGAGAACACCTGGAACCGCAACTTTCACGTCACCGGTTTCAAAACTTTATGGAATCGCATTCTCTATGCCACGATTTGCATTGTCATGAAGATCGTCTCAGGCGACCTGTGTTTGTACACACATAGATTTAGATGTACCAGTTTCATCGACTGACCCCTTTCGTAGCTATGGCACAACTCTCGCAGCTCGATAAGGAGCTCCGCCAGAAAGGGTTAATAAGTTGACGTAACAGTGTGACATCTTCGAGCAGCCATGAGTTTGAGGACCGGCTTTGTACTGTACAGTTTTTGTTCACTTTTGTTCCAGGGACCGAACATGCATTCTAAGTAATTTTGACTTCATAAGCAGAAACAAGAATTCTCTTATTTTGAGGAATTTCTTTGTGAACAGAAAGAAAGCACCCGCATAGTCCATCGTGAACATTTTTGCTCGGCATTGGCCTAAAGACCACTGAGAATAAAACAAACGAACAGTTACCTTGGTTCGCTAATAACCAGCTCAATTGTTGCAAGCAGTTGTTGGACATTTGTGCTTCTATGATTCACTGCTAACCCAAAACCAAAATGTTCCGCTTTCTTGGCGTTAGCATCCTGTTCTGCAAACAGAGGATACGCGACCACAGGAACCCCATGGTATGCAGTCTCATACAGACTGTTGTGACCCACATGGGAGACAAAAGCCTTGATGTCCTTGTGAGCCAACAGATCATTCTGAGGTAACCAGTCCATTACTTTGATGTTTTTAACAAGGAATGAGGGAATGTAACCTGCAAGAGCATCAATTTGTGAGTAATGTTATTAGTGAATTTTTATAAAATGGCATGTGAGTAAGTAAAAAATGACATGTGGTTAATTGGTTCAGACGAGGGTGGGGTTGGGAGTGCGGGTAGAGGTGACCGGAACTGTCGTGACTGCGTTACAAAGGAATGTTATATTTAGTAGATGATTGACAAATGTAATTGAAATAGGAGACAAGTATTGTGAAATAGGTAGGTTTTAGTTACGAACACAACGAAAACAACACGAGGATTGCGAGGGAGACTATTTTGTTTTTTTTTTGTTTTATTTTCGTCATTAAACCCGGGAATTGTTTACAACATCGAGAGAGTCTTTTGTGTACCGTACAACTTCGGGACAGAGGTGGCTCATTACTAATCTTCTTCACAAAGGTTGTCAACTTCTTTTACGAAAAAGACGCCTAAATTATATTAAGTTACGTCAAAACAACCCAAGAAACACGCATTCAACAGGTAACTGTTACTCACGTTAACAGTTAGAAAGCTGCTTTTTGTGTATTTTAGGTCTTGATTAGTCTATGCGAACCTTACGAAGAACATTTTCCCACACATTTTTGTGTCGTTAGTTTGTTGCGAGACAAGTGGGGGGGGGGGGGAACAGGGGAGCGGGAGACCGGGAGAAAAGGGGGCGGGAAGTGTACGGGAGGCGGGAGAAGAGGGATTCCCAAGGTGGCGGGAAGCGGGAGAAAAAGGGAAGAATTACGCAACATTGCGCAATATTTCGCAATCGAAAAAATGCAAAGGGGCGGGAGCCAAAAAATACAGGGCGGGAACCGGGATTAAAGGGTACGGGAAGCGGGAGGTTTAAACCCCCCTGTCCCCCCCCCCCCCCCCCCCCCCACAGACAAAGTGATCGAAACACTTGCTAGCGTGATACCGATTTCAATGTTTTCAATCTCTATTTAAATAATTCGGTATAACGATTAAGCAGTTACTGTACCTTTGAGTCTCCACACAACTCGCTGTTTTAGTTTTCCAAAAGCTGTAGCTAACATGTCCACTTCAGCTCTTGGAAGGAGAGAAGCCACATTGGATCCAAAGGAAACAATGATGAAACCATGGCCCCCTGAGTTGCTGACAAATTCTTCCAGATCCGCGGGGAGAGGTCTAGCATCTCTGACATTCAGTGGTCCAACCATAACATTTCCTGGTGAATAAAATGTGTGATCAATCAAGGTGTCAAGTGTCAATCACAATTCGCCGAGATTCGCCACCATAAAGTCGAGATTCCCTAGTTTGAACAATTCATCGCCTCTTTGAAATCGAGATTCTCTACTTTGAACACGACATCGCGACTTCAAAATCCCCATTCAATACTTGAAATCTGAATTCTCTAGTCTGAACACGATATCGCCACTTCAAGGGGAGGAGGGATGGCGCAACAGTTAGAGTACTCGCCTCCCAACCAATGCAGCCCGGTCCCGGTGTCATATGTGAGTTGGGTTTGTTGTTGGTTCTCGTCCTTGCTCCGAGAGGTTTTTCTCCGGGTACTCCGGTTTTCCCCTCTCCTCAAAAACCAACATCTCCAAATTCCAATTAGATGTTGGATGTGTCCCCCATTAGCACTATGTGCTAACTACCGTTGACACCTAAATCAGTGATTGACATATTTTTAATTTTTTTTCAAAGTAGCCATTGGCTAGTTCGAAGTTCTGTACTCAAAAAGTAGTAATTTTTATGGACGTCATGGGCCACCGTACTAACGTTCAAAACGTTAGCTTTTGAATCTGTTCGCCATGGCTAATCCTGATTTTTATGTTAAATCAGTTGATCTCAAATTTGAGTGTTTCACTCTTCCCCCCACAAGCCAATCATACAGCAGCAACAATAGAAATTGATCCCTTTATTAATCCTCCAACAGCCACACGTACAGTTCGAATTACGCCATACTGGTTCATACCTGGTAATAAAGGTTGTGGATATTCCAGTGCAAAATCTGCTGTGATTATCACCAGTTCAGCATCACCAACAGCCTGCTGCCAGCTTCTTTCAGGTTTAATGTTATACTTGACCTTTAGTGCATTCATTGTACTTCCAATAAGGAGATCCATGGCTAGTTTATTACCAAGGTATCCAACAAAATTTATTACTCGCTCTAGAAATGTCATCTTGTCAGTGAATCCCAACATCATTTGCGGAACATATGAGACGGGCATCGGTATCATGTGGTTCAAAGAAAATGGGGAGTTTGGTGCAGAAAGACACAATTCCACTCTTGGGATATCAAGCAATTCGCCAACCAGCGGAGCGCACATTGCTGCTATTGGACTATCGTAAAGAAGCAAGTCGAAACTTTTCAGTTCCTCCAGAAGCTCTGTGCTGTTTAAAGCACCTTCACATAAAGTAATCAGCAGCTCCCTGCCATTCTTCAACGCTTGCAACATGTTTCCACTCATTTCAAGGCGTACGATCTCATCAACAAAATCAGCCTTGTAAGGCACTTGGTAAATCTTGTGCGGTACTTTGTCACTGGGTTTGATTTTTTGGGAAGAAGGAACAACAAGTGCAACCTAACAACGAGAAATTAAGTTTAAAATATTTCTTCAATAAATATGTTTCCCCAGGAAGCGTGGCTGAGAGCACAGCCTCTCGCAAGTTGAAATTTTGGAGGACCCAGGTTCAAGTCCCTCTCTGACCACTAGATGAAGTTGTTTCTGTGGCAGTTCCAAGTTGAACTCAACGGCCACACTTGAGTTGGAATCGGAACTGCCTCCTACCCGGATGGAATTTTTAACCACGTTACTTTCAGTTTAACATTCGTTTCTAATGATTTAAGTGGATTTCTTGAAAGGTAGGGTCGATTTCCAGGTAGACTACGAACAGTCCCTTTTTCCGTTCAGGGATAGCCGAGCAAAACAAAAAAAACGCGACCAACACGAAAATCGCCTGCTGCGTGGAAACGTGACGCGCGTTTGTAATGAGCCGGTCTACACTAGCGGCTAACCTCTGCACCCACACCAATCCCCGAAGGGAGGGGGGGCACTTAAGGGAAGTTTGGGTAGGAGTGTGCCGCCGCGGCCTTCAACCCTGACCCTGTTTAAGAAAAAATCCGTTCATTTCGCTACCCTGTTTTAGACAAGAGGCGGTTATATTTTGCTTGTGTTCCGCGTTTTTTGTCTGTCTTGTTTTTCATTCCCATACAGAAAGTATTTTTTTTATAAATGACATCATAGAATTGGATTTTAAAAAAATGCAGGCTCCACAGTCATGTAGGGTTCAAGGGTTCCAGTCCAGAAAGACACCTTGTTCAAGACGCTAAATAGTGAAATTGTATACCCTGTTTAAGACGCAAGCCCCTAAAAAGCATAACCTGTTGAGCGGCACATATCCGTTTAGGCCAAATAAGGGAGTGCCCTCCCCCCACCCCGGCAGCAGTCTCACTATAAAACGGCTGGAAATCGAGTTTCGGCTAGGATCCATGACAAATAAACCATTTTGTTTTTTAGTTGACAACGAACGCTTTGCTTTACATATCGTTGAAAATTTGCCGGTAAATAGGTTCAAAAGGCCAATATCTTCCAACCAGAGAAGCGTATCTAGACACCGACAAGCCCGGGGTATCCAATCGATGGAAACCGATGATCGAAAAACCAATCGATCAATCGATATCAATCGATAAAATTAGTTAATTGGTATCGATTGGTATCGGTCAATCGATGATCAATCGATAACCACACAAAAACCGTTCATCGATTGCTATCGATTGGCACAGCAAACTCGAACAGACGTCACGCACGCTACCTGTCCAATCATCCGCCATTTTTAGGAAGCCCTGGGGATGAAATTGGTAAAACAGTTCCGACCCAGTCTTCTCAACGCAAAGAATATACCCCACTGCACGTGTACTCGAATTACCCACTTGCCCGTTATTGCCTTTCCGTGTCATTATGTCTACGCAAGAAGTCCGGTAAGAGGCTTTACTGAATATAAGGTACATCGTCAAAGGCTATCATCTTTGCCGTTTTTTGAAGTCTGTAGTATTGGCCCATGTCCGCACGTATTAAATAGTTTTCCACTTTGGATAACGTTTTCAAACTTCAAACGTTTCTGTTGTTGGTTAACGTTTTCATGGGATACGTGTGGACGGGAGGCAAGAACGGAAACAAACTTGTGAGTTGTCAATGGAAAACGGATACCTGTAGATGGGGCGTTGAAGAGAAAGAAGAGAGTATTGTTCTCATCTCAGTAACGTTCAAAGCATTAAAATGAAATGTGTTTACAATTACTGCGTAGAAAGATGTGATATTTATGCGCCGATTCCGTCAGCTTGTAGATTTTGAAACGTGACGAAATCTGCAACCAATCGATACCAATCGATATCAATTAATTTATCGATTGTTATTGAAAATCGATACCAATCGATAACCACACGCATCTTCGCCATCGATTGGTCATCGATTATCAATATCAATCGATTAATTGATATCGATTGGTATTGATTGATATCGATTGTCACCGATTATCGATTTCATCGATTGGATACCCCGGGGACAAGACACCAACTCAGTTCATCTCGAATTAAACCCCCGGGACTAAACAAAAACCCGCGCGAGGCGAACGGGCTTCGCGTGATAGGCGGCTTCACATTAGGCGTAAAAATTTTGCCTTACTGTAAATCAACGATGACCAACGATGCATAAATTCTCAAGGCTAACAATTGCTATATAATTGCTATAATAGGCATAATAAAGAAACGCATAGAAATGAGGGTTTGACATTTCCGTCCCTGCCAATTAGTTGATCTATTAGCGAATGCGCTCAGAATTTCTGCTTCTTTTAGTGATAAAGATTGCTTGATTTTGCGTGTTCGAAAATCGAATGCAATGGAATAGCTCAATCGAGAAATTAATTTACATGTTTGGTTGCATTGCGTGTAGCGCAGCAACTTCGTGAAGCGAAAGCGACCCGTATTTAATAGTTCTAAAAAATTCTGCCTTTCATTGGTTTTTGTCCAAGAATGCTTAACTTGAGAACTTATTAATAAATTATTCTCTTTCCTTGACTGCCATCAAACAGTAATGTAGTTTAAATTAATAGAATCGGAACTTGAACGGCCAACTTCACTGTGTAGTTAATACCCTACCTCATGGCCTCGAGAGGCCAATTCTTCCAGTGTGTGCTTTATGTTAATGTACTGTGACCCACCAAAAGTAATAAAACCAACTATCCGGGCCGACAGAGCTGAGTTGGCTGCTAGGAATAGCAGAAGCAACGATAACAGCGCCATTTCTCCTGTTCGTGTCTTGGATCATGGAATATGGAACTGTTGAGTAAGAGCTAGAGAAGATGACATCACCCCTGTCACGCAATGTTTCCGGCTTACTTGAGTGGCACGTGAGGACCAATAATAATAATAATAATAATAATAATAATAATAACTTTATTTACGTGTCTCATCTTCTAGGATCTTCAGTGAAAGAGCTAATTGGGGAGACCTAACTGGATTACATTGCAAAAGTATAAGTATATGTCTAAATAACTAACCAAATTAAAATATAAGTATACAATACAATCTTTATAAAATTTACAATTTTAAAAATGAGTCACACATAGTGTAGAGTTCAGGACTAAAACCCCAAAGGCAACGTTGCAACTATTTATTGCCGCAGCAAATTCGAAGCAACTGTTCTCGAACGCCATTTCTGAGTATGGAATCCCTGTCACGCAGTGTTTCCGGCTGACCTGACTATGCCGTCACAGCCAAAGCACTTACTGCGGCAAAACAAATTTCTCGAATTTCGGAACTGTTGGCAAATCGTGAAAATTAGTTACACCTACTCGCAACTGTTACCTTATGTTACAGGTTGCAAGAGAAAGAACCGTTTTCAATCTGCTATGCTTCATTCACGTCAAATATTCCCTTTTGGCATAGCATGGTCATGACGTTTTCACTGCATAGCTTTAATAGTAAAAACATCCGTAAGGTAGGACGTTACTTTTTGCGTTTAACAGTCGTTCAATTAAAAAAAATACTTTCTGTCCCATGTTCCTTTTTCGGGAATGTTAGTTTTTGCCAAGCGTTGATTGCCGCAGCGATATGAGGTCCGATATACACCATTACCAAATCGCCCAATTTAAGTATCGTCAAACGTGAGTCGTAACCCTCCGGTTAAGAAAAGTATCTCATTAGGAAAAGAATGAGAGTTTTTTATAAAAATTCTCAGAGTTACAACTCAAAAAATGAAACTAATCTAGCCGTGCTTTCCGTCTTGCTCGTTTTTTTATATATTTAGGGGCCGTCGACATATTCACAAGTCCCCCGCTTAATGTCCACTGGACGTTTAGGGGGGGAGGGGGTTAGGGAGAGTCGAGATTTTGACGTTAACGCGGGGCATTTCGAGCAAATACCAAATTATTAGTTTTTAACCCTAGAAGTGCCACACAAGTCAACGTTCTCATGTGCGCTTCATTCATAAAGAAACATGTCAAATAAATCTCCTCACTATGGTCCTTTTAACATAAGTTTAAGCCACCACAGAAAAGCAATGCACTATCGAAGAACATTGCTCAGATGACGAGCATTACATGTACATGTATTTCAGTGGTTTTCTTGGTCAGATCTACTTTTAAAACGGGCATCTTTGGAAAAGAAACATGTTGAAATAAAATGGCGGCTGTATATTCTCTTTCCCTTCGCACAAAAAGATGCCGAAACTCAGAACTTATCGATCACACGAGTTTCAGGAGAAGGCGTTAAAAACATGGCGGCTTGTTGATGTTCTACCCCAGCCGGCCTACGATCCTTTTTGTCCTTTAGAAAGCGTTGCAAAGGAACAAAATGGACACAGAGATTTAGCAAAACAGGTACGAGGAACTGTCAGTCTTTTTAAGTACTCCAAAGCACATCTACAAATAACCTTTGTTGTCAGTTTCACACATCAGTAGTCTTCCAACCTGTATTCACCCGTCTATTAAAAACGTCGCTCCATGCAACGTCGGGAAGGTGAAATTTCGAAGTGGACGTTAGCGAGGAGGGGGGGGGGGGGTCTGACCTTAACGTCCGGTGGACGTTAAGCGGGGAACTAGTGAATATGTCGAGGCTCCTTAAAAAGATGATTTTTTGATAATTTTCTCCTGTTTTAAGCTCACGTACTCAGCTTGTAATTAGGTTAGCTGCGCTTCCGGCTGTTCAACCACAGGTGTCCCAGGTTCTACGAGTGTTTGATTGGCTGTCAGCGTCACGTCGTACAGTAGAACAATATCAGTAAAGGACCGCAAACGAAAATGCTGCATGTGTACGTAGGATCTAGGAAACCAGACCTAATCAGCCAAAGAACAGGGGTGGATCCAGAGTAGTTCAAGTGATTTCCAGAAATTACTCAAATGTTTCCAAACCTGCGTTTGTTATTTCAAAGGGTCTTTATTGTAGTTCAAGAAATCAATTATCCTCCTTGTTTTATTGTTTATTATGAAATAAAACAGAGAAAAAAGCGTCGTATCTCGTTATTCCGTCGATCACACAGCAAACCCAGCCCTTCTTGAGCGAATTCGACGAGTCTCCTTTCGCACGGTTTCGTCCCTTAGTCGATACTTCCGAGAACAACGCGAAAAAATTCGTAGGCACGATCGGAGCAAGTTTTTACCCAGTGGGTGGGACTGGATGGTATATGGATCTTGTCACAAATCACTCAAAACCCACTTCGATTGGCCAGAAACACTCACATTGTCTTGCGAACTACTCAAACTCGGTTGTGATTGGCTATTCAGGCCGCAAACTACCGTGGAAACTACTGACAATCGTATATAAAGGGAAGCCTCTCACTGGAAGTCCCTTCTTTTGTTCTTGTTAAGTTCCGATTAGAGTCACCGTTAACTTGCTACGGAGGAAGACAAGATTTTGATTTATAAACCATGGTTCGAGGCGATCCAGTTTGTCGGAAGGAGGACTGTTCTCAGTACGATACTGGCTTGGTTTTCAAGGAAATCAGCGCATATTCGGACCAGGACAAGCTCAAGTTCATAGAGAATGTGTGGAAACCAGGGGAGCTATTTGACTTCCCAGTGTCAGTGGAATGTTCGAATTCTAACCGCGGAGGGTGTAAACTGCAGGTTGCAGGTTGCAGGTTGCAGGTTGCAGGTTGCAGGTTGCAGGTGCAGTTTGCGGGTTGCAGGTGCAGGTTGCAGGTTGCAGGTTGGAGGTTGCAGGTGCAGGTTGCAGGTTGCACGTTGCAGGTTGCAGGTGCAGGTTGCGGGTTGTAGGTAGCGGGTTGCAAGTTGCGGGTTGCAGGTTAATTACAAAGTAAAAAGCAGTTAATTAAAGGATAACAAAATTAAAGGAGTAAGAATGGCTTCAATTATTGTGTAAAAATTGTCCTTTTTATATGAAAACGCATGCCATAAAAAAGTCTCCCAAGTAGCTTAGTTAGGACGAAGGAATATCAAACGTTGAACAAAAGAGACTTGGCAAAGACAGAGGTGTCATGCCGATGGGGTCATCCAGTTTTACCAGGTTTTGTTCTGCAGGTTTAATTTTGCATGTTTGTAGGTTCGAGAGCAGCATTTTTGTTGTATATCATCACCAATCCGAACCAAATAAAACCCATGATTAACACGTGATAGGCCGATAACATCGTCAAAAGCAACGACTTTCAAGAATTTTATTTTTTCACGAGCGTTTCTGTGTCTTGCTTTAATAAGCATAAATTTGCAGTGGATAAAAAGTGAAAGTGCTAATACTTTCACACGGTTGTGGTTAAAAATGTACACGTTGAGCTTGTATAAAAGCGAATGAAATGCCTCAGACAAAAAAAAAACACTCAGATGTTTTCGGAACCAGTGTCGAAGTATCAATGGCAATCGAAAGCTAGCTTGACGGGCTGCAAAATTGCCAAACGAGAAAAGAATTTGACCCCAAATGTGGCCTCAAGCTCTACTTTACAATAGTGTTTGAAGAACATTCTGAAAAGAAACATTTCAAAGTTCAAGGTTGTAGTTTTAATGTTCCTATAGTTTACTAAGCAAGAATGTGCGAATACACAATAATGTGCAGCATGTTTGATTACTTGCACTTTGCACAACATATCGAATTGAAATTAAGTTGAAATGATAATTTTAGTTCTGCAAGGTGACTGGGTTTTGTCTGGTTAATCAAAGTATAACTGGATTTTGTTGGCATTTATGATGCAAGCTTACTGGTAATTTCAATAAGTTACATTATACATTAGCAGTTAAATTAATGCCCCGATCCTGTAATCTTTACAATCCTGTGATCGAGTCATTCTATTGCTATTATCAAAATCGCCTGTCTTAATACTTGTATGTATTGCACCAATTGAAAATGTAATGGTAATTGCAGAACTGAAGATGACAGCAGTTTGTCGAAACATGTTTTCGAAACATACAACTGTCGTGATTTTTCCTAAAATTGTCAACTCCACGGACTTAAAAATCTCAGCATCTTCGGGAAATTTAAAGAGGGTGGCGGTTGATCTCCATTATGGCCTCGATGGATCATCGCCAATAGTTAATGATTAAACCGCACCTTTCACCTAATATTTCCATTCCAAATTGGGAGTGTGGCGTATCTGCGAGAACACATCGAAATGGTTCCGCAAACTTTCATACCAAGAGTCTAGTCCAGTTCAAGTTTCTCATTACCAAGGTTTCTTTACAAATGAAACAATTCGGATTTTCTTGAAGAAATTTAAGTAGAAACGTACCATATAAAGATCATACATCTTCTGTTTGAAAAAATATATATAATCGCAACCTGCACCTGCAACCTGCAACCTGCAACCTGCACCTGCAACCTGCAACCTGCAACCTGCAACCTGCACCTGCACCTGCAACCTGCAACCTGCAATCTGCACCTGCAACCTGCAACCTGCAGTTTACACCCTCCGTTCTAACCGTCATTTTGTGTGGAGCTGGCTAAAAGATTTCCCTGGCTAGCATACTCTAAATATCTCGATGGTGCATTTTGTTTGCCTTGTGTTTTTTTTGGAGTCCAGTGCGGGTGAAATTCGAATAAACTAGACAAATTGTACAAGTCTCCACTCACACTTTGGACGTCCACCATTTCACGTTTTACCAAACACGCGAGCGGGAAATGTGAGATGCATAATTTTGCAATGATTGCAATGGAGAATTTTCTGAGAAATACGTCAAGAGAATCGGTCCTAATTGATCAACAAATCAACAACTTACTTCAACAGCAAATCAAAAGAGATCGCGAAATTCTGAAATCCCTTTTCAAAACAATAATTTTCTGCGGAAAAAACAACATCGCCCTCAGGGGTCCACTGCAACATCACCTGGAAACTGCACCCAGAAATGCGACATATATTTCTAAAACCATTCAAAATAAGATTTAAAAAATTGTGGGGGATAGCAAATATTTTTCTATTATGTCTGACGAAGCAGCTGACATATCAAATAAAGAAAATCTTTCAGTGGTGAGTCAGATTTCTCGATTCGACCAAAACAGTCAGAAAAGAAGTTGTGGGATTCTACCTTTGTGAGGATGGAACAACAGGAGCAGCTATCAAAGATTTAATAATTGGTGCTGTAGCTGATTTAGGACTATCTATGGATGACTGTCATGGCCAATGTTATGATGGTGCGAGCAATATGTCTGGGCGCTTGAATGGAGCTTCATCACTTATTAGGGCTGAACATGACAAGGCTATCTACGTTCACTGTATGAACCATAGGCTTAACTTGTGTGTTGCTGACACATGCCAATTACCACTTGTTAAAACGTAATGGATGTTGTAAGAAAGCTCTCAGAATTTTTTGACAATTCTCCAAAGTGACAGCAGCATTTGATCAGCAAGATTAGAGTAATGATGCCTGCTGCCAACCACTTTGTTCTGGTAAATGTGTGTCGAACAAGGTGGGTTGAGCGCATAGATGGTATGGACCGAATCGTGGAGCTTCTTCACCCAGTTGTGGCTACACTTGAAGACATTTCAATGAACAGAAATGCTCCTAGCCATGGGAACTGGGATCAAAACAGTAGAAATGACGCACAAGCCTTAATTAATGCAATCACATTTTCCTTTATTGTTACTCTTGTTATTGTGAGACACATTTTAGACTTAACCAGACCACTCACAGTTAGGCTACAAAAGAAAGCAATGGATCTTCTCAAAGCAAAAGAGGAAACTGTTCTGTTAAAATCAGCCTTAACAAGTATGCAAACTGACCTTAATACTAGACACCATCCTCTCTATGAAGAAGCTGTTACCCTAGCAAGACGTGTTTCAGTACAGCCAAGCATTCCCAGGATAGTTCAGAGGCAAGTTCACAGAAACGATGCACCAGCCCCAACCCCTGAGGACTATTACAGGATCAATCTGACAACAGACTTCCTTAACCATGCTCTCGTGCAACTGGACAGCAGATTTGAAGATGATGTTTTTATGTGCTACAAAGGATTTTCAGTGATTCCTTCTATTTTGTTGGCTACTGACCCTATTTGGAAGGATAATGTTAGGGAATTTTGTAACCATTACAGACAAGATATCCCTAATTATGCAGGTTTACCAGCAGAGCTTTTGTTGTGGGAAAGAATGTGGAAGGCAGGGTCGTAACCAGGTATATTTTTTCATCGCTGATCCCAAATTTTAGCTCTAAATTTGGATCTCTGATCCCCAAAATGTGGCAACATTTGATCCCTGATCCCACATAAATTTTATGATCCCATAGAGAGATTTGATCAAGTTAAGTCTCCCCGACGTCGATTTATCATTCATTAATAACAATAAAGTGTATTTACCTCAAGTAGATCTTCATTTGCTCATTCTGAATCAAGTTCTCATCTTCTCTTCCATGATGTATTAAGGAATAACTGGAATTCTGTTGCTTGCTTGTGAAAAATGTTCGGTCCATTACACATTACTTGATTAGCTTACTTTTTAAAAAACTTTCTTGGTTGAGAAATGTAAAATTCGTATGAACACTAGAAAACGCGCTATAAAACAATGCGATAAAACTGACAAGACTAACGACAGTTTTTCTTTTAATTAAAACTCCTTGATTCGACTTGGCTTAACGTCACGTAAAAAGTGAATAAAAAGACTGAATCTAAATATGTTGCAAAAAATGTATGTAAGGCGCGACATGCACTTTGAAGGTGAAAAAAAAAAAAAAATAATAATAATAATAATAAGTCTTTATTTCATAAGATAAACACACATATCCTATGTTACAAAAATTGAGGGTAAAAAGCAAGCTACATTACATGAACTAACACTATTATTCTAATGAAATAAAACAGCTAACTTGTATTTAAAAATAAGGCGGTTAATAAAAGAGCTCATGAAGCGCTTCGTGTTTATTTAAGGTTTCATGGCCGACTTTCTTCTAAGCTCGTATTTGGTGTTCTTAACCTCCGGCAACATGTTATGCAGCGGGTGACCCTCTAAGTCCATAACTTTAGTGCATATTTTCTTATCTTGTTTTTCTAAAAGATCGTGGATATCTATGCTATGTGAGATGTACCTACGCTTCTTACACCTATCCAAAAAACACTGGATCGTTGTTAGTTCAGCTTCAGCGGCTCCGTACACCGCAAGTCCGTATGAGGTATTTGGTAGTACAATAGAATTGAAAAGGATTCCATTGTTTTTGCCCTAATGAATTTTCAATTTTAAAGAACTGTAGATCAAAGTTCTATTGTTTGATTTTGAGATTTTGTGTATCAAGGAAAAATACCTACAGTCACGATTTGAAAGGTGAGCTGGCTGCGAGGAAAAAAAACCCGAACCACCTACAACCACGACGAACTAAGAGAAAGGCTTATCAAGGAACTCAGACTGCTGTTATACGCTAAGACTCCACTTGAGCACTGGAAGTGTTTACGTGACAACTTTCAGCCTGATTGCTGTTATTTTAAGCTTTCTTCATTTTATAGCAATAGCGAAATTGTGACTGAAAAATTAATGTTAAAACTGTATTTAAAGAAGATATCTGGTGACTCTTCTCCCAGATCTACTGTGTTCAGCCTCAAACCGGGATCTGCTACTAGGCTCTTCGTCTTCCACTTCTGCTAGATTCTCCTCTTCCTGGCTCTCATCGTCACTGTCGTCTGACACGTTGTCTACATGCCCGTGAGCCAAATTTCTCAGGCGCCGTTCTTCGTTTCTTCTTAAAATAAACTGTTCAGCTTCCCGATCAACAGAGACTCGGTCCATGATGCATTTCGGTGAATTTTGATCGTCAAAGGTTCCTTTGTTGTAGACTAAAGGATCTTCCTCTGATTGCTCCAGCCAATTTATTTTGAGTTTTTCCTCCAGGAAACAATCATTCCTGCTGTGGAGATCTTCACAGAGGATTGCCAGAAAAAAGGGCTCCAGGAACGTCCTGTAGTTATGCTTAAGAGCGACAACTTCTCCTTTTGAAAAAACAACTCTGTTCTTTTCCACTGACGTCCCGGCATCCAGGTGATCACCACTTTCTTCCTCGAGGTCCTGGAGTTCTTCAAGCATGTTTAAATTTCGAGTTTCTGGCGCAATGATTCTTTTCATCATGGAAATAGCCAAGGGTAGTGTCCCAGCTCTTTCTTGGGTTTTACCCCTCACCCTTTGCTGTCTCACTCCCTGTCCAAACTCTTTGGCGAAAAGCCTAAGCTCCTTAGCCTCTTCCCTAGTCTCATCCCTCTCTTCCAGGGTGTGCACAGTCCTTGACTTACAGCGTTCATACAGCCATTCAGGTTCTTTTTCATGAACTTTCTTTTCAATGTAATGACTTTAAGGACCACTGTAAACTACGAAGGAAGACTGATAGGTTTTCTGAAGCGACTCAATGACGCAGTTTGGCCTCCGGCTTGCGTAATCGTGCATTTTTGGTGTCGACCTACTCGGCGTCCTCATCCCGGCAAAGAAATGTTCGACCTGCAAGGTTGTGAAGCTGGAGAAATCAATTTCTTCTGCAATGTGAAGAAGACCCTTGTCATCTAAAATTGACTTGATCTTGGCAAATGAAGAGTGTAGCATTTGGAAAGAGTCTCTGGTTGGTTTCGTAAACCCAAGATCTGGTCCTTGTGGGCATCTCCGTCCCGTTCGACCACGTGCTTGGACTTCTATCGCTTTCATCAAATCGGCTGTTCCCTTAAGAATCTTTAAGCCATCTTTCAGACTTGTATGGTGGTTTACATAATCTTTACCCCCATCCTTTCAACGCGCAATTTCCACTGCCTCAACCTCGTTCCCAGGGCTTTTCCCTTGGCAATTTGGAACGGGCGGGAAAAGAGGGTCTTTTCTCGCCCGTTCCAAATTACCAAGGGAAAAGCCCTGGGAACGAGGTTACTCCGAAAGCATGATGAAAGTGATGGTCAAGGGCTTCGAAAAACTGGACAGAAGCAAAGCACGTTTAAAAAACTTTGCTTACTAGAATAGATAGTGTCTTATCATCGAGGATGTGCATTTCTCTCTCTGCCCGCAATATTTTCGCTTGTTCGCTTGCTGTGATATACTAGTGATATTACTCGCCAGCGTGACTTGTTATTACAGCAGTCATCACACAACAGGGTGTCAGGTTTACAATAAACTAAAGCTTTACCTTTGTCGTTCGTGCAATTCATGTCTGTGATGACGATTCGGCGAACGAGATCTGGATCTTTTCGACTGAGATTTCCGAGATCTGAGTGAAGAAAACGGGATCTTAAGAAGTGTCAAGGACAATGTATCTGACCAATTCTGGTGCATTGTTCTCTATTATCACTGAAATTATTTACTTCTTAATCTTCTGATACTGTTGCACATTGCAATAGATCGGTAGTTATAGATAAAGCAACATACATCTATCAAGCTTTATAAAGGAATTAGTGCTGGATAAAACATAAAAGAACAGTTAACTGACCGACTTGACGATCGTCTTCGGCTTTCTGATCGCCGTGACCGTTCTCTGGTTGGCGACCAGGAATAGGTACGTGATCTAGAAATATGAAGAACAGTGGCCTTCAATTTGCGCGCAGCATTTTACAACCATGATATCAACAGATCAATACGGTAAGGGTATGGTAATAATTGCAAAATAGAAGTTAAACTGTCATACCGTCGTTCTCGACTTCTTTTCCTTGACTTGTCCATAGTCAATCCCGCATCATGAACGCATGGTACCGATAAGCGAGTATCCGATTTCTCAGAGAGTCCGACAAAGCGGAAACCGCAAAGTTATGCAACATGAAATACGAGCGAGAAAAGCTTTAAACAGCTGATTGCGTGACGGAAAAGTAAAAGAATTGAAGTATAAAGGTTCAATAGTCCTGAAAGGAGGCCTTTTTCCTTGCAAAACGGAATATTCTTGTTTATCATAAAGAATAAAGTATCTAAAAAGCGATCGATCCTTGATCCCCTCCAAGACAAAAAAAAATTGGCTGATCCGGATCCCATCACTTGTGAGCCCGGATCCCGGGTCCATGATCCCGATCCCGAGGCTGTGATCCCTGATCCCATATACCTGGTTACGACCCTGGGAAGGGGAAAAAGGATAGAAGAGAAGACATCCCTGACAGTATAGATGCCACCCTAGAACAAATTGACAAGGATGCTTATGTGACTATATATACTATACTTCAAATCCTGATAACCATTCCTTTTTCATCGGCATCTTGTGAAAGGTCCATCTCAACCCTCCGAAATCTGAAGACTTATTTGAGAAATACAATGGTCTAGGATAGACTGAATGGATTAGCACTGATGCATGCCCATAGAGAAATGGAATTAGACCTTGAAAAAATTATAGATTTATTTGCTAATTACATCCTAGAAGAATGAGAATGGAAAATATTTTAAATGAATAATTTTGTACCAGACAGTCACTAGTGTTTCTAGAGTACTTGTGAGTTATGTTCCATCAGGATTAATGTATTCCTTAAACTGAACGAGAACAGTACAGATACAATTAGCTGGTGTCTGTTGTACAATTGCATTAAGACGGATTCCGCTCAACGTTCGAGCAATAAGTGCAAAAAATATTCACTAAAAAACTACCCATAGCACGGTAACATTTTAAATGCTATTTGAAACATCTCACTCTAGTTCACTTGCCCAAGTGACCCCGCGATGAAATTCTCAAGCATTCTCAAGAAAATTAATTTCAAATCTCGTAAAAGTATGACGGGCGCCATTTTGTTTTGAACTGACATGAAGCGTCTTTTTAATTGACATATGGATAACTTCAAATCCAATTTTCTCTCGCGGGGTCAGCTTGGGAGCAAAAGTAACGATAAGTTCTTCTTATCTGTTCTCAAAATGTGACAGTGCTGCAAGTACTGTTTTGGTCACAGGCAGCCCAGACGCGTTGTAAGTGGAGTTCATTTAAAAATAGAAAAGGGTGAAAATATATGTAATAGCACGAAATAAATCTTTACTTCACGAAATAAATCTTGTTTACTTCTGCTTATTGTGTCCTGTTTAATTAATTTCCGGTTAATCTTGCATCGCTCTCTTTAAATTACGCAATCGCTTGTTAGCGTCGCTGCTTATATAACTCGTTAAGCCTAAGGTTTGCAGAGATTTATTACAGACTAACCGGTGATAAAAGAATCGAGATCTCTTGAAATAAATCGTGCCTTCCTTCAGCTCAATGTTCCCCTGTTCGTCCTGGCTGGAGCCACAAAATGTCATTTAAACCAGCCAGGACGAACAGGGGAACATTGAGCTGAAGGAAGGCACGATTTATTTCAAGAGATCTCGATTCTTTTATCACCGGTTAGTCTGTAATAAATCTCTGCAAACCTTAGGCTTAACGGGTTATATAAGCAGCGACGCTAACAAGCGATTGCGTAATTTAAAGAGAGCGGTGCAAGATTAACCGGAAATTAATTAAACGGGACACAATAAGCAGAAGTAAACAAGATTTATTTCGTGAAGTAAAGATTTATTTCGTGCTATTACATATATTTTCACCCTTTTCTATTTTTAAATGAACTCCACTTACAACGCGTCTGGGCTGCCTGTGTTTTGGTAAGTTAATTTTTGCACTTACTGCTCGAACGTTGAGCGGAAATCGTCTTAATACTAATATCTGGACAAAAACTCATTCTTGAATAGTTTTCTGAGTTATGTTTCCACTGACACTGGGTGTTCAATAAGCTTATATGGTTTTTACATATTCTCTCAGTATGAACTCATTGGCCCACATCATTTTATACACTGATCTATAAGGCTAAAAAAGGCACGTATGATTCCAACTTTTCAGTCTTACTGCTACATTTTCATAACAATGATGTTTCTTAATATTCACTAATAAATCTTGATATTATTTGTTTTCTCCTCCATTCCCACTAACAATGAGATGATTCCCATTGGAGAGTTATTTGCACTCCCACAAGCATCCAAGACAGCAGTCCAGGCAGCACATCTACTACACCTTCAATGCAAGTAGCCCTAAATGTTAATTCACATGCTACAGACTCCTTAGACACAGAAAGGCAAATTTCTAGACAAAAAAATTGACTTTATATAGTAAAAAACAGTATAACTCTATTGCTTACTTTAATATTATTCTGGTTTGTCTGTGTAACTACTGTTTAAGACACAGAAATGAATATTTGTACAGAATTATGCCTTTCAGCTGAGGAGGTGCTGTTTATGTGTCTGAATGGCTTGAGGTGCTCTCAGAATGCAGGAAAATTGCATTCTGAGAGCACTAAATTTCAAATTTTCTTGGGGGAGCATGCCCCCCAACCCCCCTAGTTAAGTTGGGGCGAATCACTCATGTGAAATCCTGGATCCACCCCTGATTAGAAATACTCAAATGACAAACATAACAGCAAGGGTGATCTGTCTACGTAGAAAGATTTGACTCTGCAAGACATCAACACGACACTAATAGAACTTCAACAGAGCAGGGTTGCAGCCGTAGAGCGAAACAGCTGTCTACGAGCTTCTACGGCTGCAACCCTACTCTGTTGAAGTTCTATTAGTGTCGTGTTGATGTGTTGCAGAGTCAAATCTTTCTACGTAGACAGATCACCCTTGCTGTTATGTTTGTTATTCACGTCGTACATCACGAATGACCATTGCGAAACAGCGAAATTATAGGGTCTGTATGGGGATTTAACGAACGCAATGATCATCGAATGATATATAGAGAGGACTGAACAGTGAAACTAAGATCCACTGGAATCGCGCTGCAACGAACAAATACACCTCGCAATCACTACAGGGTCTGGAAGGGTATTCTCGGGATCCGGGATTTGACCAAAATACGGTGCGGGATTCGGGAAAACGTAAAACATCTTGACGGGATTCGGGATTTGACTGCTACGAGGGAGGCGGGATTCACCAAATTTGGGTACGGGATGCGGGATTTTGTTGCCTGTCTGTCGGGAATTCGGGAAATCGTCACGACCCAAAAAACCCTTACAGCGGCAAAAGCGAATCAACCAGACGAGCGCCAAATATCAATCGAAAGGGCTAATCTACATCTTAAATTTATTAGCTTTTGCAGAAATTAGTCTTTTTTAACTCTATTTTTGGGAAAGAAGAAACGAAATTCGGGATAGCGATGAATAAGTGCGGGATGCGGGATTCTCGTGGTAAAGGAGTGGGAATGCGGGATCAGGACCCCCCCCCCACCCCTTCCAGACCCTGTCACTATAGTGGCACTGGCACTTATATTGTTAAGGTCAAACAAGAAAACCGCCTGTGGCTTATCAAAGACGACTCTTACAAGCTGAAGTTAATTTGCAATCCACTAGTATTAAACCTCCGAATTCTCCTACAGCTCTCCAATTGTCAATATCAAAAATGCTATGCGGCATCCAGTCGAATCCAGTTTACGTGACTACTTGTGGAAAGGTGATTCCCAACTGCATGTAACTCGGTTGAAGTTGTTATGTAATTTTAGAAGTTCTACTCAAGTGGCCGTACTCCCAGGATACACCTGGGCCGGGTTGTTCTATTTAGCAAATCAATTGTTTTAAAACATCAAATTCGAATTCAGCCCAGAGGGTGTCAATGGGGTATACCTCTAGTCAATAAAGAGGTAAACAAATCCCTTTTAGTCAGTAAACAGCAAACGGGGAAAAAAGTCAGTTAATAATTAACGTTTACTAACTTTTTCTCACAATGTAGTCAACAGCGATGTTGATCACAACCTTTCTTCTTCTTAGTGGTAGGGAAAAAATCCCAGAATCGATAAAATCGTCTTAAATAAAAAAAATAATAAAAATAAAAAACAGCATGGAAAATACTTCACTGACGAACGGGTGAGTTTCTGACGAGTGAACAAAAATCACATGCGCGCATTTTTCTATGGCTTAAACTCTGTTGTTGAAGACAGCAGCAAGCAGAATAGACAGAATCAAATAGGAGTTACTGTCAAGTGGTCTCAAGTGCCAACCGTCACCATTTCTAGTGTCACTTTAAAAAGCCAAAGGACATATTTATATCAGTGGGAACCTAAACAAATTGGTTCAGCTTTGTTTAATTTTTTTGTACTAGTGCTCTAAGAGTAAACATAAGTGTCCAGAATCCTTCAGCAGCATAAGACCTGGCTGGAAATGGATTGCAACTTGAAAAAAATTAGGCTAATGCTTTCAAGTTCAGTTATCGTCGTGTCTTGGTGAACTCAAAAAAACTCTGATTATGATATACTCTTTCTTCACAAATTCACTTGATATCTTTCTTTTAGTGTTCTACAAGCTGATGTTGTGTCTGAGAAAGGTAGTAAGTTTTAACTAGGGCAGTTCTGACCCAAGAACGTCGAAATCTCCATAACGTAGCCCCTTTAAGGTCCTTTAATTGACACCAAGAAAGCCCTCCATGTGCAGCCTGAAGTTATTGAAGCTCTCAATTAAATAATATTCTTGAACGAAAACGCTGATAACGGCATCACATGGCACAAATGGTGCCATGCCAGGTTTGCCAAGGTCGAAAGTCAGGAGAGACCCTGGAACGATTATATAAAGCCACAGATACAGCGCAGGCTCAGGGCTTGTCATGAAAATCAGTCACGCAGCAGACTAAAAACGACAACAATGGTCGGAAGGTCTTAGCAGGGTCGAAAATCGACTCTAAAATGATTTAAACGAAGTAATGGCAAACTCAATTTTTTTATTTGCACAGAAAAAACGTTCAAAATTTGTCTTTTATGTACTGTATACGCTAAGAAAACGGCTTCCTTTTATACGATAGGCAGCTCGTATTTTGTCATTTATACGGTTACGATAACAAAAATCCATCGTTATACGCTAGTCAGTTTATAACCCCACTGACACCCTCAGCCCATGGCCGCTTTTGTCTTATGTTTTGACTCAACTACTTTCAAACTTAAATTCAACATAAAATTAGCAGTGAAACGCTTGTAAACAAGATTAAAAGCCTTGGTTTAGAAACTTTAGAAACTTTTAATCACCGTTTAGCGCTATATCAGGAATCGCTTTCGAACAATAAGGTTCCAGTGAAATTAATCGAAAATTAAAGTTCGGAAACGCGTTTCCACAGGAAATTGCCTCGAGCAGATCGAATGACGAAGGCGCAAATGATAGCAGTCATAATTCAAAAAAGAGTAAAATGAAAGGAACTTTTGTGTAAATCTGTGATAGTAGTTCATAACGCTTCAGAGATGCTAACAAGCAATGTGGCAAATTAAGGAAGCAATATATTTTTATTTCCTGCGCCTTGTTATAACCAAAACAGTACCCTACAATAGGTCATTCATCATTCTTGAGAACACGCAAACAAGAAGATTCTGTTTATCATTTACATAAATTTTAGAGCTAATCACACCGACCCTTTAACTCCTCACTTATCGCAGAAAAACCAGAATCTTTGAAAATCAAATAATAGACCAGGCGCACTTAGTAGCTGAATACAAACAATTCCTGATAATATACCCTCCCAAAATTATGAACTCTTTGATTCAGGGATTCCTTTTTTTCTCGCAAAACTGCCTGATCGTCAGTTTTTTGGCGTTGAAATTAAAATTAATTTCCAAAATTCTATCCCTCTTTGCTAGTTATAGTGTTGTTATCGTTGTCATCATTTTACAATATTTGAATTCAAAACCTTGAAATCTTTCCGCGTCGTTTATGCAAGCGTATTTGCAGCTGGATACTGAACTGATAAATATTACAATTCTAAATTAAGATCTACAGGGGAGTTGTCCAAGTCGACGTATTTATGCAAAACTCCGTCAGGTTTCACTTTAACAACACGAAAACCTGGATTTTCCGCAGCATCTTTCCCCCCTAACGAATTCGTTTGAATTATTTCTAAACCTTTGCTTTTCCCAACGCCATTTAAACTCCCAGAGAAGATGTACTTAGCGCCAGCTTCGTTAAGTTTCGGTGCGATTTCTTGGCGGGTGCTTAAATTAATGTTTTTGTCGTCAGTACTTTCATCTATGGTTTTACAAAACCATGGTATAGTTTGTAGCAGAATTATTTGCTGTGGTGGGTTAACTTGTGCTTCTAAGAGCTTTGACTCAAGCCATTCGTGTTGTTCTGCTTTTAAACCTTGCGTGTCTGTGCTTGAATCTTTTAAGTACGCGGTGTTCAAGACAAGAAACTGCACTCCCTCAACCCAGAAAGCGAACCAGTCGTCGCCGAAAGTTTTCCGATAAGCTTCGACGAAATCTAAAGTCGGAGGGCTGCCGCAATCCGTGTACCCACAAACGCAAACTACGGGAATTTCCGGACTCAGATTATCAAACGAGGACTTGAAACTCTCTAGCTGTGGGAAATATTCTTTCTCGCTCGGTTTTGCATTTGTGTAGTTTCCATACACAACCAAAAATCGTGGTTTGGGTTGCATGTTGTTGAGAGCGTGGACAATTCTGTCCATGGTCTGTCTTTCAGCGTCACTGTTTTCTTCCGGGTGTGCGGCGCAACCGAACTTAGGAGAAACAACTTGTACGAAATAAAAGGCTTCTTTACTGGTACCTTCGCGGTATCTTGTAAACATGGGAAGCTTGTAATCTTTTGCTTTTAAAATGCGACTTTCTTCGGGAGTTTTCCCTGCTCTACTAGCTTGATTCATTACCAAGGCATCAGGGTGAATTTCCAAATTTAATCCTAAGTTTTCCGAACGAAGCATTTTTTCCACTCCAAATTTCCTACACGTCAAATTCGCCGGTTTGCTAATTTCTTATTGTAATTTTTGTTTTCCACCGGTCATCATGAAAACATATGGCCTTTGAACGACACATGCGTAGTGATTCATAACTACAGTCATATGCAAATTTTGTGTTATAAGGCTGCAAGTTTAGGATGCAAATTTCTGACTAGATCTTTTATAAATGAAAGATGTATTTCATACCGTTCCTCATTTTCATTTTGGAATTTTCTTCTCTACACAATTGAAGAAAAGGCTTTTAAGATTTTGGATATTTTTGCACATTTTATGATTCATAAATCACCTAAAAAAAAGATTAAAAATATATCTTTTTCAGTCAAAGTATTTATTTCCTCTTGCATGTATCTGCGGTCGATATGGAAATCTTTATTACATTGCTGGTATAGTCAATTCAGTCTTCAGACATATTTAAATATTAAAGTTTTGGTTATAGTGACTCAAATATCTAAAAAAGCCAAAGAACTATTCAAAATGCTAACAATTTACTAATTTGAACATTAATATATATTAATGTTCATTTATTCTCAATCTACGGGATACATACGAACTCTCAATTGACCGGCTCCCAGTTGGCTTGATAGCTCAGTTGGTTAGAGCGCGGCACCGGTATCGCAGAGGTCATGGGTTCGATCCCCGTTCAAGCCGAAATTTTTTCAGATTTCTTCTTTTCAACGGCTTAGGTTGAAACACCTTCACTGCGATGATCTACATATAATTCTATCTTTATCCGCAGTTCAAATATATGAATTCAGAGATATATTAATGTTCATTTATTCTCCATCTACGGGATAAATACGAACTCTCAATTGACCAGCTCCCAGTTGGCTTGATAGCTCAGTTGGTTAGAGCGCTGCACCGGTATCGCAGGGGTCATGGGTTCGATTCCCGTTCAATCATGAATTTTTTCAGGTTTCTTCTTTTCAACGGCTTAGGTTGAAACACCTTCACTTAACAATTTATAACGATTCATGTGTTTTCGTACAAAGTAAAAAATTCAAATATAATGGTTTGGTACAACTATCACTCAGGAGGTTTAACCATGGTACTGAAGGTAGAAAAAAGGTCGGGTCGGACTGAATAGTACCCCAACAAAGAGACAGTAGTGGGTAAAACTGGCGAATTTGAGAAGGAGAGGTCGAAAATGGAGCCATAATTAATCTGAGAGTTAAAACTGAAGGCTTAGATATAAAGGTTAAAGATAAAGTTGTAATCAGTTTTAAGGCCTTGAAGATGACTTTTTGTGTGGAAAAATGTTTGTTTTTGAGAAATCGTGACTTAACTTTAGTATTTAAGCCTTGTCACGCGCGTCTGAAAACGTGAAGGACAACTGGGAAGGAGTCGTCTCTCACAATCATTCCTGCATCGGATGCGCAGAACGTGCTAAGCACCTGACTGACTGCTGCTGCCACCAAGCTACTCGAGCAGTACATCCCAGTTATACTTTTAAAAAAATGCCTTAAAACTAGGTAGTTCTAAGTTCTGACTATGTGGAAGAAATCTGACAGTGTGACCATTTAAATGAAAGCTACTGAGCAGTACTTTCCTGTGATGGTCTTTATTTCGCTGTACAAGGCTGTTCTAAATTTTGAATCAGCATACGAAATCCTAGTATGACCATTCAAATGAAAGCTACTGAGCAGTACTTTCCTGTGGTCCTGTTTATTATGCTGTACAACGTGGTTCTAACTTTTGAGTCTTTGGATGAAATCCTAAGTGTGACCATTCAAATGAAAGCTTCTGACCAGTACTCTCCTGTGGTGCTGTTTATTATTTTCTGAAGGTGGCTCTCATTTTTGAGTCTGTGGATTTAATGCTAAAATCCACAAGAGTGACCATTCCTGTGGTGCTGTTCATTGTACAATGTGGTTCTAACTTTTGACTATATGGAAATCTCAAAAGTGCAACCATTCAACTAAAAGCTACCCATACAGTTTATCATTGAAAACGGGTGGCTCTAACGTTTACATCAAGGGATGATTTACTAAAAGCGTGACCATTCAGGAAGCTATCAGGAAGTTCTTTTACATGACGCTGTTTTCTTGTACAAGGTGGTTACCTTAGTTTGAGTGTGTGCACAAAACCTGCCAGCCAATTTAAAAATAACGTTAATGAGCAGCACAGTAGAAGAAGGGACTGTTATTGAGACTACAGAAGACATCTCTATACATGCTACTGTCAAATGTAACCTTTAAGAAGAATTTTACATTTAAGTGTATCTTTATTACACACTTAAAATCTCAAGGGAATGGAACACTGTTAACATGTAAAATAGTAGGGTCCCTCACAGCCCATAGCAGATGAGAGCAAAACTGTGGACAAATCAAGAACCATGTTTCAAATCTTCCACTTTCCATCTCTCTAGGGATCACCAAGACCAAAGTAAGTAATGTTTTAATTAATGATGTCAGTGCAGTGATTTGGACCTCTAATCCGGGATAACACAATATTCCAGCATCTGCCACTAGCCTTTGATTGAAATGCAGCACACTTTTTTCACTTGCCAAATTGTAGCTCAATCAGAGTTGTTTCTATCTACCTTTCAGGGTTCTATCTAGGATTTATCGTTTGGGGGAGATGTCGATTCCTAGGGGGGGTCCGGGGACATGCCCCTCCCAGAAATTTTTTTGAAATGAATAATTATGCGCTGAGATGCAATCTGGCGCATTTTGAAACACAATTTTGAGATGTTACAGTGGTATTTTATTTTACTTTTTAGTTGTGATCACGTTCTGATAATGTTACATTTAGCTCTGATATTTGCTAACGTGAACAATATTTTTTTTGGGGGGGAAGCTGGGCATTTTAAGGGGGGAAGCTTCTACCCCTCAAATACCCTAGATAGAACCCTGCGTCTAGGAGGGAGAGTATTGGCAGATCTGTATGAGAGCTCATCTGTAGACATCCCAGTAGTCTAGGAGGGGCCTAAGGAAAGAAGGATGCCTTTTTCTCTGATTCTTCCTCCCCATTGTTCCTTTTCCTCCCTTCCCTATCTCCAGGCATCTCCCAATCCCAGCTACTCTCTTCAGAGTTACCTGCAGAGCGCGAGGATGCTAAGTTGTTTCATTGGCAGCTCTTGCTTTGAATAGGACTTACAACATGAGAGATTACTGTTACAAATTAACCAAAGACTTTATTAATCCTGTAAGGCTTTGACATCTACACCAAGCACTTTACCAAATTCAACACCACAGTGGAGATATAGGCTTGATCCAAAGAAGTCTTATCGTGAAAGTTTCAAATAAATCCATCATGTAGGCTCTACTTAACTTATGAAACTGCACACACAGCAGGAAAATGACAGACTAATCAATAACAAAATTCATCGGCCCCTCTGGAAAAAACATCTCAAAAGGTCAAGTTCCATTGACAAACACTTATTAGCTCTCTATGAAGAGGATACACACTAAGTTGAGTAAGTGTGAGGGGTGGGGAGAGGTTGGGGATGATGAAATTTCAATAAATGATGAGTATATTTACTACTACTTCTACTTTGAAAGACAGTCGAGATTTAAGAGTTCTCTCGGCTTAGTCCATCCTAGCTTTCAAAGTCCGTGTGGTGACCTTATCCTTCTCAATCACGTGTACAATACCACCCCAGCCGCTAACAGCATCACGATCCACTGCATTCATGAGAGCTTGTGAGATGGTCTCGAACAGATCATCAGGTTCCAAATCTGGTTCCCATAGGGACTCACACATACCATACATCTGCTCCGAGCAAGTACCACTCACCACAAAATCTTTGGTCTCCATAGGGCAGCCGATCAGATCCAGCGCAGCGACATAAGGCTCGTTGGTTTTCGGATCTAATCCCGCAATCACCGGTTCCACGAAGTACGGCCCGAACCTCCTTTCATAGAGCAAGTTTGACACCATGCTCATGAACGTTTTGGGTTTGATCTGGCGGTTCTCCCGCAGTTCGTACAAGTTCTTGCGGAATGTTAGCCTATTCGCTACGGTTTGTACATCCGTCGCCAAGCCAGGTAGACCAAGAAACAGCTTATCTCCCATCTGAAAAACTTTCTGAAAGTCGCAAGACAATGTCTGCCCTTGAATGCCGAAACGACGATCTGCCGCAATAGCGACGCAGTCTTTGCCAACCATCGCTATGATGGCGGCACCATTATATTCCATGATAGACATTTTTCTAGTCTTGTATACTCTTACTCAAATCTTTGGGAACTTTTTTCCTTTTGTAAACCTTTTGTCACAAGCACACCGCCGAAAGCAAGATGGCGGTTTGCTGAGTAATTGGAGTGGCTACCAAGCCCATTAGAGCGGCTGCAGAAAGCAGAAAACGAGCGGTTACCAAGCCCAACATCTCGAAGGTTCTTGGGAAGGATTCGAGTTGTAATCGCTAAAAATATACAAAATATGGTACAAATGTAGTAGAGTTTTAGCGTTTTAAAACCGTTGACAAAACCAGCAATCATGAGTGGATGCTTAGATCAAATGCACTGCCCCGATTTCGAGGCGGTTGCAGAGAGAAGAAACTTAATTTCATCAATTTCTGCTGGAGGACTGGTATGTAAACGTCAGACACTGAGTATAAGCTTTTTTAATATTAGTCTAAAGATTATTTTTGATGCATTTTTTAACAACAACAACAACAGTTGCTAAATAATAAGCTTTTTACAGTGACTGCAGTGTGAGTGCTTAAACTGGGGCAACTTTACATGTACACAATGACAACTTAATCACATTGCGGAACAAAATTACAGTACACGAACTTTTGTTTAGCCAGCTGTCACTGCACGTCGAGCAGTGTAACGTAAAATCTTTCTAACTTGATTAAAGTTAAAATTGTGTATTTCTGCTCTGTCATTGTAATTGGTTTTCTTAGTGTTAGTAGCTCTGGCTACAATAGCCATACTATAGAAGCTTATAACTTCTCCACTGGAGAATTAACTAGTTTATATTGTACATCTTTAATGATTGCAGCTGACTTTGAGCTGCAAGATATCATGTGACTGCATTGAGATTCTTTTTTGCAAAGTTGAAAACAAATTTATTAGCTCAGTTTAAAGTGTACAAATAGTAAGATAATTTGTGCAAGCTGCATTGGGGAGCAGGGATGGCACAGTGGTGAGAGCACTTGCCTCCCACCAATGTGAACTGGGTTCTATTCCTGGACTCGTCATCATATGTGGGTTGAGTTTGTTGTTGGTTCTCATCCTTGCTCCGAGAGGTTTTTCTCCGGGTACTCCGGTTTTCCCCTCTCCTCAAAAACCAACATTTCCAAATTCCATGTATGTAATATATCTATAATATATAAAATATATGTAATGCGCATGTGAACATATTCATGTGGAACATGCACATTACAAATTGATTGATTTTTAATTGATTTTTATACAGAACATAATTGTTTTATGTATACAATTTTATAACTCTTGTGCTATTCTCATGTAGAACATAGTTCAGGAATACACCCAAAAAATACAACCTCTGAAGGTCCAGATAGCAGTTGATGTTTTGAATTATCTTTACAGGGTGGTAAACTGAAGTCCATGTCCTGTCTAATCAAACAATGACACTGACCTTCTATGTGTTGTTGTGTCCAAATTAGAATATGTTTCTTATCAACTAGTATTTTTTGATCAACAGTTTTTCATTGGTTGGTGGATTATGATTGACGCAGCAGCAACAAAAACGTTTGAGCCTGCCTACCACACACCTGGCGTCATATCTTCCTTTGCCGTCTTTATGTAAGTATCTAAAGAAAAGGTGTTAATAAATGACAAGTAGTTGGGGAGGGGGAAGGAGCTTTTAAATCAAGTTAACTTTTTGTTTTAACATTTAGATGTTAAAGGTCACACTAAAGCCGAGTCAGTATTTACAGTGCAAGGGAGAAAACCATGAACACTATGAGATAGTTTTGGAATGTTCATTGTGCTGCGTCCAAACCACAAATTTAAGTAATTACTGTTACAGCTTGTGGTTTATTCATCTCATATCTAATTGTTTTTTTTCCCAAAACAGTAAACATTCCTCGATCTTCTGAGTGATCTTGCACCCTCGCCACCGAAGCTAGGCTGCACATCAGTAATCACACTGTTAACAGGGCAAAATACACACGCGCGCGCGCGAAATTTCGAGGAGACGCGACGCGAAGGGAGCGCCGAAAATTAGAGACTACAGACTTAGCCCAGGATTTTGACCTTTCTTGGCCGAGTGATTTTGAGGTGTAAATTTCATATCGTCTTTCAAGCCAATTAAGCGCAACCAATGGGGTCCCTTCTCTTGCCTCCTGTCATGTGTTTGCTCCTGTCATCAATAAACTGCGGAAGATGTTATCGCAAATGAAACGGTCCGCATTGTTTATTTGGATTCCACCAGTACTCGACCGGATGGGCCGTGATCGAGAGGAAAATTCCAGCCTCTCATCTCGAAGAAGAAATGAACATTGAGTTTGGAATTTCGGTCGTCAGGAAATTTTTAGTCCCAAGAAGCGGCCCTGTCATATCAAAAGCCCATCAAACACCTTTACGGTTTTAGCAGTCGCCGAGGTCATTTTCTTCGTCTCCAAAAATCCCATCGAAAAAAATTAATAAATAACGTCGAAGACGCGGCAAATTTTTTCTACTTTCACTGAAAGTTTGAGGTCGATGCTAACGAAAATGAAACTTCCAGCGAGCCAGGAAGTTTCTGTATATCAAAAAAACATATACTTGCAGTCGGCTCTTTTTCCGTACGTTGCATCTTATTCTAATCGGGCATAATTGTAAATGAGCTCCGCCGGCAGAGGTTGTTTTCGGCCACTTTCTAAGCTCACATCGGAAAAATTTGGTGGCTAGAGACGCGAAAAACCTCCTTCAACTTCGGCCGAAAGTTTTATTTCAACGCGGAGCAAAACGAAGCAGCCAGCGAGCCGAGAGTGAGATTTGTACTTCATCCGTGCAGACAATCCTTTGTTCCGGTCGATCGGTCCCGTACCGATGTTAAAATTTAGATGAAATCTCAACTCTCAGTAGACGAGTGGATTGTGATTTTAACAGCTCTTGGAATGGCTTGGACAAACAATCTCCAGCCGAACCGAATGTAATTTTGAACAACGCTCGCTAATTTGTCCAGAAAAGCCTGTAATCTGTCTGCCCTCTCAGTAAACTAAAACGGAGTCAATGTTATCATGAGTGTTGACAGCGGCTTGTGTACTGTTGCCAGATTGTTGACAAGTATCCAAAAAAGGGCCAATCAGAGTTTTGCGCTTGGAATGTATGCGCTTAATTCAAAATCCTGGGCTAAGTCTGTAGTCTCTAATTTTCGGCGCTCCCTTCGCGTCGCGTCTCCTCGAACTTTTGCACGCGCGCATGTGTATTTTGCCCGCCCCACAATCACAATCGCCAAAATTAGAGACTACTCGCAGTCTAGATTGATTGCCGTGGTCTAAACCAATTTTAAGCAAGGTCAGCACTTGCAATTAGCTAATAGCACAATTTGCTGTAGTCTGTGGCCATGGCCTTTGTACTCTACGGCTCTTCCGAGTTCTAGATGCTATGGCAATTAAGTTAAACATTTCACGAAGAAAATATAAAAATGGGCCATTTTAATACTGGCCATTTGGTTGCCAATGTGAGAGCAGTCACTTAGATTAAACATTTAATTTTAAATACTGTTGAATCACTCCTGTCTTTGTGTAAAACTGTCTTCTTTTTCATGCAGGGTAAACGCAGTGTCTAATGCACAGGTCAGAGGGGAAACTTATAGCACTGGGTGTATTGGACAGACAGGCAAGTTACTGCCTTCATAGGAATTACTGTGGTTGCTCTTGCTTGCAAAGTTGAAAAACTCAATTAAGTCATTCAAACAGTTGTAAATATCTGTGGTTCCTTATCCTATTGGAGCTGTAAAAACCAACTGAAAACTTTTAGGTTTAGTGGATATCTCTTCACACATCTCTAAAATAGACAAGTCCAGTGAAAAATGATTGCCTCAATGAAATCTGTACTTTCCTTGGTGGACTCTTGTTTCTGTAATAATAATAATAATAATAATAATAATAATAATAATAATAATAATAGTAATAATAATAATAATAATAATAATAATAATAATAACAACAACAATTTCAGTATTGACACTGAACCATTTTTTATGACAGGAGTATTTTGTTTTTAAATTTTATCCCTTTTTAAAGGTTTTTCATGTGTCAAATATTATGTTTTTTTTAAGTGTATAGCGTACTTTACTGTAATTCAGCCATTTTTAGTAAACTTCTCATAGGCTACGCTTTTGCACTCTTTGTGGAAGGTTTTTTTGAAGGATCTAGATGTTGTAATACTGCTAGGCTTGGATAAATTCTGCTCTTAAAATCGGTTATTCTGCTTGCCGGCAGTGCTCATAAAAATTGCTTATATTCTGCTTGAAATTCTGCTCGGACACCCTTATTCAGCTCGAATTCTGCTCGGAACTCAAAAAATTTTCGGCCCTTCGGGCCTTATCGATTTTCACAAATATGGAAGGGACCCTGGGCCTAGCCCTAAATATTAATTAGATATTCATTTTGCATAGCAAAATTGTAATTACAGTCAAACCAGATGTTCTTTTCCGGGCAACTTTGCAAACTTCCTCCGCAACATTGGTATTTTTATTGACAACTTGCTCGGACCAATTTGTAACAGCCGCGAACAACTTGCTTGCTGCAGTTGTGAAGTTGTGTCATTTGAAAGCCGTGTCGCTAGTTTTCTTGGGCGATGTCACACCTCTTACAAGGTCTTCTCTGATTTGCTGAGAAAACAATACACCAAACAACAAAACAATGGACCCTAGCCCCGAAAACAATAGAGCTGCGTGATATACCGAGGTCCAATGAAATTAGAGGTTGTTAAGAGCTGCGGGGCTTCTCGTTTTCTTGGTAAACTCCTTTTTAAATTGAAACTTTGATTTGGAATATTACCCAGCTGGTGAAATTAGAAATTAGAGTTCTGTCATGCGAACGACAACGTGAGGCAAATTTATTTAAAGCAATAACGACAAATTTTACATGTGATATAAAACAAAACAGGAAATTTAAACCACAACATGTTGTCTACAAAAGTAACTTTATCTTCACAGCGGATCTCATAGCTTTTAACTAAATAAAGTAGTTTTCAGTCGTCAGTTTTTCTATCACGAAAAATTATTTTTATGATATTCTGAGCAAACTTTAAAGCAAACTTTATGATATTCTGAGCAAACTTTAAGAGGAATTTGAAGGGAAATCTACACAAATAAACTTGCGACTGGCCGACGCGAACAACTTCAGAACCTCATTCCTGTCATTTAGTTCACAAAATTACTCTTGCATCTGCATTATTGCAGCAACTAACCTAATGCTTGTTTACGGTGGCCCACAGGGGACATGCTGCAATTTTAAAAGTTGCTGCAATTTTAAACAATTTCTGCTGCAAATTTAAGAATTGCTGCAATTTTAAATGAGTTTCTGCAAACAAATTCAAGTTGCTGTATAATAAAGAAACTTACTGCAATTTTCTTTAACTTGCCGCAAATAAATAAAAGTTGCTGCAAAGAAAAAAGTTGCTGCAAAGATAAAGTTGCTGCAAAAATAGAAAAGTTGCCGCAAAAATAAAAAGTTGCTCCAAATAAACAAAGATTGCTACATAAATAAAAATAAAATAAAATGCGCACGCATGGTGGCTGGGAAGGCCTGGACCCATTCTCTTCCCCTGAGGCCGCGATCCTTTTGGTCAGCAGCAAGAACCGATACACGAGGAGGAAGCCATTTTGTTTTCACGAGTTGTTCGAGTCCCGTTTCGATATCGAAAATGTTCTGCTCTTCTTGCGGGGAAAACTGTCCGCTTGAGGCCAAATATTGTCACAAGTGCGGAGATCGTCTACAGCATAACGCCACTGAGGGCGCAGCTATTGTCGATGAGCTAATTAAGGGGTACTTTCATCGTGGTTATCCTTACCAAGCGATTGTGGGTTTGTTGGATAAACAAGATGGTGTACAAATGCATGTCAGAACACTAAAGAGGAAATTGAGAGATTTAGGATTAAAGAGAAAAGAAGCTAACCATGACGAAAATATTGTGCGAGATCTCGTAAAGCAAGGGATGCAAGGAGCTGGCTCACTAGCTGGATATCGCTATATTTGGCATGCTCTTCGATTAAGGCATCATGTGAATGTTCCTCGCAGCCAGGTTGCAAGTATTATGAAAGATATTGACCCAGAGGGAGTACAAAAGAGAAAGTCACGGCGGCTGAGGAGAAGGGCTTATGTTTCCTATGGACCAAACTTCTGTTGGCACATAGATGGTAGGTTATTCGGTTATATTAGCAATAAAGTCTGGTTGGGAATGAGGCTATATTATCAACACTTATCTTTTGTGATCCCAACACATGGTACATGTATACAATTTTCTGTCCATTAGGACCTTGAAATGAAGTTCTATTTTAATGATGCATATTTTTGCCTCCTAGGCTATGATAAATTGAAATCTTATGGGTTCCCAATCCACGGCTGCATCTGTGGATACAGTAGACGTATAATCTGGTTGGAAGTTGACAAATCTAACAATAACCCAAAGGTGCCTGCCAAATTTTTTTTAGATGCTGTCCAGAATGTGGGAGGTTGCCCAAGAATTGTGCGATCTGATTGTGGCACTGAAAATGTACTTTTAGCTGCAATACAATGCTATTTCAGAAATAATGGGAGTGATGAATTTGCAGCTGCAAAGGCTCATCAGTATGGATCTTCACCCTCAAACCAGCGGATTGAAGGGTGGTGGTCTTCTTTTGCACAAAGCAGGTCAAATTGGTGGATCAATTTCTTCAAAAGTATGTGTGAATCCGGAGTAGTTGAGCTAGGAAATGTTTTTCACATGGAATGCCTATGGTTTTGTTTTTCACAATTAATTCAAAATGAACTTGATAAAGTAAGAGATCACTGGAACAGTCATTACATCAGGAGGTCACGTCATGATACAGTTGCAGGGGTTCCAGATATCCTTTATTACCTACCTGAAGATTCGGGTGCTGTTGATTGCCTTGTTCCTGTTTCTCAAGCCAAAATAAAAGAAGTGGAGCCACAGTGTCATATGGAAGACAGAGAGGATGACCACAAGGAGTATTTTGAATACATAATGGCAATAAAAGGCTGGAATTATCCTCTTAATGAGAGAGATGCCTTTGACCTCTTTCAAAGTTTCAACCAACTGCAGCTTGTTGGTTGACTTAACAGTGCACCCTAGTTTAATTTTTTAAATGAATTACATTGATGACAATACAACCTAATGGTAACTTTATTACAATAGCCAATACATAAATTGTCAAATTTTGAACGACAAGGAGTTCTTAGGTGAAACTGACAATAAGTTTCCCTTACACTCCCTTTTTGTGGCTTCTACAAAGTTAAGTGCTTACTAAATTTTAAATGTAGCTAAAAAAATTGATATCAGAATTGTAAATGTTAACTAACATTTGACTAAAAAATGAACTGTTTTGTCTCTAAGAAGCTACAATTTTCGAACATAAATGGAACAGTGTATGTTATGGCAATACTTTATCAAAAAGTGACAAGATTTGATTATATGGATTATATGGGTGGGGGGGGGGGGCAATTTTTAGTTTGCAAGAATGTTTTTTACAGCCATTGTTTAAGCAGGAATTTTTTGGGATTAATCCTCTGTATGTATTTTTTTTAATATGCATACATCATTTCTATACTCACTATGCAGGAATTTTTCTCTTCAATTCTTGTTTCCGTGATGTTTTTCCTTCCAGGAAGTACATGTACAATAAATAATACCAGTGCAATGTACATTACAGGCATTTCACTTAAGTGTGAAAGAAGCCTGGATAAAAGCCATTTATCATTAAGATGCCACAACAAACTTTTTTTATCAAGAAATTAGTGAAAGAACAACAAAACAGAAAAAAGACTTTTCATAAACTTTTCCAGGTTTCAATAGCAAGTCATACATGTAAATACAGACTGCATGCATAAAAACAATACCCGCAAGAATGACATAACCGTGTCTTACTGGATAATGGGTGCTATTCCAGTAAGCGTCTCCTTCTGTGGGATGCCTGTGTAGCCAATTGATTCCAAAACATCGAGCACATCATCACTGGTCAATATGGCTCTCACTTGCTCATCTGTTGCTGCACTGGACAACTGCAAAACAAGAGAGAAACAAGTGACTTGCAGTCATTTTTTTTTACTTCACATTTCATATCAGCTTTCTGAACATAAATTGTTATTAAGTTGTAAGCTGTAGCAGTCGAATTCAGGCCATGCTTTGTGAATAGGCCATTTCCGATTTACCCTTTACCTCCGTTTCAAAACGAGTCTTCGTGCGAAACCATCCATATGAAAATGAGTTTCACCTGCACATCCTTTTCATGCAAATCAAAGTCATTTTCATTTGAATGGTTTTGCACAAGGACTCGTTTTGAAACTGAGGCAAAAGGCAACTCGGAAACAGCCTATTTAACACACATAATTGGGATGTGCTTTTTTGTTTTAAAGCAATGTTAACCCCTAAATGGGAACTCAAAAGCTACAGAAAGGCTTACATAGGTCAGGTCTTCTCCCTCACATTTACATGTTACATCATAGATCATGAGAGTTCAAATTATTACTTACTGCTTCAGCGGCTCTTCTAAGCACAGGGTCTTGGTTTTCAGAAGGGCAGAGTGGATCTCCAACCAAATAGGAGGCTATATCTGCTGCCAAAAAGTTAGGAGCTGGGCCACCTTGCAAAATAGACATTCCCATGACTGCCCCACAAGTCTTGAAATCGCCTGCATTCATTGCCACAGGAGAGTTGACAGGTTTGCCACTCTTAAAAAACTTGTCATTTACACTTGTCAACAGCTCTGTCAATCAAACCATTAACATAACCCATATCAACAAGGAAGTCAGGTTAAAGTACAATGTAAAAAAGAAAAATTGAAATTGATACCACTCTCTAGCAGTGCTTTACTATGCTCCATGCTAACGTTGGTTTTATCCCCAAGCAATGATAGGAATATTAGTTTCTACCCAAATGTAATAGCTTGTCTAATAATATTATTATAAACTACAAATCAAAGGCAACCCGCAATCCAATAAATAGTTTGAGAAGCCCAGAAGTCCAACTTATTATAGCATACTTATATTGCTAATGAATACATCTCTTTTTTCTCTGTCAGTCAATAAGACAATGCAGTGATTTTTAAGTTGGCAAATTAATGCTGCTGAATGAGGTTAGAATGGTGTCTGACTTTTAAAACAATGAGTACTAGGGGCCCAAGCAAAGTGGAGTAATTTACCTGAAAATAATTCTCTCTTCGGACCCCCATCATCTATAGCTGGCTCTCCTGAGAAAACAACTTTTAGTGTTGATTTAGGTTGGATCCTGGTGAACATCGCTGATTTGAAATCTTGCCACATAAACTTCCTTCTTATGGTAAGGCGTTTTTTATCTGTTGATAACAATTGCGCTGACAAGGTTGCAATTTGTTCCTTTAGGACTTCCTTTAGATGCTCACTTGTTAACTCTTCTGCTTTTGCAGGCTCGGTATTAAAACTTGATGCAGGCAAAGGATCAGGGATGTCAAATTCTTCACTGGTGTCATCTAATAACCACATTGAGCAACTATCAGCATGTTCCTCAATTTGGTCAACAGGATGTAGTGAATGGCAAATAGGACAGCTCATCAGTCTTTTTTGCTCCACTTCTTCATTTTGAACAGCTGCATCTGTTTGAAAAACTGAACACTCCAAATCTTTCTCAAACAAATCTGACTCTTCCTGCTCTACAGACTGTGCCTTTCCCTTTTCATCTTGCTTTTGATTTGGTGAAGATGTTTGGGCTTGGTCTTGAATGATGCTGTTTGTGTTGTTAGCACCTGGAAAAGTTGTAAGCCCTAGTGTTTCCTCACTGGGTTCATCACTGTCAGAATCCAAGTCAGACGCGCCCATAACACTATCAAAGTAGTCAGAAGATGAACACAAATAGAAAGTGATCCTTGAATAAGGTTTGTCTATTTCTTCCTCGTATCTCTTGAGGGTGAAAGGCTCATCGGAACCAGGTAGGGTGCTTACTTTATTTTTATCAGCATACAGTAACTGATAAAATGCCTTCTTGTTGCTGTGGACAACATCTTTATGGAAACGGCTATGCTTCTCAACAGCTTTTTCTAAAAGGTCTTCGGAAGTTATATTCGGCGTGACGTTTAAAGGAAGTGAATAACTCCTCTTAATCGAAAGGCGACCATCCTTCATAATCATGACACCAATGTTTATCTTTACTTGACAATCTACGTTACCTTTATGATGAAGCTTCATTTTCTTTACTGGTTTGCTCTTAAAGTGCTTCGATCTGTCCTCTTCCTTTCGGGCTCGAAACTGGGCGAAGGTTAACAACCCTGAGGCTTTGCTGCCACTACCAGTGGCACTAGCACTTCCGTCACTTTCATCTTTCTTTGAACCCTCATCGACAATAGCTGCGCCCTCAGTGGCGTTATGCTGTAGACGATCTCCGCACTTGTGACAATATTTGGCCTCAAGCGGACAGTTTTCCCCGCAAGAAGAGCAGAACATTTTCGATATCGAAACGGGACTCAAACAACTCGTGAAAACAAAATGGCTTCCTCCTCGTGTATCGGTTCTTGCTGCTGACCAAGAGGATCGCGGCCTCAGGGGAAGAGAATGGGTCCAGGCCTTCCCAGCCACCATGCGTGCGCATTTTATTTTATTTTTATTTATGTAGCAATCTTTGTTTATTTGGAGCAACTTTTTATTTTTGCGGCAACTTTTCTATTTTTGCAGCAACTTTATCTTTGCAGCAACTTTTTTCTTTGCAGCAACTTTTATTTATTTGCGGCAAGTTAAAGAAAATTGCAGTAAGTTTCTTTATTATACAGCAACTTGAATTTGTTTGCAGAAACTCATTTAAAATTGCAGCAATTCTTAAATTTGCAGCAGAAATTGTTTAAAATTGCAGCAACTTTTAAAATTGCAGCATGTCCCCTGTGGGCCACCGTAGTTTTCTGATTTCAAGTTAGAGCAATCTGCCGAGGAATGTACACAAACTAATTTGCAAACTGAAGCGAGCAAGTTGCTCGTGGTGGTTGCAAATTGCTCCGAGGAAGTTGTCAATCAAAATACCAATGTTGTGGCAGAAGTTTGCAATTAGTTGCAAGGAAACGAACATCCGGTTTGACTGTAATCTTACTTTATATCACTAACATTAGACGAAACAGTGAATAATGTGAGTGCGTTTTAGCTAATAATCACATTAATCACAAGGTATTTTCCATTTGTTTTGTATTGAGTTTTCAATTTTTCTTACAACTGTTATGCATATCATTAGTGTCTGCTCACTGATTTTCCGTTATTCTGCTCAAATTCTGCTCGAAAATGCTTTATTCTGCCGGCAGAATGCTCGCCCCCAAAATCGCTTATTCTGCTTGAAATTCTGCTGGCAGAATTTATCCAAGCCTAAATACTGTACATATTAATAGCAACAATAACATTTACAATGTAAAAGAAAAGAATAATTGTGGCTAAAAGTGTTAAGAGAAACTGGCTTTCCTAGCCTGAATCTTAAAACTTGGTAATGTAGTTACTGTTTCTGTTACTCAGCTACCTTTTTCTTGTTACTGTTCTTTTTTTAATTAAGTTATTTAAATTTAATGGATAACTGACATGCCCCCCTCTTTAAGACATTTTATTGCATATTTGCAGGTGCAAGAGTATGGCTGTTATTTGGCTTTCTCTTGTTGTTTGGTAGTTTGATTGCAGCCAGTTGGATTCTATTTGGTGCTTATGTGGTTCCAGGTAATGTTAGTAATTTGGTTAGATATTGGCTGTTACACTAAAGATGCATTCACTATGAAACCAACTTGTATTAAAAAGTCGCGAAAGAGCCATGAAAAACTGGTTGTCTTTGTTTTCATGGCCATGAAACATGCATTTATGAAATTCATGGTCTAGACTTGATTCTTCTTGTGCACCATGAAAATACTGTGAAAGAAATTCACCACCATGAGAAAGTCTTGAAATCAAACAGAAATTTGTTTTCATGGCAGTTTAACAAACCATGAAAAAAGTTTCTTTGGTAAATGTGCCATGAAAAAGCAGTAAAAGTAATTTTCTGAAATTTCATGGGCTTTTCACTACTTCTAGGATTTTCATGGCCCTGAAAAAACACTGAAAAACCCTGCACCCACCAAGCTATAGGATATAATTATAAGCGTGGCAAAATAATGTTTTGAATTGATTAGTTTTGTAATTTTAAAGCAAAGCTTTACATTAAAATATTTCAAGAAGTCTCAGTATTTCACCGCAGCTAAATCACTGAATACCAGGAATAACTCAGAGCTTGAACAATGTTACAGCTTTTAAAGCAGTGAAATATCTGATTTCCGAACTTTTGCAGAATATGATCCCTGGATGTATTTATTAATAAGTGATTCCTGGTGTCTTGTTATCCCCATAAAAGCTTTTAAAATTGGTAGAAAAAGCGAATTTCTCAACTGGTGTCAGGGCAGCCGCCATCTTGAATGGAATGAGCCTTTCTGGTCAGCAGCCTCTCCAAAAGCGGATAGGGGACTGGGATTAAGTGAGGTTCAAAAATTCGTTTTGTTCAGGCGCCATTGCAAAGAGAGATTCCTCCCAGTTGACACAGAGAAAACCTTCCCTTAAACCTCCAAACATGGATTCCCTAACTTTACAAATAGGTAAGTACAAAAAATGTATTATAAATTTCTAAACAGTCTAAGTTTGGCTTCAAACGAGTACACGTAGTCAGATTTGCACACGATCTTATGAAGTTAATAGAGATAAGCTTACATGTGATGCTTGCATTTGCCGTTTTGCAAAGCTGTTGGGTAATAACTTCGCTTTATTATTTGAGATTTTGGTCTACTTTCTATCTCTACAAGCTACTGCAATCAATTATTTGAAATTGATCTTAAGGTTATTATTAAAATTGTGCAAACTTGAGGGACATTGATTGTATACAGCTGTACACATCATGTAAGTTTAAGCTTATTTCTATTTTGTTTCCTAATGATTGCAGAAGCAGTCTTGAGGAACAACTTGAAGTGAAATACTGTTGGTGAAACAAACGGCCTATTCTCACATTGCAAAGCTCTCTGACTGCCTGCACAGGACAACAAGGACATATTGTAAATTGTTTGAACTGTGATCACAGTTATTAAAAGTTCTCCTGAAAATACGTTTTACTGTGGTATCAATATTGCTGGGTTGTTATCTTTGGATCACTGAACTTTCAGTATTAAACATTGCTTAAGTCCACTTGTTGATTCTTTTGACCTGAGGAAATAGCATATTGATAACTAGAGTAGTACATTCGTAAATTGCTGTAAGATGGTGACCTTGTAAAAAAGGATGGCTTCTTATATGGACATTTTTCATGGTATTTTCACTTCTTTTGGACAAAAATCATGGCATTTGCGTGAGAGGTGCCATTCCTTCTAACAAATAATGAAAATGCCATTGTAATGCCATTAAAAAAATCATGGCCATGAGTTTTTGTACCTTTCATGACTTTTTCCTGGGCCATGAAAAATTTTGTTCCATGAAAAAGGCATTAAGATAGACCATTAAAAAACCCTGAAATTTTGAGTTGCCAGACATGAAAATTAAGTGCTTTTTCATGGCCATGAAAAAGCTGTTAATAGCCATACCATGAAATAACCATTACTTTCTCATATTAATGGCTTTATCATGGCCATGAAAGGTACAAAAACTAAGAAGTTTTTAATGGTGAAATTAATGGTTATTTCATGGAGCATAACCATGAATTTCTAGTTGTTGTACCATGAAATATTTATTACTATCACATTAATCTCCTTTGAAACTTACATTAAACTGCCATGAAAAATTCATGGCATTTTAACAGCATTTGATTTCATAGTGATTGAGCACTTTAAAAACGAGTAGGATACTGGGCATGAATTATTAAATCAATTCACCACTGATAAAAATCATCGAATAAGCCCCCAAAAAATATGAGGGCCTCCACAGACTAGACATTTAGTTGTTGACAACTAAATCTTATCGACAACTAAATGTTGTCGGGAAAGATGGAATATTCAGTTTGTCACAAGCGTGGGACAAAGAAAAAAATCTGAGTCCCCAACGGGAATCGAACCCATGACCTCCCGCACACTGGTCAGGTGCTCTCACCACTGAGCTACTGGGAGACTCGTGGCGAGCGAGGTCATATTTACTGAGTTCGTTGTCGACAACTAATTCTAGTGTTGCCGACAACTAATGCTGTCCGATGCAAGCATTCCACACGCTGGAATGTTATTTGTTGACAACTAAGTCAGGCCAGCGAGAGCTTGGGAACTAATGTTCCCTACACATGCTCTTAACGCGGTTTGTGACCATGCAGTTATGATAGTTGTCCACAACTAAACCAATCATTCCCACACATGGGTAAAATGGTCAAAAACGTAGTTGTCGACAACTATTAGTTGTTGACAACTAAGCAGTTTCCCTTTTTGAAAAGGGAAACTGCTTAGTTGTCAATAACATTAATACGTAGTTGTCGATAACTAAATGTCTAGTCTGTGGAGGCCCGAAATTTGGCCAAGTTGAAACTAATTGATTGAATTGGTACCTACATACATGTGAAAGGGTTCTAAAATTGGACAACTCATAGAGTCTGACCTGCATTGTTACAAGAGACACACTTCAAAATAGAAATGTTTGTATACAAGATTTTCTGGATATTTGAGAACTTGTAATTTGGTGTCTTTTTGTCCAAACTTGCTACGAGTACTAATTTAGGTATACAATTTTAATGCAGAAGACCATTCATTTAAATTGATTGGGCAATTCCAGAAAATATCCATACCATACCACGGACGGCTTCCATATTTTAACTCCCTCCTGCCTTCGGAATTTCCAAAATGCATTATCCCCCCATGCCCTCGGATTTCTATAATCGTAAACCCCCCCTCCCTTTCGGATTTTCCATTTTTTTGTCAAACCCTTCAGAATTACCTGCAGGGTTCGCTAATATGCCCAATTTGGCTTATTTTACGGAAAATTATTTCAAATGACTCTACTTCTGTCCAGTACAGCTGGTTATAGAGGGAGTCATTATGACTCCGGAAAATATTCTGGAATGAAAATTTTAAAAAAAATTAAAAGTTTTCTCCTTACCACTGTTCAACAGATGCAACCTACATTAACTTTACATTGCCCCAAACTGGTACAGAACATTGAAATAAGAATATTGTGTGATGTAGGTGTGTACACTTGGAAGATATTACGATCGAGTGTATTTTTGTTTCCGCCATCTTGAATTTGAGCCATCGGGGTCAGCAGTCGCTCCCAATGCTTCAAAAATGGCGTCCTCGGTCAAAATACATGTATTAGGTAATATTGAAGTCCTACAAAAATTCAAAAAATCTTACAGAAACTGCCTTCAAAGATATAGAAAATGTGTAGCATTTCTGGAATTAAATGGCGTCAAAAAAAAGTTGTCAAGTCTCATAATGGGCCATTTCCCAAATGTGAGTTTTCGCCGTTCATGCAACGGGAGTGCAAGAAATATAAGCTTACAAGCGGTGAGAAACATAGATAATTCATATTTTATTAATCTGATAAGAAATTCATCAACGTTGAGGCCTCTGTAGCTTGATGTACAAGCCACGTTTTGTTGGTTTTCTTCTGCAAATGAACACGAACACGTCTGATTGATCGATGCTTGTCTTGTATCCTGCTTCCGTGGTTAAGTCAGTAGTGTCATCAGTTCTTGGTTTATTTGTGAACTGATTTTAAAAGTCCATAAAATTAGCTTTTTCAAGGTATACACTCTTGTCTGTCTCCTGCGGAAATCCCAGATCTAAAACCCCCCATGTCTTCGGAATTCCAATCGTAAGTATCCCCCCATACCTTCGGATTTCCAGTTCAAAAAACCCCCCCCTGCCCTCGGAATTCCGAAAGGCCGTCCGTGGTATGGTATGAATATTTTGTGGAACCGCCCATTGCTGCGGAGTGTTTTGATTCACTGGCAGGCCCCTAATTCCTTCTAAAGAGGCAAATCATTTGACTGGGATGAGCTTGGGCAAATGGTGTTCAGTTTGCCTGAGGCAAACTGAACACCATTATTTTGGTAGTTAATCTGTGTAAAGAGAGGTTAGGTACAAGCAAGATAGTTAATCCAGGAGAACTTGGCTTTACGTGTAGTTCCTCTTGAACATCACACTAAGCTGGTCTGGTTAATTCTTTGCGCACTCATCAGATGAACTACGAGGTGCAGATAATAGCCAATCAAACTACATTGTTTGACACCAAGTTCATCCCATGAATGTTGTGTAGTACTTTACTGAGTGTGGCACATTATCTAGAACATGTTCCTTTCACCTGTGTGACCATAGAAACCAACTGAAGGCACTGTTATTTTGTTTTTAGCTGAACCTGAACCCTGGCCAGGAGTAGCCATCTTTTTGCAAAATGCTTTGATTTTCTTCAGGTAGGCCACTATACAGTATACAGTAGTTCGAGCTTAATTATTCATTATTATTAAGTTCTGCTATCCTGAACAGACAGGGAAACAAATTGTTTGAAAAAAATGTGAGTTCAAGATAACCAGTAGTAAGCAAGTACCGGTATGCTATGTCATCCTAGGGGAAAGGGTTTTAGTTCAAGACAGTGGGGGCTTCTGAAATCTTGACTTTCCACTGAAGAAGGGCTGAGCCCGAAACGTATGGAATTTTATACGATTTTTAGGCACTCTTAACTCATTAAGTGAGAAATTCTATATATTTTTTTATATATGTTTGTACTTTTTACAAGTGCCACGCAGCACAAGGAAATTTATTTTTCCACTTATCCTTGGGGCTTCAAGATACCCATGGTTCAAGGTAGGGGTGTTCAAGATACAGTATATTGGGGTTTTAAGATAGTGGGGGGTTCAAGATAGTGGGGGGTTTAAGATAGTGGGGGGTTTAAGACAGCAGGAGGTTCAAGCTAGTGGGGGGCTTAAGATAGCGGGGGATTCAAGATACAGTATATTGGGGTTTTAAGATGGGGGGGGTTCAATATAGTGGGGGGTTTTAAGATAGTGGGGTTTTAAGATAGTGAGGGGTTCAAGATAGTGGGGGGTTTAAGATAGTGGGGGGTTTAAGATAGTGTGGGGTTCAAGATAGTGGTGGGGTTTAAGATAGCAGGGGGTTCAAGATATAGTGTAGTGGGGGGATCAAGATAGCAGTATCTCTACAGCAAGCACTGTACCATGCCTGAGGTACTTTGAGTAGTTATTTACATATTTGCTTTGCTGCTTATGGAAAAGAAGCCTCACCGAGCTAGGTTCCATTTGCAATGTCCCATCTTCCCATTGGACTCCTCAATAATGTAAATGGCCCAGGCCATAATAGCAGGAACTACATCCCCTGCTCTTAACTATTGGTGTTTCAAGAATAATTTCTTCTATTCCAGAAATAATTCCAGTGTTCATGGTTTTCTTAGTTGCACTGTAAACAGTATGCACGAAGTAAAATGGCTGATAATTATTTAGAACAGTTTGGGCCAGCTGGATTGATTCCCGTGGTCTAAACCAATCTAAACAATACCAGGAACTACATCCCCTCCTCTTTTTGAACAGCGAGGTGGGTACTTTAAGGGCTGATTTAGATGGTACAAGTTTGTTGTATGCAACATGCTGATGAAGAGGCGGTGGAGCATTTTGAAATGCGGGGGGCTCATCGTGCACCAAGCCAAGTGCATACCCCTACCCAAATTTCCCAAAATGTCCTTTGTGTAGTTCATTGGCACAAGCAAACCTCTTTGCAATCTTAACAGTGTCCAGTGTGTCCGTAATCGATTTGTGACAATGCATAAGTAGGCAGTTGTTCAGACGATCCTGCTTCCTCTGTGATGTATAGCCTACAGAATCTGTTTTTTCAGTGTCTGTTTTTTCAGGTAAATCAAAACCTACAACTTGGAACCTTTTAAAACCTTAAGGCAATTGTAGTCAGAGGCAATAATAAATGATGTGAATTGTTTACTACAACTCTTTTCAATGACGTGAGAAGCGCATGCTACAAAAGTCGCAAGCAAAATTTGTAAGCTTAAGATGCATCATCTAAATCAGCCCCAACGTCCCCTACCAAGTGTGACAACATGTACCAAACAAGGCCAACAGCTTAACCTCACCGCCCAGAGATGTGATCATCTGAACTGAGCAAAGCCAGCATGAAATTAATGGGGGGACACGCCACTGGACAGGGTATGGCTTTTGGCCTCTCTATCCTGAACAGGATATATAATTTTATGCAAGTCCATCTTAAACAGTGTCTGAACTTGTCCTAAACAGGGAAGTATGGTCGCGTGATTGTTGTCGTATTTGTTCAGCAATCCTAGACTGGAGACATTTCCCAGTTGACTCTAAAACACTTTAAAGTTGTGTAAAACAAAAGTGTGACCGTGTATTTTGTCATTTGTCCTAAACAGGGACCTAAAATGGAAGGTGTTGTCCTAAACAGGGTTGGTCTTTTAAGGCATTTTTGTCCTCAACAGGGACAGAGTTTGAAACCCTCAGCACCCCTACACCCAAACATGGGTCAAGTTCCCTCACCCTCTCCCAGGCATCCTACCAACTGAACTTATCAGACAGTGTACACCATTTTCAGAGTATTTTAATTTTTACAATTCATCTGAGTGTGTCAATTTCTAGCTCTGAGTATTAGCTAACCCAGTGCCTTCTTTTGTCATTTGCAGTGCAATTGTCTTCAAGTTTGGTCGCTCAGAAGAACAGTGGTAGAAGAATGCCAGGGTAGTGTAAAACCTCAGGCTGTTTAGAACTGTTTTTGAAAAAAGCAATTTAGCAATCATGGTATTTAATTTACTGTACATGGTTTTTTACATTAAGTAACTAGCATTATTTTGGTTAGTACATTCAGTTGGCCTTAACGCTTTAAGCCCCAAGAGTGACAAGCATCTAATTTATCCTTACAATATCACTAGTTGTCCAAACATACAGGTCATGAGAATAAAGGAAGTGATCACCAGATATGAAAGGTGTTGATGTTTAATCAAATTCTCCCAACTTGTAACATAAAAACTGTATGGAAAACAGTGAGGAGAATATGCATGTTAACCTAGAAAGAGGATAAGTTAATAATATTCAAGAATAAGACTAAGTAACCCTAATGCTTTTTATTTTTAAATGGGTATTTATTTTGGTATTTCTGTCCACTGTTGACGGTTCACAAAATATTAGTCAACAGAAAAAAAACCATGTATTTTTGAAGGTGTTATTCTCTTGCTGGCCATAGCGCAAATGGAGTGTGGTATTGATGTACCCCACAATCTGCCAATGAATATGTTTTGGTTACTGCATTTTGTTTAAGACAAAACATCAGTGTCTTTTTTGTACTGAAACCTTACAAGTACTTTATTCAGTTTTTACCAGCAATTTTACACGATATTTGTACATTCTTATGTACCAGTCAAATTGAAGCTTCAACATCCCCCCCCCCCCCCCAGGCATTTCCCTCGGGGCAAAAAAACCCTTCAAATGCCCTACCAATTAGTACTGAAAGACCTCTCTTCAAAGGCAAATTTCATCTTTAATCAAACACTGTTCATGCTTTTCAGAGAGATCTGTTATGACACCTTCAAACTTTTTTAAAGACCCTTTTGAAAGAGTTATTTGTAAACAAAGGTGAAATTCTATCTTGTAAATCCATCAAACCCTGCAAAAACCAAAAAAATTCATGGGCGTATTACACGAGATCAAGAGATAAATCTGGTTCAAATTCCCCACCCCTCCAAGGCAATGTTCAAATTCCCCCTACCCGGGCACAATGCACAGTCAAATGCCCGGGGTATGTGGGGGGGGGGGGATGTTGAAGCTTCAGTTTAACCGGTACATAAATCCCATGAAAATAAAAAGGAATTAGGGTAGAACAAACATAACCAATCCCTTAGATCAGGAATTTAGAGCTACTAGAATGTGAGCACAGTACATGAAGTGCTTTAGGCAAAAATGTTTTGACTAGAGTGACTTTTCAACCCTAGAAATAACATGTTTTTTTTTTAATGGTTTCTGTTTACCAAATAGCCCTTATTCATGATTACATCAGACTAGCAAATGCTAGTCTGATATAAAGTTAGTCAGTCTAAGCAAGGTAATATTTTGAAAGGCAAGTTCTTTTTTTGGTGCAAAGAGGCAAGATTTTTAATAAATAATGCCAAAGAGTCACTTAGGATGCTCTTAAGCAGGGACAATGGTTTGAATCCTCGAGATGAGGCCATATGTGGGTGGGTTTATGTTCCTTCTCATCCTTGCTTGAAGGGTTTTCCTTTGGGGCTTCTAATAGACTTCTGCCTCAAAGACCACCATTTCTAAATTCCAATTCAGTCCAGAATCTGAGGGTCACAGGTTTGTCAACAGGGCCGTAGCCAGAAAAAATTATGACTGAGGCAACGTCCATGGTTAAATTCTCTTCCTAGGTATTTAGAGTGTTGAACGAAAAAAAATGACTGAGAAAATGAACAAAATGACTGAGGCAAGTGCCTCGGCTTGCCTCATGGTGGCTACGGCCCTGGCCAATCATGTGTGTCACCCTCCCAAAACAATGTTGACTATTCCATTTTATTCTCATTCTGGAATACACCCAGTCAAACATGTGTTATTACATGCTTTAAAAAAAAGAGCTATTAATAAATGTTTTTAGAAAAAGCCTTTCAGTTTTTGAACTAATTACCCGAAAGCCCTGAGGCAAGAGTGAAATTAAATGTGTGCTTGCAGGTGACTAAAACAGACAACAAGACGTAGTTTTGTGAAGGTCCCCTATTTCACTTTATCTAGATCCCAGCTATCTCAGGTCATTATTTTTGCTTCTGTTGCAAACATAAAAGAAGTAGAGAAGGAACGTAACTTTAAAGAAAAACTGGTTTTCTATTATGTTACATCCAAAGTATGTTTTGCTGCAGCTAGTGTTGCCAAATTATTATCAGTAAATAAATAATGATTTGTAGCTGAATTCTGAATTCAAATAAATCAGGATTGGGTTATCCCAAACGCAATATTGCTTTAAAATAAAATTTCCTTTTATTGGTACAGAATGTTGTTATCTGTGTTTTGCGTTTCCTTTTGAAGTCATTTTCTTGTCTCTAGTCTCTAGTCTTGCTTGACATGAAGTTGGGGGTGGATAGTCCACTGGGTGATGGAAAGTTAATACAGGTCTAAAAATAGCAAAGGAACCAGCTTTTTCCCACACAACAAGCTTTTGCTCCAGACATCTGCATTTCAGTTGTGGTGGAGCTGGAAGCACGTTGTCTTACTATCCTGAAAACTAGGAGGGAACCAGCGATAGACCCTGACAATGCCATCATCCCCTGCACTGACTAGGGCAGGACCTTCGCCATCGTCATCAAGATCAACTGCGCTGACTGCTGAGTGACTTCCGTGCAGCACACAGTGGACCTCATTAAACTGAATAATAAAAAATATGTTACTATTACTGCAGGTGCACATCCCCATAGTAAAGAGGAAATTATGGTAAATTGGTGGGTTCTTACCTGATCTTTCCAGTCCCCATCAAGGTGGTAAATGTAGACTGCACCAGACCGTGTTCCTATGGCAACCAAGGCTCCATGCATGGCTAAACACTCTCCTCTTTCTACATTGTTAGTATGCTGACCAATCACAGAAAAGTTGTGAACCACACTGCCATCTGGTTTGCTATGCCTGGAGAGGTGTCAGAAATGCAAAACAAATTAATTTTCTTTGCTGTTTGCCACTGATTTCTTTTAATGTGAGCACTAACGATTTGGTGGTACATCGAGATTATCCTGTAGATGATCTACAGTGTACTTTCATATAATAATTATATTATAGAATTGAGTATGAGTACATCTTTCCAATTCCAGCTTGCAAGCTCACAAGTAACATCACTTTGCATATCATTCCTAGAGCTTTCTTCAATCGGTGAGCAACATGTGTATAAAACTCATTCTTGTACTCATAGTCCGAGATTAAAGTTTCTCCTATCTCGTGTGGCACACACAAAAAGGGAGGGGAGAGCAGCCAGTCCCCATATTTGTGCTCTGTCTCCTTGCACTTTGTAGCCTTTGGTACACCTGATGCAAAGCAGTCTCCAAGAACAAGCTAAGGACCTTGAGATACTAATTATGCACGGGTGTTTGCAAGCCACAGCTGTCAACCAGAACTTGAATCGTACATTCATTTTGTAGGCTTGTCTTTGCCCCTCACCACCAAATTAATTATATTCTCAATAAAAGTGTTTTTACATTTAGGACCTTTTCTGTTATACAACTGCTGCAATGTGCCAGCCTCAACATGATATATTTTAGGGCATTTAGGGACTCTTGCTTTGGTGACTGAGACTTGCCACTGCAGATTTGATGACATCAATTGGTATCAAAATAAAAAAAAACATTCAACTTTGTCTTGCAGTCGCCATGACTCACAAAAGCCTGTGTTTGAGTTTCTAACAAAACTAAAGTAAGACTATTACGTACCAGGAAAAGAGTCCATGAGAATGAGTTAAAACCAGAGATGTTTCACCTCTGAGGATGGCACCTTGCACTCCTGGCATAAAATAAGGAGAGCTGTTAGCCATTATCTGTGTTAGTGAGATGGATGATATAGGCTTCTCACAGCTAATTGACCTGCAAAACATGTATTAGACCATTAGTCCAGTGTAGGCCCAGCCACGCAGGTTTTAAAAAAAATTCTCTCTTTTTGCCAACTTTATTACTGTATTCTTTAAGGTAGGCCCTATCACTCTTCAAAGTTATTACAATTATTTCTAAATTTAACATTCCCATTGAATTGATTATATTCTCAATAACAATGTTTTTACAGTTAGGACTTTTTCTGTTATGCAAATGCTGCAATGTGCCAGCCTCAATGTGATCTTCTATTTTAGGGCATTTGTATGAAAACCATCAATTAAAAAAAATTAAAATGATCTGTTCAGAATTGAAAATACAGCCTTATATAGACCTAAGTGCAACATTGTTGTCTAATAAAAATGAAAAAAAAAGCAAAGGGAAAAAGCCAAATAGAAATATTGAAACTAGTTATGTTAACTACATTCATGGAATTGCTCTGATGAACGGCAAGCTCAAAAGCTCTCTGTGGTGGCAAAGTTATGTGGCAAAGTGGTGGCAAAGTTATGTGGCAAAGTGGTGGCAAAGTTACCTAGTATCATTTCAGTAGATATAAGTTCTGTACTGTAGTTTGAGAATTATTAAATCTGACAAATGGATGTAATTTGCATGGCTAATTAATTCCTACTTGACATTTTCCATTCTTTTCTTTTTTTTCATTTTTGTACAACTATGTTATTGCAATTAAGTGTATATGTTACTAGAAATACATGTAGCAGCTATGTGGCCCAAGTTGCTAGAATTGCCAGGGTACATACATATATTACATTAGGTACTTTATTGGCTCATTCCCGGGGCTTTTCTGATTCAATGGTATGATAAGATTAAAAATACAGAAAAGCTAAATAAAATTCACCAAATGCATTTACTAAATGTAAAGGTCCTTACTGAGTAAATGGATTCACACAATAATTCACTAACAACTGTTTTTCAAAAGCAGGTCTACCTATTATTCCCATTACAAAATTTTAGTTTTAAAAGGAATAATGTGTGTGGACCTATAATAAGTCTAGTGTTAATTAGGGGTCAGCATATACTGTATGTTGTATGTTGTAACTTGTTATTATGTATGTTGTAACCTTGGCCAAAATCGATCTCTCTTCCCCCAGCCTTGGTGAGGAGGGGAAGGAGGATATGCCATAACCAGTGGCAGATTCAGGATTTTTGAAGGGGGGGGAGGGGGCTGACCTGACAGAATGATAATGGCACAATAGGAGACAAAGTCACCTCAGTGATAGTTTTAGTTCTTCTCTTAATTTTAAGCTTAAATGACCCTGACAAGGGGGGTGGCTAGCCACCCAATCCACCCCCCTGGATCCACCCCTGATGACTCACCACAAGCACAAAAGACCATTGTCAGTCACATAGAGAAGTGTGTCCTGCGGCCAGAGTCTCACAAACTTGACCCAGTCACCAAGATTACTCAGAACATGGCAACACTCACCCTGAAAAACAAACAATACAGAAGCTGAAAGATGCAACATCGTAAATTCAAACATAGAATGACATGACAAAATATTAGCAAGACTAACCAAAACACAATGGCCAATGACTCTAACTAATATTTTGATACGAAGCTTAAAATCTTACTGCAAGAACATAAAACACAAACCAATGCATTATTAATAGTATCTGGAAATGTCTTCAAAGGGGGCTGGTGATAAGAGAAAAGAGGAGAAAACAAAATAATGCAGTTGTTTGTTGCAAGGTGGATTATGCAAATCACAAAACCTGCCAATTCCAATATGTGACGTGCACATGACTGTAGCCTGAGAAAACAGCCGACATTTCGCAAGGTTGCCGCTTGAGCCCTCGCAAAACGACATCTGAGTAATGAGCGCAGAAATTCCATACTGATGACATGCACTACCCAGATCTTAGTAGTGCTTCTGATTGGTTGTGTCGTGAGGGAATTCTCTTTCAACCAATCAGAAGCACCACCGAGATCTGGGTAGTGCATGTCATCAGTATGGAATTTCTGCGCTCGTGTGGGCTCAAGTGGCGACCTCATGAGACGTTGGCTGTTTTCTCAGGCTAACATGACTGACGCTGTGTGTTTATCCAATCAAAATTCAAGTAGCAGTTCATGTTTCATCTTGAATTGTTTGAATTTTTCATCTAAAGAGAGTGATTAAAAAAAATATAGTTACTGTAATTTGATTAAATTAAATACTGAAATCAATACTGAAATCAATTTCAATTTGCAATAGGAACTTTTTTGGAGGAAAGATTATTACAAAAGTCCAGTGTCTCTGAGATATACATGTAAAGCTAGGAACTTTTGATCGAACGAATGGATTGTTGAAATAATTACAGACTGAAACCAACTTGTCTATAATAAAATTATCATTAATAGTCAATTTCAGCTTTTCTCTTTGAAGGAACATTCGACCAAGCCAGTTTTCACTGTAATTCAAATGAAACATACTGAAACAAACCGTAGTAAGATCCCAGAGTCGGACAGAACAGTCGTCAGAAGCCGAGGCTGCAAAGTTTGATTGAACAGCAACGCAGTTGATGCATGCAGTATGACCATGCAAGGTTAATAAACAGCCATTGTGGGTCTTCAAGTCCCAGACCTTAACTGCACAGTCTTTAGAGCCTGATACAATCAAATCATGTGGAGTATCTGTATGATGCAACATGCCTAAAATATGTGAAAGAAAGATGATGCTCTGACATTTTATAGAAAATAATAATAATAGCAGAGTAGTTAATTATGTAGGGATGTACAATTTTGGTTGATTTTACTTTCAATACAGTGTAGCATCAAAAATTTATTAAATCAACTGATATAATAATAATAATAATAATAATAATAATAATAATAAAAATAATAATAATACATTTATCTAGCACTGTTTCCCCATGGCTCAACAGCACCTTATAGATGTTAAAAATTTGCTAAATACTAAAAACTGTTATAAACTGTCTAAATGTAAAAAAGAAACTATCCTTATTTTAAAAAAAATTAACAAGACGAGAAAATCAGCTTCCATAGTAAGCATTTATAAAAAGGTGTTTTTTGAGTCCGCATTTAAAAGTGTCAACTGATGCTGAATCTTTGACAGATAATTTGGGGTAGGGCATTCCACAGGGATGCCGCAGCAACAGCAAAAGAACACCCACCATAAGATTTATGGCTAAGGATGACAACATGAAAACAAGTATCACTTTCTTGTTCTTGTCCCAAGCCATCCATCATTATGAATTTGGTGTATAATGTTTAACACACGCACGTCTGACAATTTTACAACCTTGAGTAAAACAGCATTAAAACTGTATAAACCTGGAATTTGCCTCAAAGCAATTGAGTGAACAGCAGCACGATGTGCTAAAAGAGTATTAATGCAGTGATTTGTCCAGCTGTCCCAAATGCGAATGGTACCATCCTCACCACAGGTTATTACTCTGTCACCTGAGAACTTGGCATCCCAAACTGGACCTAGAGGAGATTCAAATATGCAAAAAATGTATGCTAACTAAACTCTCTGATACTCAGATGCTGCTACGTGGGTTAAAAAATCAGAGAAGTGCTCCCAGTTACCGCCCCCCCCCCCCTCCCCTACAGGTGAAGTTAAACATTTTGTCACCTTTGTGTCCTCTTAGTTCGGTCCTCATTGAAGGCCACTTTCCAACATGCCGACATCGGTACCACTCTCGATAAATAGCCTCCCAGTCGAAATTGTCCGTGATATGTAAAGTGCTTGTATCTTGACCTCCAAAGACAATGCCATTTCCAGTGAGTTCGATCAAAACATCTCGATCAATGTCTCTAAAACATGCAGATTTCCACAGAAGCTTGTACTTTGGTTGGAAATGCAAAGCACGCCATGAACGGCACACCTGTCGTGACTTAGCGAGAGAAATCGCATCTAGACGTTTCAGGATCTCATTTATTAATTCCAGGGGCAATTCAGAAACATTCATTTAGAGCTGTTTCATTTTATACCGCAATCTCTTCCGCCATCTTGGTCGAGTCCGAAAACACACTGGGACGAGTTCATAGCAGTCACCAGGTCCCCGTTGTCAGATCAGCGCTCTGGCTCGGGGGTTTCTCACCTTTGGTTAGACTATGTTCTTGAAATAAAGAAAGGGTTAAATTTAAGCTTTTCATCCGATGACAAGATTGCAGCGTGCCATTGTCGTCGCCATCGATCATCATCATCGTCATCGTCGTCGTCGTCGTCGTCGTCGTCGTCGTCGTCTCGTCATCATGGTCCGCCAGTACGGACTTTCCGCAACAGCGACGACGGCATTAACGAGAACGTCACGGAACAAAAGATTTAACCGGCAGAGCAACAATTATGTTGTGTTACACATCTTGATAGATTTCGTAGCCGCCCTCTCAAAGTTTTAACAATGGAGAAAGTGAAAGTATTACAGTGAAATTTCTTTTCTCTAAATACAATTTTACCCCAACATTTTCCTTGGCGTGTATGTCGTAGCTGCTCAAATAAAGGGGGCATTACACCTGAATTTTTCTGAACAAACAGTGATTTAATAAATAAATGAAGTATGGAAGAAGAATGGTACAAGTAATGAAGAATTATTAACTTCAAGCCGGTCAATTTTTAATCACCTTTAAATATTAAGTTTTCTCTTTCCATCATAATTTTTTAAACTGCCCTTTTTTCTTCTTTAAAACATTCTTAAATTCGTCAAATTTCTTAAACATTCATTGCGCATAGACTATGACCCTATTGGGGGATTTATAGATCGAATTAAAAAGTGTTTAAGCGTATTAGAAACGAGGCGTTTATATAAATTGTAAGGTCCGTAACGTCGTCACATAAGGACCGGCCAAGGAGATTTGTTACAGCATTAGTAACGATGCATAATTTCCCTGTGAGAGACAAGGAGGCTCAAAAGAACTCAAAAATAAACACTTTTATTTATTTAGCTTATTATTTCCTAATAACCTTTGGCTTTTCTATAAATATTCCAAAATTACAAAAAATATATATATGCAAACCCACGTACCCCCAACGTTACTTCAATTGTCATTTGTATTTTAGAAAAATACACCCGGCGTTTCATATATGACATGGTAAATAATTAATAAACAAGATAAATACCTTGCAGGCCGGTATATATACACGAATACCACTTAGAAACCACGAAGAATACAGTATAATAATCTATCCATAATATATCGTGTGATTTATTAGTATAAAATAACATTTTGATTTATTTAATTTTTAATTTCCGCCAGTTATTGAATTCCTAGCTTTTTCATTGGTTCACTCTACACAGGCTATCAGAGAATAACCCCGCTTTTTGCCTTATAAGGAAATTGGATGCCACGTCAAGTGGGGTGGGACAGGGGGCATTAAACTCCCGGCTTCTTGTACCCCTTAATCCCGGTCCCCCCCCCGCCCATTTTTTTTTGGGTTTCCGCCCCATCGCGAATTTTCAATTGCAAAATATTGTACAAAGTTACGTTATTTTCCCTCTTTCTCCCCCCCCCCCCCCCCCCACCACCTTGGGAATCCCGCTTCCCTCTTCCTCTTCTGCCGCCTTCCGTACACTTCCCGCCCCCTCTTCTCCCGGGCTCATCCCCCCTGTCCCCCCCCCCCCACCTTCAAGTGTGGCAGCGTTCAAGACTTTCAGACCTCACATACTGAAAGGAGTATTAAGGCTCGATACCTTTCAACTTGAAATATTTGTAACTTTCTTTCAAACATCCAGACCCTAAACAAAGGAACCCCTTTATAGTTTTCAGAAACTGCGACACAAGTTTCACGCTTATTTCGCGCGAGTTTTCCCGAGATCACAAGAACTGCGGGCTTTCTGGGTTAAATGATTAAGATACAACTCTAGTACAGCAGTTTCGACTCGGCGTGAACAAACTTGCGTCAAAAGTAGAGAAATAAGAATAAGACTTTCCTACTTTGTGCCTCCCTCTAGAAACAAAGATCATCGAATACATCTAATAGCATAAGTCTTATATTCTACCCTTTTTTCAATAACAGATGAGGAAACATCATTTGTTTTCTCACACCACTGTCAATCTGTCAAAAACAAATATGATTTCCTTTTCGTTGTCAGGAATGACAATAGCTCTTTTCCGTTGGCTTTCAATTACAGGGTCTTTTACGCAATGCATCAGAGAAAATATGAAGGCTCCCAAGACAGTAGGGGCACCAGCAAGAAAAAATAAATTCCGGTAATGTCCTGTAATCTCACCGAACCAACCTATGGAAAATGAAGAAAAGTAAAGTAAGTGCCACAAGAAATTACTGATTAACAGTGCTTCGATCCCGCACATTTAATTTTAAGCCCTGGCTAAAAAAGTTAACTGTGAAGTTCGACTTGCTTCATTTGCGCTTGTCTCTAGAAGGGAAACAGTTAAGATCCGTTTTCTCTCTTTCCTCCGCAGAGGCCTCCTACAGTCACGCCTTGCACGCTTGGGAAAAAGACACGTGAAGGCTGGGTACGTAGAGAGGAAACGTAAAGCACGCGGAGAACGCTCTCACGTTTTTTCCCTCTTCGCATTGTTCCCCGCGCTCCCGCTTTCTCTTTCACTGTGGCCTGTGTGGAGGAGAGAGCCGTTTTCCTATCCCCTTCTACGCTGATCGAATATTGTTGGCGTGCAAGCTAGACTAAGCAGGACAAACAGGTTCTTACCTGCTGCGGGGGCACCGACTAACATAGAGAACGACATGATCATGAGGACTGCGCCCCAGGCTTCCGACATCTTGTCACGGTCTGTACATTCAAACGTCACAATTGACATAAGCCCAATAAAACAACCATCCAACAATCCGAGCACTACCACATACACGACCAGCATGTTGTATCCTGCTGCGAAGATAGCGAGAAGTGGTGACAGCCCCGAAAGAACCATGCAGAAATTGTACAACCGCAATGTGTCCACCCACGGAAGGTCCGCGATTTTCCCGAAGATGATCTTTCCGACGCCCGAACCAATACCGATGTATGAAAGAAGAAGCGAACCGTCCCGATGTGACGATCCCATCTCTTCAGCATAACGAACCTGGAACAAAAAAACAAAAGTCATCACGTCCTTTCTGAGCTCTGAAATAGCTAAAAATCATCGTCATCATCATCGTCATCAGCAACAACGACAACAGGTATAACTGCCAGGTGTAATTTTCTGTGGTGTAATGCAAATCCACGATTAATTTATCATTGCTGTAATTTGTTGAGGGCCAAAGATTATGCGTGTGATCATCCACGTTGGTCCGTTTAATTTCTTAGGGTAAACAACTCCATCAACATTTCTGTTCCTTTGTTTGTTTTTGTTACTCAAACAACTCGGCTGTAGATTACTGTCGCCCTCGTTTTCATAGTACGAACGGCTCACTGTGACTTGCCGTCACTCAATCTTTGGAGCTCAGGGGCGGATCCAGGATTTTATGAAAGGAGCGCTTGTCAGTCAGCATGAGTCCTTATAGGGGGTCAGGGGAGCGTGCTACACCAGAAAATTTTGGAAATGTAGATTGTAAACTAGCGCATTTAGACTGCATTTCCGGCATTTTCAACTTCTTATAGTGGGGTACGCAACCCCCTTAACCCTCCCCCCTGGATCCGCCTCTGGAGCGGGAAGGGCTAAGCAAAATGCTTTCATGCTCTTACCAGATGAACGTGTGGTATGAAATATCCAAACGTTGCAATCGTGGAAGCCACAGCCCAGATAATAAACCAGTTATTTCTTGGAAAGCAAAACCCTCGTTTTTTGTGAGATGTGTGCTCAATGATATCCGAAGGCTTGCCAAGTTTGTATTGATTTGTCTTTTTCTCCTCTAGCGGCTTGAACAAAATACCGCAAATGGTGATGACAAGGGCAAGACCGCTCAGAAAACGATAACAGTTTCTCCAGCCAAAAGAATCTACGATTACTTGCTGTAACGGAGCTAATCCAAGCGCCCCTAAGTTACTACCAGATGTTGCGATTCCTGTTGCAAACGAGCGCTTCTTGTCGAAATAATAAGCTACCATGACTAGAGCGGGAAGATAGCTAATACTCGTGCCAAACCCAACAATAACACCGTGTGTCACGTAAATGACAGTTAAACTGTTCGCGAATGATGACAGCAACAGTCCAAGACTCGTTATCAGTCCTCCAAAAATCACCACTCGTCTGCAGCCATAGCGCTCACTCAGGAGGCTGCCGGGATAGCAGAAGAAGAAAAGGCAGAACTGGGCGATGGAGCCGACCCATGCTGTGGAGACAAGAATGTCCTTTTAAAATTGTTTAATTTTGGGACCATGATATATAGATAGACAATTTATCGGCAAGACCATAAAACGGGAAGTAGCCGCCCAGTCAGGTCATGCTATAAAAAGAAAATACTAAATATATAATGCAACGAAAAATTAATAAAATATATAGGACTAATACTAATCCTGATCTAAAATGTAAAAAATGCACTAAAACTAAAACAACTGCGGCATTTAGTGAATCTCACACTTGTGCCAATGTGGAGGCTGATTCCCCAGCAAAGGGTAGCTGATTCATATATACGAGATTATGTAAGAAAACGAATTGTGCATGTTATAAGATTGCTATAAAAAAGCTGCGCAAAACTGAGATCGCAACTTTGAAAGTTCTACACTGTAACGGGAAGTGTTAATAGGTTTGAGATGTAAGTAGGACCTAAAACTATTTAAAAATACTCCAAGAAATTGCTCAAGTGAACTCATGGTGAACGCATAGTGTTACCTAGATTCAAAAGAGTTCTAAAGGGGGGCAAGCATTGGGCGAAATAGGGTGCCTGTATTGCTTATCAGAAACACTGCGTACAAGAAGAGTGGTGTCGCAACTCTGTGCAACTCTGTTCTCTCTAAATTTCGTGAGCACACCTGAAATCGTCGGACGCTTTATCGGTTCTCAATTCCAAGGGCATATAAAAGTGGTCGCAACTAGAGATGGTCGCTTACCGGAATGGGCTCTGGTAGGCGAACACGTGATTAAACAATAGAGGGTGGTCCCCAGTCCTTTACGAGAGCTTTTAGCATAAAGCGTGGAGCAAAGTTTCTTGGCTAAGGAAATAACACGCTGGCGGGGACTGGGCGTCGAGCCACCGACCTTCAGATGTGAAGTCTAACGCGCTAACCACTACACTACCGCGAAGAAGAGGTTCGAAAATGTACTGGTCAAGGAACCATTACGTTTATGTTATGTGTTACTCAAAGAAGTGCATTCTGTTATTAAAGTGTTCGCTGACTGGTCGCCTAAGAGAACGTAAAAACAAAGGAAACTTCCAGGCGGTAATTAACATGCAGAAGTGGTCGCGGTCGCTTACGAGAGCTTTTAATTACAGAATTTCAGGATTTTTTCAGAATTTCAGAATTGTTTACCCTGAAGATGACTTAATTAGTCGAAAACGTTTGGTTTTCCTTTTTTAAACGTTTTTTAGCCTTGTAAATAGTTTTTTAATTCAAAAGGGGTTTCCCAATGCTGGTCCTAAGTAGAGCTGGTCGCTTACGAGTGGTCGCAAGAACTGTCTTAAATTAACAATAACATGGTCGTAACGAGGTATATGGGATCGGGGATCAAAGGGGTGGGATCCGGGAACAGAGGGTGGGATCTGGAATCACAGCCCTGGGATCAGGGATCACAGACTATGAGATCGGGACCAGCAGCTTTTTTAGGGATCTGCCTGTACTATATCTGTAGGATCAGGGACCAAAATCGGTCACGCTTTTGGAATCAAGGATCATAAATTTGCATACAAAAATGGGATCAGCATTGAAAAAACATACCTCGTTACCACCCTGACGATAAAGTAGAGAAAATGCGTGGGTTATACAGAAATTGTTCATTCTCGATCCCGCCTTTCAAACCTAAGATTTATTCAACCATGCCAGGCGATAATAAACAGTTATTTGTTACCAAATGTTGAAAACGGGAGTTTAGGCCACTCTTCGGCTGTGACGAAAGCAGATCATTGCGTCACATACAAAAAGCCCGTCAGAAACGTTTAGCAGCTTTCAATGGTAGCACTGACTCGTATTCACTGTTCTGTTCTATTAGCAAGTGTAAAAGCGATGGAAATTGCTGGATAGCACCCACTTCACAATATTTTTGACGTGTCGCACTTTCTTGACTCAACTGTGCATTGTCATTCTAATATAAACAGATAAATGACTGAATTCGCTGTTCACGTGATAAAAGTTAATTATTAAACGATACGATGCCATTATTTGTTTTTGTCACTGCGGGCGGATTTAATTAATGCATGCAAAGTTTTATGCAAATATACGGCCCCACAATATTGTAGGTACTTGAACGTCCAAATAAAAGCTAAGCATTCCTTGAATTTATGTCCTGTCCTTAAAAGCGTTACTGCTTCGCTTGTTTTGATTTCATTCTAAGATCGCAGATAAGTTTGCCATACATAGACTGAGTCAGACTGAGAGCCCGACCGTCTTTAAAATCGAGAAAACGGTACCGACGGTGAAATGCTGACATGAAATGAATCAGAGGTCCTAAATTATGTATGCCCCAGTCACTGAATTTACATGTTGGCTTATTAAATTCGAATTCTACTCAAATGTTTCCCTAATCAACAATTTGCTCTAACTGCTTGACCTACACTCACTGATCAGATGAAAGTGTATATGTAAGCCTACATGTTATCAAATTTTACCACGATGGCAAACAATGACCACTGGTATTTTTTACCTGTCTTGGCTTTCGATTCTTTGAAGTGGTCGAGTAAGGCAGCGTATAGTACACCAACCGTGTAGTGCATCCCAAGCACTACAAACAAATCGCAAAATGCCGCTCCGCACACGATCCAGGCCCAGCCTCCATCTTTCTCTGTATTCTCCGCGTCTTTGGCGGAAGGGAACTTAATGACTGGGCTCTCGATGCTTTCCGTTATCGAAGTGCTTGGATCAGTGTCCGGCGGAAGAAGCTTGGCATCGTATAAGTCACCTTCGGCGTTCATTTCGAATCGAAGCAACGCCGAACCGGCTGAAAAAAAAAAGTGGGGTAATATTTCACAAGCTACCCCACTGAGGCGAATTGTCTTCGGGGGTATTGTTGTTGCAGTCGCGGCAACATTTGTTTTGAAGGTTACATAATTATGTATGATTGCTATGTACATATTACTTATGTCGTCAGCCGCTGACGCTAGTGGCTAGTTGCCGCGCGCAACTGCGCGCGAACGTAAAGACGTCACGGAATAGAAATTACAGACTAAACGTAAGTACAGTGGAATTCCGATTTTTTGAACCACCAAGGGAAATGAAAATTGGTTCGAAAAATCGGGAGTTCGAAAAATCGAAGGTGGCATCAAATCACACCTGTTTTACCGTGGTATTGTTTTATAACATCCAAGAAGGCAGACAACAACGATATATGAGGGGGACATGGGGATTTGCGGTGTTGCGGTGCCGCTAATTTTTTTGTGCGGTGTTGCGGTGAATAAAATCCCATCTCGCGGTGTTGCGGTGATCTCAAATCGTACGGTGTGAGGTGTTTTTGATTTTAAACCTGCGATGTTCGGTGAAAAAAATTTCTTGGGGACCCTTTGCGGTGTTGTGGCTTATTATTTGACACATTTGACCGACTTACCCTTGTCGAGTAACTGGTAAAACCTGTTTATATTCGTCAAACCGTCGATTATCACCCTTTTTGGAAACAAAGGCGGTATCAAATCCGTGTCAAGCAGTGAATCCCAGGCCATTTCCGTTTTCATTTATAAGTAACTTGACCTTTGCTACACGGACTGTCTGGGATCCTGTCAGCCTCCTTGTGTTTCACGGCGCGTGGTCAAACGGCTGCAACATGGAAGAGGTCGAAGAGGTCATTGAGCCTACAACAGAGTGCATAATCGACTGTGTCGCTTTTTTTATGAAGAGGGAAAAGGGGGGGGGAACTACCGGCAGAAAAACAAATTGAGGTGTCGGATCAACAGAAGTGAAAAGTGCCTGACGAAGCTCAGAGAATCTATTTGGTATCACGCTACCTTGCATTCTTTATATCTGCACGACTGAAAATAGAGTTCTTAGGAGAAATAGGCAGCTCAACCACCTTTCTGCTAGGCGCAAGGTCACACTTTGGAAGAGCCATTCGATTCAACAATCGCCTCCTGTCCTAAGTGACTATCGTTAGTTATACAATGTAGTATATATTACGCGTGCTGTGATTGGTCGTTGCCCAAGTTTTATTAGAGTACAGGCACATGGATGCCGTGATGGGAAACTTGTTTTATTTGTTTTGTCGAACATGGTGCGCGGTTTTGAAAATGTTTGCGAGATTATTTCGGATTAAGCAAGTCAAGGGCCCGAAAAATGTTTAGCAGGAGCTGTTTACAAGTAGGAAAAACAGAGAAACCAATACAAAAAGAGTTCTTGACGGCTTGAAAATGCCTTAACTGGAAGAAATCTTCACAGCAGCGACAACTTGTGTCATCGCTACGAGAGTGTCGCAGTTGATACATGAATTCGGGAAGACAGCCAAGTGAAGGCGTTGAGAAGCTTTTCGGGGAAACTGTATACAAGTAAGATAAAGAAGATAAGAAGAAGCAGAGACGCCGCCTATTTGTTTAATAGACGATAAAGGAGCGCGATCATCCCAGAAAACATTAAAACGCGAAACTATAAAGCAAGTGAGCTCGTGGCAACCACGACCGCGCTGGTCAGCGGGAACGTTACCTGTTCATCTTTGTCGTCATGTACATACGAAAAAATGTTGGCTACAGCAAGAATACAGACATCATCAGTATCCGTGTGATTTACGTGCAGACCACAAGGTGAAAACAGTATGGCTTTGTGATTTGTATCTGTTGAGTGGAAAATTGCTGAGGTAATGACATTTGTTTAAATGAAAAATATTACATCACGTGAGGACGTTTTCTCTTTTCCAAGAAGCTTTTTAGATCATTTAAATCGTAGGACAAAAATTGAATTGCGGTGTCGGTGTTTCGTCAACTTTTTTTGCGGTGATGCGGTGTTCGTTATATTTTTTCTGCGGTGTTGCGGTGTTGACAGTCCCCCAATGTTCCCCTCATATATCACTCTTGTTAATGTGTGAACCACCCTTATTTGCCAACAAAACGTGCATTTAAAACAAAACGGAAATTTAAGGACTTAAGCCAATTTCGGCAGAACATAAACCAGTACTGTGTTGTTTCGTGTGTCTGTCAGTTTGCGCGGACTCTTGACTGCATTTCCTTCCCCTTACTGTAGCAGAAAAAAAGTACCCTTTACTCCACGTTTAAAGGAACAGCAAAATTTATTAATGTGCTAAGGCAAGAGCTTGAAAAATGCAACTAAACGAAGGAACTTTGATCATGTACAGCAATTCAAGACACTCGATTGCGTAACAACGGCGTTGTAGTTTGTTATGACTTCAATGACAGATTTGCCACTTGCTTTGTAATAAAAAATGCATAAAAACACCTTCTCTGGAACTTGTTAGTTGCATTCAGGTGTATATGTGGCTAAAACCGGTTTTTGTTGGTTCCTGAGTTGTCAAAGTTCGAGACATCGAATGTAATTTTTGAAAGGAAGAAAGAATTAGTTCGAAATATCGGGAGTTTCGAAAAATCGAGGATTCGAAAAATCGGGGGTACAATTACAGTGTTTGACTGAAGCAAATCGAAGGGAAACGACTTTTGGTTCGAAGAATCGGGAGTTTCAAATAATCGAGTATTCGAAAAATCGGGATTCCACTGTACAAATTGCTGTAAAAACAAAGAAATTTAAGCCCAAATAGGAAACCCTAAATTTGTACCGACGTCGGCCACAAACATCTGGCTGGCATGTCTGAAAAGAACGGTATCAGTTAGGCAGGGAAAGAGCAACAGTTAAATAACCTTAGTGGCAAACTTATTCCGGCCATTTCCAGTTATATGAAATTATATTGATTTTGTGGTTCAGTTGTAGTCAAATGCTGAGTACTTCAGTATCAGATATAGCATCTCTCTTTCTGATGGACTATGATTTCAGCAGTTTCATATCAACTTTTAAATGTTGTTTAAGGTGGTCTTATACCCAAAAAGTGAATTTCTTCAGAAAAGAACTTTGCAGGAAACTTTTACCATCATTTTATAGTAGGGATTTACGCCCTGACTTCAAACTGAGTCTTTTCAGGTCACATGTCTTAATAGTTAATGATTAACCAGCCTTCTAAGTAAAAAATAGGGTTGTTCATTGTAAGCCGCGGATATCTAACTAACGCACGGCTGGATAAGTATGAAATCAACTTAGATCTCTCCATAGATGAATTCGTTAGGGGATAAACCTCGAACATTAAGCAGCTTGGCCTCTTTAGAATTTATTTGTATTCTTTTTTCCCAGAAAGTAATTTAGAAGGAAATAAAGAAGAGGGCAAGGATTCACTTACTGAGAAGCAGTTCAAGATCGTGAGGATTTTTAGGTTTACGACCTAGGAAATTAAGTCCTTTAATCTTGCTGAAGATTTCAGAACACTAGGTTACAATGCGCCGTGGATATCGTGCTCAAAAGTTCATTCAGTTCGAGAAATTCTGTGATTGGAGAAAAACAGTCTTAAAGATGAGGGAACGGATTCTAGACAGCTTATCCGTCGATCATTATCCTAAAACTATTGTCAAATTCAAGTTCCCACACTGAAATACAAGCTGAACGGTAATTTGATGCAAAAACCATCGTTTCGGTAAGATTTGGGTCATGTTTTGTCGGTTAAAACTCGGACCTCAGGACTTATTGAGGTTTGTTTGTTCTTATTGAGGTTTGTTTGTGAGCATTTAATAAATGTAAACAATTGTTGCTATGGCCGTTGCTATGGAAAAAGTCGCATACTGCTGATTAGCTTTCTTAAATCTCGCTGCTTTAATGCTGGAAATCGAGTGAGATTATGTCACGACAGCATTCCTTAGTGTTTAAAGGTTACAATTTTGCCATTTTAAAAAAAGTGACTTTTGCAACCTAACATCACCTTTTTTGAGTATAAGACCACCTTAATCTGATTTCAATATTTAGTCACGGCGACTGAGAAGATCCTGAGAACTCTACCGTGATCTTTTACTGCTTGATTTACGACCAGAGTGCAGAAGCTCCTTTAGTTAAATTTACAGTACAAACCAAATTACCGTTACCTATTTGTTTGCCGAAGTTTTCCCTTATTTCATGTTCTTTCAGTTCATGGTTCATGAGTCAGTTAGTCGGTTATGCCGGTCTTGACCCTCTAAAAAAAGGGAGTGTCCTTATTAGCATAACTCGTTTTAAAACCTTTTCGTCTGCAGGTAGCTAGTGAGCTGGGTCCTACGTGGAGAATGAGAGCGTAAGAAAATGCTGGCCGTACCCTTCTCCCGTCCCTGAAGTATCGCATGATGAGCCATACCCCGCCCCCCTTCTTACCCTTTCCTGAAGCCTTGACTGGTCAACACTACGATCACCGATTTTCCTTTCACTCTATTCCCCACTGGCGTATTAGGCCATGAAAGCCAGTCAACTTGACCTTTTGCCATAGCTTGTATCGAAACCCGACGTGCCCAATCGTTGGAAATCGATACTAACAATTGAAGTCCTCGCAACTGCTAACGATTATAGTCGGTACTGAAACTGATGGGTTTAATGTCGTGAAAAATACTTTCAAGTTCCGGAAGGGCAGACGGACGCAGGTGTATACGTTCGAGAACAGTGGAAGGCTAATTGTGTTAGAGGTTCAAGGACTACTATACAGTGTTCTATATGTCAGTAGCCAGAGTAGCTGGCGGGATCGTTTTCGCGAGGGCCAAGTTTGTTTCCGCTGCTACTACCTTCGCGCGCAAATTATACCGCCAGCCACGCAGGCTACACGTTAGTGACTTTCAGTGAGACATATTTCGCGCCCTTTTTTGAAAGAATGTGTAAAACTCTTATCGCTGGTAAGTCAAAAGAACTCCCTCAGTATTTCCTGTACCAAACCAGTGGATAGTAACAGAACAAAACTGAATGCATGGCTGGTACTACGTCAAAGAACTAATAAAAGCAAAACCACAGCGACAAAGCAGTGAGGAGTGCCGGATCTTGTGTAGACCTGGATCAGTAAAAATCTTGAAGACTAAAGTAAACAACAGTAAACTGATCCTTATGGCAAGGAGAATGAGAAATTTAAATCGAGACAGAAATGAAATAAAAAACATGCTCAGTGATGTATTTGCCCGATATTATTTCGGTTTGCAAAACAAACCTTCTTCGGGGAGCTAATAAAAGAAAGGGCTGATTTATTTAATGGCCAATATTTCGACTAACAAAATTAGCCTTCCTCAGGGCCAGAGCTATACTGAAGGAAAACACTTTAACGGCTCCAAAAGTGGATAGGGTTTTCTAACGCTCTGATTGGCTACTCAAACTCGGCATTGTTCTGGATTTCTAGCGATACTTTTTCCTATCTCTCACAAAAAGGATCTATTTGGTGCTTGCTATCCACTGGTTTGGTATATATTAAAACAAGTAATCACCTCAGTGTCAGTGAAGAGTGGTAGATATTTAGCTCGCCGCTTCGCAAGTTGGCAAATATCCACACTATTCCATTTTAATCCTCTGTCCTCTGCGCGTGTATATCATCCTGAAATTTTGACTATTTCAGGACAAAGACGCTCAGGAAAAATATCTCTGCTTTAACGCTCCCTCTCCACTATCGAGCACGAGTCTAACTTTTCCGCGTACCAGAACCCTGAATAGAGAGAGACTGGACAGAGCCGGTCGATTCTTGAAGGGCCCGCACGCGCAATTCGAGTTACGAGCCAGTGGAAAAAAAACAGTTTATGAAAAAAGAGGACCTTGCTCCTTGCTTGATCTCAGCGGTTATCCTCCTGTTTTTGTTCTCATTGAAGTGAATCGCTGATCAGACCCAGATCACGGCGCGTTAGTCACTTCGGTTCATGCACTTTGGTGAGCGTGCAGTCGCGCGTGTGTTTACCTTTGACTAAAGTCATTGCTTCTGAGGGAAGTCGAAAACGAGTCACCGGTCACGAGTAGAGGTTGCGCTTCACTGAACTACTGCTCATCCGCTTATATAATTAACGCCTTTCCACACGGAAGATGACTTTTGTGTGCATTCCGTTTCAGGCGGCAATGCGCCGATCAATTCGAAACTTCAGCATCCCCCCCCGGGCATACCCCGGGCATTTGACTGTGTATCGTGCCCTGGGAGGGGGGAATTTGAACATTGCGTTGGAAGGGTGGGGAATTTGAACCGGATTTATCTCTCGTTCTGACGTAATAGGCCTGTGAACTTTTTCGGTTTTTGCAGGGTCTGACGGATTTACTAGATAGAATTTCGCCTTTGTTAGTGAATAACTCTTTGAAAAGGGTCTTTAAGAGAAGATTGAAGGTGTCATTACGGCATATCTCTCTCTGAAAGGCATGTAAAGTGCTTGATTGAAGACCAAATTCGTCTTTGAGGAGAGGCAGTTCAGTACTAATTGGTGGGGCTTTGAACGGCTTTCTTGCCCCGAGGGGAGGGAATTTGAACAAGCCAATCTTCAAAAGTTCAAATGCCCGGGGGGTTGCCCGGGGGTGAGGATGTTGAACTTTCGAATTGATCGGCGCATAAGCCTTCTAGGCTAGCTAGTTGTTATTGTACGAACACGCAGCCGGTTTACTTCTCGTTGTCTTTCACTGAGTCATGTAGAAGCGTTTTTTGTCATATCAGTAGAAACTATTATTGACGGCTGATATCAAAATTTATAAAAGCAAACATAGGGTATCAATAGAAAGTTTGACCCTGAAGAAGTTTGTTTTGCAAACCGAAATATCGGGCAATTTTTTGTTATTTTCTGTTTTCGTTTTTACGTCTTTCTTTAACTGTCGTAAGGATCACTCGTACCGGATACCTTTTTTATTCTGATATAGAAGTTCCCCAAAGAACCATGAAGAACCTTGCGTGGCCCTTGAGTATTCTTAACAACCTGCTTTTAAAAATAAAGTCACTCAATAAGACTGAGGTGGCAATTAATACTTCAGTCTAGTTTTACTGACTAGTCATGCATCTAGAAGCGCTGTTTTCATCTCACTGAGCACTGAGATTTCCCTGCTAGCATAGGTCTCTCACGGCGAGCGCGAAAAATGAGAGGAACACTAAGATATGAGTGATATGATATGATATTGTGGGAATTGTAAGTTTGAGATTCCCTCTCGGCTCTAATGGCCTTCACTGGCTTGTTGCTTGTATATCATCGGCAGCCATGACAACTCGTCCCTCAAAAAAAAGCCAGAAAGAATGTAAAGAGAAAAGGTAGGGGTATAGAATGGTCTATCCAAAATGATGCTTCTCGGAAAATATCAGCCGAGTCTCGAAATCTCCGCATTCAAAATAAGAGTCTCGGAATCTCGGGCTCGCTGCACGTTGAACCGTCTCGAAGTCTCCAATTTTTATAATTTGGATCTCAGAATCTCGAAAAATGCACCCGATATTAAGCTATGTGAGCACGGAGTTCACAGTTCAACGAACAAGCAAAGCAAGTGCTAAGTCTATTTCTGTTTGCAGCGACACATAACCAACGCGTAATGAATGAGAACATCCGTACATATTTAAGCTAAATCAGTTATTAGGAAGATCTACATTGCCCTTTTTATTATTTACTTAGTTCAAGGCTTTGCTGACAACGTTGCAGACTATCCATTATCGTTCAGTCCTTCGGCGCTAAGCGCTGGTGTGTCCCATTTCTTTTAAACATCGAGCTAAACGTGCTTCTAACTGAGCGATTCCTATACTGCCTTTTAAACAACTGACGTTTCCTTTGATGTATTTTTATACAATTAAATACAAGATAACTGGTAATAGATAAATTAAACACAAGTTGGGAAAATTAGCTGAACTTTTATCCACAAACAATTTTCAGCTGCTTTGAATCTTTGAGCTCTACCGAAGTTAGCACAAACGAAGTTATCTCACGCTGTTAAAGACCAACAAAATAGTTACATACTGTTCTGACTTTGTTAGTAAATTTCACCACCTCTGCCCTTTTCCACTGAGATTTGATTGGTGATCACCTATCCCTCCCCTGGCGCTGCCTCTTGACCTTAGCTAAGAAACCATGCTCCTTGTTGTCTCTCCACCCAAGTGTACATTTTGTACCAACGAATTTTTAGAGAAAGATTTAATCAAGGATGGCCTCGACTGCCATCTTTCTAGTAACAGTACAGGCACCTACAGCTGCTTCATGTCATGGAAACATTTATGTGAAAGCACGATGGCATAGCACGTAGTTAGTAAATCACAAGTCCCCCCTTTTGTTGTACAGCCTTAGATAACACACTTTGTTCCACTTTGACTGTATATCGTTTGTCTCACGAGATGTAGTCACGAAGGTGACTGCTTAATCTGTATAGCTAGTCGACTGTTTACAAATGTGTGACTACATATAGCACGTTACCTGGTTGCGATTGCGGAATCGTTTTACTGTGAGGACCTATTTCATTATAGGTCCGCTGCACGGTACCGACGCTGACCGTAGGTTATGTGCATTGAAGGTATTTCAAATTCATTACCAGAGCGTTATCCCTCTTGATTAAATAGTCTTATGTCACTAGAACGGGTAAAAAGTTGCAAATGGTCATTGTTTTACTCCCGGAATCTGTGAGGGAGTCGAAGAGTGCGGCCTTTATCAGTTTTCCTTGTGGGAACCACGCTAACTTTTCGGTGTTTGCGGTACCTTTGTCGCAAACCAGAGCCAGGCAATGATAATATAATTCATCACTTCAACGTGAAAATCATCATCCAAATAAGACCACATGTCACTTCTCCCGTACGATGGCTACCTCCCGTACAATTTTCTCTTTCCTAAACAGGCCACGCAGGCCATGAGACGTCATGAGACGTCTCGCTACTCTCGCTGACTCCGACATGTTTTACTGTCTTTTTACCATTTCGTTTGGTCTTTCTTTTTCTCTTTCCTGTAGCCAACGAATTCAGTTCTTTTTAATGCACGCTTTGAGACAATTTATAAGACTTCTGTGCAAAATGTTGGGTGACAACTTGAAATACAGTATTTGCCGGTTAATACGCACACTTCCTCATATCAGTACAAAGGTAAGTGGCTTTATGCATACTGCATGGTTATCTTCACACGGTACGTTTTCATTTTTCTATCTATGTTTTCATTAATTTTGTCTTTTTTAAAAAAATAGAGATTACATTGAGACTATTAAGCCGAGTTGTGCACGTTTCAAAATGAACATATGCTTTAGAGCAAGTAATTGGACGTGTTGACCGAGCGTTGAGCTTCTCCTTAGTTAAGAACGGATGATACGGGCACTAAAGCAACGCGCTTTAGTGGGTTCCACTGTGCCATTTTAAAGCAGCCAAAGGTGTTCATATTCTTTTATTAAGAAAGCTTTCTATGCTGGGTAGAATGATTACGTCCACATTCACGCGCAATTAAACTTACCCTCTGCACGCTGCTCTTTCCGTGACGTTTTTTCTTCGATTTCCTAGTAACAGTTTCATCATCTGTGCTTAGGGACCGTTCATTTTTTATGAGGTAGGGGGGGCTGGTGGGATTTGGGGGGGGGCCATGTGAAAAAATTTGGCTTCAAAGGGGGGGCCAGCCGAAAAAATATGGTGTGTAAAGGGGGGGTCACCAAAAAAAAAATGCCTTTAAGTCTATTAGTGACAGCATCTCTAATAATGCAAACATCAGTGCCAGAAGGCCAAAAATAGCGTTTCTAAGGTTCTGAAAATTCAAATTTTCCCGGGGGAGAATGCCCCCGGACCCCCCTACTTTATTATACACCCAACGGCAACTCTACTCCACCAACTGTTTCATTACAAAATACAGCCAAGGGAATGTCAACTCTTTTTTGGCCTCTGCTGATCTGATTCTTAAACAGCTAATAACAGTGTCCAAAATAATGCTTTCAACCGGCATAAATTGTCTGTTTATGTACTTCAGAATAAGCATTTACTTCTGCAGGACTTGAGTGTTAACTGATTGACTGTTTAATTTAAGCTTCATAAGTTTTAGATTTACTTTATCACTTTTTCTTGTTTCCACTTTTTTTTGGGGGGGGGGGGTCATCTCAAATATTTAGGACTACAAGGGGGGGGGCCCAGGTAAAAAATTTCTAACGTAGAGGGGGGGTCATTATATTCTACAGGTACTACCCATCAAATCCCACCAGCCCCCCCTACCTCATAAAAAATGAACGGTCCCTTACATCAGTGTTATCCTCGTCTATAATTTTTTTAGGCCAGATAGAACATATTCAAATTATTTGTAGCATCTTAACTACTAGCTACTGCTGTCTAGCTTTTTGAGGTTATGACCGTTCTGGACCCGCTTTCTCTCAGGTTTAGTAAGTCATTTTCCCGCCAATTTTGTTTGCATGATATTCGCCAACCCTTATACCACCCCCTCCCGCTTATATTTATGTTTAGCTTTACGTAAGTTCTAAGAGCTTACCGTATTAGCCTGTATAACAGGTCTTAATTAAACGCCTGCTTTGTAGGCTAGAGCTTATAACCTTATATCCTAGTGCCAAAATTGCTATACTCCCAAGAATACGCCAAATCATCTTTTCAGATCTTGAACTTTGTCAGCGTTGTAGGTTCTCTAAAACACTTCATATGATTACACAATAATTCACTTTGATCTCTTTGAATGATAAAACTCCACGTGATTCCTGATTTTCAATGGCATCATTTGCCGTGCAGGATCATTTCCGGAGATGTCATTTATTTACAGCTTCACTCCCACAGTTCCACGTGGGCATGTTGTTCTTTTCACAGATCATTGAGCAAGCTATAAAAGGTCATAAAGGTATAACTGTATAGCTAGCCGTTTATTATTTCAGTTATAAGACTCAAGCAATCACAATCTTCGAGTACATGTTGGTTACAAACAGAGTAAACTTGGAACTTTTTTAGTACAAACGCTAAACAATTAACATCAATTCCCCGCTATTCCTGTGGCTTGTCGCCAAGTTTCCTGTTGAGTGTTAGACCAGGTATTCTCTTAATGCAGGGTTCAATTCTACCTGTTACCATCCCCCCCCAGGCACACCCCCGGGGATTTGCAATTTTTTTCTTACTTGGTGGTCTATTCCCCACCCCCGGGCACGTAGGAAGAGACAATTCCCCACCCCCGGGACTCCTCATCGACCACCGATACGTTGTTTTGTGTTCAAAATTGATTTCCGTACAATAGCACAACCAGACGTTCTGACAAGAACTTAAAGGCTTTTCTAGAGTTTACTGAACGAAGGATATTACATAGTACTAAAAAACATGGACACTACATTGAAAAAGAAAACTGAAGAAAAAAGTCTAACCGCACTGCCACTCGGCTGGCGAGTAAAGAAATGTTCTTCACCGCGCGTTTTATTCTAAATATAGCACATGCACAAAAGAGGTCGGGTGAACGAATTGATGACAGCATTTTAAAGGAGTTTTTCTTAGCTTGTTTCACAAGAACAATGGACTGAGATCTCTGTTTAATATAAAGCCGTACATCTGTTTCATACAAATACGCTGAAGAAATATTTCTATGTTTGTGATGAACGCCATCCATTCGAGTACGCATTATAATAAACTTGCCTTGGAATACAGATTTTAATTTCGAGAGATTATTCTTCTCCAACCAGTCTGCTACAAATTCTAGAGATTTTCCCTGGAAATAGGCAGTCTTCTCTACGCGGTCCGGCGCCATTGTGTCAACTGAGAAGTGATAAGCTAGTGACGTGCTTCACTAGAAAAACGAGAAGTTATTTTCGATTTACCCCGCCCCCCTACCCCCGGGACAAAACCGTTTCAAACAATTCCCCACCCCCGGGCCCCAAGGGTTGGACTTGTCCCGGGGGTTGCCCGGGGGGGGATGGTAACAGGTAAAATTGAACCATGCATTAGTTGACTTTGCTTTTGTTCCTAGCTTTCCAACCCTCCAATTTATGGATCATTTCAATATACAAACAGAAAAACGATGTGACCAATATTGCAACACCTAAAATAACCATCAAAAATTGAATAATAAAACCGGAAAAGCTAGCGGCTATTCTTGGTTTTCACTGTCACGCCATAAAATATTAAAATCAAAACCAGTTGATGAAAGAAGCCAAGAATTTGTAATGTAATAAAGGATACACAACTAAACAACTTCACCAAGTCTCAGATCTGTACGGTATTCGGTTGTTGAGTTATTTGGCGAAACGTTCGACTGAAATTTGTAGAGCTCAGTATGGAAACGCCATGTTGGTGTCCCTCGGAGGGGCACAAACATGGCCGCCGGAAATCGATGAAAACATCTGGAATTTACTTCTGCTCTTCCAGCGATTACTTTTCTCTAGTGAACTACTATACAACCACATTAATTTCTCTCCTAATGCGTTAACTGTCCAAACTGCTAAAAATCACAAGGAGAGTCCTTTTTTGCACAGGAGAAAGCTTTGTCACGGACTCTGTGTTGGTGTCACGTGGGGTGAAAAGCCAGAAATTTAACATTCTGTATTTTCAAAACGAAAGACGCTACCGAGCTGAAAACTTGTGAAAAGATATATTTTTAAGTCATCTTCAACCTGGTGGGGATATAAAATCTGAAGACCTTGCCATCTATGATTTTAGAATTTTATGACGTCACGTGAAAACCAGCAATAATTACACTGCAGTAATAAGCTACAATAGATTTACTCACCGTAGAGAACCTCATAACTTTTCTCGTGAGCAAATTTTCGTGATGCGTACATTGTATTGGCCTATTTGAGCGTAGTCATAGCAACTGTCAATTAACTTCAGTTATGTCGTGTTCGATTTCGAGACGTTCTAGGATTTCTTTGACACTTCCATTCATGCACTGTGGGCTGCACTGTGGGCTTTCAGCCAGTTGTTGCTACGAAGCACGGAAAGAGCGGAAGAATATTACCTAGTTTGATTAACATTGAGTTAATGCAATTTCTGATGTAGTTTTTCTCGTGGCAGCCCTTTGCAAAAGGGCTACAGATCTCCGACAAGTGTTGTTTATAGTCTTTACACTTTTCACGACCCACAGTATGGCGGGCGACCTGCGTTCGAACACGGGCAGGTGCTGCAAGTTTCGCCTTAGCTCTCATCGACTCGGCGTAATTTTAATCGTCCTTAGCTTCGTCTGGGGGATGTACTTGATCCAAATACAGATCAACGACAGGCAATCGCAGTCAGAATTCCTGAAGGAGAAAATAATCACGCTATCGAAGGAATATATCGATGCAATCGCAAGGGAGAAGGGCGATTTTAACAACGGTACGTTAGAATGGTCTGAAATAGACTTCCCGTTTTAGTGTCATCTTTATACACGTAGTCTATAAAACTTGAATATTCTATTTCATGCAACACATGCATTGTTGTAATGCTGCCATTAATAAGTGTGTGGTTAGTATAAAATTTCTATGCATTTGTTTACGAAAAACTTTTCTCAAAAGCCCATACCGTAAGCTTCTTAAAAAGCTTATAAGCTTTCTCATAGCTTCAACGATACTGGACTTGGACCTCAACCGTGCATCTATGCGTGGCATACTGTTTTGACCGAAGGCACTTTTTGTTTCAAATATTTGTTTATTGTATACTTTCGATCAGTTTCTGGGTGAGCAATATTCAAGTAAAGTATAGTAAGTAAGAAGGAAGCAAGATCTAGTTTAATCATTAACGTGCACTGAATAAGTTCTAGCGCGATCTGCGCTATTTGGACACACTTCAAAGGTTAAATACGTTGGAGCTCTTACTTACGCTTGTACTTCCAACTACTTGTTTTACGCCTTTAGGAATTCTTTTAAGGGAAAGAGGAATGAAGGATAACTTAAAATGTGATTATGCAAAGGCTTCAGGACTTCAAGCAGACATTATTTTTCTGCGAGCATATAAATACAGGGCGTAACAAATCGATCGAAATCGATCATCGAAAAACCTAATTGACAACGCTCGATATATGTCGATTAATCGGTTATAATAAACATCCAAAATCACAGCATTTGGCTGTAATAATTGATAAATTTGATAATCATGTAACATAATTTCTCCCTAATCTACAGAACAACAAACACATGTTCATATCTAACAGCACCTCGAGCACAATCTTTCAAGCCAATTAGTACAGTATAAAATTAGTATAAAAACCTTAAAATTTATGACTCTTTGTTTGTTTCATGTTGATGTGTCCAGAAAACCATAGTTTTACCTTTTGATATTTTTCAATCTAAATCGATACTAATTGAACCTTATTAACCGAAATTGTTCAAAATCAATACAACAAAAGGGCTGGAAATCGATTTCCGATAACAATTGATTCAAAAAATTAACATCCGACTCGATTTTGCATGTTGGCTTGGGATGAATTCATACCGTGTACAGAAACTTTTCTTCAAAGAGAATGATGATCAAAACAGCAGTAAAAATCAGCACGGAGAATGTATATTTGTTTTCTTCCCAGAGCTTGTGACTTTTTTCTCACTGCTCGATGATCCTCGATTGTGCACTTGCAAAATTACCTGACTGTTTGCAGTCTAAAGCCTGGTTCTCATATGCCACTGAACTACCTGCGACATAGCCACCGGTACTGCCCGGGATATTGTTCCATCGTCGGTGATGTACCAGTGGCAAAAATATCCCACAATTCATTGCGTCCAAAATGGCGGATGTTGTGGACGTAGAAGACGTTTTAGCGCGCCTTTTTAAGTTCACTGGGGGAACATCCCAGGTTCATCTGTGCCACCAAGTGCTGCAATGCACCGGGAATGAAAAATCACGTCAACCGGTGACTATAGTGCAGGTCATTGCAGGTAGGTTGGCGGCATATGAGAACCAGGCTTAACAGGCAAATGACACTTGCTCAAAAATATTTAAAATTAATGCAGCTGAAGGGACAGTGGAAACCAAGTATCACAGCATTCAAACGATATTAGATGATTTTTATACGCACCTAAATGCAATAACATTGTCATATAAAGATGAAAAAAGGGAAAAGAAAAAAGCCAAATACATTAGGAATAAATAAGCACGCTAACTGCATTCAGGGAATTGCTCTGACGAAGGGCTAAAGCTCAAAATTAAATGTTTGTACAGTGGCCAAGTTACCTTGTCTCAATTCATTTGGTATCAAATTGAAGTTTTACACCATAGTCCATCAGTGCTTTGAGAATTTTTAAAATCTAAGAATGTAGTTTGCATGGCTAATTAATTAATTATTTGCATTTATTTACCATTAGATTACTATGTATGTAGTCATTATTTAGTACCCATAAGGCAACGAATAAAATAAATAGCTTGTCACCATTTCTTAGTGAAATGAATTAATGATTTGCCATTTGCAGGGGAAGTTGTTGAAATGAAGAAAGCTACTGCTGTCCTGTTGCAGAATATGTTGGCAAGAATTAAAAATCTTGAGAAACAAGTTCAAGATGTGATTGTGAACAGCACTTCGGCACTTAAAGATTTGAGCAAAGCAATCAAGTCCTTAAACCACTCAATTAATCACATTAACAGGACAAGGGGTAAGGGCAACAGGTTAGGTAGAGATTTCTGTAACCCTTTAAAAGCTCCAATATCAGTATGCATTTTCTCCTCACTGTTCTCATTATTTTCTTTGGTATTACCGTATTTACTCATGTATAAGTCGAACTCGTGTATAAGTCGACCCCCCATTTTCAAGGTCAAAAATCGGATTTTTCGTAATTTCTGGTTAAAGAAGTAAAATTCAGACTGACAGAAATTTCCCAAAAAGTTAATCTCTTATTTCTAAGAATGTATTGAAAACTCGGTGAATTAAAAAAACTGCAGAGCAAAATTTAATCGTGTGCTGTGAAGTAAACACTTGTTTATATCATCACGATTTAAGCACACATGAGCACTTCGATTTACTAGGGAAGTATTTTACGATATTTTGAAGTAAATCGCATTGAAAATGAAATCTTCTTGCATTTATCTAACCTCTATCTCAATGTTGAGTTTGAAAGGAGATTTAGAAGACCGAAGAAACGCCGAAGAGCTTCGAAGGATCGCTCGATGAAAACACCGCCATCTTGGAAAACTTGGTAACCAAACTACGAATTTGAGGAGTACTGGTAACTAAGATAACTCCACGTGCTTTCCGAAGTTTGCGCACAATGAAAAAGCGAAAGTTCAGCACCGTAAACCGTAGCGAAGCTCTGAGAAAAATGTCTGCTCTACAGATCAAAAGACACAATAGAAATCATCTCCAGTAGGTTTGTGTTTGAACCACTTAAAATTTATTATTCCACACTTTTTTGTTCACGAAGACAGCGCCGAAAACTGACGAAACTCGAACACAATTAGAACTGGTTTTTGTAAGCTCGGTTTTCCTAACGGACTTCAGGCAATTGTTATGCCAATTTCTTGGATTGCTTGGTCAGGTCTTTATGTATGACTCGTGTATAAGTCGAGGGCGAATCTTTGGCCTGATTTTTTTGTCATAAAAGGTCGACTTATACACGAGTAAATATGGTAGTTGGGAGAATTTATGCCAAAATTAAGACATCTTATCCTTGATGATCATTTCCTTTATTCTCATGACCTGTATGTTTGATCAAGTAGTGATATTGTAAGGAGAAATTAGATGCTTGTCACTATTGGGGCTTGAAGGGTTAATTTGTAACTGGAACAGTTCGTGTTATTTAACCCCGAAAGTACTAAATTTAAGACTACTCAATTTGTTGCTTTCTTTATTGGTTTTTTGTTTTGTTTTCTTAGACAAGAAACAGTACCCCACTCTGTCTCTTTCTAACCAATGTCAGTGTAAATGGGTGGCATCAACGATATGCTGGGTTTACCCTGCTATGGACAGATGTTGAAAGAGAAAAAGGAAAAAGGGAGATTTAGAAATGTTTGTGTGCAAGGTGTTGAGTACCCTTTTTACCAGGGTTTTCAAGAGGGGCCGGCAGCCGGCGAAACCCACGGGCTATTTCACATGAACACGCCACCTATAGAATTACCTCACATTTTACGACTAACATGAAAAACATTCACCACAAAACACAAGCATTGGATCGACCAAGTTTTATTCATGAAAAACAAAAGAATCTTGCCTGAATTCTGAGTAATTTCAGTGGTAATTTGTGTTTCCTGTTCTGTTCAAATGCCCTAATTCTTGCTCCAGAATGCAGGAAATATGCTCTAAGAGGCCCCAATTTTCAAAATTTTCTGGGGGAGCATACCCCCGGACCCTCCTAGAATCTCGTACCTTTGACGCGACTAGTTCATTCTCGACCTACTCCTAAAATTTTGCCACTTACTCAGATTCCTATTGAATACCCTGTTTTACATGCATAATATTCTTGTTTAACCCTTTAAGCCCCAAGAGTGACAAGCATCTAATTTCTCCTTACGATATCGACAGTTGATCAAACACAGGTCATGAAAATAAGGAAATGATCGCCAGACATAAAAAGTGTTGATGTTTAATCAAATTCTCCCAACTAGTAACATAAGAAATATATGGAGAACAGTGAGGAGAATATACATGTGGATACTGGGGTCTAAAGGGTGAATTGTCCTACTGAATCCATAATTTTTACATTAAATATTATATGAAACAAATTGGCCTCTCACATGGTTATTTTTCCTGGCATGTATACCATTGAAAGAATCTCACGTGCAAAAAGCAAATAGTTACTTTGGATTACTTAATTGTAAATAGATCATTTTATTTGTTACTGTACAATATGTAAGGATATTGGGGATTGTTTAGGTTTTTTAATGAGTTTTATTTTTTCAACATGACCACATCAGCTCCTCTGCAGTTTTTAACCGTCGTGAATAAATACTGTAAATAAGTGATGGTGATGATAATAATGGTGATGGTGATGATAAATTATGATGATGATGGTGATGGTAAGTAGCGCTTCACCTAAGACGGAAAGTGAAAACAATAGGCTTGCAGCACCGGGAACCGTTGCAACGTTGCCTGCTGTTAACTGCTAATTAAATTAGTAACAAAGTTCCCATTGGTCAAGGGACCATAAGTGCTTAATAATTCAAACAGACTTTCTCAGAAAAATAATCTTTATAGTACGATTGCCAAGCCTAATTCAACACACGATGTATGTTTTGAGCCAACAAGTAATGCTGCGTAATTTCAGTGAAATTGTATGTGAGGAAGGCTACAACTCTTTGTATGTTCAAAATATCTATTGTTTTCCGTATTCGTGATGACAGAAATATCACTTACATGTAAGACCATTGGTTCAAATGTTCGTGGAAAATCAGACACCCGAACAGTGTGAGATTCCTCCTGTGAGAAACAAAACAATAACAAACAACAGAATAAAAATGAAAATATAATGTCTTTGATGTCTTGTGGCGTTATATACGCAAACGTTTGTTGTGCATTTTATGATATATTTGGAAACTGTAAATATTAATCGAAAATCTTCAAAAAATAAATCAGAAATAGCATCCACCACATCAAAAAATAATCGTCTTCCACTTTATCTGTTTACAAAGCTATTTGTCCATTTCCAAGTCATGGGAAAGTCTTCACCAGAAATAATAGTTCTCTTTCTTCTGGCTTGAGTCCCCTTAAGCTGGCACAGATTTCTTGTACAGAGCTGTAAATATATAAGAGCATGAACAGGCAACAGAAAGAATGGTCAACTGTTTGTTGGATGACAGGGCTCGAGACTAACGGTAGCCAACTAGTCACAGACTAGTAAAAATTCCGTTTTGGCTAGTAGGTTTTGCGCTATCACTAGCCATTTTGGCTAGTGAAATTTTCAAAGCACTAAAGTACCGGATGCAAACCAAACTAAATATTGCTTCTGATTATCGGATCCCAAAAGCAAATTTAGTGAACAGAAACTAAAACTTATTTCGTAAAACGATATCATAATGTTCGTATGGTACTTGTTTTCTCGTTTCAACAATTCTCCCCACTAAAATTAACGTTGTCACAGTTGGCAACGTTTCTCTGTCATTAGTACGTTCCAACAAAATTAGCCGTCTTAAGAACGTTTCAACATACGTGTCCTTCAAAGGTCCGTTTGTGCGTTCATATGAAGTTACTCTAGTTTCGTACGTTAGTACGTTCACACAATTCTTTAGTCCTCTTTTCTCGACTTATTTCCAATCATTACTACGTTCGTACAATTATATTACTTTCTCTTAATTCCCATGCAGCGTCTCTCTACATAATGTCGTTCGTATGATATTAGTCTTGTCTTCACAACGTTTCTCCGTACGGAAGTATGTTCATCGATTTATTAGTCTTGCGTTCTCAACGTTTCTCCATACGCTGTTAGCACATTCGCACTTTACTGGTCTTGTTTTCCCAAGGCTTTCAGTATGTTAGTGCATTCGTACGATAAGTCTACACTTTTTAGCATTTTTCTGTCCGTTGGTATGTTCATACGGTATTAGTCTTGTCTTCTCAACGTTTATCCGTACATTCGTGCATTATTAGTTGCCTTCCCTAAGTTTCTCCGTAATTTATTGTCCTACGGTAATAGTCTGGTCCGGTCGACATTCTTCCATACGTTATGCGTTCTTACGGAATTAGTTTTGTCTAATGACGTTTCTCCGTAAGTTGGTAGTCGCGTATTTTATTAGCCTCAGTGTCTCCTCAACGTGTCTCTGTACCTTGGTACATTGGCAGTGTTTCTTCCTATTGTAGTGTAATTGCAACCAAGGTGTTCGGTATGACTCCTCAACGTTTCTCCTTATTAGCTTTGTCTGCTCAATACATCTCATACAATACATCTAGATAGATGTATCTATCTATGTATCTATCTATCATGTAGATACAATACATCTCATCTCATACAATAGCTTTGTCTGCTCAATACATCTCCGTACTTACAGATATTATTCCGTACGTGAATTGAGTGCTGTATCAGTCTTGTCTTTCTCCGAACCTTACAAAGTTCATACATTGTTAGTCTCTTCTTTGCAACGTTTCTCCGTACGATGATAAGCTTATATATATATAAGGTTAACTTTTCTAGATATTGGTCATTATAACCGCAACAGAGGGGCATGAATAACATCGTACCTGCGAATTTGCCCTGAATGCACGAATACTTTGTATTCGTGTGAGGATCTTTAACAGTTGGAAAGAATGGTCAATATTCCAGTTCTTCACTCTTGAGAACTAAAAATTACCCATATTGAACACTGAGTGCGAGATTATGCAAAAAAAGTCTGGCTAGTGAAAATTTATTTTGGCTAGTGAAATCAAACCTCTCACTAGCCACTGGGCTACTAAGCTGAAAAGTTAGTCTCGAGCCCTGGATGAAATGTTTATGCTCCTCAAATGACCAAGGTACACTTTCACTTTGAATATTTCTTGGTCATATATTTTCATACAGCAATACTGCATTCGATGTTCAACAGCTGTAGATGTTTTGCTTTTGCAACAAGTTTAAGAAAATCCTTTGAGGAGATAGAAGTCCTCTTCAAGTTTATCCACATTAACCATGCAAAGAATCTTAGCAACACTTTCTGATACAGCTTCCCCGTGTCGCCTAAATGCAGATGGCATAAATTAGGAACGATTTACCGATGAAATTCGCGAAGCAATTTTCACGGGTTAGCAACTGCACTTCAGACACTTCGGTGCGCCACCAAGAAAGAAGGATTTGATGTGTTTCTGGTTTCCCTTTACGCAAATATTAGAACTAACTTTAAGCGTATGAGTTTGAGTTTATTTTTCATAGCTGGCGACGTAATACACTTGCGACATGTTTGGCCAAATTTCTTTGGCTTTGTCATCAGTAGAACATAAAAATCGATTGGTGAGTTTTAAAATTCATATCCAACACATTACCTGTTAGTTCGCCATAAACAAGTTGATTGAAATAAGATTGTGTTTGAAGTTTTCGTTTACGCTCAAGCTCGCGACATCAGCGATCGACACATCGCTTTCGGTAAAAACTGAAAACAGAGAACGTGTTTGAAGTTTCTTTTAGCGAGCGACATAGTGAATTCGCTTCAATAAAGTAAAACGATTTAGTTTTTTTTGTCAAGCAAGCGCTATAATTTACCTTCAATTCGCTGAAACACATGGACAAAAATAATTGGCGCATAACTTCACAAATTTGCATAACTTCAAAACAACGTGCATGTGTAATTTGAAACTTGTCACGTCTGCTACTAACGCATGATGCCATCCAAAATCAAGGATTTTCGAGGGAAATTTGTTAACTCACAGCCTATTCACACATCGCTTTCAAAATTTCATTCACTATAAGACTTGATTCTATCGATTTAAAATATAAATGCCGAAGAAAGTTGACAAGCGCTTTGTGTCCTTTGTTGACAAAGCACGAAGTGTGCGCTTCGGATCGAACGATCGGCAAGTTTTGTCTCAATTTCGACAGATCACTATCGAATTTAAAAACACGAGAGCCACGAAATATTAGCAGTTAACTAATCCAGCAGATTTCGGTGACAAAATACGTTTGTGGAATAACCTGTCGAAGTGAAATTAGAAGCCTTGCATGTGCAGCGGTTAAATTTGTTCGATGAAGAATGTGGTTCGATCGATCATTCGTTAAATTTATAGATTTGCTTTCCATTCTTTTAATGTAACCATGGATGTGGCTTTTTAATGTTAAGGCATATAAAGAATTGTCGTTTAGAATTGCTGTTGGCAATAATCTGATGTAAAGTTGCATGTAAATGTGAAATTCACGCACTTGGAATTCCAAAGCAGTTCTTAGTTTTTGCTCGAGACGACGCGAATGGCGCCGAGTTCTCCGATCGTTCAATGATCGTTATCAATCGGCGTTCGCTTTACAATAGGCAATCAAAATTACGAGAGAATTTTAAGCTACAAAACTTACAGTTTTTAGGGCTTCGCGCGCGACAAAAGTCGCGTCGCGTGCTACGAGAATCGCGTAGCGCGCGACGCGATTCGCGTCTCGCGAGAGGGTGGTAACTTTCCTTTGAGCGGTACTGTGTATATACATATTCACCAAATATAGCGCTATATAAGTTTATTAAATTATTATTATTATTATTATTAATTATTAAAGTGGAGGTGAATATTGGTGGATAAATACACACCACTCTTCACCGACACTGAGTATATACCAAACCAGTGGATAGCCAGCACCAAATACACGTAGTACCTATTTTTCAGAGATAAGAGGAAAAACTCGTGCCTGAAATCCAGGACAATGCCAGGAAATGAAGAGCAGATACTATCGCGAGTTTGAGTAGCCAATCAGAGCACACCAAAAAAAAGAAAAACCACCATAAACTGGTTTGATATACAATGTATGATGCTAAATAAAATGATTTTTGACGATTTTCAGGGGAGGATCTTTGTTACATTCCAAGTGACCCATCCTATCCTCAGTGCAAGGACAAAGTAGAAGTAAGTACTAATTCTTTGCATCAACCTGGGGTTGATTCGTCTTAACACAGTTAACTAATGAAAGTTTTTTACTGTCAGATTTTGCAATCTGTAAAACAGGGTTTCATGAAGGTTTTGAGAAGGAGGGCAAATATTTTAAATTAAAATTCTTTATATGGAAAAACTATGTTGAGATGCTTAAAGCAGATGGGCAAAATCATGTTTATAGCTGGTCAATTTGCCTGCCTGACCGGCCTAAATAAACTTCTGGTAATATACTACAATCTCAGACAAAACTGTTGAGACACTTTGGCCGTGAATATCACTTACCACAACAAATCTTTCCCCCTCTCCCCCTTAATATCAATGTTGCTTTGCCACCAAACCCCCCCTGATGAATCCTCAGTCCTTCCAAACAACATTGATTGAGGGGAGGGGGGAGGGAAAGCATTTCTGCGATCTTGTTGGTGTTTTTATACAGGAAAATTGAGAAATACGCCCGCTAATTGCGTTTGTCTCAACTAGTTTTGTCCAGGATTGTGTACAGAGGGTTTCCGCGGTTGTACAGGATACGCGCTGCTTCCAGAAGTCCTCAATCATTTTCTATGTGGGATTCACCAAAGCGGATTTTTTAAAACCCTTTCAGGTGAACAAAATAATATTGACATGAAAAATGTTACGGCCAAAAATAAACGTGCGTGGTTCTTGTTGTTTTAAATTGGTAACAACTCATACGCATGCAATAATATCATGGGTATAGGTTATAAACTGCTGACGCATCTTGAACGCTAGCACGAATGGTATTTCCTTCTGAGGATCTACCTATTTTTCTAGTGGATATTATAGAATAAAATTTCAGTGGAAACTTTTCTCAGAATGTACAAAAATAGCATTTAAATCATGTGGTAAAAGCAAGGGGAGAGCATGTGACTTCAGCATTATGCAGCAAGACCGATTTTGTGACATGGTGATTCCCCTGAAAATGTGCCCCAGTAATAGCAACAGCATTTTTATGACTTAAAAACAAATTGACTTTAATATGCAGATGCTATAATAGGGGAAAGCATTAAGAGTCAGGCAAGCATTACCAATATTATTTAACAGATTTAAACTGTGTCACGCACGCACGCGTATGCGTGACCTGTGAACTCCGCGGGTCATGGAATGTGTCTGTCTTGTGTTAAAAGCAATGCTGTCAAGGGAGTTTTCCATAAAACTTAAGTTCTACTGCCTTTACATGTAAAACGAGCCACTTGTCCATTTTTCTTGCCTAGAACGGTCAATAAGCTGAGAAGCTTCAATTCAGGACGATTAACAGGGCCTGAAGTGATCTTTTAGATGGTTAGCAATGATTAACACAGCATCATACAAATAGAAATATTTGGTAGTCTTTGTATTATTATGAATCAGCTGTTAACTGTTCTAAACCTCTGTTATTCGTGTTTTTATGGTTCCATTGTATTTAATATACAAAGTTAACCGTCAGTTCTTAAAGTATTGTTTAGGCACTGTTCATTCAAGCAGGTAAAAACTACATTTTACATAACAGGATCTCTTGGACACATTCCCGTGGGATCTAGTAACAACATTGACAAGTGAAAACTGACCCTGCTTCTGTAATGTCTGTAGGAAATTTCTGACAAGCATATGTTTACAACATCAGACAATCTTGAAGGAAAAGACTAAAAATGAAATGTTACCCCTAAAGGCACATTTAACAAGCTAACTGTCAATAAAAGCCATAGCCATAGTGAAATGATAGATGCATGACTTGTTGACAGCTATTTTAATTGAAGCTAGGGCAGCTCATTTTTGCCCACAATTTATTTAATTCATACTCAATTGCAGGCAAAAAGCTTTTGAAACATCCACTTTGCTGGACCAGAGATAATATAAGACCCCAGAGCTTTGAAGACAACACAAAATGCTGGATAAAGTATTAAAACCCTCCCATGCAATCTCAGACAAAACTCAGTTGAGACACTTTGGAATGAATGGAACTTTGGCCGTGAAAATCACTTACCACAACAAATCTTTCCCCCTCTCCCCCTTAATATCAATGTTGCTTTGCCACCAAAACCCCCCTGATGAATCCTCAGTCCTTCCAAACAACATTGATTGAGGGGAGGGGGGGAGGGAAAGCATTTCTGCGATCTTGTTGGTGTTTTTATACAGGAAAATTGAGAAATATGCTTGCTAATTGCATTTGTCTCAACTAGTTTTGTCCACGATTGTAGCTGTACTGTTACTTCCAAAGCCAGTGCAGAGAATAATGTCATGTAGCTTTAATTTAGATTGGGGCTCAGAGAATTGCTCTAAAAGACCATGTAATGCAAAGAAAGCCAGAAACTTTTTCACTCTTAAAGGCCCACCTTCACCCAAACGGCCTTGCAACCGTTTGTTATTGTTTTCAAATGGTTCTATTGTTTTTCTCGCGATCTGATTGGTTGCCAGAATATTCCTGTCACGTAAATTTCACTGTCACGTAAATTCAAAACAAATCGGAGGAGCCATGTCGCAGCGATTTACTTTGCGAAGTTGCCCCAATCTATGGCCTCAATTTACAAATCTTTAAGCTCTTATGAAAGGCATTTACTCCCCCACAATGTTGGAGTTATCTGATGTTCGCCATGTGAAAGTTTCAATGACATAGCGAGAAATCAGTTTATGTTCGCATTTCTAAGCACAAGCAAGTGATCTCCGCAGATGACTCAAACAGTTACTTGGACATTCGATTGTTTTAGTCTGCAAATTGCATTCTCATTGTCTTGTAAGTTAACAGTGATTTTAAAGGCCCCTTCAAGTAATTATAGAGGTTGGTCTGAAGAGAAATAAACAGCGTATATGACTAAATAGCAACTCACTGATTATCGCTCGCAAAATAGCGCTTGTCTGGTGACTCCCGCATTACAATTTTAACCTTTGAAAGCCAGCCGTACGTGTGTACTAATCGATCAAATCTCCCTGAACCTATGGATAACTGAGAAACTAATTATTTTAATTCAATCGTAGGACGATAGATACAGAGGAAGAAAAAGAAAACAGTCCTGCAAAACCATTCATTTATTACACACTCACGAGCTGCTCTGTTTACATTGCGCGAATAAAATCAAATCAAACGAGTCAAACTTACTTGCCAAGGTCCCGCATCCAATACAATCAAGAATTTAAACGACATCACTAAAAGAGATTCATAAAATATCTGTTTCTTTGCTTCATAACACAAGCTCCTCTGAGACGAATACTGGCAATATTTTCCTTCGGCATAACCGTGCAGTATCTTCAACTGCGAGGTATCATTTGGCAGGAAACATATTGGACGAAGTAAGAGCGAAAAAAATACATTTGGCCGGCTCAGTCACAAAATAATTCCAGGAAACAACAGCCTGATAATTGAAGAATAAATTCCTACATGCTTTTGGACGATTTTCGACAAGATGGCTCCGGAGGAAACAGATTTTGAAAGAAACCCCTTTCAGAAACAATTTTGTGTTACACGAAATTCATAAAACAGCAAGCGCGGCGCGCAAGGCCTTTTGGGTGAAGGTGGGCCTTTAAATACTATTAGTTTTTGTTATGTTAGAAGGTTTGTATCACTAATTAGATAGTCTAATTAGTATGGATAATTATACCTTTCACATCATAGTATTTTACCACTTGTAAAGTCAGTTATCATTTACTGCAAGGAAGTGGAATAAATGATATAATTATATTACATAGTAAGTGATTTTTTGTGTGTTTGCTTTACTTGTAGTGGATGAAAATGCACTGGAAATCAGAGCCAAAATATGCCCAGCATGGTGTGAATGGAAGCATCTGTTCAATCCTTGTTTATCTCAGTGAGGTATGTAGACTACATGTCATCTGTGAAGGATGGGGTGGGGTGGGGGGGGGGGTGGTCCTCACTTACATGGCACTATAATGGGGGCATTCCACTGGACATTGGGTTAGGGTTTTGTGACAGTGTATACAGGTTCACTTTTTATCTGTTTAGAAATCATTTGAAGTTAAATATAACTGAGATGTCTTAAATGGGTAGGACATTATTTACTTTCCAAAACAATATGTTAGCATCATTCACCCCAGTTTTGATGCAAGGCAAAAGCTTGTTCACATTAAAACATAACATTACCAATGAATAAAATTTAATAGTGTGCTATATGTATGATGCCAGTATAGTAGGAAAGAACCTAAAAGGATCACGAAGTCCTGTACAAAACCCTATAACTGTTATTGGCCTGTTTACTCAGATCAAGACTGCCCAGTGGCAGGGGTGTTTATACTGTTAATAGAATTAACAAAGTTTATAAATAAGCAAAAAAAACACTTACCTGCATTTTGCGTCACCCCTTTTCATCATCAAGTGCTTTACATATCCAATCTGATGTGTAAGATCAGCTAATTTGTTATTTAATTTGTTTTATTTCAATGTTTTATCACATGATTGTGTAGGTTGAGCAGTGGTGCCCAAAAAATCTTAAATTTGGGAAAGAAGTTGAGCTTGAGATCTGCACAGTGCCTTCTGATCCTGCTTTTCCTCATTGTAGTGAAAAAGTCAAGGTAAACACCTTTAAATTTTATTTTTATCTTTTATTTTATTAGCTTTGCCATGTAAGAAAACAGAGAAGAACAAGAAAAGGAAGTTAAATAAATTGCTAATAAAACTAACACAATAAACAAAGCGAAACACAAAACTTGAATAAGTACTGCAGGGTAACCACAATAGCGGGTAGCCAATTACTGTGGGCCCAATTAAAAAAAAAATGTTAAAATAAGCTTAAATGAAGAAACACTTAATGACAACATGTTACAGGATGAACAAGGCTACCAGAACCTTAATTAACCCTAGCCTTGCACCTCCTTTGAATATCAGGTAAGGATTTTTAGAAACTGGATTTCTAGAAACTTTCCCATATCATGGGGGTGACTGACAAACAGACTGCACTACGGGAAGATAATGATAACTTCTTTAGCATCCACAGACTGAAATGTTAGAACCTACACCTTGTACAGCATTATAAACAATGTCGTGTGAAAGTATTGCACAGTAGCATAAGTCATTTGAGTGATCACACTTTAGGATTTAATCCACAAATGTAAAAGTTAGACTGTCACCTTTCACAGGAGGATAAACTAGCAGCACAGAGATGTACTGCTTAAGTAGCTTTCACCTGAATGTTTGCACTTAATAATAATTAGGATATGGACTGTAATTACATTTATCTCTTTCAACCTTCTACCATTAAGCCATAAACTCCTGTTAACTCATAGTTATCCCGTATAAATACTAGAAGTCAAGATGACACGAGTCAGAATTATTTGTCCGTGTATATATAGGAGCAAACAAATTTCAGTTTCAAGATGTCAGACTAACCCTGCAGCCAGATAGTTTGTCTGAATGGGTAATGCATATTAAGTGTTTGCCAACATTATGCAAACTAAGGTGAATTACATGTGACAGGAGAATGAAAACTGTGAGCCCATTAGTTCACCCAGATGGGTCTTCTGTCTTAAGTAAAAATTCATCCTATATAAGTTTTCTTAAGTAGTATTTGTGTTCATTCGTATTTGTGTCAATTCAGTGGATGGAGCAGTTTTGGAGGTCAGATAACAAGTATACCAGCCACGGCGTCGATGGAAGTTTATGCTCATTTATTGACTACCTCAGTGAGGTTAGTGAGGTGCAACTTAAAATTGATTCAATATATCTTAGTTTGTGTAGGGCTTGAGTTTAGCAGTCCTAACAAAATTATTTTGATCTCTTCACTCACTCAGGTGGAGAACTTCTGTCCCTTGCGTCCTGGTCGGCACATGAAAGATGATTGTGAAATTCCTGCTGACAAGGATTTCCCAGATTGTGGGAATAAAATTGCTGTATGTATTTTTAATTAGAATAGTAAATTGTTATATTCACTGTCAGTTACATTTTGAAAGAAAGAATCTGATTCTGAGACTGAAGTTAGAGTTATGATACAATTTTTTTTAATTAGTTTAAAATACAACAGTAAAAAGTTCTGGCAAGTTCCTTTGTTTTCATTTGTAGCGTAGTGATTCTGTTTAGTTGTTCAACTGTCTGCCTTATTTAAAATTGAAGTTATTGTGAAAATGGACACATGCATGCCACTGGAATAAACACAAAATGTGTAGATGTGGACAAGATGTAAATGTTTTTATTAAATATTTGTTTTAACAGTGGATGAGGCAGTTCTGGAAGTCTGATCCATGTTACGAAAAAGAGCATGGCGTGAATGGAACAATTTGCTCCTTTATTGTTTACTTAAGTGAGGTAAATTTTGTAATGTGTTCACTATTAATGAGATAACACATAGTGTGGTTCCAGAAAATATCCCTACCCATCCCATGGAAGGTCATTGGAAATTCCTGGTTAGGGGTGGGGGGTGTCTCAAAAGGCAGAATTTTTAAAGCAAAGTATGAATCTAAACTTAAATTTCCAGAGGGGTAGGGAGGTTGGGGCTCAACTAGAAAAATCCTCCATTAGAAGGGTTGGGTAGGGGGCAGTTAAAACCAGTAAAATAAATTATTCTTCCATTGTAGAGGGGGAGGGGAGGGTGTATGCATATTTCCTGGAACAGTACAGTGAGATAATTTGGACCAGATTTATTTAATTCAATCTGCATGTATGAAGGTCTAGTATTGTTTGGGTTCCTACTGGGGGGACTTTCATTTAAGAGAGATGGGAATGTGTGGAAAAAAACAAATTTAATACCTCAGTAACTACGAGTGAGACAATGCAATCTTGTGTCCTTTTTCAGATCGAAAAAATAACCTTATTGGTATTCTAACAGAATCATCTTTACACCTTCTGTTCACTTTGTGTGGGTCTAGGGTCCTGTAGAAACAAAGTTTCATGCATTATATTTTTGACTTAAAACTTGTACATGAGTTCTGTAAGGTTTGTAATCCCATTTGATATTACATGTATTTTCTGATTGATTGATTGATTGATTGATTGATTGATTGATTGATTGATTGATTGATTGATTGATTGATTGTTGGCATGTATTGATTTATTTGTCAGGTGGAGAGATGGTGCCCTCTCGTGCCTGGCAGGAAGTTGAAAGAAGTTTCTCTTAAATCAATTAAAAAACCTGTAAGTTTTTTTGTCATTTTGGTTCAGTAAATATTTCTATAGAGAGTCAAGCTTGGATCAACCACGTCTCAGTTACATGCATCCAGGCTATTCTTGGTGGTATTGATTTCATGTACATTATAAAATAAAGAAGAGGCTTTGTTTTATGAAGACCTGGAAGGACACATTCCATGCAATAATTATTTTCAACCCGTGATTTATTCATAAGTGCAGAGATGATGTGGTGTTTTGGGTACCTGTATTGGCATCTGTCACCCAGCTGATTGCATGGCTACCACTAAAGCATTAGAGAAACCTTAAAGAATGTGGAGGGGTAATCAACTAAGGGAGCAGGTTGTGTAGCTCTTGGAATGTTAGATGAGACTCTGCAGCCCAGAACTTGAAACCATATTACACTATTGAAGACAAAAATACTCTAAGGTTACTATTTTTAAAGACAACTTAATTTAAGTTTTTTTCTCAACCGATCATGAAGATTTAATGGCTTCTTTGATTTTGAGATACGTTGGTAATCGGTAATCTCAGTAAAAAGGGGAGTGGGTTTAAAAATACTCCCTACATTTTCTATCCTCACTTAAAAAAAACTCCAAGTGATCGAGAAAATCAATACAAAGCCAGATGCAATATGAAATATGCTGAGAACTTCAATACCACAAACAACAATAAGATGTAGAGGGTGATCTTGAAGACTAAATCTCAGCAGATGAGGAAACCATGGGGGTCACTAATAAGTTGCTACTTCTTGTCTCCCTTATTTGTGGTAATGGTCTAGCTATGTAACGTTACTTGTTGTTGTGATTAATGCTTTTATTTATTATTATTATTTTTTATGTGTTTGGCATTTTTGGATTTTTAACTGGCTGTCGCTGTAGCGACTGCTGGTTTATAAAATGGACCGTTGTTTTTTTTTTCATGGTCAGTTGGCTTAAAATACGAACAAAGTGCTGTAAAGCTTGTGGTAGGGGTACTCAAGAGCGGTACTGTCTTTATATATAAGACGCATGTGCATATTAGTCTGCTGAATGTTACCTACGTGTGTTCTTGTCTTTTAATTTAAGCTATGAACGGCGAAGGGTTGTTAAGTTTGCGGTTTCTATATTTGTCTTGTATGACACATGCACAACTGAGCAATAAAAGCAACTAATAGGATTGAATGTGAAATTGGTTGTGTTGTCTAGTTAGTGGTTATGGTGAAAATGTTTTTAGCGCAGGAGTTTTGTTATGGGGATTGACATTTTGAAGGATGTAAATGAGGAGCATATCACGCTTCTGTGAATGTGATTTGCTTTGAAAGTTGCGTTTTGTATAGCAGCGTTGTAATATTGTGCTGTGTGAGAGGCAGTTTCCCTTGGCATTTTATGGGGGGATGGTTTCTGAAGTGGATTGTAATTTTTCTCATTGGGTAACCTGTATTTCGCAGAGGAGAGAAATGACAGCTGTGTTTGCAGCTTATTAGCATGTTAAGGAACGGTGTCTTAGGAAGAGAAGGGATTGGCACTAGTATGATGATGCAATTAGTGGATTGCACCATCGATACATCATAGTTCTTGTGAAGGGAGAGAGATGAGTGTTTATTTGAGGCGAGTCAAGTTGATTTTAATTGCATAAAGACGAATTAAACGGTCATTAATAAGGAGATCAATTAATACATCATTTTCGCGTGATGTCACAGAATAAATTCCCGCCATGTTGGTGCACATCTAAGTCACATGACCAGCTATAAACAACATGCAAACACAGTCCAAAATTACCATTCCTGCCAGTTTACAATCTAAAAAAACTGACTTCTAGCAAAAACATTTCTATTTCTTTGTCTGATCCAGACAATATAGTCCCAGTTCCAATATCTTATTGCGCTAAAAAGCTGGATGTTAAAGTCAGAAAGCGCTATGTGAAGAAAATCTCAACTATTGGAATCGATCCTGTTTTGATAGAGGGGAAACGCTTCGAACCCGACTGCCTTCCACCGATTGAATCAACTGATTTGCTTTGCTATTTGATTCTCGAGACCAGCTTCTACATGCAAAAGTTAAATTTTTCTGAAGTCTTGAGGCCTACAATCAAACGGTGTCCGCCTTTGTTTCCAATGTGCAAGGACATATCATCTCAAATAAGTTTGTGGTTTTAGCAAAAGTGTGGCACTCGCAGCGCATGAACGATGCCTTGATACCAATTTGGATTATTACCGAAAAGGATGGGACAATAAACTGTGCTCGTTGTTTGGGATGCAAGGCGGGACTAGCCTTGTCTTTCTCATCAGCGAAATATGTTTCATCGAATGGCGGACGTTTCACAGCTGCGGTGCGAAATAAGTAGTCGAACTCCTCTGTTTGAGTCCCTATCCCCGTTTCACAACTCTCAGTCTCTACTTCCATCGCTGAGTCTAAATCAAAGGAAATGTCCATAACCTTTTCTCCTGGCTCACTAAGTTTTTGTTTCTTGGACTCGATTTCTTCTCGAAGCCTTTAAACTTCTAGATTGGCTTGACTGCTTTTCGGCAGAATCACATTTCTCATGACCTAGATTTTGGGTTGGAACCCAATCTGGATCGTATCTATCCCACAGTTTTGCCGCTTCTCCGGAAATAAAATGTTTGCTACAGACTCGGCCATGCTCCAATTAAAATGGAGTCTGCGACGTCTTCTCTACTGATCGCAGATATCCATTTGTTTCGCCCTTCCTCTGAAAGTTTCCTCACTTCTCCCCCTTGGTTGGTTATAACTGAAGGTATTCTTGCCAAAGAAATCCCTTTATAATGGACACTTCGTGTCCCACAGCCAAAAATCGCGCATAAAACCAATTTTTTCGTGGTGACTGAACTAGCTTCGTGTTATGTGTTTACGTGTGATGTGCACCAATATGGCGGCCAATTGAAAGGTAGTCACGTGACTGAAAACGATCTATAAGGTAGCTGTTATGAGTCTTTAAGATAGAAAATAACTGAATATTATCGAGCGATGCGTGTGGTTTGCATGTGGTGTTTGCTGTTGTGTTGGTTGGGTTTGAGGTAATTTTGTAAGCGTGTACAGTACTGGCCAAAGGGATCGCAGCACTTACACGCGCGTAAAATGCATGCAATATGGCGGATTTACGCGCAAAATACACGCAAATTACACGCAAGAAACGCGAGTAAAATTTTACACGAGCTATTACACGCACCTCAATTACACGTGAATTGTGTGTATTTTGGCAAGGGATGAAACCTTTTGTTATTCATACACGCAAGGTGCGTGTATTTCTTCACAAAGGAAAGTACAGGTGCCACAGTAGACTTCAAGAAGTCCCTCTGGATTGTCGGGCAGCGAGGACAGCAAGCAAAATTATTCGAGGAAGTGAACAGCTGTCACAATCAACAGTAAAGTGAAACAAGTTATTACTAGAAAAAAGAAGACAAACTAGTTTAACTCGGCTTAACATGATTATTTTGTGAGGTGTTTTTAAATTTACTGAGGCCATATGCTGAACAAATTCGCTGTCTTCGGTTCGAAATGTGAACAAGTTGACAAAACGAATTTCGAATCCGTGCGGTGTTGAACGCAAGAACGCGAAAACTTCTAAATCAGTTCTTTCCCAGATGAATAAACCAGTCTTAAATTAGAAACTTAAATTTGCAATCTGTTTTGTTGACAGTCCGCACATTTACAAAACAACAAAGAATGGGAACTTCTTTGGAGAGCAGAAAACATTCTAAGGTTGACCATTTCTCAATCAGGGTAAAATTCTTACAGACGTGTACTGTTCTGAAACCATGCGTGAAATTGGCGCTGCTTATACGAAAAGGAGAAACTTCACTCACAGTAAAGTAACCGAGAAATTCTCAGCGCATCGTGGAAATCTTTATCACCAATTGTGCCTTCAAGAGTAATAATTTTAACTGCTTCAATCGTCTTTATACGCTTTGTGAAATGCGAGATGTCACTTCTTTGAAAACCTGCTGCAAAGCTATGCAAATCAACGCGGCAAGTTGTCGGTCGCTGCTTTTGAAATCTTATCAAACTCGTAATTCATGGTCATGTGTCGAATACAAATTTCTTTGATCGTTTTGCGCAAATGCTATTCTCTAGATACCAGAAAAGGGGTTTTAGTCTCTTTTTCATCGAGATACACGTAAATTTGTTGCGTTACGTACCGTGTGACGGGTGTGCGACACATGCAGACTGCAGACTTGCAGACTTGCAGACTGCAGACTTGCAGACTTGCAGACCTGCAGACTTGCAGACCTGCAGACTCGCAGACTCGGCATACTGACCTTTCCTAATTCATTTTTAAACTAACGTTGAGCAAACTTCGCTGTTTTCGACATCATTGTGGTGCGATTCCGAAGCTTGTTAGTCATGTAAATATACGGATTTGTGCTATCTAAAATTAATAAAACACTAGTTGAAAGTTGCATGCAGGGTTCTATGTCCTCTATGTATAACAGCTGTGTAAGCGAGTTGACTGGTGTGGCTCAGGCTTATTTGACCCTAAAAGATACCATTCCAAACCAGGCAGTCAAATAAGCTATTAATTTTAATTCCAATAACGCCGTTTCTTTCTTCTACTTTATTTAATTCCTTAGTCGCAGCACTAAGCGAACCTCAGTCGGTAAAAGCATTGGCGTTCCATCCTAAACACCGTACTGGCCAGCCCGTTTAATATGGAAGTCCCTTTTTCGGGCGTTTTTCAAGGTGGCTAGCAATTATTGCTGCGAGATGCCCTGAAAACTATCAATATTTAACTGGTCTGCTGTAAATCCTATTCGTTATGTAGCTGGCTCTTTATATTTAATCGCCGAAACTGAGCACAGAGATGAACCCAGGGGGGAGGGGGGGGGTCTTTGGTATATTTGTCTAATGATTGAAGAGAGGCGAATGTTGCTAAGTTCAGCCTTCAAAGCAACGGCCTATAAAGACTTTCTTTTAAAGGGTCATTTAAAGCATACCGAGCGGCAAGCACGCGATGTGGAAACAGCAGAGTTTGCTCAACGTTAGTTTAAAAATGAAATAGGAAAGGTCGGTATGTTGAGTCTGCAAGTCTGCAGGTCTGCAAGTCTCCTAGTCTGTTAGTCTGCAAGTCTGCAAGTCTGCAGTCTGCATGTGTCGCACACCACCGTGTGACGCTCATTGAAAAGGTCAGATTCCACGCTTTATGCAAATGTTATGCGCTTTTGAACTTCGGACTGTGTTCGCTATGTCGTTGGACGATATTCGCTAGTTCTTACAAATTCTTTTACAGTTGTCTTTTAATTTGAGTTTCAGTATGAGCTTCATTTACTATTTCAATTCAAAACGAAGGATAAAGTGCGCGAAAGAAAAGATCGATTTGTACCCACATTGCTCGTGCAATTTATTTTGAGACTAACAGTATGCAAATTCAGTCCACTGAGAACTATTAAAATAATCTCTGGAAAAACACTTGTTATTTTACTCTAACTCTCTCTCTAACATTATGACCTTCGATTTTTAGTATAAGTTCCATTCAATAGTTTCCCTTTTGATAGCAGGTTTGAGTCTGTCAAATTCTGAAAATTTTAGCTTCGTTGTTCGCTTTCCATCTCAATTCTGAAAATTTTAGCTTCGTTGTTTACGTTCCATCTCAATTCGGAAAATTTCACTTCGTTGTTTACGCTCCATTCGGGACGCAACCCTCGACACCAAATAGTCATGTTTTCTCTGCTTTCTTGTTCATGTTGATAAAAACTGTTGTGGCGTCTGAAGTTATTATTTAGGATGCTCAATTCAAGTTACAGAAATAAAATTTACGTTCACTAGACAAGAGTGTGAATAGCCTCAGACATTCCTGCCAACAATGTACACTGAACTTGTGTTGTTTATCTATACACGCACTTTATGAGCTTGTCTCCAACCTTTGCGTGTAAATTTTAGCTTATTTTACTCGCACTTTGCGTGTAAATTTTACTCACACTTTGTGTGTATTTTTTTCCACGCGTGTTTTGCGCGTGTAATTTGCGTGTATTTTGCGTGGAAATTGCGTGCAATATGGCGTCTTTACACGTATGAAACGCGCGTGTAATGCTGCCATCCCTTTGGCCAGTACTGTAGTCTGGTACGCAGCCGTTTACATTACGAATTCCGAGTCAACTTGTTTACTTTTTTGATTCTACTCCTATGTTCACGGTTTGTATTCACGGTCTAGGCACAACAATAAATATTTCATCATCCCTTCGTAAGCATCCCCAGTTGTGGGCAAATTTATACCGACATTCAACGTTTGAGTGAATTTGCGTTTTTCAGCTGAAATAAAAGCGATCAGAAAGATAAGCTGAGTCATCAGAGTTTAAACATTATGTCATCCAGTAATGCTATAGTCAAAATAATATTATTGTGTCACACAATCACACTTTTCATCATGCCAGTTCTTATAAATACAGGATCGCACCAACATTTGTGAAACCTAGGGGTGGGGAGGGTGAAGATAGATAAAATCATTGCAGCCCCCAGGCCGGCTGAAATGTGACCTACTTTACAGTGTAAATATTAAAAATATATATGAATATATGATAACTACTATAAAAAAGGTAAAATATAACCTATAATATAATACAAAAAGGGAAACAGCAATACTGATAATACTAATAATTAAAATTACTACTAATAATTAAAACTGTTTTCTTAACTGGCCGTGAGAACGGCCGGTTAAAATGCCTTTTGGACTTTCTTGTTTTCTTTCATTCTGGTGACTGAATGAAAGAGCAAAAATTCAGACAAATTAAAGCATGCCCTACTTCATGCCAATACAGTCAATATATACCCTTATTTCAGACTGCACCACCCAAAAACCTCACCTGAGTCAGTAATTACTTGTTGGTATGGTGGTATTCCCTATTCCTTTTTGCTTCCGGAATTTTTCTTCACTTCGAATGTCTCTGTAATTTTTCCTACCATTTGCATTTTCAATGTACAATTTATAATAACAATCACTTAATCTACATTCTGTCAGTATTAAGTAAAGGATGAATTGGAAGGATTTGTTTTGTTGTTTTAAGCAAGACAATCTATCCCTCTACCGGCTAATACTGAAAACCAGCGTCGTAAGGGGAGCTTTCTGTTTATTATTACTAATCATTTCAGTAGTGTAATATTAATTATTTTATGAACTTGTAAGCATTTTACATTTTTCAGTACTGTAAGCTTAACAAGAGTGAAGGCTAATAATTTTTTGTTTTTCAGCACTTACCAAGAAATAATGTGGGAGACCTTTTAAATTCACTAAATGCTGACAAACCAGTGAAATTTCAGTGGATCAAAAGACGAATACAACAGATGTGGCCACATTGGCAAGCTGCATTTATATCCCAGAATAACAAGAAAGATTTTACAAACACAGTGCAAAAGAAGGTACATGGATATCCGCTGGCCTGCAATTTAATGAAAGCATAAAATTATAACTGCATGGAAACAAATTGAAAAAAGGTGGTAATTGTTCATTGTGATAAATACAATAATAATAATATTACTCAATAATCGTTTTTCTCAAGATGTGGTCTCTGCTGACTGCACAATGCTAACTGCACCTGCTGAGATTGTGGACCTCTTAGATTTCTTGTTAAGATCTGCACACAAAGAATATTCTCTGACCTGCAATTTAATAAAAGTGTAAAATTATAACCAGAAACAAATTGAATTCAAAATTCAATAAGTCAGACGAGCAAAAGTATGTAACTAAAAAACAAGTGTGGGAAATCTTCCCACTTCCCTCATTTAGTCAAGAGAATATAAAACTTACAATTTTTTTCCAGATTTTAATTCACATTGGTGTGCTAGCAAATGAAGATAAGATGCATTTTGCTGAAGAAGCTACTAAAGGAGGTCCTTTAGGTGAACTGGTACAATGGAGTGATATCATAACATCCCTTTTTATCCTGGGGCATGACATTACTGTCACTGCAGACTTACCTGCTGTACAAAGGTGACTTGCATGTGGTTGTGTTGTTACATGTTATGAAGAAGACAGACAGACAGATCGCCAGTCAGTCAGTGTTGATTGGATACCCATGCCTAATGAGATTAGTACAGAGTTAGTGAATCAGTCAGTTGTCTTCTATCAATTGAATAATAGTGCTTCAATCACTCATTCAGTCAATTAGTCAGTCATTCAATCAGTCAACCAATCAGAAAGTCAATCAGTCAAGTAGTCAGTCTGTCAGTCAGCCAGTCAGTCCTGTCAGTCAGTCACAATCAGTCGGAAGGTCACAGTCAGTCAGTCAATTGGTCAGTCAGTCAATCAGTAAACCAACCAATCCATCAGATCAGTCAGCCAACCAGTCGGTCAGCCAGCCAGTCAGTCAGTTAGCCAGTCAGTTAGACAGTCAGTCAGTCAGCCAGTCAGTCAACCAGTCAGTCAGTCAGCCAATCAGTCAGGCAGGCCATTAGCCTCCTAGTCAGTCAGTCAGTCAGTCAGTCAGCCAGCCAACCAGTCAGTAAGTCAGTCATTCAGTCAGCCAGCCAGCCAACCAGTCAGTCAGTCAGTCAGTCAGTCAGCCAATCAGTCAGTCAGCCAGTCATTCATGCAGGCCATTAGCCACCTAGTCAGTCAGTCAGTCAGTCAGTCATTCAGTCAGCCAGCCAACCAGTCAGTCAGTCAGTCAGTCAGTCAGCCAATCAGTCAGTCTTCAGCCAGTCAGTCAGTCATTCATGCAGGCCATTAGCCACTCAGTCAGTCAGTCAGTCCGCCAGTCAGTCAGCCAATCAGTCAGTCTTCAGCCAGTCAGTCAGTCAGTCAGTCATACAGGCCATTAGCCACTCAGTCAGTTCGCCAGTCAGTCAGTCAGTCAGCCAGTCAGTCATTTAGGCAAATAGTCAGTCAGTCAGTCAGCCAGTTAGGTGACCAGTCAGTCAGTCAGTCGGTTAGTCAGTCGGCCAAATAGTCAGCCAGTCAACTAGGTAGTCAGTCAGTCAGTCAGGCAGTCAGTCAATCAGTCAGTCAGTTGATCAGAGAGTCAGTGAGTTAAGCATGGTGTATAACCTGCGAGGAAATTTAGCCATTTACACACCCACTTAGTATTGCTTTCTTGCTTATTTTTCAGGGCACTGGGGAATGTTGCTGCCACCAAAAAGTCATGTCCCCAGGATTTGCCTGGAGACATTGATCTTGTGTACACAGATTACATTGGACTCAAACAAATTAGTTCAAAGATTGGTATACTTGCCGCAGAATTCAAGTAAGAAAATCATGTCAGTGCGAAGTGTTGGAGATTTTTTTTTTGAAGAAGTACATGCATCTTTGTGATACCTGGGAGTATCCCAAGAGTGCCAAGGATCAAAAATCAAGACAAATACCATATTTTATTTTGTATAAATTAATAGTAACATGTGAACGTACTGCTGACGAGGTTTCATTTGAATGGTCACACCATAGGATTTCATCCACAAACACAAAAGTTAGAACCACCTTAAATGTCTCCACAACTGACTCTGGGAGTGAAAGAGTTAAAAAAGGGGGGATGGGAAGTATAAATGTGGGAAGTGGGAAAAGAAGGAGTGGGAAGTGGAAGATATAGGAAAAAACTGCATAACATTCATAACATTTTGCAATCAATAAAAGGCAAATAGACAGGAACTAACAAAAAAGGAATGGGAAGTGGGAAGATTGGACCCCCCCCCCCCCCCCCCCCACACACACACACACACTATTGCAAACAAAATGTTTCTGTGCAACAATTTGGAGGAATGACAACAAAGACAGATGAATCACATCTGCAGTAGTATAATTAAGCAAGCTTTTGAATTGTTTCGAGTGTCCCAAATTGATGTCAACTATCAAAGGCAGTACTAGAGGTTTTTGTAGTGTTTTTTTTTTTAGTTTGATAACCGAAATTGGCCCAGCTTGTACTACACACTTTAAGGGAGCAGGGATGGCGCAGTGGTGAGAGCCTCGCTTCCCACCAGTGTGGCCAGGGTTCGACTCCTGGTCCCAGTGTCATATGTGGGTTGCGTTAAAAAGAAATAAAACACGATTATCCAAAGTATCTTTTCACAAAGGAACTTTAACAATTCACAATAAGGACCTTCACAATTTTGTATATTATTAATTTGATAGCTTTCATTTAAATATTGTAAATACGTAGTGTCATTAGTTTTAAGTAACTTTAAGTAAATATTGTACAGTATATACGTAGTGTCATTAGTTTTACGTAATTTTAAAGTAGGTCCACATCATCTTTGATGGTTGCCTGTTTTAACCTATGTAAACAAATAAAGTATGTATGTATGTATTTACGTACGTACGTACGTACGTACGTACGTACGTACGTACGTTGTTGGTTTTCATCCTTGCTCCGAGAGGCTTTTCTTTGAGTTCTGTTAGGGACTGTTAGGTGTCACCCTCGTTAAATGAAGTTGGTTGATTGATTGATTGATTGATTGATTGATTGATTGATTGATTGATTGATTGATTGATTGATTGATTGATTGATTTACTCACTATCTATGTCAAACTTAACTGCTTGGTTGATTAAAAACTTACTGATGAATTTTGTTATGTTGCTGTTGTTTTCAGATGCAAGTTACGTATAGTTGACTCATTTGGCACTGAGGCACAGTTCAACTTTAACTTATTCAAAGAAAATATCCCGGGAGGATCCATGGGGGCCTTTGGAAGGCACAACCTTAACTTGCGACAGTTTCAGACTATGTTTCGTAAGTATGCGCCTGACTGGACAAAGTACTCATTTGCTCTTAGTTCATGACTGTACTGTTGGATTGCAGAGGAGGAAACCCAGCATCTCAATTTTGGTTCAAACAAAGTCATCCAAATGGAGCAGGGGAGCAGGGATGGAGCAGGGATGGCGCAGTGGTGAGAGCGCTCGCCTCCCACCAATGTGGCCTCGCCTCCCACCAATGTTGCTCCGAGGGTTTTTCTCCGGGTTCTCCGGTTTTCCTCCCTCCCTAAAAACCAACATTTCCAAATTCCATCTGGAATCAGTGGGCGAAGAGCCACTCTGTAGAGGTGCCACTGCAAATTCCAATTTATTGTTTATTTTTTATTTATTATTATTAATTGCCTTGAAATAAATTGAACAAATGTTGTAAAATTGCCAGTATGAAAGAATTCACCACGAGAACATATTGTGTTGTTCCAGAAAATATCCATACTCCCCCTACAAAGGTTTTTTTTGGTTTGAACACCCCACCCCTTTGGAAATTCCAGTTTAGGCTCATACTTTCCTTTTAACATTTTAGCCTTTAAGACCCCCTTCTCCTCGGATTTTCCAATGACTCTCTGTGGTGGGGCTTTGGATATTTTCTGGAACCACACGTTGCTCAATATTAATTATGTCATTTAAATAATCACACTTAAATATATTTTTTGGGAGAGGAAAAAGTTCTCTAAATAAACTGCACAGGAAAGTATTGCTGATTATTAATAAGTAACTTACACTTGACTGGTCAAAGTACCATATTTTTAGGATTTCGTTGACATGTTCAAAAGTTAGGAAACCTTGCTTGTTGAAACCTTCTACTTCAGTTCTAATCCTCTTACACATGTACCTTCTTAGCCAATGACGTCACGTTAGTGACGTCATATGGCTACTGCTGTAACCTAAAAAATCAGTGATGTCCGCGATGTCTTTGATGTCTGTCTTTCTTTGTGAGGCCGGGGTAAGGGGGGGGGGGGGGGGTTATCAGGGCTCAACAAAAACTTGAATTCCAGCTTGCCCTTCAGACAAGCAAGTCACAGAATTTGCTTGCCCGACCCATTTTCTCACTTGCCCATGTTTAAAAAAAATTCTCATGTCATTAATAATTCATGAAGCATGGACAAAGATCTCAAAAAGTGTTTAATGAGTGACCGCTCTCTTTCTGTTGAACGTTTTGGGAGATTATTCACATTTACTATCCTCCTTTCGGTTTCGTGATTTTGTTCTAGTACGTAACATCTATGTTTACTGACTGAATGCACTAGGCCGGTATTCTGTGAGATGTTGGGAGGGGCTGTGCAACTGGGACACTGAAACTGGGCCTTTGCCTCAACAGTGGCACATGCCCATACAGCTGATACTATGGAAGTAAGACCCCCGGGCTTTGAAGTGTTTTGCATTCGTGAGTGTGGATCTACTTCGAATGCCTGTTTTTGTGTACGTGAGGTCTGGTAGGATTTTACTCGCGTCGTAGTCCTGTGTTTACTTAGCCAAAGTACAAATTTCCACAGCAGCAAACACAAGACGGACTTGCCAATTTGAGATGTTGTTTGAACAGAACGTGGAATTAACGTTACTTCGATCCCTACTTAACAGTGAAAGAAACAATATTTAAAGCTTATAACAATAGTGAAAACAGCATAAAATTCTTCGGGGTTATCTCTCGGTAACAGCAAATCTAAAATTTTCAGTGTCATTTTTGCGTGCGTGTTATAAAACATGAAGCCATTTCAAACTAAAATCAGAAATTGCGCGGCGTGTTGCTAGCTATTCTTAAAACTGAAATACTTGAATGAAACTAGTAGTAAAATCCAAGTCACAGTGGTGACCAAGGAATTAGAGTAAAATCTTTACAAGATACCAAAAGTTATTTCGGGGTTATTCATGGCTCAAAGTGTAAAGCAAATGCTAAGCAAATTTGCATAGTTGACAGCTGTAATTTGAACCTTAGGAATGTAACGCAACACATAAAACGTCTCGAACCGACTGAAAGATTAACAACAACAGATATGTGACAAAGCATTCTAATAGAGACATGTTGGATCTACTGGAAAGCGATCAGGTTTTGTAAAAGCGAGCTGAATTTGAACATTTTCGTACTATTCGAAGGCAAAGCAAACGAAATTTATTCGGCTGTAGGTTGAGACCCAAAATAAACACGTGAGCTAAAAATAACTTTGTACCATGGGAAATTTACAAATGTAATGCATCAGTCAATTCCAGCGGTGCCTATCCCCCCCCCCCCCCCCCGGCCATTAGTGGGGCATTTTTCCTCATTGTCTGTCCTGGGGGCGGGGCATTAGTCTACCCAGGGGCATTTGACAGTCTTGTGATTTTCACGTCACAGTACTGTCACTTCCTTTCAGTGATAAGTTTATCAGGCAAGGACAATAAATTTTTGATTAACTTTGTCTAAAGAGGACAAAATGAGACGGTAGATCCACAGAACTAATGATCACTGAAGCAATACACAGAAATAAGACTTATTTCAGACTTAGTTTGGCCTGATGTAGCTTTGTTTAGAATGGAGATAAGCTCAAAAACTAAGAAATCAACTTATTTTTTACCTGTACCATGGGGCATTTGAACAGCTTGTTTGTCCCCGCCGTGGGACATTTGCCGGTTTGTTTTAAAAAAATGCTAATGCCCGGGGGTCGGCGCCGGGGGGGGGGGGGGGGATGGTTACTGCTGGAAGTGACTGATGCATAAACATACTTTGGTCAATTTGCGAAGCAAAAAGACGAAAATTGTTTTAGCCGACTTGATTACAATGCAAGCGACTTCAATCTACAGGGGAAATGAAAATAGTTGCAAAACTATTTCAGTCGTGTTTATAAACGCTAGTTCGAACCGATTTCAATCGAAAATTTTGTGGATACAATAAACGTACATTTGATGACAGACTCCTGTTTTGACAATAAAATGTGCTAAGAACATAGGAGGTTGACTGAAACGTCTGAAACCTTACAAATTAAACAAAGTGAAGCAAGTCGCATGTCACGCAAATCATGTAGAACGTCAAAACGGCACCCTTTAGAAAGTTGCCTGTCCATGGGCACTGAAAACTATTGGATATTCCCTGGTAGAAGTAAGAAATTAAAAGGTTCAACTGCAACTTGCATGTTATTTCTGAAGTAAAATTGTTAACTTTCCACTGATCCTTGCCTAAATTATGTATGCAATATTTTTCAATGGTGAGTTTAAGTTTAAGTTTACTTGTTTTTGTCTATGTCGTCTTTAAAGAGCCGTGAAACAAAGAGCTTTCTTTGGTTTCTTTACTCCGCGCATAATTTTGATGTCACGCTATAATTAACTGTTACGTAGTCGCGCTGCTCGATCATTACCAGGTTTTATAGTGAATAACCACGAGATTTTTTGGTGGGGGGGGGGGGGCTGAGGGGTTAGGGTGGGACTTACTGGAGGTGTAAAAACCATAGGTTGTCAGGATAAATTTCACCTTATTGTGACAAAAAAGACCGTCATTGGCTCTGCGCGCATTGCGTCCCTATGTTTATTTTAACCATGCACCCCTTGTGGAAATCAGCTTTTAGTATTATATTTTAGTTGACGGGGCAAGCTTGTCTATATAAAGTTTACCTACCTACCTACTATTATCTGGAACAGACTTCAAATTTTGTAGCATTAATTTTTATGTGTTGCATAATTTGAGACAAGGAGAAAACTTGCAATTATTTGTTTTTGTTTTGTTTGTGATAGCTCACAGCCCTGACAACACATTCCTGGGTTTTGTTGTTAATGTTCAGCCTCCCTTGAAGATAACCACAAAGTCCAGACGGAAAGCTAAGGCCTTGGTTTATGGCAAACACTATAAAATGTGGACGGTGAGGGAGTTATTGATATGTTCACGACACTTAAGGGTTAATTCCTGAATAGACTGAACAAATAGGCAGGTGGCTTCTCATGGCTCCAGTTTCTGTAGAATGAAGTAACCAGGAGCATCCTGTGGTTTAACCCTTTCAATCCCAGCATCACTACACAAATTCTCGTTACTGGTCTCCATACATTTTGTTGAGTACTAGTTGGGAGAACTTGTTTATGCATCAAGACAGATCATCTTTGGTGATCACTTCCCTAATTCTCATGATCTGTATGTTTTATAGCACTGATATGATAAGGAGAAATTTGATGCTGATCTCCATTGGGGCTGAAAGGGTTAAGGATTCTTGTTTGTTGCCATGGTAACCCTTCTTCTGGTATTTTGAAACTATTTTGGAGTAGTTCTCAAGTATCCAGGATTTACATATTCACCTGTGTCATGCAGAGGCAGTTAATAATGGAATAGCATTCCTTGTCTAAAGAGGATTGAAAGCCAATAACTTGACCACTGTGCCACAACAGGGAACTTAAAATTATTGCACAGAATCTGCTGTCTGCAAGAATTAAATAAACAATAGTGTTTTTTTGGCAAATTGCTGCATCAATCTCAGGCCAATCATTGCTGCAAGTAAATGTTATTCCCTGATTACATGTATTACTCCATGCACCAAGAAATCCAAGAAATTCTGCTTATTATAAACATATTGTTCCTTACTTTGAATAATTGTGTACCGGTAATTGTCACAATACACGTATGTTAGTTATATGTATTATTTGAAAATGTTTTATTTTCAGGATTTGCAAAATAAAGGTTTTCTTGAAGTCATTAACAAATATGTGGAAGTCCATGCCACTGTTGGAGGAGGGGTGAGTAGAAATTTAACATCTCCTCTTCTGAAGATGGCCCATCTCCCCATCCAAAACACAAAGAACTTCTGTCAGCTCCCAGCTCATTGTAAGTGTAATTGAGAAAGGCAAAGTTGTACATCAGCCGCAAGCAGTCCACACAGCCGCTCTTGTAACTCTGGTTTCCATAGTATGAAGTAGCAAGGGGTATTGTATGAATAACCCCCTGAGTGAAATGCTAGTCTCTTATAGATGGTTTTTACCATGATGTCATTGAATCCTAAAATGAAGAAGATGACCTAGAAATAAATCTTTCTACAAGCTTCCATTCCTGTAGCATCTTTCGTTTTGAAAATACAGCATTTTGAATTTCCGAATTCTCACCTTGCATAACACCAAGATAGTAGCCGTGACAAAGCTGTCTGGTTAAAAAAGGTCTCTCCTTATGATTTTCAGCAGTTTAAACATTTCAAGTAATAGGAGATGTGTTTATGCACATGTATACTACTAGATCACGAGCGAAAAGAAAATGCTTTCATCGCAAAGTTAATTCCAGTTGTTTTTGTTGATTTCGGGCCGCCATATTGAGGTACACCAATATGGCAACTCCATACAAAGCTCGATCTATAAAGTTGCGTGAAACGTTTGGGCACATAACTCAGAAATGGTGTACCACACAGACCTGAGACTTGGAGAAGTTGTTTATTTATTAGTCTTTTATATCATTTCATTTTCTTGGCTTCTTTCACTGAAAGGTTTCAAATTTATTTTTGTATGGTGTAATAGTGAAAATGATCTATAGGGTTACTCTCAGCCATTTGTCACTGCTACCCGTTTATATTGTACATATATGGACCTGTGTGGAGAGTGGCGTTATAGAATAAAGTTTCTTGTCCAAGGAAACAACATAACTCAATGAAGAGACCAGACCTGGCCACTAACCCACCAATGTTCTGATAGAAAATCGAACGTGCTAAACAGTACACCACTTCCTTATTACAAAAGAGAAAAGAGAAGGACGTGGTGAAAACTTTGCTGTTAAGTGTTTGTAATGTTGTTTTTCTGTAGAGTCCAAGTGTGGTAGCAAAAAGCTTACCAAATTTTGTAATCAACCATGGCGTTGTCACTCCTGCAGAGGTGCAGAAGCTTCTAAATGAATCCATGGTAAGACTGAAACTATTGCAGTGTAGTTGTGAATAAAAAAGTACAATGTGCAGAATTTTCTGAACCCACTGATACCAGACACTACCCACCTAGGATGTCAGTGGTCTACATCGCCCATGATGGAAGTACATCTTAATAATATAATTTACAGTATCCACTTAGAAAATAGTTTTCTGTTTGAGATAGGAGATCTCTTGAGCGAGACTTGTATTTGGGGATCTAATCTATTCACTAAAGTGTTTTTGTTTCCTGTAGGTCTTTGTTGGGCTTGGTTTTCCCTATGAGGGACCAGCCCCACTGGAAGCAATTGCCAATGGTTGCTTTTTTATAAACCCAAAAGTAAGTATGGTGTGGAAAGTATAAGAAAAGAGTTGCCATGTTCAGTTGCTGAGATCTGTTAATAGGGCATTTGCAACTGAAAATTACTTCCCTTAAATTGCTCCACAGCAACTGTCTACAGTTCACAGAACATAAAAAAGATAGAGTTCTGAAAGAAATTTTAGGTGGAGTGTGCATGTTTAATTTAGAGCCATCATTCAGCTTATAAGATGCTGGATTCACCAGAAAAGTAGATGGTTGAAAACTCCAGTAAGTCTCTCCCAATGGTTTTCTTTAGTCAAGTTGCCAGTAATCTTACTTAAGGACGATGCGTCCTAATATAGATGTATTTTTGCAAAGGTTATGACTATGGGGAAAAAGTAGATCTTAACAAGGGTTATTGGAATCTAAAAAGAAAAATGTGGGTAACTGCCCATTTTCCAGCGATAATTAAGCAACCACAATTCCAAAAAAGCGCTAAAATACAAAGAATGTGTGGCAATTTCTTTCCAAATTTAAGCTCAATTATCTCTGAAAAATGCGTGGTTACCCCCAATTTTCTTTTTGGATTCTGATAGCCCTTGCTAAGATCTGCTTTTTCCACGTAGTCATAAACCGCGCAAAAAGATTGTTGTATAAGTGGGCAAATTCCTTATGAAACTTAAATATTCCAAGATGCGCAGAACGTATGCACAGTAACCAAAGGAGGCACCGTCTTTAAAGTAGCCTGTTACCAGCTACAAATTATGGCCCACTAATTCAGCCCTTGGCTGCAAGTTTTAAGCGAATAAAGCATCTATCTTCATCTTCTCCAGAAAAGAATGAGCCTTGTTGTGTATCTTGTTAAACACTGGTTATTGTTTTTGGTTTTGTTGTTTTCTTCTTAGTTTAATCCACCAAAGAACAGACTTAACACACCATTCTTCAATAACAAGCCAACACTCAGACTGGTAAGGAAGTTTGGACATCTCTTTATAATTCAAATTCATTTGGCTTATTACTTAAGACACTCCTCAGGGATTTTGTTACCACTGCGTCTTTGACCCATAGAAATCCTAAAAGATGCAAAATAATTTATGGCATGCGTCCTTCAGTATGCACAAATGTGAACGTGCCATGATCGATAAAATGTAGCATTTGTGTAAATATTTAGAATCTAGAACAGAACATACTTCAAAGAAAATATCGGTTGGCTCTAAAATATATTTAGAAGTAAGTTGTGAGGGAAAAATACTTTACTTCCAAATGCCGCCGTGTTTGTTTGTGACCTCTATGTAACGAAGTCCTCGGTATAACGAACGACATTTTTCAGCCCTCGATATAACGAACCAATTTCCCCAGTCCCTTGGCACTTCGTTAAATCGAGGTTCCACTGTATTTTGATGTCGAGAGGTCCCTGGGAATGAGGTCATAGCAAATGTGGAGTAAAGAACACTTCACTCACCAAAGCCCGCCATTTGTGATAGATGGGACTCATTGGTTTTGGTCTGGGACTCATTATTTTTCATGGGGTGAGTCCTAGGGACTCACTAATGGCAAATTGTAACAAAATCACTGACTACTCCTGCCAGCTTGTTAGTACCTTGCTGAAAAGGTAATGGACCACTGTTTTACCATTGGCCACAAGAACACATGCTGTAATGACATCAGCTATCTGCAGATGTTCAGTTTACCTGCATGAAGACATGGTTAAGGCCAAACGAACCCACAGTGGCCAGCGTGATGGTCCAATTGATTTTAATCTCTAAAAGGCTTGCAATATGATTGAGACAACAGTTCTGAATACAGCCAGAATTCAGTGGAAATTTCCCTGCTAGCAGAGGCCCCTTTTCCTTTGTATTCAGCTCAGCAAATACAAAGGAAAAGGGGCCTCTGCTAGCAGGAAAAGTGGAAATTTGTTGAGTTCTGGAAATCAACTAGAAATACAAAAAAAACTGTTACACTGGATTTCTTTCATTTGTCATCGAGCATGCTTCTCGGAGGCAAAAATGGTAAAAAGCCTCGTACATGACCACCCTTTGTTTCATCACGTGGGTTCCTTTGAATTCCCGAGGTGGTCGCTCGCACACTAGGATCACGTGTGCTATCGTGGGTGCGAACATGGTTAAGATCGAGGAGTTCCACTTTTCTCTTGTGGACCCAGCAGTAGCAGTTCAGTACATAGGACGCACACAACTTAACAAATGCTGTTGCTCGTAGCAAGGGTTCTGTCAGTTTGTTGCGAGTAATAAAATTTAAGTCCATAAACTTTCATTTCAGGTGACGTCACAGCACCCTTACTGTGAGGAGTTCATTGACTCTCCTCATGTGTACACTATTGATATGAATGACTTGTCTGAGGTTGAAAGAGTGATGAAAGAAATCTTGCTAAAAGAGGTATAGTCATGTGTTACAGTCTTTCACTTGCTTATTTGTAACAGTCAAACCAATCTTGGAAACTCCGCTGTATTAAGTACTTACTGTCAGAGATGGGCTTACAATAATATTCGTTGAAAAAAGTTTAGTTAACAGGGTTTTTCACAAGTTCAAAATTAAAGTACGTGGTGGTCCCTGAACATTGTTGTATGATTCAAGCAGGTTAGTACAAACCTCTCTGAGGTTTGGGGGGAGGAAGGCAATGTGTGTTCCTGCAATTTTTCAGTTAGACCATTATTTCCAGGTTTCCTTCAATAAATGAATTAAATCAAAAAATTACCTAATGAAAACAAGTGATTCATACGGTTTTTGGTGCCATTGAGTAAATTCCAGTAACTACGATTTCTCCGTGATATTATATTTTTTTGATTGCAACCTTTCTTCTTATTATTATTATTTATCTTATTTTCCTAGAGTCCAAATTTTAGTGTCACTGTCAATGTTAGAGTTAATGTCAAGTGTTATCTTAAATTTCCTTTTAGGCAGTGTAGTTTTGCTACATTTGTCATGCCCCATACAGCACTCATAGGACACGACTTGGGTTCCATTTGCAAGTTGTATATAAGTTTGTTTTACATGAAACAATTCATGCCATATGATCTAGATAAACCCCTAAAAATTTGACATGTGTAGTTTTTACATTGGCACCCAGTTGGAAGTTAAAAGGTATTGGTAATTTCTGTAAGCATGGAAAACCTTCCTAAGTCCTGTGTGGTAATTTTTTTTTCAGCCGGATCCATATCTCCCATTCGAATTCACACATGAAGGAATGTTGGAAAGGGTGAACGCTTTGGTTCAAAATCAGGTGATAGTTGAAAAGGGAATGTTTTATTTACTCCTTAGTCCTAAACTCATTGCGCACAATGGTGGCAGTAGTAGCGTTGCTTCCCACTACAATTCTTGCTTTTACTCGCTATCTGTGCTGTTGTCTGCAATGGTGTAACTCTACTACGTTATGCCTTATGCTGTCTTGCAATCTTTAGCGAGCAATCTCTAACAAGTGCAGGTTACTTATTTTTAGTGCGTGGGACTTCAGTGACAAAAATGTTTACTTCACATTGTCTCTCTCCAAATGGGCATCTATATTTATATATTAAATGGGTCCCTAGCTGGTGGCCTCCTAAGAAAACCTAACAACTTGGGTGTCCTGTGATCCCGGCAGTGGATCCACTGGAAAGCAACCAGGAACCCTTTGGTGTAACACGAAGTCCAAGATGCTACCCTCAGGGCCACTTTACCTGGTTGTCAAAATCTTATTGATTGAAAAAAAAAATTAAACAAATCGTGTACAGTAGGTTCAAACAAAATATCTGAAGAATGATGTTAAAGGATAGTTTGACACTGACAATCATTTCTTTTTGTGTGTGAAGGACTTTTGTCATCATAACCCATGGCCTCCTTTAAAAGTTCTAAAACCCGTCAAAGGAGAAGCAGGAAAATCGTGTAAAGAAGTTTGTCTTTCCAAAGGTATGTCAGAGGAATAACGCACATGAGTATTTGCGATCTTGGTTGTATACTTAGACCCACTAAAGTGACAACCCTTGTTCTGGTGACCTTATTTGGCAATAAAACATGCGCTTTAGACAATCGGTCGGTGACTGAGTCATATGGTTAGTCGATTCATAAAGCAATCACCAATCTTCTATTTCTTGAGAAACTCGAAAGGTCGCGCATCCAATTTAATACCTATTCCACAAAGAATAGTCTGGATTGAGCTAACAGCCAAAGATTCATGCACCTAGAATTAACTTAGATAAAGCGGTTATGTTTGACATTGTGTTATCCTTGTTGACATTGTCTCATTCCTATTTATGTTGCCGGGGCTTCATTTTGGTAATACAATTGTGTTTGCTACCATTTTCTTTTGTTAACGTTTTAAACTGTTTTTCAGGTATGGTGTGTGAACCAGAGTTCTTCAACAGAATAAACTCTCGTGAAACGTTAACTGAGTAAGTATTAAACTTGTTGTAAAGCTTTGCAGCTGGCCAATCGTAATAAACAAAAACAAAAAAAAAAGGTTTTTCAAAACCAATACGGGTTTTAAGCAAAAACGTTCATGCTGCTCCGAGCACAATGTAAGCCGAGCAACTGTTGGTTTGAAGTACTCGTTAATGGCTGAAAAAAAAATACGATGCACATTTTTTCCGAGTTTTAGAGCTCAATAAACTGCATATTATCACCTAGAGCTCTATAGTGCCTCCCACCTAAGCTCATTCAAAATGATAATTTATGGAAAAGGATGAAATGGTGCCAACGAGACCAACCTTTTATTGGCAATGTTCCATATTTCTTGTTTGTGGTGCGACTGGTTGTTGTTTGCGTGACAGGCTTTTGCTTGATGTGTGACTGATTTGTTTGCGTGACAGTCTCTTGCTTGTCTTGTGACTGGTTGTTGTTTACGTTACAGGAATGGTTTTCTGTGTAACGTAAGTCGTCTTGAGGAAATACCATCCCTTATCGCCCCAGGATTTCGAGAGGAACCTCGAGCCTGCATTATTCAGACCCAGGCTCTCCTATTCAGCTGCACGGGAACAAGTCCGAGCGCCATGCGATTGTGTCCCTGTAGAAAATACAAGAAGGGACAGGTAGCTCTGTGTGATGGGTGCTGACACCAGTCAAGGTTAATCTACTGTGGTAAAAAGATTTCTTTGTTTTCGGAAGAACCCTTCACCGTTGAAGCCCAGTCAGACGTTCGACCTGGGACTGGCCTCTGCTCTTTTGTTGGAACGTATAAATTAGTACGGGAAAACCGTTGGAAAAACCTAATAAAATGTCGGGGGGGCCCTTGCAATGGACGAGCACCCTATCCAGGGGGGAGTGGTAAAACCCCTAGCTGCTTCAACCTACAGAAAGCAGAGATAAGCGCAGGCCAGGTTACCCTGTACCTCAAGTGGACTTTTCTTTAAAATTATTTATAGAGGTCAGTTAAAAACCACCAAAAAAAGCAAGTTATTCCGATTAAGGAGTTAGGCGTTGAATGTCTAACCATAACGATAGTAAAAACAACGTTCAGCAGTTGAAAGACTGCGAAGTGGACCTCATGTCACCCTCCCTCACCCCACCCACAGACACAAGAAACACGTGTACACTTTTCCAAGTCTTGTTAAATTATATTCGTAAATTTCTTATAGGCTTGTCATCTTTTCTCCCCCCCCCCCCCCCCACCTCCATCGTCAGTTCTTAACAGTAAATTTTGAAATTTTGTTCCATTATATGAAGTTCTGCTCTGTCGTCCCTGACAACCGCTGTACAGCACCTAACCTAATGTATGATGCACAGCTTGTTGAATTCAGTGTACAGAATTTCTTAAAGTTGTATTTATAGTTTTAATTGTACATTGAACAGAAAAGCGTAAGGTTTGAAATCAAAGCGAGAAAAATTTTATAGGAAGACACCTTTTTTAAAGAAAAAATTCCCTCAAAAGTTAGAAATAAGTAAAACTTATTTGTAAAGGGAAAATGTGTATTGTATTTTCACCCTTGTAATGTCAAGACTACATACGTAATAGCCTGAGAAAACAGCCGACGTCTCGCGAGGTCGCCACTTAGCCCTCGCCAAACGACGTCTGAGTGAGCGCAGAAATTCCATACTGATGACGTGCACTATCAAGATCTTGATAGTGCTTCTGATTGGTTGAAAGAAAATTCCCTCGCGGCACAACCAATCAGCAGCGCTACCAAGATCTGGGTAGTACACGTCATCAGAATGGAATTTCCGCGCTCGTTACTCAGACGTCGTTTTGCGAGGGCTCAAGTGGCGACCTCGCGAAACGGTGGCTGTTTTCTCAGGCTACATACGTAAAGAAATGAAAACTTTCCAAACTTTATTTTCCAAAATATCATTGAAAAGTAACAACACAAGAAAGTGCAGTTGGAAAGCTTTCACACACAATAGTATTTCATCCACGGACTCAAAAGTTAGAATGTGGAAGCAGTTATTTAATCAACAGCACCACAGGAAAGTGCTACTCAGTAGCTTATACTTGACTGATGCATTTTACGTATTGGTACGTCGTTTGGGAAACAACCCTTGTTTGTAAAGAGAGCGACCAAATTCTGTTGTGTTGTTGGAATTTTTTTTTTTTTCACTTATTACGATACAAACTTCGCCCAGTTGGATTTTTTTCTTGTGTCTGGCGGTTGTCATGTTGTAAAACCAATAAAATGGGGAATTGAGTTCTTTTTGTAATCGTTTTACCAACTACCTATTACGTAAATAACATTGTATAAAGTTGTTATATATTACTTGGTTTAGATGTACATGTAATTTAAATTGTAATTTAAAAGGGCTCCTCCCCAGGAGAAAACCCATTGCTCGAACTATTTTTTGCAAACGAATAACGTATGCTAAACCTGTTATTTATTGTCTTGAAAATGACTAGGACACACGCGCATTTCATTTCGTTTCCTTTGCGTCGGACCACGCGGCTGGAAAGTTAAACAACTATTTTACAACGATTTTGAGTGGAGTAATCCTTATAATATACTCAACCATATTGTGAGATGCCATTTACCCAGAGAAAAGAAGGAAATTTTCGGGATGGCGTTCTTTAACTGTAACTACAATAGTAGAATTCATTTCGTTTTTCTTTGTTATTAAAATGTTGCTATCTCAGGAAAGATTAAAAAACAGTAGTACTTACAACTGAAAAAAGCAAACTGAAGGATTCTGGTGGTTGTAGTCAAATGAAGCCATCGTGAAAATGATCTATTAAGAGAAACTATGGGAGAAAAAATACATTTCAAATCGCGGTTTTTCCAAAGAAGGTCGTGACGGTACGTAGCGTCATACACCCAACCTCATTCCCAGGGTCCCCTCTCTTCATCCCTCGAGAAAGGTGAAGAGAGAGGACCCTGGGAAAGAGGTTGTCATATACCTTCAAGAGGGGATCTGAAACTACTACAGTTGAACTTCTATAAAGCGGCCATAAAGTGGATAGTGGCCGTTTAATAATAGGGGTTGACCGCTTAATAGAGGTAAAAAACAATAGAAGAACCCTCTTCGGGACTTTGACAACTGGCTGCCTAATAGAGGGTGGCCGCTGGGTAGGGGTTCGACTGTATTTCCTGTGGAGAGTATATTATAAAAATGTTGGTCAGGTTTCAATTTTGTGATTGAAAGGGGTTAAAAGTGCATTGATAAGCCTCTCACTACAGGGATGGTATGATGGTTAACGGCAACCCATGTTTTCTCAAATTATAGCCGTGAACGCTTCCTCTTCATTTCGTATCTGAAAATTGAAAACATTTTTTTCGCAGGCGGTCTCCACATATTTTCTCTCTCTCTCTCTTTTTATATTTCTTTACTTTTCTTTTATTGAGATTTAGGTGTGCAGGTGGAAGTTTGTAGCAAAGAAAAACCACCCCTTAAGCAACATTCAGACAGGCTCAGTAGACTCTCAGTTCTTGTTTAGCTGATTGTATGTTTTCTAAATATCTGGTTTATTTATTGGTTAATTTTTATTTTGTTTTTTATTTTTGTAAACTGCAAGCTTAGTAGAAAGTTAATCGTCACCGGTTATTATTTGAGGAAACACAGTATTTGCCGGAAGTAGTTTATATTTGCACCAATGTACGTCAAAATTTTCACCATTGATAGAGATGTACAGTCACACAGCAGACGTAAAAAAAAGTTGAAAATTTAAATGTTTCTGAGTTGTTTGATTTCATTGTGTTGCTTTTGTCTAACCCCCCCCCCCCCCCTTCCCCACCCCCAGACTACTCCTCTTGCGCTTGTTTTGGGCGGTCAAGAAACGAAGGCTCCGGCTTCGGAGATGACTTGCGTCAACTTAACGCTCGCTCGTCTGCCCGCTAATCGAGTTTAATTTTGTTCAAGTGAGAACTACAGTGGCTTGCTTGTTATGTTTTCGTTTTGTTCATTGTTATTTTTTCATTTATCTTATTGAAGATCGTGAAGCGCGCGAGCAAAAGCAAAACAAGAGACGTTTAAGTGAAGGGGTAACGTCTTGATTCAGTAGATGGTATCCTGCAGGTGATAAAAAAAAAGTCAAAGAAAGATTAAAACTTAAAAGTTCATTGAGTTTGGATCAAATTTTTCTTGTTATTGTTTTAGTGATGTCTGTCAAATGTGATTTTTGAGAAAAGAGCGTCAAAGAATATCAAAGAAAAGAAACGGCTATGCCGATGAAGAGTCGGCATACCCGAAAGATTATGGTTTTATTATTCTGTTTGGCGCGCACAAATTTTTTAAGAGTTGATGACCGTTGAAAGAGGCTCTGCACGTGCAGTTGTCTCTCTTTCTTGATAGTCCCAGTTGGAGATACCATAACACAGTTATTTATAATTTGATACGATCACGAGAAGAAGAACCTATTTGAAGTGTAAATTATGTTTTGCTTTTGTTTATTAACAATAGCCCCCAGACTTTCCCGCGTTATTTACTCGCCCAACACCTCGCGCGGTGTTACCTGGTTACCGATCGACAATGTAAAAAATGTCTTCCCAACAAATGGAAATCTCTCATATTCAAATTTCAAGTAAGCCTGTCAGCAGTCTGCTGAAAGCAGCATTTTAGCCAGAGGTAAGCTAAGTCTTCGGCGTTGCGATTATTTTTTGGCTGGTTATGAAGACGTGAAACCTTAACTTCAAGTTACAGCAAATAATCCTAGGAAAATGGCTTCGCGTTGGGTACTGTTTTCAGTGTTCATCTGCCTTGCGATTTTTGAAGGGTTGTTGGTAATAGTTATAACGAACTGGCCTTCGCTTTTACACGCGTCAAAATCCAGGATTCAAGAAGCTCTTTATATTAATTCACCCGAGGCAAGCACAGTTTATCTTTTTCAACAAAGGCGACCGAAAAACGTCCTCTTGTTAGTGGCTGTATTAACTCACGCGGAGCGAAGAGCAAGACGGGACGCTATAAGAGAAACTTGGTTTTCTGAGTGTAAACAAAGAACAGACGAAGTTTTTTGCGCTTTCTTCACGGATCAAGCTGGATTAGATAATGAAACAAGAACCGCTGTTTTGAGTGAAAGCGAAGAAAATAACGACTTGGTGTTTCTTTCGGTAAAAGGTAAGTTGAAATCAGTAAAAGACCGGCGTGGCATGTTTACAAGCTGTTACAAGTCATATTATCACTGAAGTTTACTGTAGAGTACTTCCTAATTTTAAAGTAATTATGGATTCTGTGCTCTCGTAAATGATGGAACACTGATGGAATGAGTCGATCTTTTCGCCGGGATATTATTCTCTCTCCCCACCCTTCCAAATTCCCCATCCCCACTCCACCCCGTATGAAATGCGAACAAGTGTCGCAGTGAAATACCCATTGAACAAAAAGCTCAGTCGTGGTCACGGGTCCCTGGCCCAGTTTCGGTTAGAGTGCATAGAAAAAGCAAAGAGTGCAGAAACCGTACTGCTAGTCGGACTGGAGTGCTTTGTTTGGTTTGCTTGTTGGTTTGCTTTGTTTAGTTCATCGCACTTGTAGCCTTCGTGGAAGGTTTGTTTCCCGAGGCAGAGGTTTCAGCACAGTCTATAAACGTACAACGTAATGCCACCTTCCGGAGCGTGCAACTCCCACACTAAGTCCATGTCACGGCGTTTTTTACAGACCGGGTTATTTTCAGACAAGAAGTTACTATTTCCTGCGCAAATTGAATTTTCGGTCCGCACGAGTCCACACTCGCCAAAACTTCCATCATTCTTTCTCGTTCGAAAATGCCCGATTTGCAATGCAAGGAGTGATAATTATTATAAGAGCTCGTGATTGGTCCTGAACAAATCTTCTTAAAAAGACGTTAAGGATCACATGAAGACGGTTTCAGCCCGGGCTGAAATTCCCAGCCCAAAACCGGGCTGGAACTTTCAAACGGGTGAAAAACCTCATGAAACTTGCATTCAAATTTCAGCCCTGTCAAAAATATGAACTTAGGCATGCGCACCGGCCGCTCGAGTTGCGAATGTAAAACGCTTTTCCTGCCCAATTTTATACATTTAGCTAGGGCTGAAATTCGCCATGCAATCGCAAGAAAATTTCAGCCTGGTGAGTGGATCGAACTTCAGCCCCGGAGTGAAATTCGCCATGTAATCGGCCCCTTAGAAGTCTGAATTCGCGGGAAAGTCCAGCTAAAAACAAGAAAGCCCAATAGCCATTTTAACCGGCCGTTGTGACCCTCCCCACCCCTAGGTTTCACAAATGTTAGCGCGATCCTGTATTTATACGAACTGGCGTGACGAAAGTGTGATTGTGTGACACAATATTTTGACTATAGCGTTACTGAATGACGTAATGTTTAAACTCTGATGACTCAGCTTATCTTTCTTATCGCTTTTATTTCTGCTGAAAAACGCAAATTCACTCAAATGTTGAATGTCGGTATAAATTTGCCCACAACTGAGGATGCTTACAAAGGGATGACGAAATATTTATTATTGTGCCTAGACCGTGAATACAAACCGTGAACAAAGCAGTAGAATCAAAATATAACGCTTGATAAACACGAGCTCGAGCAGATCGTCAGAGTCTGGGGCAAGTTAAGGCATATCTCATGACGTGATGTTTAAATCCGGTTTGCTAACCCGGGAATCCCCATGCAAAGTAAACAAGTTGACTCGGAACGGCTACGTACCAGACAATTACCTCAAACCCAACCAACACCACACGCATCGCTTGATAATATTCAGTTATTTTCTAGCTTAAAGACTCGTAACAGCTACCTTATTAATCGATCTCCTTATTAATGACCGATTCCTTCGTCTTTATGCAATTTAAATCAGCCTCTCGCGTCAAATAAACACTGTTCTCTCTCCCTTCTCAAGAACTATGATATATCGATGGTGCAATCCACTAATTGCCTCATCATACTAGTGCCAATCCCTTCTCTTCCTAAGACACCGTTCCTTACCGTCCTAATAAGCTGCAAACACAGCTGTCGTTTCTCTCCTCTCCGAAATACAGGTTACCCAATGAGAAAACTTACAATCCACTTCGGAAACCGTCCCCCCATAAAACGCCAAGGGAAACTGCCTCTCACGCCGCGAGCACAATTTTACACCGCTGCTATACAAAACGCAGCTTTCAAAGCAAATCACATTCACAGAAGCGTGATATGCTCCTCACATTCACAAATCCTTCCACTCCCACATTTTTACATACCTCAAAATGTCAATCCCCATAACAAAACTCCTGGGCTAAAAAAATTTTCACCATAACCACTAACCAGATCAGACAACACAGCCAATTTCGCATTCAATCCTATTAGCTGCTTTACTCAGTTGCGCATGCGTTATACAAGACAAATACTGAAATCCCATACTTAACAACCTTTCGCTGTTCATATCTTAAATACTATAAATTAAAAGACAAAAACACACGAAGGTAACATTCAACAGACTAATATGCGGATGCGTCTTATATAAGACAGTACCGCTCTTGAGTACCCGTACCACAAGCTTTACAGCACTTTGTTCGTATGTTAAGACAACTGACGCAAAAAAACAGAAAGCGTCCATTTTATAAACCATGGCGACAGCCGGTTAATGAATTGATCTGTGAAAACGCCGTGACACGAACATGTGGCAGTTGCACGCTCCGGGTTATGTTATGGGCTCCTGGCACGGTGGATTATCACTGAATCAGCAAATGCAGCTCATTGGACACCCCTGTTTCATCACCATAACGTTTCTCTTCTTTTTTAATTACAGATAATTTTGCGTTCGCTGAAAGGCTGCTTCAAGCCATGGAATGGTCATTACAAAGACACAAGTTCGACTTCTTCTTGCGAATAGACGACGACCATTTCCTCTGTCTTGATAGACTTCTCTATGAGCTGAACTTCCGGCCTAAACAAGCGCTTTACTGGGGTTTTGTACATTGTAGGCCTAAAATTGTCCGTGTGGACGAAGCATGGCTTATTCTGACTCGTGACTTGATCGAGGAAATCTTGGAGAAACGAAACACGTCGCTTTTGTGCTCGCCTTATGGCGACCAAGCCGTAAGTCTTTGGATGAGTGATAGCGCAAAAAATGTGACGTACCTCATGGATAACCAGCGCATAGTCCACAAAAGCGCAGGAAAAGATCAGAAATTCTTAGCAGGAAATGTGTGCATGAAGTACTTGAGTCTTCATGGTTCCTACCCAAGATCAATGAGACAGTTTTGGTTGGTTACTAGTGTGTTCCATAAGAGGACCCCGGGTCAAGTCTCCTATAACGTCAGTAAGATAGAGCCATTTTCAAAACTGTGTCCTCATTCATCGAAGTTTGATTATAGAGGCTTTTTACCTGAGTATCAGTTCGAACCCAAACCGTGCTCTCAAAACCCTCACTGGTCTGTCTCAAAGCAAAGGCATGTCGGACGAGAGGATACTGGGGAGAGATATTCGAATTATAAATAAGTCATCACCACAGTATGTGCGTGTGAGAGTCCTGATAGATAGATATTCCATTTATAAATAAGATTTTGGTTTGAACTTGCAATGTGATCATCCTAAAAAGGACTGTCATTGTTGATAATGGCTGACAATCTTAGCAGAGAAGTACTCAGTACAGTTATTATTATTATTATTTACCGTCCAAAAATAACAATCCTCTTGAGCCCAACAAGCGTTTTTGGGGCCTACTGAAGCACGCGAAATCCGACAACACAGGAGTCCATCCCCTGAAAAATTACGGTTCAGTGGTGGTTTTTGTCTCTAAGTAAGTGGTTGACGACCTGGAAAAGAGACAAGAACTTTCCGTGCCGGTTACAGCTAATTTCATAGCTATCATGGTGCGCACTATTTTTTTTTCAAACGTGATTGGCCGAGTGGCTTCTCCCTCGCCCATCATGATTCACCCGCACATATGCGCACAACGCGGTGAAGGAAATTTGGAGATCTTACGGACCTTATGATTCTTTATGGGCTCAAATTTCCATTATTATTTTGTAACCATGGATGCATCATAACGGGTGCATCATGATTCGCTAGGCAATGATCACAAAAGTTGAATTATCTTGCCGTTTTTAAAAACTACTTAGTAGTGCTCAACAAAGTGTGTGGAGACGAGAAGGACTGGGCTGGAGCTTAAATGGTTAGAGGGCTCAGTGACTGGCTGGCTGCACAGACCATAACTGTGTAATAAACAAGATTTTATTTATGAGTGAAGAAATTGGTACTTGATCCTGACATATTGAATCAGAGCAAATCAAGTTTCTTTCACAGGATCCAAAATTTATACAAAGCACAAGCTTTCGATTCCGTCAGGTGATGGAGTTTGACGTTTTGTCACGTGAATTAGGATGGTTAAAAACACGTGACAAAACGTCCCGGTAGATCACCGGGAGCTCGTATCCGTTTATTTATTTTATTTTTTGACCACCGAAAAGAAATTCAAACGCTGTTGTCTTCGAGCGGTGATGCATTTGGACGCCATCAAGTCCATACTGTTGAAAGCCAACGGACTCCAAAACAAGAGTTTTTCGTCTTTGGGTTTAATACAGACAATATATTTTTTATATGTTGTTCACTGTAGACGAGTTTGCGAACTAACAAGCTATCGAGACGGCGCACAGGGAGTCTGTCTACAGTAATAAGTGTCCTAAAAACTTCCTTGGGCTTTATTTGTTGCATTCAGCCCACGGTCTGGTTTAAAGACAAAAAAATGGCCTATTCAACAAACAAGACTAACAAGACTAATTTAACATAAATTTGTCGACCACTGAGTTATTCTAAAGGCATTTGTTTCAGTTTTTACTATGTTGTTACTGTGCATTTGTGGTTTTTACTGAGACGTTGGACCACAGACGTGTGTGAGCCACGGACGTGAGCCGGAAGTTGACTGTATCCTTTGTAGGCTTCAATGTTTTCGCTTCTCCACACTTTTTCACACCTGCTATTAAGAAAGTTTGCTCACAGGCTAGTTGTTATGCCTAAGTGAAAAATCAGAGCCGAAATTTTTATTAGTTAAAATTCACTTGACTCTTTTGAGAAGGCAGTTAAGTTCACACGAACTGTATGAAGGAATCAATCTAACAAAGGCAAAATATACTCCAATAGTACTTGATCTTTGACAGAACCAATTGATCACTATATTTTTAGGACACTATATATTCCTATGACGAATTGTTCGCGTCAACTCAACTAAACATCACAGAAGACCGACAAATTATCACTTGTCAATAAAAAAGCGCTTATAACTGGGTCTGTTTAGATATGCAGTAATAGGCCAGTTGATGTCGGGTGTGCAAAAGCCATGATAACCTATCAACGCTGTGGGATGTTTAATTACCTTATTGGCTATACAGCGCTATGCAGAGTGTATGTTTACATTATTGTTCCGTGCGGAGCGGAGAAGATAATTAAAGAGTGCTAAATGGTTTTCACAGATAATGGAATGAAACCGCGAAATTCCGATGTTTGTTTTAGAGCTATTGTTTTTGTAGCGTCAAACCGGGGACATCGGAAAACTTGAAATATTTTGTGCAAATTACGGGATTAATTGAGCAGCGAGGCAAACATGTCTTGATTAAACAAGTTTACGTTGGAACCAAAGCTTATCAAAAAGTTTGGATTAAAGTTTAGATGTGATTTTTACAGTAATCTTTTGAGAAAATGTGACCTTTTTGTCTTGTGTTTCGCACGAGATAACCTTCTTTGTGATTAAAATTAAAACTGGTTTCGTTTTCATTTCGCTAGTTATTGTTTTGCTCCGAAGAATGATTTGAATAGTCTAAAAGAAGTAGAGGAAGTGATAAAACAAGACGTAGAAACATCTTCAAGAATTGTCATTGCTGGAATCGCATCTATCTGACACCAGCCTTTCAACGAAACACGCACATAAGTTTTCCTCATTACTGCAACACTGTAAGCTACTGAACTAAATTTAATTTGCATCTGCGCAGTATAGTGCTAATAGTGTTTTGTTCTTGTTCCCACTAGCTGCCTTCAAGAAAACAAAACGACACATAACCATGCATAAATAGTGGTAGCTTTTGTTATCTAACGTCAGAGGAAAATGGACCTTAGTCACACATCGATGCCCTCGAACACTATCTGTTTTATCGCTTAAAAACTCATTTGTGTTTACTGATATAACATGCCAACACTTCAGAATTTTTGAATTTCAAGAATCTTTTGTGAGTCTAAAGTTTACTTTTCCCGCGTACTACTGACAATATCGCAGCTGCTTTGTGTTCTCTGAATAGACAACGTATAGCCGAGGTGTCGTGGTGCTAAGGTCATTCGGAAATCCTTGTATGTGCTAAGAAGGCAGCACCTGAAGGAAAGATTGCTCTACTGAACACATCTACAGCAACAAACTAAGGTAAGACATGCTCTACAAACTTTAATTTGTTCACTTAAGTATCGATTAACTTCTAGTTTTGTGAACAGCGACTGTTTCTAGAGAAAGCTGGCGAGATGTACATACAATTAATGAACGAAACTAACTTAGTTTATTGTCCCTTAGTATTCTTACTTCTTACACGGTCAAACATAATTACGAAAGCTTAGTTCACGTTCTGGTTTTTCGATGCTTTCCGCTTTTACGAAGTGGACGTGGCTTCCGTGGACGTTAAGAATAGTTTTAAGCATCAACTAGGAGAAACCCAAGTTCAAAGATATTAAACTCTGTCCGTCAAGTGTTATTTCAGTCAATTTCTTTTGTCAGAAGAGAAAGTTTCTAGAACGTGACCGTTTTTCCATCAATACATAACACTACTTGAATATATTTCGAGCCTATTGACAATTAAAACTTAGTTGATTTTTTACTGAATTATTGCAATTATTGAATAGTATAAACTGAAGCCAGGACACGCTGTTGACGTAGATCGATTCACATTACCGACCGGTAAAAGCCCATTTGAGGCAATTCACGTGAAAACAAAGCCTACTAGAGACCTCAAGGCTACCCCTGACCGCGAGGCTATAGTTTACCACTGATCTGTAAAACAGCGTTTAGTATTGTTCTGGTTGAAGATATGATGCGCACTCGGCTAGAGACAAATGTAGTGTCTTTACAAGTCGTTTGCCTCGCCCAAGTACTGTTATTTTTTTTACCCGCTAAAGCGTTTATTTCTAGAGGTATTTTATCACGCACGCTCGCTTTTCAATAGTGTCTGCACATCAATGCGCGGCTTGAAAGGGAAGTTCGCGGTTCCGTTACCGAGCAAAAGAATGCTAATTGATGGCTAATTGCTCGTTTGGGCTGAAATGCGCGGCTACTAATTGCCAGTGACGTCTCTGTGTACAAAAGATCATCTAAGTGGTTGTTAAAAATAGAGAATAGATATCTTTTGGAATATTGTTTCGACTGACTGAAAGTCTGCATGATTCAACACGGGCGAGCGATTTTGGTCAACAACTTCGGAAGCATGATTGTGTTGCATTGGGATCCTTGACAGTCATTTAAGTATTTGATAAAACTGAGGAAATGCGGTTTTCATTCCTTCCAATTCCTCGCGTATAGACGAGAAATTCCTTCCGCCAGCTTACTGCGCTCAAAATTGACATAACTCATTCCTAGCATCAAAGGAGATTTGAAGTTAGAGCAGTTTTGTCAGCATAAAGATGCATATAGTTTACATATCAATCGGACCTGGTTTCCTGCATGAGAGCTAACCTTTGAGTAGTCCACTTAACTTTAACAAGATGTTTTATCTTTATGACGTTTGTAGTTTCTTTCTCCAGCCTTTCTTTGTAGAGTTGAAAGTCATGGGTCATGCAATAAAACTTTTGAGTTTCTGGATAAAATGCTAAAGTGTTACCATTTAAGAATGAAAACTTCTGAGCTTTACTTTCTTGTGATAGTGTCCGAGTTGTTAGCCTTAGCATAGGTCCGTTTAGCGTGCAAAAAAAGAGATCGTGATCGCCTGAGGCATTGCTGGTGATCCAGACAGGAATTACTCTTAGAATCAACGAGAATAGATAACCCTTAGACTTTAGAACACGTTTTCCTCACTTGATAAGCACGTACATAGAATTCGCTATTTTAAGCTTTTAACGTTATTTTAAATCGCATTTTTAAACTCGAATCTTTGAGGTTTGATACTGGCGTTCGTGATTTTGAAGAAAGAATTAAATACTCAAGTAATTTAAAGCTATTTAATTTAAAGATAAGGTCTCATCGATATTGTTAAAGTTATGTTTCATCCTCCTAAGATATATGTATTTCTTCCTGTATTCGTCTAATACTTCTTCACCTTTTAACCTTGAACGTCTGTAATACTAAATGATATTGTATATCACACTTCCATCACCTGTTCAGTTATTCTGGATTAACCCTTTAAGCGCTAACAGTGACGAAAATGAAATTTCTCTTTACATTATCACTACCTGTTCAAACAATCAAGTGATGAGAATAAAGAAATTGATCACCAAGGATGAGATGTCTTGATATTTAGACGAATTCTCCTTACTAGTTACATACGAAATGTACAGTAAGGAGAATATACATTTTTATATCAGGGCTTTTAAGGGTTTAAGAACTACAAAGTGTCCCAACTTTTTGCGTGGGTTATTGGACGATCTGACAAGAATTTGACAAGCTTCCAGCGAAGAAAATCATTTTTTTAGTTTCTATAAAGATAATGAAAACTAGCTGATTTGTTCGTTTTCTAGCTCTTCTCTGTTTTCAAATATATAACTTTAAATTGAAGCGGGAAGAATTAGCTGATGTACTGCGATGACATCACCGAAATGTTTTTTACAGCTAAGTTTTTCACTTAGTGTCCAAGTAGACTGACAGAACATAAATCGTGACCAAAGTTAGATAAAAATGATTTAACAGATTTCTCCAATGGTCAGCTATTTTATTATTAGAAACAAGATAAACATGAACCCCTTCACGTATTGATCAGTTCCCACGGTTCAGTCTATTTTCCACAAAAATATTGTTCTTAGTAAAACGTTGATGAAAGTCATTGCAATACAATAAAAATGTGTAGATTTTTTGACGACAAAATATGCTTTAACCCTCAGCTGAAGTTTTCACAAAAATATGTCAACTTAAGTGACTTTACTAAACTGTATCAACGCGCCTCGAAGCTATTAAGCAATCATGGTGCTGTTTATCATGTTATTGTACTGTACAAGGTGGCACAAACGTTTGAGTCTGTGGATGAAACCCTTCAGAGTAACCATTCATATGAAAGCTATTGAAAACAATGAAGATATCAATTCAATGATAAAAACCTTGGCTACCGTAACAAAACTGAAAGGAGATACTTCAGCAATATCGACCGTCCCATGCAAATCGGCCTTAGCCGCACAGAAATCAATTTCTAATTTACATACTCCGTTCAGGTCTTCTAGGATTAGTTAAACAAAACCGTTTACTTTCAGACAAGTCTCTATACAAACCGAATGCGGTCTTAAGATATTTGTCGCATTTACGTCGAGTTATCAAAACATCTGTTTTTGTTATTTATTTTGTTTGTTTTTTAGGAGTGAATGACAATTTATTTAGAGTGCACCTAGCCCCAAAATTTTTTTCTCAGCCAAATAAATTCTGTTATCATTTTGAGCATTTCGTCGCAAAAAGTTTTTGATTTGGTTTAATCCCTGATTTTCTGTGCGCGGTTGAAGTACGGAAAATCGGGTGAAACCATTTTGGCTCAGGGTCGAGCAGTAAGGGCATGGGACTAGTCACCTTGTGACGTCAAATCAAGAACTCGCAGTCTCGCGCTATCTCTATCGGAGCTATATTTCTCGTGAGCTGTCGAAGATGTACAGAAAACTGCCGACCGTTCGTATTGCTCCGAGACGTAGAAACCAAAGAAACGAATCACAAGACGTTTCACTACATGATACATCATTTTTTGACGACGAACGAGCGGAGGCGAAGAGAAGAAATGAGTGGATTTTGTAAAGCAATAGCGAGCAAAGCGGCAACCTTCCAAGCACTCGCTACTATGCTCGATTCAAAGATTTGTTGTCGCAAAAGAAGGTATCCGATCAAACGATAGCTTTTTGTGCATTTCCAATGATTCAACAGCTGATTAACCACAGAATAACCTGCCGCATGAACTTTTTTTTGTGGAGCCCTCTACGCGATACGCGGCACGCAGAAAATTATTACCTTTGCGACTTATTCAAGTTGGCTACACGGTAAGCGTTAAATAATTACATGTAATCGGTGCCCAAAATAGCCTAGGGTTTAAAATTAAAAACCGCATTTATAGAAAGTCCTCCTTCAGCAGAACCGAACGCGCTTTCTCCAAAATAACAAGCCATTGCCATTATTCCTCATTCTAGTCTATGAACGTGCCTCGCTATAAGAATTCTATCTTGAGTCATTTTAAATCACTGGAGCATAACAAAACATTACTGTGCAGAGATCCCTTGTTCATATCCTCCGTTGAAGTAGACTGCAAGCAGTCTCTTTCTTCTTTAATTACAATTTTTGTGCGAAAAAAGGCCGCAAGAAGATGGAAGTACGAGCGATGAGCGGCGAAGCCTCGAGTCGCTAGTTAAGTAGCGAGAGTCGGTTGATTTACATAATTTGTACATTTCAGCTCGCGCGTAGGATCTGAGGAAACTGCTCTGCTGCTCCCACGTTGAAGTGAGAAAAACGAGTGGCAAGATAATCTCAGTTGAGCTGATACTAACAAGCTCTCGTACTTATAATTCTCGTCAATGTGCTTTTGAAAAATAATAATTGCCTTCCTGATCATGATTCACTAGTGTTACAAATTGCTGTTATTGTTAATGCTGGCTACAGAAATAGACAAGACGTAAGTAATATCGCAAGTTCCACATTTACTTCTATGTAAAATACATAAATGAAGGAAGGAACACTTTATTCAAATCTCCATTTCTATAAGAGATTCTCTCAGCTTGAATGTCAATCTTAAATGCAAGAAGCGGAGAGCAGGAAAACCACGACCAAACGCCAAGACCGAACGTGCGAAATAAAATGTAAACACTCACAGGGGAAGCTCATCATTCACCAGGTGATCATTCACTGGCTTCTTCGCGGCCCTCCAAGGCCTATCGTTGCTTTAGTCGCTGTTCCAGTTCTCAGTTTGCCTTTATTTCCTTTTCGCAATGAGCGATTCATTCTTCGTTGGTTAGCGGGTTATTAGCAGATATGGCCAGGACGGCACTTTCTTCATCATTTGTCGGTGTACTGTCGACTTCGTGTCCCGCATCTATCTCGTATTCAGAGCTAACATTCATCTAGACTGCGAGTAGTCTCTAATTTTGGCGGTGGCGATTGTGTGGCGGGCGAAATACACACACGCGAAGGGAGCGCCGAAAATTTTTCGGCGCTCCCTTCGCGTCGGGTCTCCTCGAAATTTCGCGCGCGCGCGTGTATTTGGCCTCCCCCACAAATCGCCATCGCCAAAATTAGAGACTACTCGAAGTCTAACATTCATCTACAAATCAGCAGAATCCGCGTAGCTCGTCTCAGTGTCTGCTTTGGATTACAACATTGAAATTTTAGTCATGCCATGACTTTGTTCGAATTAGCTAGAAGGTCAGAAGGCTTTGATCAACAAATGAAGTCAGAGAAACACAGCTAAAACTAAGCAGCGTTGAACTTTTGGTTCTTGATCTGACGTCACAGCTACGGCTCGCCCCAGGTTCCTCTTACTCGGACTTGAACCAAATTTTTGTTGAATTTAAAAGGGCACAAAAAATCGAGAATTTAACCAAATCAAAAAATTTTTGCGAAGAAATGTTCCAGATGGTAACAGAATTATTTAGCCGAAAAAAATTAGGGGTTAGGTGCACTTCAACTAGGTGGGAGTAATAAATTTAAATTTTACCATCAAAGGAGGTTAACCAGTTCATGAGTCAACCTAGAGTGATTTCATCAGATAAGTCTAACGTTTGAGTCCGGTTAAGTAAAAAATTACTCCTATTCAAATGAAAGCCTCTGAGAGTAACACGTTCAAGTTGTTCATAATTTGCAAAGGCGTCATGTTGTTTTTGCTTTGAATTTTGGTTTATTTCTTTGATAGCAACGTAGGATGACTTTGAACTGAAGAGGTACTGTAGGCGGAAGGGAGTCCGTTTAGGTGGAGCGCGAGAATTACACAGTGCGTTGGTGATTTACATTGGTTTATACTGCCAAATCGCTGAAACATTGTTTCTACAAATTAAATTGATCAGAATGGCTAAAATAACATTATCACGGCAGATAAGTCAATCAATATCTGAGTAATATAAGCTTGAAAACAACTGTGACTGAGAAAAGGAAATGATCTCATCGCAATAAAACTTATTCAAAGCGGGGCGAGAGTCGGTTAAGTTGAGGGTTACTGGGAAGCTGTAATAGCTTGAGCTCAACTAAAAAAAAGTATTCTGAAAAAAGGTAAGTTGGTTCTTAGAGTTTCACTTCACACTCTTGTCTAGGAATGAGAGTTTGCAAAATTAGCAGCACTCGAATAACCTGCCTGAACGTTTGCCAGTAATATTGGACACAAGCTCCTCATAAGTGTTGTTTTTCGTCGACGGTGTTGGAATAAAATGTTAGATTTATTAACCTGAGGCCAGATTTTTTGATACTGAGTTGTGTTAGCTTGGTAAACCATGTTCTGGCTTAAATTGTCATGCATTTGTGGGGCTTTAACGTTTTTCAAGGAATTTAAGGTCTGCCTGAAATTTCTTGTGTTATATTGGAGCGTTGTTTTCATTTTGCATAATTTTATAATGCAGTGAGACTGCATGATCTAAAAGAGTGGACAACTCTGAGGAAAACAGCTGACTAAAAGATTTTTAATTTAGGGAGGTAATCTGGCTAGCTCATTAGCGATCAGAAGGTTCGTTAAATTAAGGGACCACTGCGGCCTCTTGAATTAGCCGTCCGACGAGTTACTGCTAATATTGGACTGATCACGGCAGCTTTTGTTATTTTTGATACTTGTTTTGGTCATGTTTTACTTACAAGCCTGAGTTCACCTGGGGTCAGCTAAAAAAGGTGTTACTTTAAGAGGCACGTTGGCCTTCTGAGAGGTTCACTTGACAGTTACATATGTATCAAACGGTACGTTTTCAGTTAAAATTAGCAAATGGCACTTTAGATGCCCGAGGCATCACAGCTAGTATTGAACAACCATCGTTATTTTTGTTAGTTTGCGCAGAACGTGTTGTTACAGACTAATTATAATAATAATTCAGATCTGAAGTTCGAACCTTCGACCTGACTTCTCTCTAGGCAAGTACTTTATGTAATCCACAGAGAGAAGCCGCTAAAAAAGTCGTCGTCTCTTTATCCAGCAGAAATCTGAGCTCGAAAAAAGTTGGCACTAACAAGCCTCCACACATCAGGTACAATCTTATATGGATTGTAACACACTGTACCTCTAACCTCTCGGTTCACGCTGCAAAGAATGGGGAGAAAATGCCCTGCACGGGAGCGCAGTTTTGGTATCTTAAAGTTAAGCTGTCTTATTCGTTATCTTGGCTCTTAAAGTGACATTCTGAACACAATAGAAATTACAAGGAGTCTCTATTATAATCAATTATTATTCCTATGATTACAGGTTAAACAGGGAGGTCTGTCACCCTACCAAGGTAAATCAATGTCAATGGAGAGCGACATCGTCAAAGAAAATGGATATTATCATGGCGACGAGGACTTAACACTAAACAGTGAATACGACCATGATCAGTTCACAGATGATGATGACGTAGGATCAGAATGCAGCTGCTCCACGTGTAGCACGTGCTCAACGTGTTCCATTTACGAGGACGAGTTGGAGCCTGGGGAAAGTTATGACGAAGAAGATGTACAGTCTCTCGGATCTGAAAAACAGATGCCAAACGACTTTCACTATTGCAATGGCAACTCTGATTTGCTGGGGAAAAAGCAAATACAAAGTAAAGGGTTACATTACCCCGGGAAAAATGGTTTTACGACCGAAGATGAGTTTCTTATCGAGAAGTTTGCAAATGTTGTAGTGTTAAAAGGAGACGCTTCGCACTTTAAAAACGGGGGATACTTAATAAATGGCGAGCAACAATCTGGAGAAATTCTAGTCGGTGGTAAACAAAAGAAAAAGAAAGTGCATTTCATGGATTCTTCGTCATCTTCTGATGACGTGGCTCATGCCGAAGCATACTCTATTTCCAGTCTCTCAGATAGCAGTACAAGCGGCTCGTACGCAAGCTACACTCAACCGATTCAAAATGGCTACCATTTTGTTTACAAGGACGAGAAGAGTCAAGAAAATGCCGGACACAAAAGTGATCTGTCAGAAGGTGAAATGGAAAGGGAATACCATCGCTTGAAAGGTGTCTTAAAAACTATCGATCCTTTGAAACTTCACGCTATCTTAAAACACAGTCTGAAAGCAAAAGATCCTGAAACTATCATGGCCTTGAGAACATTATTACCGAAAAGTAAGTTTACCGCTGACACCATTCATTGTGTTCGCTGTCATAAAGAGTACGATCCCCTTTATGGAAAAAAACAATGTGTTCTTTATCACCCCGAGAAAGACGTTTGGAAAATCTCCCAGAATTCACAAGGAGCTAATTTCAAGTGTGGTTTATGTTTGACCACGTTCACGTTGAAAGGGGCCTGGGACTATAAACTGAGCAACGCGAGCGAACAAAGTTGTGGGGTATGTTTTCATGGCGTTCACACACCTGATCCTGATGAAGTTAGTTACCAGCCCTCCGGTGGCGCGGCTCAATGCTGTGAAGACAAAGGCTGCATTGTATTTTATGTATAGCAGAATCATTCCGCAACTGTAATATCGCATTTTTAATTCGATTTGATGATATATAAGATGTCATTTTAAACTTTATCGTACGTTTTTCTGTCTTAGAGCGGTTTTCAATTGAGTGTCTTAAAACCAAAACCAAAGTAATTACCCTAGCCAATCACAGCAAACACAAATTACCCAATGAACCAATCAGAACTCGAAGCAAGTACCTGTAACCGGCGTCAAGCGCGGGAAAACGCGTGCAGCAAAGTCACAGTTGGTTTAACTTCTGATTGGTCGAGAAAGTGGCGCCAAATTTTTTAACCAACCACAAAACGAAGTAGAGTAAAACCAAGGAAATGCGCATTGCCTTCGACAATCAATTGAAAATCACTCTAATAAGCAGAATACGATCACCAAAATAAGGTCCTGCTTTACCTGAAATAGGTATCATGCCCACGTCATTCTCTTTTCTTCTCCGTTCCTTTATTTTCAAGGTTTTTATTTCATTTTGTATGAACAAAATAAACGAGATATAACACGTGTTTACATTGGTTTCTTGGCCACGATCTATTAGACTGATTGTGAGATTCGGATTCAGTAAAAAAGAAAAGCAAATGTGGCTAATGCGAAGGTGGTTCTGCGAGATGAAAAGAAAATAATCTTTCAGTGATATTCCTTCACGTTTTCCTTTGTGCCATTATCACAATCTGAAGCAATGACACCTGTCAACTTTGTACCAGGATCCTATCGAGTGTGTGTGATGCTGGTGACTCGCCCACGTGATCTGGAGTCCAATGTGAAAACACTAATGCAATAAGGCCAAGAGAGCACAAAGGGGCTTACAGAGACGGGAAGTAGGAGTCGTGCAGGCCTTACAGTCCCCTGTTAGAACTGAGATTTCTTTAGCGCTGTAGCTTCCTTGAGTTTAAATTTCGGTTTCGGCGTCGCTTTTTCCTTCATTTTCTGAGATTTCTCCAGAGCTGCAGCTCCCTTGAGTTTCGGTTTAAGCATCGCTCTCAATCGCACTGCTGCAGTCGACTTCGTCGTCCTCGCTTGAACTTTCCGCACAGTTGGGCTCTAAAACAAACCCTGACGGACGGTTCTTTTGCAATTTGCGTTTTCCTAATACGGACACTTCCTTGAAATCACGTTCGTCCACAAAACGTATGCAATAGCCGTTTCTCACATGTTCCGCCATTTTGTTTGATGGTCAATTCGCGAAAGACGCATAAAGGCTGGTTTTCACTAGCGTCGGAGTCGGAGTGGGAGTCGTAAGCGGAGTCGTAAGAGCGCTTATGACCTAGTGAAAATCAAAAATCGTAGTCGTAAGCGGAGTCATAAGCTCGACGGAATCGGAGTCGGAAGAATCAGAACGTTTCCATTTTCTTCCGACTCCGCTTACGATTCCGTCGCTTACGACCTAGTGAAAACCAGATTGTCGGAGTCGGAAGCAGAAGCAGAAGGGTAAACCAATCACAGTGCTTGTTCCCACGCTTTCTGATTGGTTTAGCTCTTCCGCTTCTGCTTCCGACTCCGACAGCCTAGTTTTCACTAGATCGTAAGCGACGGAATCGTAAGCGCAATCGGAAACTCTGCTTGCGACTCCGTTGCTTGATTTTCACTAGATCATAACGTTCTATGCTTCTGATTATGACTCCGACTCCGACTCCGTCGCTAGTGAAAACCAGCCTTAACATTGCGTGGGAATCGGCGCAGCTGCCTACTTGATTGGCTATCACTTAACGCTCTTAGGAATACCGGATCTCGGAGGAGATCTAAAAATAACTTAAGAGGACGGAAATAGGGCCTCTGTGGGGGATTAACTCCCTTGATAAGGCACAATACTCATATGCCACACTGGTGAGTCCTGACGAGGACGAAACAGCTGTCATGGCTGACACTCTATGCCGTAGTTTGGCTGTTCACATGTCCGTAGAGACTTCTGGTCTAGCCTACATTGCGATTGTGCCTCCATTGTGGTTGTAGAATTCTCAACATTTGGTGTTTCACAGAACGACGTTTACTCGATTCTACGAAAATAAAAGTGAGCATCGACAATCCAGGCCGCCTGTTGTCAACCCTGTCCTGATGCCACCTCTCTCCCAGGGCTTTTCTGTCCTTGGATTGAGGGTTGTTCTATTCTGGGAGTTAGCGTGACCCGATCTGACCTTACTCGTCAATGACATGTCGCTGCAGTAGGATAATGGGTTTCTAGAATTCCCTGACAAATTTGTGGCCATTTCCCAGCTGTCAGTTAACACACCCAGCCAAAATTGAAAGTACACTTTTTTTTTATAAGAACGTGTACAATTTGGCTGAGCCTCAGGATGTTCTTATTTTAGCCCATACATTTTCTTAAATTTTGGTGCAAATCTCAGCCTCAACGTTCTTATAAAAATGGTTCTTATAAAAAAAGAGTGTAATAAAGAATTACAAGTCATTCGTTAGAAACTCTCATTTACCACCTAACTGTGAAAGATTTTTGTATAAATTCTATTTTCAGCTAAAATTTTTTCCTTTTTATTACACAGAGACCCATTTGTCTTCTTGACTAAGTTATGACAGTAATGTGGTGAATGTGGCGTTTAAGCGGACAATTAGTTGTTTTTCTTGTCTTTTATCTTTGTGTAGCCTGAGAAAACAGCCGACGTTTCGCGAGGTCGCCACCTGAGCCCTCGCAAAATGACGTCTGAGTAACGAGAGCAGAAATTCCATACTGATGACGTGTCACTACCCAGATCTAGGTAGTACTTCTGATTGGTTAAAACGAAATTCCCTCTCGTTTCATTCAATCAGAACCACTACCAAGATCTGGGTAGTGATACGTCATCAGTATGGAATTTCTGCCCTCCTTACTCAGACATCGTTTTGCGAGGGCTCAAGTGGTGACCTCGCGAAACGTTGGCTGTTTTCTCGGGCTAATCTTTGTGCATTTACAGATTTTATCAATCCACCCACCCCTTTAGAAATTAGACGGTTATGTTTATGTCTATTTCAGCGTTTGTTTTTTTCCTTTTATTCTATTCAATTTTCTTTATCTAAAAATAATCGACTGTCAATTATTTGCTATATCTCCTTACATCGACCTCGTTCAAAAAATTCTCTTTCGACAAAACTCAATACATTTTGCGAATCGCGCGCCTACTAGAAGGACTAATCGAAGAAAGAGCAGCAAAATATGGCAGGGGTTTGTGCTGTTGTAAAGATAACCTTGTTGATCTCTGCTGTTGTGTGCCCCGTGTACGTATTTAAAGGTAAGTATATCGAGATATGCTTGCTCACTTGCATTTGATTTAAATAATTATCACAGGCTTGATGAGCTAAGCCAGGGGTCTAAGCTGAGCTAAACATCGGATGGCTGATGTCTTAGAAACAGAGAGCCGATGTGATGTACAGCCGGGTAGACCCTTAAGTACTCAGAAACTAGTTGTTTGGTGTGGAGATTTGCTACGATGTAGTTAGAGATGTATTGTACCATACCCTAACTGCCACCGGTACAAGCCACAATGCCCTAGCCAAAGCGCACAGTAAGAATTTCTTCCAATATCACGTGCAAAGCAAATTGAAATTGTAGACTTTCACACAGCCATTCATCAGTGTTGGTGTTTTGCAATCGATTCTGATCCTCTTAGCACTGTAAAACCTTTATTCATCCACTGGCAAGTGCTTGTTAGGCAGCGCATTTGGCGCTAAAATGTTAATTTTCCCGCCAAAAGTCGATAATCAAATTAAATGCATCGTTTGGACCCTGGCGGAGCTGCGCCTCTGAAAAGATCGTCAGTTTCAGAATAAATCTGCCCGCTCCCTTGTTGCACTACTCATTTCTTTTTATCACGGTACTAGAATGCTTTTACATAGACTATTTTTCACCGGGAGAACCAGGCAAGAAAAGCTCGGTTATTTAATACATTATAAAATGCATTGGTCTAACCCCCGTTCCCCTGAAAACAATTCGCACTATCCAGTTTCAGTCACACACATCTAATTTACCTCTTCCGTCCTCTCCCTTATCAGCCTTACTTCAGTTTTTTTTTCTTTTTACTTTTTTCCCCATGAGACCAGGCCACTAGATGGCCTATCCAACGGCAGGCAAATATTTCGGTAGACAACTTCCCCTACTTAGAAGGATTCTTTCGAAAGCAATTTACTGTCTAGACGGCTGAATAGTCTCAATCTTTCATCAAAAGTTGATGTGGTCTTTGTGCTCTCTTTTAAGTAGATTTTAGTGGTCACAAAGAAACGTAGAAACGTCCGAAAGGCGTTTGTCCGAATTGTTACTTTCGAAAGAAAACTCCGAAAAGTTTCGAAGTTGTGTGCTATACAAAGTGGTTCTAAAGTTTAAATCTGTGAATGAAATCCTTGCATGAGTTTGGTAGGGTTTACGTTTATTTCGTTGCTATGGTGTAGAAAGGAGTTTTGTGTTTGCAAAAGGAATTGTAAAGCTTTCGAAGTGAGAGCTAGCTAACGAGCAGTACTTTCCTGTGGCGCTGTTCATGATAATGCTGTGCAAAGTGGACCGTAAGAAAACCTAAAATGTGGCCATTTCGATTTAAGCTACTACGAAGTAGGCTTGGATAAATTATGCCGACAGAGCTTTGAGCAGAATAAGCGATTTTTGAGGTGAGCATTCTGCCGGCAGAATAATAAAGGCATTTTCCAGCAAAATTTGAGCAGAATAACGGAATATCAGTGACAATAATGACATGCGTAACAGTTGTAATAACAATTCAGTGAAAACTAAATACAAAACCCTGGAAAATAGCTTGTGATTTTAATTAATGTGATTATTAGCTAAAACGCACTCACGTGATTCACTGTTTCGTCTAATATGTGCGAGACCTTGCGAAAATACATAAGGCCGGAAGGGCGCAAATTTTTGCGGGTACCGAGCAGAATTCAAGCAGAATAAAAGGGCGTCTGAGCAGAATTTCGAGCAGAATAAGTGACTTTTACGAGCACTGCCGGCGAGTAGAATAAGCCATCTTACGAGCAGAATTTATCCAAGCCTACTACGAAGGGCTTTTCTCTGCTGACGTTTGTGAAACATTTTTTAAAGGAACCTTGAAAGCTGTAGAAATTACCAAATTCTTCCTTTGCTGCTCAGTTGCTTGATGAATTACTGAGTTTTTCTACACATGATGAATATCTAATTAGTATTTATTGCTTGTGCAATAAGTACCTCAACTGACAGAACTGTTAATGGTGAATTGAATTCCTTTTAAAGTCAGAAAACAGATTAAAAGCTATGTAAACGTTTAGAACCAAGCATGACAGTAAAGGCACATTCCACAAAATTCATGTAACGAACAGTTAACCTCATAAATTTTCTGTCATGGTCGGTGCCTTAGATCAGGAAATTTCTGTCATGTCCTAGCGATGTCCTCTGTACGATTATCTTCTCGTTTAATTTAAGAAAATACCAACGAGAACTGTATTAACACTCGCTCTATCAAATCTTGAAGTTCAACAAGATCAAAGCCCGCACCCTATGTGTAGTCAGTGTACCAACGAAGCGAAAACAGAAAAAGGACAACAAAGACCCAAAACAACAACAACAACACATTGCACTGAGAGCAAGATACCATTTATTCGCACTTGGTAAAACCCCCGAATGCTTTCTCAGTTGAAAAACTTTCCGAGTTAAAAGAGAACTTGCTATCCTTATCGCTCACACGCTTTTGGCCGGCTTTCTCTGATGCTGCATAATACAAATTTGGACTTTGACTCACTTTGTCATTTAAAAATCAATTTTGAGATAATCAAGGAAAGTTTCAGCTATATTTGTACACCATATACCTCCTACCTAAATTCGTATTAAATATCCTGGCTCGAACAATTGTTAATAACACTCCTGATAATAGAGCTGATGATGGACAGTTTTCTGTTTACACCTGTCAAAGAAACCCTTTTCTTTAAGTTATTGCTTCTTTCCAGAAATAATCCGATGCTAATTCTCGAGGATTATTGACACAACGCGCTAAATAAGAAAAAATTACATTTAGTCTCCTTTAACAAGCGACGCGCACTTCACAGTTTCAGTGTCGGCTACCGATCGAGGAAAGAACGAGGCAAAAGGTTGGATTCTATTCCAGGCGTTTTCAGTCAGCTATAAGGAAGTATTTCCTTCGGACCAGCTTGAGCATGGTAGCCCGCTTTCTTAGCCTTCTTGTTCTTTGCTTCGAGCTGCGTTACCAAGGTATCGCGTGTTATCGTAGACTAAAATGACAAAGTTAGTTCAGTGGCAGTTAAATTTTTAAATTCTAAAGCTGGTTTTCTTGACCTCTTGCGTAGTAACGTGGCTTAAGATTCTCAGTTTAAAGGCTTGGCAACTAATCAGAATGTATACCGTTAAAGTTAGAAATGTTTAAAGAGTAGAGTGAGTTTGCTTAAACAAATTAAAAGCCGGCTATTTCGTAAACCTTCTTTATTACTAAGGGAGATGGGTATCTTTAACGATAGTATTTTCTTGCAAAAAATTTCTAAGCCACAAAGATGAGTTGTCCAGTTATACTTAGCAAAGTGTATATAACGGCGTATTCGCCAGGAACTGGCACAAGCAATTTTTCAAAATTTACATTCGGTCTGATCGAGTAGCGGCTAGCTCTCTTTGTTACTAGCAGGGATGTAATTTAATTAAATCGTCTGGAAGGAAGAGTTTGGGACCGGCTTAATTAGATGACAGTGATTCTTGGATACACCTAAAGAGGAAGAGCATCCTTTGAATGCTTTTTCACTCATACTTCAGCGTTCAAAAGCTTGAACGTTAAAGCATTTAAATTGCCAACCACTTAACCCACATTGCTTCATAATCTGTGACTGATGATTCCATAATTTCTATTATAGAGTGTAGAAATGAACAAAAATGTCAAAAAAATCTGATTTTATGAAATAGCAGTTACAGCCCAATTTCTTCGAATTAACAAAGATCTCTCTTGCCTATGAAAGGTTGTTTAGGTAACCAAATGTTAAAAATGTCACGTATTCAATAAAAATTACGCCTAATTGCAGAAACGGGCTTATAATCAAAATTTAAGTTCGAAAAATCAAGTTATTCAGTATTCTGGCTCTAAAGTCGTTTGGGTATACAACGTCTCGCTTTAGCGTTTGGTCTTCAGGAGCCATGGTCTGGCTAAAGGTCTGTATTTTTAAAATAATTACTTACTCGAGGGGTTTTTAAAGTAAGTGGTTTAAAAATAAAGTAGATCAATGTTTTTAAAATAAAACAAGGTTACTCACAGGTGAAACTGTACATGGAGCGTTTCTAAAGCCTTGCTTAGCATGGTGTAAAAATTTAGCAGGAGCTCACAGGCTTTCTCAATACAGGCTTGGTAAAGGTTTTATGTAAGGAAACGGATTAAAGAAATTGAAAAATGTACTAGTGAGAAATTCATCATTAGGTGAAAGAAATACAGAAGGAAAGAAAAACATGCTGATATCTAATCCTGTTAATTACCATCAGGAACTGAGGAGAAATGGATAAGAAATAAGCGAAAACACGGACTTTTTTCTTGTGAACACCTATCCACTTAACATGCAGTTAACAATATGTACTTTGCAATGAGTAAATTAAACGAAAAAAATATCAGCAATAACAACTTAATTTCGATTTTACGTTCTTCGCGGAACTGATTAATTTTCTTATGGTAACAAGGTCTGTTGCCATGGATACAATAATTTTAAACCAAATTTTAGATCAGTTCTTGCGTTATTTTAATTAAATCAGTGTCCAATATTTATCAATAAAACAACTTCTTGGATCGCAACTAAAATTAAAGCTTACACGACGAAAGCAATAGGGTTTTAATCCGCCGAAAATATAAGTTTTATGGCACACATTACACACTGTTTAATCTCTTTGTTTGATTATCTCTTGCAGATGTCTGCTAGATGCAAAGTTTTTATTTTTATTCATTTTCCTATTAAACAATTTGTTGCGTGAGAAATTATTGATTTAAAGTAAAGTATATTGGAAAGTGCGTTACGGCTTCGGATTCGTTAATCTTTGCTCAGTCTCCACCGAAATTTCGACAGCCAAAAGAGCATTTATCCATTACTTAATGTCCGTTGAAATAACATACTATAAAATGAGTTAAGCACTTCTTGTTTTTAAAACAAATTACTGTCTTTGCTCTGGAAATGTCCCTTTAAAAAGAATCGAGAAATCAAATTAAAGCATACTGCACTTCGAATATCTCGAATATTCAGCCTTTCCGGTATTACGGGTAGATCACTTGTTTCTAATAAGGAGAAAATAACAAAATTAATTTACATCACTTCTAACCACTGTAATACCAACACTAGTAAACTTGATCTAAAGAGATCAAAATGTATCTTTTACATCTACGTTATGGAAACCTCCTTATGGCGGAAAGTTCACACTTCACAAGAGCCGACTGGCTTCATCAAACCAGCATCCCTTTATTACTGACATGATCCTGACACCTCTGCATGTAGAGGGAAAGAAAGTATCCCCTAGCTAGAGTTACCGGGACGGCATGCCGTCCAGTGTTTTAAACTTGTTCCTTTTTTTCAAATATAATTATAATTATAACACTTTTTTTACTTATTGTAATCCACATTCCGAGTGTCTTCGAAAAATCTTTTCCACTTTTTAACCCAAAAGAGCAAAAAAGTCTACTCCCCACTTCAGGCAAACCTGTGCGATATTTCTGGCAAAAACTGTCTAACAAAAAAACTGTTCTTTTGGGCACTACACTTGAAGAGTTTCGTCCTCCACGAGTCCGAGTGAGACCAGAATTCAGGCAAGCTATGCCTCTGTAGCATAGATGCTTTCTTGATGATGGACAGCATAAACTGTCCTTTTGATGGTAAATAGAAAAAGAAAATCGACTGCGGTTCCATCAGCACTCACTGTACAATTTAATTACGAACAAATTACAAGCACTATAAGCATCCATCGTTAAATTAAACTTTCTTTCGCGCCTAATTTCCGTCTTGTTAGAAAAAAATAAAATTCGCTAATTAGGTCAGTGTTTTTCTAAATGTTACCCGACGATTGCATCCAGAATAAGAAAGGGTGCTCGCTTGTTCAAGTTTTTTGGCAACTTTTGCCTGTCCTGAGGTTAAGGGGAATTTTACTTTTATGCGTCCAAGGTGAAATGAGATTAAAACTAAATAACTTTAATTTTGTTGTACACAAAATGCTCCTGAACATCAAAAGAAAGATATCGAGTGACTGTCTTAACCCTTTAAACCCTGATATCAGCATGCGTATTCTCCACGCTATTCTCCATACATTTCCTATGATGCTCATGAGGAGAATTTGTTTAACAATCAAGACCTTTTTAACTTGTTGGAAATTTCCTTTTTGCTCACGACCTTTATGTTTCATTAAGCAGTGCTACTATGTTAGGAGAAATCAAATGTTGGTCTCCCTTGGGGATAAAGAATTAAAGGAAGAACAAGCCTTAATCAGCCAGTTAGAACGATTTTTCCAGAACTCGTGGAAAGAACTTGAAACAATTGGCCTTATTTTTTCGAGTTACAATCAATTTTTCAACCTTGCCAACCGAAGATTACGGACGGCCTTTTCTCCCGGTTGTCACTCTCATCAGGAAGATCACACTATTCCATTCCGCCTAAAACCACTATTCGAAGGTTACATTCAAACTCGTGAGCATTTGTATGTGGTAGCATGAAGAAAATATCATGACCCATCCCCACTCCCCATAACATAAAAACGTAGCCTGCCTTTACAATCCATTTTTTCTATTTTTTCCTCCCGCATACTCAGTTGAAACGTTGCAGTGCATCACAGTACACAGTACGAATTTGCACAGTTACAAAGCCCTAAGAGTTTCCTCGAAAACAAAAACAAAGATACTAACAAAACAAAACTAAAGCAAGAAAGCTTTAAAACATGACCAAGTGCCTTTAATTAAACTCTGCCTCTCTGACGGTTTTCTTTCACACTCAGTTGAAGCCTGGCAATGCAGCACATGTGAAGTACCATATGAAGCCAAAGGTTGCTATCAAGACAACCCTGCTCGCGTGCTAAAAGAACAAGTGTTGAACGAGAGAGACCCAAAGAGTAAGGTGTATGGCGGCCGAAAAATCGATTGGATGGACTGGAACAACTACATGCAGGGCTTTGCTTGCAGATGCGCCAAGATGGTCAAGGCTAAAGGATGGAAAGTTTTCGGCTTGCAGTTTTATGGTATGCAGTTCAGCTAGCTAGATAGCTAGCCCTTTCGTTTTAAATATATACAAGCTCTTCTTGATAGCCTAATTTTAGTTGCGTTGTTGTCCTTCGGAGAATCACGGTAACAGAGACTTTTGATCACACGAACATTGGGTTAACAAAAAACCATAGCGATGTAACTTGTACTGAATAACTGAAATACACTTGAGAAAACTCTCCCAGCTGTCTCAGATTCGAGTATGGTTCCACAGTGTGTATAGAGTGATCTAGAAGATAATAATGTTCATGGCCTTGTAGCTCAGTTAGTAAAGCCTTCTGCACCAATATCGTCCTTACAGCGCAACACAAGTTGCACTTAGGAGTGCAGTTCTACGGATCAAATTAAAGTCACTGAACCCTACCTCTACTCCCACGGTAGAATTTTGTTTGCCAGTATGTTTGTATCATGGGTCTAAGTTTCTCAGTGTTTAATGAAACAGCACTATGGCAAGGATTAGAACCCAGTTGTTCAGAGTAGCGTTGTAAAATAACCGAGGATTAGTGTGTTATCGATCAAGTTTTATAGCTGAACGGGTTCCAGTATAATTTTTTCTTTCTGCATTTGATGCATAGAGGATATTACACGGTGGTGCGAAGATATGAATTTTGTTTTCGGGAAAATTCACATCTTCAAGCCACCGTGTAATTTTCTTTATATTGTATGGACAAGAGTATTTTTGCACAAACAACAATGCAAGAGCGGGAAATGGCGTCATCAATATCCTCACTAGTGAGGATATGGAAAATACGCCACGCGAGTCCCGGATGTAGTTTCGTATGAACTTTACGAGTGGTCTATTTTCCACTAAAACACTCTTGTCTATATAGTAAAAGCTGCTCTCAAACGATCTGTTATCATTAGCAGCGAAACTGATGCTTTTGAACAAGAGAACGCGCCCTCGTACAACTGATTGTTAACTAATTATGTTGTTATTACAGGGGAGTGTTGGAGCGGTCCTCCTGACTCTTACGACCTTAGCAGCTTCTCACAAGCACAGTCCTGCATCACAGATGACTATAAGAGTTGTGGCCATCTTGATAGAAATTGCGTTGGAAAACAGTGGACAAACTTTGTGTTTGAACTGGGTGAGAAATGCTCTCTGATTTATTTGTTTTGTATGAATCATTAAATCATACCCTGCTAGTGGAGAGGACGAGCAAACACTAAGGTAGAGAAAAGCGGATTGCTTGTTTTAAAGAAGTAGTTTAGTTTCAAATCCCATGGCAAATAAATACAATTTCTCAACTTTTAAAATTTTCATAGGACAACACGAGGAAATATCAAGTGAATTTTCAAAGCGAGAGCAATCCGTCTTAATTTGAGCAATCTGTCGTGTCAAAAGGTAGAAATTAAAAATGATAACAAAATATGCTCAAGTTGTAAGCCATTTCCATCCTGATTACCAGCACCAGAATAGTACACATTTACAAATCTGGACGACTTTAGGGGGAGCAGGGATCGCGCAGTGGTGAGAGCAGTCGCCTTCCACCAATGTGGCCCGGTTTCAATTCCCAGACTCGGTACTCGGTAACATATCAGTGGATTGTGGGTTGAGCTTGTTCTTGGTTTTCGTCCTTGCTCCGAGAGGTTTATGTCCGGGTACTCCGATTTTCCCCTCTCCTTAAAAGCAACATTTCCAAATTCCAATTCGATCTAGAGGGCCACTCTAATTAACCAAGAGTTAGCCTGGCGCTACCCTTTCGAAACATTGTATTTATTTATTTATTTATTTATTTATTTATTATTTATTTATCACTTCTTTTAGTTCCATTGTTGCAAACCTGACCTTTTATTTTTAAAAAATGACAGTAATATACATGGGATAAATTTCCTTTCAAGGCCTCTTCTATTTTCCTTTTTTGGATTTAGTATCTGACTGTGACTTAGACTTTGAAAGGATCGGCTGCTTCAAGGACAACAAACAGAATCCTCGTCCGCTCCCTGACTACATCATGACAGACAGACAGAAAAATCTGAAGATTTACAGCGGTCAATCAATTGACTGGAGAAACTGGGACGTGTATATGCCTCAGTTCGTCTGTCGGTGCGCCAAGTTAGCGAAAGAGAAAGGGCACAATACATTTGGGGTGCAGTTTTATGGTGTGTATAGAAAGATACTTCATAGCTCTTGGTATGAGTTATTGGTGTTGGTAATCTAAGAGCCACACCTTATTTCAAGGACAACATAGCCATGCAGGATTGCGGGGCTTATCCACTACCCACTTCCTCTAATTTTCGAAGCACAATCTTCACAGCCTTTTTTAGCCCAACTTCAAATTGCAGCTTTTATGCATGCCCCGTCTCTTCCTCCACCTGGAATTTTGCTCAGTTGTCCCTGTACGTTGGGTAGGGTGCTACGGTCAGTAGACTAAGAGATCTTGAGAATAATTGCCTTTTTAGCTTGGTAGTTCAGTTGATACAGGTACAGCGTTTGTCAAGATGACTTAGTAGCCTGCAGATACCAGCGCTAGATATCAGGCTTAGTAGCCTGTAGTTCTATAATCCAAGGATGGTCTCTCAGAATTTTGTTCCCTGGTACTCGTTTCACACAATTTGTTGGAGAAAGAAAGTGTCTTATCCTTGGATGTAACATCAGCGTGAGGCCCATGTTTAGAGCGTGACCGACGTTCAAACCAAAATTTCGACACAGGCTCAACACCTGATCATGCATTCCGCTTTCATGAGGTTAGTACGTACACCAAAATGTTCAGTGTTTGATCCTGACATCTGCTCTGTATTAATTCAGGAGAATGTTGGAGTGGACTTCACGGAGAGGAGACGTACGCCAAGATAGGTGTGTCAAACAACTGCCAGGACAAGTGTTTTGAGGCGTGCAAACCTTACGAAAAATTCTGTGCAGGGAAAAACTACGCCAACGCAGTTTACCGACTCTCTGGTGAGTGTTCAGAATACCACACACTGATAACTGTTTTCTACGTATTATTGAACTGCTTAATTCATGTTTTAGACTGCTATTCAGGGCTCTTTCCCATCGCTATTTTCAAATATGATAAAAAGCAAGGCTGATTCCACGGTAAGGAAACTATGTATATTTTCAGCCGAGTTTCCCTCCTTTATCCCGCAGAATAAGCTAAAAAGGTGCATTCAGGCCCAAAAGACGAAGAAACTCGACAAGTAACGGGAGAGCTCGTTCTAAAGTCCCTTTGTTAAGCGGATTCTTTCCCAAATTTTCTTCAAGTCTCTGCGAAGAGGACAGACGAGCGTCAAAGTTTGTATGGAGCGTGCGGTGTAGTCGTTTTCTCGGTTTTCGAACCTGGCAACGTGAAATAGACGAAATTCTGGCTGTAAATAGCTCATGCTTCGTTAATTTTGCCTACATTTAACTGGTAGTTCCAAATGGTTATGTTTATATTGTTAGCTGTCTATAAACCAAGACTTACGCTTCTGCAGTGAAGTATCCTCTCACATCCGGCTCTTTGTTTTGTAGATGCCCGATGTGAGATACCTTATGAGGCCGTTGGTTGCCATGGTGAGGATTCATACGATCGTGCATTCACTAAAGAGCTCCTGAACCAGGTTAATCCGGCCAGTCAGCAATTCAACGGAGTAATGATGGAATACGGTAACAACTGGCAAGCTGAATTCTCCAAATTCCTGTGCAGATGCGCTAGGGTGGCTCATCAAAGGAATTTCGCCATGTTTGGAGTGAGCAACCATGGTAAGCTGGAGAAAATGCTCACGTGCCGCGCAAACATAACTTTATAAGCATGCGCACAAGGTTGTTTACGTGTACCACGGGTACCACACAAAGACGCAAGGATGCAAGCACAACTTCATAGGCATGCGCCCAAGTTAAAGCTATTTACACGTACCATACAAAGCATAAACATAAATTCACAAGTACAAGAATGAGGATGTATACACGAACGACATGCACAAGGTCACAACGTCTGTCATATTGGACTTTTATCGCGCAGTGGTGATCAAAGCCATTGCACCTGCGGCGACCTGTGTCGCCTTCTACTTGTTACCAGGCTCTCTCTACTTCCCTTCCCTAATAGGATCAGCAATGCAATGCGCATACTTCACCGTAAAAGCTCATTACCAGGTTCTTCGCAATTGAAATTAAAGCATTTTCCCCTTCCAAACAAAAATTGTCCTCCACTAATCCAGCCGACTAAAAAAGCAAAGAAAAGTATTATCCATCTTACGCAGAACTGAAGTAATAGATTCACTTTTCTAACAGGAAAATCCTTTGAAAAAGCCCGCTATTTTGAAAAGCTCACTTTTAGCACCGCTGACCAATTTGAGCGTTTTTCAGCACTATCCCTTCACAGCAGTCTAACGCACGACGCCTGCGCAGTTCCCCCTGGAGTGGGAAGATGACGCAGGTCCTCGGAACGAATCCTTGTACTGGGCGCAAGGAAAACAAATTCAACCACTACTTTCCCCTCCCAGAGACTTGACGAATGCTATTTATTCTGACGTATCTAGTTTCTTTTAACAGGTGAATGCTGGAGTGATGTTGACTCCGAGATAAAGTACAACAAACATGGTGCGTCAGACAAGTGCTTTCAAAACTATAACCAGACTTGTCCTCAGGGATCTGACGCTTGTGCTGGAGGCGCAGACGCCAATTATGTCTACAGGATTGTTATGAGTGAGTTAAAGATGTGGTCTAGTAAAGTCGGGATTACCGTGACTCGGTCATTAGCTTAGTTTAGGTGTAAAAATGTTTCTTCACGGACGCAAAATAGAGAATCACTTTTTCCCACCCAGAAAGTTTCATTCCTCTACAAACTTTCACAAGTTCCGAGCGCCTCTCTTTTGTTCAGAGAACAATAACACAGTGTAACAATCTCCCTTCATCAATCTTCACCGAACACTGTTCCTTGGACTCAAAAATATCTCTTTAGATGTTTAAATCACAAACCTGTAGCCTAGTTAAATGATCACTATTTTCTTTTATTATTATTTAGTTGTGCTGACCCCAGCCAATAACCCTCAAAGTTAAGGGGTAGGCTTATGTAAATGTAAATTTTTTGTGGTAAATGAAAACACGTGGGAAAGACATCTTTAGATCTGTTTCGTTTAGTTTGGCGTGTCCTTCAGGCTATCAGAGAGAGGCAAAGACCACATGAAATACCCTTAACAATCATCTGTTTTCTTTCATTCACTGCAGGCAGTCGACGTTCACTTTTAGTGGAAGAGGAAGTTCCTGAGGTGACCAGCGAAGAAGCTCGACTATTTGATCTCCGCCAAGGTGCTGCTAACAAGCTGCGAAGGCGAGAAAACGAGCCGGTCAAACGAAAACGAAACCCTTTCAATAAAATTTAGGGTCAGAGAAAGGAGTCTTTCTCTAATAATAGTCATTGACTGTATGCTTGTGGAAACTTTATCAGGTGTCGTTCTTTAGATTGTGTTTTTCTCATAATAGTGTAAATATTCATGTCCACATGGGTGAAAAGATCCAGTTGTGGTCGACAGTAACTATATTTCTGCCTCGATGTACATGTGTGGTATAGTTAAACTACCAATAAAACATAGTAAGCAGTGCGTGTGTAGATCTTTGAAGTTAATGGAATATCTGACATTGATAGTGAAACTTAAAGTATATGGTTTTTGATAGGTTGCACTGATTTGGTGCGTCCTTCAAGGGTCGAGAGGCCTGGGGACATTCCCATAAGTGACCTGGGAACTCGTCGTACCTTTTAGGCCTGACATTAGGTGATCTGGAGTTACAATAACCACCGCTAGAGTTGGTCCTTTAAGGAAACAGTAGCCTGTGAACAGGCTCCGCAGTGAGAATAACGCGCGAAAATAAATCAGCGAATGGAGCGAGCTTCGCTCTTTCCCCGACTAGAGAGCCTGTTCACAGGCTACGAAAACTCCGTTTTAGAATTTGTACCTCTTTGGATGAAAATGAACTCAGGCCACACCTACACGCCCACAAATCGAGATTCCGGTACCTTTTAGGAGTAAGTTTCGTCATTCTCGACAAACACCCTCACAACCTACCGTTGATTAAGTATTATCAGAGCTAAAAGTTATTTGAATTCAAATGGCGTTGACTATCATTAAAACACGTGTGCACGAGATATGTGCGCCATGAAAATACCATCATTTCAACACAAAGCGACAATGTAAAAGGGATCCGCGTGGTAGGCGCCAAAAAAGAAGGAACACGAGGAATCGGGAGCACGAAACACCAAAAGAGGAGGAAAGGTGTTCCGTGCTCGCGTCTCAAGCCTCCTAGTTCCTCCTCTCCCTCCCCTCCCTCCCCTCCCTCCCCTTTAGCGGCCTACCGCGCATGCTAAAGGGTTCCTTTCCCGTACTTTCGGACTTGTTTGTTACTTTGCTGCTTATGTCGAAACCAAAATATCATAAGACAGTCTAAAAACAAAAAGTAAGGCTAAATTACCTTCATTTAATTCCACCTATACGACCTCGGGTATCGACCAAGGCACGTTATTCGCTTTAGTAAAAAAGCAATGTACGACCTTTCGTTTTGTATCGCTTGGTTGTTTGTTTGATTGTTCTTTTTTGTCGCCTTTTGAGTACCTGTCTTAATGAGGGGTGTTAAAATAATCACACCGGCTGTAATCACTATAAGCGAAACTGCCTCTTCAAAGAACCGGACTAACACTGCATTCACTAGGAGATTAGCAAGAAAAATTATGTATACACTAAGTCTTCTGGAAAGCATCGGCAAGCAATTTCAGTGTTTTTTTTCCCCACAACTTTATAAAACGAACTTGAGTTGGTGAATGACAGGATTTTCCCGTTCAAAGTTAGCAAAGCGGGAATAAAATACGTTTTATACTATTTCAATACGTTTTTTTTTTCAGTAGATTCGAAGGGTCTTCGAACTTGAGTCAACACGAGCTCTTTTGAAAGAAAACCTAAAAAGATAATATAAATGATTGTCAAAATGACTACTGCAGGGACTGATCAAACAACGTGAAAAGACGTATGTTACAATATTTCGACTGGCCAATACCAGTCTTCATCATGATGAAGACTGGTATTGGCCAGTCGAAATATTGTAACATACGTCTTTTCACGTTGTTTGATCAGTCCCTGCAGTAGTCATTTTGACAATCATTTATTTTTTTATTATTCTTGACTGATCACGATCTTTCTGATCCAACGTTGAGCCAGGTTGATCGTACACGGTTTTTTGCAGTGGTTTTATACCTAACTTCGTACTAAAAAGATAAGTTCATTTTAGAAGCAACTTGATGTGTTTACTAAATTTAGTGTACGGTTCCGAATATTCAACCAGAAACTGAAGTTACAGATCGGAGATCGAGTTAAGGTCAAAGCACTCTATTGTACAAACAAAGATTCAAGTTTTGTACTACGCTAGCAATTTTCGTAACAATTTTTTTTTCGAGACTCGTGAAAACCAGGAGCCATAATCTCGGGGACGGAGACCGTAAGCGCGGAGTCCACGCGGCCCCATCGAAAAAGACAAATGTGCTATTTTTAGAAAAAATTGCGCCACCCTCAACGTCATAAACGCGCGTGGCTACACGCAAATTTGCGTTCAACGTGGATATGACCAAGATGGTTATAATTATTTGATATCCAGTATGCCCGAGTACATAATGGTTTTATTAAAAACGTAATCGCTAATTGCTATGAAATCAAGAAAGAGAAAAAAAAAGAGAGAAACTCCGAGATAAAAAGGAACAGGAATCGATCGCGATCACATGACTGACCGAAAAAGGCGCCAAAACCTTGCGAAGTGTTGCAGCGTTTCTTTGCGGAGCTGAATGAATCAATGAAACTGCCCCGAAGTGAACGTACAAGCACAAGGTTTGGGAAAAATCTTCCAATTATGGGCTCTGAAATGTGGCACGTGTTTGAGTTTTCCTGAAAATTGTTGGAATCGTCGTTCAAAGCGGATTGAAGCTGTACGATCTCACCGTTATGGCTGCTGGAGTTCAAATGAAAGAGTTTGCAATCGCTCCGTTCGCACAACGCTGACAACGGAGCAATCATGTGTTTGTTTGATCGAACTGAGGGCAGAATTAATAATTAAGCTTGAACGATAATTTCTATGCAGCTCACTGAAACCAGACTACGGAGGTGAGGAACATTAGAATTCACCATCTTACTTTTTAAACGCAAACCACAAAACGCAATTGTTCTCAGTTTAGAGCCCGCGGACGGAATGGTAAAAACAACACTCAAACAACTGTGATCATGGCATCCGACTTGTGTCTAAATGTCTGGAGCTGCTCAAGGGAACACAGATAGAGCCACAACGAGTACAGGTAAACCAGTGTCAATTTTGCGTGGTATAGCCAAAAAATATCGCCTTTTCTGGTACTGAATTTGTCTAACGCTTTTTGTTCAGACTGCTGCATGATTTTGGTACTGACTCGCCATAAAAAGTGTGACAATTCTTATTAAATGCTTCTTTCCTATTTTACTGTGCTTATTTTGTCTTGTCTCGATATTTCCGACTCAAAGCCTTCCGTATAAAACCTACTGTTTGTGAAATTTTAAGAACAAGTGATTGAGTTGACGATGAAAGAAATTGTAAACACAGCGCTAAATGCGTATATTTCTATTTCTACAGTTTCTGTTCGTCCTAAGAAATCAAGCATTTGTGTCTCAGTGACGTTCAGTTGTAATTTCTCCTTAATTTTGCTTCGATACAAAGGGATTTTTCTCGCCGGGTTGCTGGCGGAGAAAAAATCAAGCTCACTCTGTCGTTGAAACCCTTGCCATGTCCACTGCGCTATGTATCCCTTCTAGGTTCGTAAATTACCCAGTAAGTCATATTCAGTACTAGGGCAGCATGAAGTTTCACTTCATCTTTCTCCTTCTCATCGACGGAACTGAGTAGTTTTTTTCTTGGTGTTTTTCCAGTTCTCTATTTTGTCGACGATTGATAACGCACCGCGAGAGTATTTGATTGAAAACAAAGCGCGCTTTTCACTATTCTTTGTCTTCATTATAAAACATTTGGGTCATTTCGGTAAAGGCGGGCATTATTTCAGAAAACATACGCTACGAAATCTCGGCAAACGTTTTCTTTACTGATTCGGTATTTGAATCTATGTTACTATATTTCTTGCTGGGGAAATAGTGACAACGATTTATCAGTGCGTTACTTTTCTTCACAACGTGCGTGGAAAATCATTTTACAGTCTTTGCGGCTGCCCTTCAATCTCTGTACGTCCACAGAGGAAATACATTTTCGGGATGTATTTTCCCTTTTCCTGCCTGATTCGCCTCCAACTGATTTTTTCATCGTTCGACGCCTTTTTGGCCCGCAAAACGTTTGTTCCGTCTAACGGGGAAATCCTCGTCCAACATGTCCGGACGCATCTTCGCTACAGGATTTTTCTAAGATATTCTCACTGCCATCATCGGAATCACTTGTACAATCCTCATATCCAGAGTCACTATCCAAAAAGTTCTCCTCAAGGGCTTGCCTTAGATTTGGAATTGTCACTGATGACAAAAACTGGATTTCTTCATCTCCAACGAAGGTAATTTCCGACGCCATTTTGTTTGTTTTTTCTTTGCGCGGCATCCTCGCAACATACACGCGAGTTTCACACGCGCGATGGCGCAATTTTTTCTAAAAATAGCACATTTGTCTTTTTCGATGGGGCCAGCCCCATCACTGCAAATGGTAATCAGTTACGGTCTCCGTCCCCGATTATGGCTCCTGGTGAAAACGCAATGTTGAAAGATGACGACAAACTACCCCATGCCCCCACCCCTCCTTTTGCAAGTTGTAAAGCTCCTACTGATCACCAGGCCTCCCGCCGAGTTCCTTGTACAAAGCTGTGCGCGGGACAAAGGACATGTAGAGACGTTTTTGGCATTTGTAAATATACACAAAAAGACGAACAAATAACTCAGCAGCTTGTCAAAGTCAAGCTACATTCCTGCTTGGGAAAAGCAGAAATACCCAGTGTATAAAAAACATCGCCATCGGGGAATATTTTGGCTTTGCGAACGATTCCGTGTTGCCACTTGAATGAAGCGAGTTTACATCTAAAGAACCGTTCTGCTGCAGTATGATAGATAGATGTTTCGTTCCGTGCCAGGAGATTTTGGTATGATATCTGTTGTTTTTAAGCCTTGGTAAGTATTGTCTATCAAACTATAGCACACAATAAGTTGTTAATATTTCTACCATTTGAATAAGTGAGCACGTTTTCGTAGCAAAATTTAAGAAGTTGAATTTTTATGTCGCCTGATACATAATAATCGATCACATTCGATTAATCCACTTTAATTCCCTTGGCCTAGAACTTAGGAAAGTGAGATTATATTTTCGTGTTCTTTCGTCAGAACAGTAGCTGTATGGTTAACAAATTTCCTTTCGAAATGTTTCATTTTATCAGCGTTAAATCAGCTTTTTGTGAATAGCTTTTAGCCAAGTTGTTTAACTAATTAATATTTCCTATTTGCGGTAAGAATTGAAAGAAATTATTACTGCTTGAAAGCTCCAGGGTTAGAAATTCGCCTATTTTTGTGGCTGAATAAGGCAGTGAATAAAAAAATAATAATAATGGTAATGAGGAGTTAAACGAAATTCATAGGCCGGATGACTTGAAAAGCGGAGGATGACTTGAAAAGCGCTGTAAAATGATCGTGTTTATAGGGTAGCTTATTATGGTAATCGGTTCAGATCAGAAGGCCAGTTTGTGATGACTGTTGCTCAAAATGACAGCGAAATTTGTAGAGATATTTACATAAGTGACATCTGTTGTGAAAAATAGCAAGACTGTCTAGCTTGCCAAAGAAAAGACTCCCTAAATTTTCAAAGGTAAGGGAAGTAGATTAGCTAAATTAGGTGCTGTTAAATGAGTTTAATCTGTACTTGCTAATGTAAGTATTTAGCGGGTTGTCATTGATCTGTTATTGATACCCTTGTTCACTTTTGTCTTACTCAAACCATGGTATCATCATACATTGATGAGCTAATGTGTAATAGTAATGTCCCTATAACATCTGCTTCATTTCCTTAAATGTTAACTAAAGAGTTATTTATTGGTAATTTAATGCCTGCTCAGGTGCCAGCTACCTCTCACTTACTGTACCTGACACATTTTTCTCCATTGTTGTATTATTCTGCAAGCCCTGTCATCATGCTTTGAGATTTTGCCATACCTAATTTAAAACTGTCAAACAAATTGATCCAGACCCTTCCATTCCTGAGCCCAGACTAGTATATAAACCATAGTGGAACCCATTTGATAATTTAATACTACATTTCCACCGGCATGAGTTTTTGTCTTTATCTGTGAAAAAAGGGGTTATAATTTTAGGCAGGTAACTGCAATGAAAAGTCCCAATAAAGGGGGCAATTGTTTACATGTATGTTGTTTGAAAAGGGACATTATTCAAGGGGAGATAATATAATAGAGGAAAGAAGGTACAACACTCAGCTTTTATTTTACCACTCATGATCAAATGATTTAGACCACAAGCCTGTACAGGTGCGCAGATGTCTCATGTTGTGAAAGAAACAGGAAGAGACAACTGCGCACATCGTGGAGCATAGCAGCAACACAGTGGAAGATAAGGCTCAGAGTAATATATAGATATCCTCTAGTCACTGTATCCCCACGGCTTGGGATGTAGATAGATGGTAAATCTGAGACTCATCAAGAAGCCAAACCCTTACTTTTTTTATCAAATCCAAGACTGAGACTCAGTCCCAGAAAATTTCTGTCGCAACACTCAGTACAGTAAAATTTTTATGCTGAGACTGCTAAAAAGGCAGATATATATATATTTTTAATTTAAACGATGTCTTATTCATGCCTGGTTTAAGAGCATTTGAAGTACAAGTAGGTCATAAACAACTCACAAGATGGTATATATGTCTAAGTAATTGCTAGTTGGCTTTTTAGCCTGTGTTACACGCCTTCTACAGGGCTAAAAATTAACTTCAGTACTTGGTCGCCACTCGGGCCAGTATCCCTGAATTCTTAGTGGCCCAGGCCGCAATAATGTGGCCCTCAAATTTTCTCTACTAACACAAAAAAGTTTTAAACCATTTTTACTCAAATAAACGCCTCACGGATGTTTCGGCCCGTGTTTTCTAGTAGGGTGTTTGACTGACACGCCAAAAGTCGAACCGAGAAATTGGTTAAATTGCTATAATAATAAAAACTTTGTTCGGTCTATGTTGGGAATCATTCGTCTCATTCTTCCTTACCTTGTAGGTCAGAACCTATAGGTTCTGACTTGGTCCATAAACTCCCAAAGAAAAACTGGACCATTTTATCCTAATACAGACAAAACGATCTTCTCAACATCTATAAACTACAGTATCACGATTCTCAGTTTCTTTCGAATGCTTCTGAATTCAGGTGAAAAGTAAGTCTATTATATCGAGCAGTGTTGAGTGATTTTGTCGATATTCATGCTTGAAAATGTACCACATCTCGTGTCAATAAAATCAAAATGGCGTCTACATATCGGAGCGATCTAAAAACTCGATCATGAACGGTTTGAATTTTGCACTTTAGAACGAAACTTTTACTACAATTGATGAACTTAGAGTCAAGGAAAGAAAGGAAAGAAAAGAAAGGTACTCCAAGGAAAAACATTTTATTTTATTGTCATTGTTATTCTTTTCGTACTTCTCAAATAGTAGTCGCCCTTCGGGCAATCAAACCTCAACTTTTAGTGGCGCTGGACACTTCTTAGTCGCCACGGGCGACTGTGCGACCGCCAAATTTTAACCCTGCTTCTAAACATTGTTCATGGTGAATGATGCTTACACAGTTCAATTTAACACATCCCATTTAATCGTGAGTCAAGTCATTGTCTTGTTATCAACCTGGTCTAAATTAAATAGTTTGGCCCACTATCTGGCTTTGAATAGAGGTTATCTTGAACCTTCCAATCTGTTTTGCATTATTTCCCTTTGCTGTTTTTAAGGGTGCATTTAAAATAAAAGTATCCTTCAGTATTAGACTTAAAAAGATTCAATTTAATTTACCCTCATCTTTTGAGTTCCTCCCTTTGAACAAGCCCACCTCAGGAAGAACTGCAAATTTCAAAGTTCTGTTTTAAAAATATTCCACAGCACAGATGTTTGTGACATGAAAAAAATTGCCAAGCTGTCAAACATTAATTTCAGCTGTATAAACTGAATATCATGAAAGCAGAAATCTACATTTTGACCAAGCTGTTGTGTGCTGTTTCATTATGTTCTTTAATGAGATGTCTCGTGATGTAGAGGGGGTATTTATCGATCTCATCTCTTTCAGGATTTGGAATTGTGTGGCCTTTTGGATAATGGAGGAGTTGGCTGATGAAGGGTGTGTATTTTACTAATGGAGGACACTGACAAGGATATTCCAGTTGGAGTGGCCGCAGATCCATCTCATGGACATGAGCAGGGCAGGCGGACATCTGAGCATGGTAACACTATTAGTTGGATCAAACAATGGACACATCACAAAACAACATGTCCTTAAATTTAGTATTAAACGTGATTGACATCAACTCATATTTTTTCACTGACACCATGCAGGGATAATACAAATGTGATGGTGAATTTTAAGCCTGGTGAATATATGAGAAGGATGTTTTTATTCTGTTAGTGACACAGGCACCTTGGAAAAAAATCCAAGTTCTCCCAACAGGAGTCGAACCTATGACTTTCTGGTTACTTAAGTCCAGATGCTCTACCACTGAGCTCGACTCGTGGGAACTAAGGCCATTAAACTAGGTTCATGTGACAAATGTCCTGCATACTGCTAGGACTGAAATGTCAATAGGTGCAATATTTGCAGTAATACAAATGTGATGGTGAATTTTAAACCATTCAAGGATGTTGTGAAATTGATCAGACCTTTTAGGAATTTAGTCAAACAGTTTGCTATGCCCCACTGTTATTTCTGGCACTCAAGGCCTGGTTCTTCAAAGCAGGTTAAATTAAGTTAATCAGCTTTCAAACTACTGGGCCCAGAATTGTAGAAACTGATGTAGACTGAAGTAGATTTGTAAAAGGCACTACTATTTGTCTATTATTTTAAATAAAAGGTGCTATAAAGCTTGTTGTTGTAGTGCCGAGAAATCTTGCCTTCTGCCCATATGTAGAGGTTAGAATTCTGCAGTTGACTTAATTTGTGGGCTGAGTTCCTATCTTAATTCAAGGGATTTTCTCCCTCTTTAGTTCTCCTTTTTCCAGTACAAATGCAGCATTTCCATTTTTGATTCTGGACATTAACAGCCTGCATGAAAATCCACTAAAGGTGATCTGGCCGTCCTCGCTCTGTTAATTGTAAATTAAAATGCTTTTAAATTTTGCAGGAAGTGTTTTCGAATCAGAAGATGACCTTTTCCTTGGCACTGACGCTCAAGCATTTTCTGGGTCCAGACCATCAACACTCTCTCCAGGGAGCTCCAGTGTCTCTACTGGGTAAATAGTGTATATGTTTATTAAACCCTTTAATCTCCAATATATCATCATGCATGCTCTTGTCACTTAGCCTGCGTAGCAGGCGTAAACGGGGAGGGGGAAGGGGAGCAAGAACGCGGGAGAATGGGGACTGGGGGCTAGGGACAAGGGAACGCCTGCTACAAAGACCCCCATTTTTTCATTTCAGCGGCCGCCAGCGGCCGCAAAATTCTGATTGGCTAATTTTTGACAGTAAGTCCCACGGGAATGACGTAATTTGACGAGGATGTGCAGTTAGAAGATTTGAACTTGGTTGCAGCAGCCAGCAGGCCGGGCCAGGTAGCAAAATCGAAACCAGAGCGAGAAACGGTAGTTAGAGCTTTCCAAAGGGAAGAGATGTTTTAGTGGTTTTGCCAAAGGGATACGGTCCTAGAAAGAAGAGATTTTGTCATTGTCAGAGAGGATTTCAAGAAAGCATTGCACCGTTCACGCGTGAGTTTCCGAGGCAGTGTGAATATCCCGTTTAATATCGGAATGAAGACTCGCCCTTTGAGAACTACAAATTAGAAGAAGAAGCCCAAAGAAACGCTCGACACCTTAAACAGTGGAACTCAGAGAACTAAAAGCGAAGAAATTATTCTTTGAGAACAGACGGTTGTTTTAAAGTGAAATCTGCGGTTGCAATAAGACATCACTCAAGCTGTTGACGTTGTAGGGAATCCATGGTAAAGCAACCTACATTTTTTATTGTAAATTTGTATTGAAATATATTTTTTTGATTGTCCGATTCTTCACATTATGGATTTCGCGTTACTTTTGAAATTTCAAAACGTACACTTCGGTCAATAATGCCATTCAAAATGTATCGCGGTTCTTCGCTTGCGTGTTTTAAAATAAGCTTACCTTTCCTAGAAGCAAAAATTGAACGTGTTTGATTTTCAGAAGCAAAGAGGGGTTTACCTCAATAAATCTTTTTATTTAGAAAAGCTTCGTGTCTCTTATTTCGATAAAAGCGCAAGTATAAGTTCTTTGATTGGAAAAAAATTCTCCTCCTAACTTTATTTTTAGATGCTTCATTAAATTCCTGCGTGCAGTCAGTCATGCAGGAAAGCGCGCGCCTGTTTCTGATTGGTGGTTGCATTGACAGTTAACTTTTAATTAGATTACCTTAAAATCGGTGGGCGGAGATGGAAAAATGTGGGTCTTTGTAGCAGGCGTTCCCTCGTCCCTAGCTCCCAGAACCCATTTTTCTCCCGCGTTCTCGCTCCCCTTCCCCTTCCCCGTTTACGCCTGCTATGCAGGCTACTCGTCACTGTTCTTCATCTATTTCTTATGGTACTGGTTGGGAGAATGTGCTTAAACATAAAGACATTTTGTCTTTGTCTTTCCTTTATTCTCATGAACTCTATGTTTGATCAAGTAGTGATTTGTGTAAGGAGAAAGTGGATACTTGTCACTATTGGGGCTTAAAGGGTTAAAACATCAGCCAACAATTTTTTAACGGTGTTAACCACAGTTCTGGGGACTAGATGTACTGTCTGTAGTTATCCAGTCATTTCAAAAAGCAAGATAGTTATATCAGTGAAAACCAAGAACAAAATCCGGTTTAAAATATTGGACAAATGTGTAATTCAATTATGTGTTTGCAGGATCTGTGAACATTAGCCAACATTCTCTAAATCTGAATCTGGACAACTTTATAGTTTACAGAACACAATGATTTGTATACCTATTCCCATACTGATTAAATTTAGTACATAGTGCATAGGTTTGATAGCATTGTATCTAAGGTTCAAGTTAAGCCTACTCAGACAGTGTTTAATGTTCAGCTTTATTAAATCTTTCAACTTGATTCTTACAACGATATCATTCATTTAACCTTCACACAAGGTTTCACTATGAATCATCCGAGAGCACAGGAAACCCAGGAAGTCACAGGGTCATTAAAAAGCTGGCTCATGTTGGGAGACTGGAAAGTTCTGATAGCCTCACTTCTGACTTCTCCGATTTCAGCAGGTAATGAAACCTTTTCTACAACCTTTAAATTCTTTGGTTGCTTTTCTTTGATTCTTAAGGTGGTCCTGGACCCTAATTTAGTGATTTCTAGGACATTTTCACTAGGACTAAAATGTGACTTATATTAGTCCAATAACTATGTAATTACCACAGCTTATGCAAAATTTAATCAGGATTCTCAAAACAAAAACAGTTTTTTCATTTAATTTAAGGAATTTGTGAAATTTGAAGAATTTAAGGGTGCTATTGAGACTGCCATTTTGACATAAATCAGACGTCACTGAAAGGAGGTTTAAACATTTGTAGCAAGAATTTGATCAAAGACATAACTGAAACACTATAACAAAACTTTTCACCGGAGTGTGTCACAGGAAGTTAAAAAGTAGCGATTTTAGGAACAAAAAATGAAATTTTGATTTGTAGTGAATACATTACCTTGTCACGCAAACAGCATTGAACATCTCACAACGCACTCCGGTGAAAACTTTCGTAATTATACGTACTTGATGCCTGCCAAGTTTGGTAGCAAATAAATAAATCTTACAGGAGATATTCGGACTACAATGAGTGCATATTTATGCCACAAGCGCCCAAATTGTTCAAAACACACCATAATTTTTCGTAATTCCTTCCCCGATCGATTCTAGCGTGATCTTCGCCTTACTGCCATGTTTTACAAGCCAGCAATACGTATTTCCAGCGGTAAATACCAAAATTTTGCTCTATATAAGGTCTTTCTGCCCTTATAAAGAGAGTCTATTTTCCCGCGAAACCAATCAGAAGCGCCAGCATAAACAATGACACCTTTCCGTGGCAACTGATGTCCTGGAGTGCAGCGCTGACAGATTTATTTGACTCGCATTGTAAACTTTAGAGTTATTCTACGAAATAGAAAAGAACTGTGGCTTGTTATGATGAAATGAAGTTTCCATAGATATTTGTGAACACTGCGATTTCGACGACCAGTAAGAAGAAGTTGTGTTTGATAACTCCAGACAATGGCTTGTATTTCAATGCCACGTAACCAAACTTACATTGCTCCGTCTTCGTACAAAAAGAGACATTTCAGTATGTTGATACCGGCGAAATACTGTGGTATCTAATAAGAGAAAGGTAACTTGTGATATTCCATTTAAACTAGCATGAATAAGGCACACTAAGCAAAGAGTATGTGACTTGTGATAATTTCACAATCGAAACTTGAGATCGCAAACTGTCAAATTCGCATACCGTAGGGAATGTTTTCGTAAACCCCAATTACAATTTGAGCCGTTTGTTGTGGTAATTTTCCTGCAAAATTTGCCTTGGAGACGAAACTTCAGTTGCTTATATCTCGCCTAATACAAATTCCCTTGAACTGAAAATTTGTAAACAAACTTATTTTGTGATAAACTTCAAGCTGCTTTGAAATCGATCGATTTGAAAAGCGTCACTCTAGCCTCCAGTACCACCTTAAATGAACATGTAAATCCAAACTTAGTTGTAGTTCTGCCTTGTCCCCAGGCGTCCCTCCTAATTATATGATGGCACGCGTAGCATTGTGGGATAGGTGCACTGCAGCCAGTGCATCCTTCCCATGACACCCGTGCTCACTGTTTGCCCGCGCTAAACCAGCGCCTAGGGAAGAGGCAGGTTGTTGTTATTATTTTAGTATAGATGTGGAATTACCATTACTATCATTTTATTATTATTATTTATTATTATTATTATTATTATTATTATTATTATTAATCCTGACACTTGGTTGGTTATGATATGTGGTGTTAACCTGACAGACTGTTGTACCAGTTGAGTTAATTTGATCAGTTACAGTTATACATTTTTAAAACCTATTTAGAGTCGTGTAATACAGTCTGAACCTCTGAATTCAAGTTTGTGAACAAAATCATAAGGTGTAACTGATCAAATGAAAGCCACTGAGAAATACGTGCCTGTGGTGCTGTTTAATATGCTGTACCAGGTGTTTCTTGAATCTGTAGGTGAAATCAGTATATTATGTCAGCTCAAATAAAAGCCATTTTGCAGTACTTTCATGTGGTGCTGTTCATTATGCAGTAGAAGGTAGTGTTCTTTTATTTATTTATTTATTTTGGGGGGGGGGGGGTGCTGAAGTCCTAAATTGTAACCATTGAAATGTCAAGCCAGTTCAAGTCAGTTCCTGTTGGGCTGTTTATGTCACAATTTTTACAAAGTGAATTTGTTTGGACAATGTTAGGATTTGTGATGTGAAAAATACCAACAAATTCTGCACACTGGTTAACATTCATTAAATTGTATTGTAGTATTTGGGAGAATTTAAATGTTATAAATCAAGACAATGACATACCTTGGTGATATTATAGCTTTACCGGTACTCATTTTTCATTATTTAGTAGGTTTTGACGGAAAACAATATCTTCTGGTGCTTTGGGAAAAATAATTTCCCTTTTTATAATGTGTTTGTCTAATAAGTGTGCAACGAATATCACCATAAAGCACCTGTTTCCTACTTTGACTCCCTACCCTCCCTCCCTTAGTGAAGGGAAGATACAACTATAAGCGCATGCGTGGTATTTTGCAGTTCACCTGCTCTTGGCTAATGACGATCACCGTCAATAAATGGATTTTTAACACGTCATGTACAAGTCAGTGTTTCCCTTTTTGGCGTTTTTTGACGTCATCACTCGGGTAAAGTCAACATGCAATGTACACACTGCACCGAGTCACATTTTCAAAACAAGAACATTCCTGCTCGTGGAATGGAGCAAAGAAGCCCTACAAATTGAATATTTGATATTAGTCAAATTTGGAATGTTTTTCTTGTTTCGAACTTAAGTGGCCTTCATTTGTCGAAATTATCTGTTTCACACGGTTTGTTTGTTATATCGAGCCTGTAACTGTATTACGATGCACTCTCGGTATACAATGCACCACAAGATACTGTCCAAACACGTCACAGGTGCTTCATTGTAATCCGTTATAAAAATATTTATACCCGCCACACTGTTTAGACAAAACCTATTTTTGTTTATTCTGTTCCACAAATTTCGCATAGTAGAGACAACAACCTTGTCATAACATCGTCCTTTGGAGAACGTTAAATGTTCCTTGTACTTCGTTGTGGGACGGAAGCCGGGCAGGGCTGTGTAAGCTATGGCTTACCGGAAAAAGTCGTACGTACGATTTTATGTAAATTGAATCACGTCCTAAAATCTTAGGTAACATATTCTCGCTCGCAAACTTTTATAAGTTGAGTGCGAGCAATGGTGAACACAACTTCAATAAGATTCTTAGTGACTAGTGAAAATTTTTTAGTTGTAAAACGTAAGTGGCTGTATAACACGCTCGTCTATTCAGGTTTAACGCGTCCGAAATGTTAAAGATCGGAAGGTCGATGGTTCAAGATCAGGAACTCTGCCGTGGCTTCCTATAAATGTTTGCTTCACTCTCTCTCTCTTTCCACCAAACCTATAAATAAGGGACAGGACGAATGTTATGGAAACTGTTTTGAGCTATGCAGCATGGGATTAGTAATGGGTCTAGTATTACCTTCGTGGTAAGAAACCGAACAACATCAAGACAGTTAAGAAATGTAATATTCAGGATGTCACTGGCGTGGGACAAAAAAAAAACCTGAATCTTCGAGGGGAGTCGAACTTGACTGAAAAACAGTCGGTTTTTTTTCCTTCCAGGTTAAATCCCGCGTCTGTCCCAGTCCCTCTCTCCGTATTTACACTTGCTCTAGAATTTTGTTCTAAGATTGCGTGCGTTCGTACGTCGTGCAAAATACAGACTGTGATGCAGTCTGGAACCAAACTCATGGCCCTGAGCTGGGTAACACCGTTCGTATTCTCTAACCACTGAGCCACCGAGGCTCTTGGGTAATATTTATTAGGTTTATTGTGACGCGTATCCTGCATACTACCAGGATCAGCGATGTCTAAAGCGTCCCGTGTGTATCAAGAGAAATGTTTAGCAAGGACAATTCACATTACGAACAAACTCTTACTCCAAGGAAATGAGAATAGCTGAAACGCGGCTAAAAAGGTTTTCTTTTTAATTTACGTACCTGTTTTCCAATGTATTCTTTTTAATCATAAGACAAAATAACTTTTGAGGGTAAGCTAAACCGACGTCATTAATATTAGTTTCCACTGTAGTTTAGAAATGGGCCGTTTTCAAAAGCGAATTTCTGAAAATGTTTATTGAATTTAAAAAACCCACGCACGGAAAATGAAGAATTGATCTTTTATTAACAAGAATCCGTTTAAAGTTTAAGAATTGGTGAACGGGAACCACTGTTCTTTTCGGTTTGAAAACTGCTAGTTGGATTTGCGTTTAAAAACGGCGCGTTTTGAGCGAGCGAGCCATTGTTTTAAGACTTCGACGGAATAACAATGGTCACCAAGACTAAAACAATACCCAATCAAAAAAGCCACTCAAGTGAAGAATAGTTTACGCTTGCCGCGAATTTTAAAACTGAGCTTCGTGTACCAGCTGACTTAATCGAACATTCGACCGCAATGGATAACATCCAAAAGTTCACACTGACGATACACTGACGACGCGTCGGCCGACACATCGGCAAAAACAAGAGAAACACTCAGTTCACCTTCCGATTACAACGCACATTCTTCCTGGAACTGTGATCTGCTCTGATCAATTTTCCCCGTACATCACACTGAACCAGCTCGGATAAATTCACTTGTCAGTGAATCACTCAGTCACTTGTGAGCGTTCATGCATTTGCAAACCATCCTTTAAATTCACTTACCGGCTGTTTTGGATACACGACAGTTAAGCATCCGAAGACAGAACTAGAAAGGTTGTTTATAGTTCGTTGTCGCTTCCGCGCGCAAACTGCACACAGAGAAAGAATTGTTTTATTTACGACACTAGGCAATCGTCTTGCTCGCGCAGATACAATGACGATCAATGAAATGAGCTTTGTTTCCAGTGTTACAAGTTCACATTCGACACAACGAAACCTCCTTAAAGCAAATGCAAATCCATTAAGCGAAAATGAGTTAATGCGTGGATGTTTGACTTTCGCGAAACGAACCAAAAAACACGCGTGCGGTGAATTATATTGATATTTAAATAACAAAAGTGCGTTGAGTTCATGGAAACAAAGAAAGAAACAGTAGGCGCTGAGTTCATTGTTTAGTTTACCGCTTCATCATGAGCTAATGAGTATTGTCGCGCGTTCATAGCAACCAATGAAAACAGCTCGTTCGAAGCATCTATGAATATTAACAAGCGTCATGACAGACCTATACACTTTTTCCAACTGTAAGTAAATGTCCCGAGAACAATAGGCATTCTACGCTATGTAGGACTAAGCAGTTTCGTTCGATGATTTATTTCTCGCTTTTCATGCCTTCCATTTGCTTACTTTTCAAGAACTTCCCACGATGTGAGTTCACTGCTAAACGCAATGACCGTGGACCCGGAAGAGTTTCTTACTGACCTGGGGTTTGCTGAACCGGACATGCGCACTCGTATACCAGATCGATTTCTTGAGTCGCCGTCCAACGCACGCGGGATTGATGTGGAGTTTTTCAAGCGAAGCCTGGATCAGGACGATCACTATGGCTCACTGGTAAGATCACAGCTACAATATGATTAGGAGGTGTTCAATGTGTAGTTTGTAACATCAAATCACCGTGGAACTTATTTCTCCCTTTGTTAGCACTCCTAGCTCAAGTACTAAACAAAGGAAAAGAAAAGTCCGGTTGTATTCGAGGAAGTAAGAGTTCGACTTAGCCAAGACTAAAATTACAGTTCACTGAACAAAGGCGAAGGGAGGTTGATTTAGCCAGCAGTGAAGTACGGTAACACTATCGAAGGAAAACTGGTTTCTGTTTGAAAGAGAGGTTGATTTCGCCAGTAGTAAATCACTTTAGAACAGTTTGGAGGGGAAACGGGTTTTGCAATATGAAGCAGTTCCTAGAAAATTCCCGTCCGGTCGTTTGGTACAAGAATGTTTTGTCGGCAAGCAGCGTTTCATGCTCACTTGCACTTGGGGCAAGCAGTCAGTCGAGTAAAAACCCGATCATGTAAAACAAAGATAAAGCAAACAAACAAATGAACAAAAAAACCTCCCTTAAACGTAACGTCCCTCAGTACGGACACTTTTTGAGTGCATATCTAAGAAATTTGTCTTTTTTGAGAACAGGACCTGGGCAAGTCAGTAAATGACCGTGTCACGTACAACTGAGAGTAGCTTACCTGAAGGACAAACGAACGACAAACTGGAATTTAACTTTTTCTTACCCTTTCGAAAACATAAAGTTACTATTTCACATGTTTCTCATGTCATAAGTCATATAAGTCATGACACTTGATCCAGCGGGAAAAAAAAATTTTAAACCTGGCATTAGCAGCGGTTCCGCTTCTGGATTGTCAGTTAATTTTTTCAAGAGCACCTTTTGATTTGCTTTTTTTTCTCGCAAAAATAGACTTGTTTGAATCAGGATAGATGTAACTAGCCCTGAATAACCAAGCAAAACAAAACAAAAACTGTTACACAAGAACGTGAAATTATACATGCAGTTTTGATGAACTGTGAATGACAATTGTGATGTTTATTTCTTAAGACAGTTTGTTTTTTATATTCTATCAGTAAAACAACATTTAATTTTTCGAAGGATGAAAAAGTTGCCACGCAACAAAAACATGGATTTGGCGACGCAATAGTAGTCCCGTTGTGGACGTCTTCACTCCCAGGACATAAACTTGAGTCTGTTTTTGCACGTTCTGTGTCTGAAGCAGTACTTTTTTATGGCGCTGTTTATTATGTTGTCGAAGGTGGCTCTAACTTTTGAGTCTGTCGATGAAATTCTAAAGTCTGTAAAGTGTGACCATTCAAATGTAAGCTACTGGGCAGTACTTTCCTATGGAGCTGTTTAGTATGTTGTCCAAGGTGATTCTAACGTTTGAGTCTGGGAATAAAATCCTAAAGTGTGACCATTCAAATGAAAGCTACTGAGCAGTACTTTCCTGTGGTGCTGTTTATTATGCTGTACATGGTGGTTCTAACTTTTGAGTCAGTGGATGAAATTCTTCAGTTTCACCATTTAAGTGAAAGCTGTTGTCTTATTGCTGTTTTTCAAATAAGAGAATTTCAAATGATTTCAGGTTGCAAGTTAAAGGGGAAGCAAAATTTTCATTTGTGTTCTGTTGATTTTACTACTGGCGAGAACTCGTCTGTTGCGGTCACTAAGCCTCAAGGTTTCTTCTAGAAGAAAAGTCTTCCCACGCTGGTAAACATTAACATCTGAATCGCTTTTCTACCTCAAAAGGAGCAAATATTACACCTCGAAGACATATCAGCACCACGCGTACAAAAACTAATTACCGACAGAACAAATATTTATGAAAATTATCATGTTTGCTAGGTAACGTGCGACCGCATGACCTAAACCAACACCGTGTTTCGGTTGCCTGGATACGAAATGAACCTCTATTCTGATTTCAAAGAAGTTAATTAAATGCGTTCATTTTCGGTCTGCTTTGTTGGTGTTTCATCTCGTTGAGATAAACTGCGTTGATATTTTTGCTTCCGTAGTCGAATGTTGAGTCATTAAATGTCAGTTAATGTCGTTCTAACTTCAGAGTCATGAATGAAACCAATCTCCATTGATCTGAAGCGTCATTACAAAAACACACCCAATAACCCTCTGTGCGAACACTTTATCAGATTGTATATCGAATAAATTCTTCTTTTTGATCAGTTTTTTTTTTCACATAGCAATGCTTCTCCTTTGATAGTGGGTCGAGTTTGTTGTTAGTTCTCGCAATTTTTTTCTCGCCGGTTTTTTTCAGTTGTAAGATTGTTAAGTGTCACCCTTGTTTGACAAAGTCGGCGTTTTAGCATTTTAATGTGACATTCACTAATCGAGGATTCTTTTCTTACAGTCTCAAGACTCTCCAGTATGGTCGGACCCAGGCATCAGTAGGATCCCGCTCAGGTTCTTAACATCTCATACGGAACCGATAAACACCGTGCTCAGCGGAGCTGACAGCTCTGTGCCCCTTATATCCGAACCCGAGGAGGCCCCCGAAGACTCGTTTGACTTGATGAGGCACCTCAGGCTCAATAAGCCTTGTCACGTGACTAAGGGGATGTTTCTAGAGCCAGTTACAGAAGAGCTTGAAGTTTCGTCGGTTGGGAGCGGGTCTGTGCGGACAAAGATTTCTAGGAAGCTCTCTAACGAGGAAGGAACAATAGTGAGAGAGGAGTCTTTAGAACAGGCAAACGTGGAAACGGAATTGATACTTGATGTCCCAGTTATGGAAAACGTAGACACAGGTTTGGAGCGGAATGAGTTAAAGGAGACGGAAGTTGCTGAGCAAGTTGAACGTAACTCACAGATCGTTGTAACTGTAGAAGGTGAAGAAGACACGAGTTTTTCTCATGATGAAGATGTCGTGATAGGCAACTCGGTGATATCTAGTGAAAGTAATGCAGACAATATCACTAATTATAACGCAGAAATCTACCAATGCGAGACAAGTGATCATAACAAAAACGACGTATCTGAAGACCTCCCAGCTATATTAGACGTAGCAATGACAGAAGTTTCTCCTTGTTTGCCAATCCCTGCGCATTTGAAAGTGGCAAGTATTGCTTTGCAAGATTCATTTGAACTCGAGGAAATTGCAAACGAAGACTTCAACGAGAGAGAATCATTCTCTTCTACAGATCAAGAAGCCGGATCAAATGTCAAGTCGTCAGAGAAACGTTTAACGAGAGAAAACAGCGGAGAAAGCAGCGGTTTTGAGGAGATGCTGCCGGATAAAGAAACACTTACCCCAAACTCTTCTTCCCCGACATTAGCTTTAAAGCGTTTCTCCACTGACGCGCATGTCATTGTAAGTGATAGCAGCAGACCTTTGGCAGCGCTTTTAGATCCGGAAATGCTCAGTTTTGCGGCAGACAAGGTCCGAGCGAGAGGTAAAAGTGCGGAAGAAAACTCTCCGCGTGCTACGTTCGCGCAAAGAAGAACAAGATCTTTAACTAAACAGCGTCCAGTTGACGAAGATACGGTGGCTTTGTGGGCGTTTAGTACCAGTTCAATGGCGCCGAATGTTTCTGCGGCCGAAGATGGAAATCTGGGAATGAAAGTGAGCCATGATACCTCTGAAAGTTTCGCGCCCAGTTTCCTCTCGAGTCATACTAAAGAACCAAGTATTGAATTTTCTAATTACAGTTCAAATAATTATGTTGATGCAACAGATGAAAACTGTAACACATTGTTCAAGTCTGGGCCTGACGAGGCTGCATTAGAAAAGCAGGATAACAGCTTAGAAAACCCAGAAGTGGCGCCTGTTAAAAGCCTTGAGGACGAATTAGAAAACAATGCAGAACTTCTGAGTCTTGAGGAGAATGCAAATTTCGCGATTTCGCAATCTGAGTCTAGCTCACGTCTTAAAAGTGAGATAACACTGGGAAACCAGAAAAATATTTCGAAATCAAGACCAGATCATGGGGACTCAGAGCACATTAATTCTGAAAATGTGGAATATGTCCATGAACAGAGGGATGACAATTTTCTTACCAATAACGGTGATAACATGTCTAGGCTCCAACCTAGCGTGCATTTTGAAGAGGAGACTCAAAACTTACGTGAAGTCGTTGCTGAGGGAAACTCTGCTCCTGATGAGTTGACAGAAGGAGTTGGTGCATGCGCAGAAGTGAAGCAGAAGGAGAAGGAATCCCAGAAGGCAATGCGAAAGGTTGATTTCGAATATCAACAGGTCAGTCTGAAATGATTGTATAAAATATTAATTGTCACGCAGTGTGGCCTGTGACATGTCCAAAATGTAATAAACATTTTTCAATTAAAATTTTACAAATATTCCGTAAAAACCAGTCGTAATTGGACTCATGACACGCGAGGGACGTTGCACTGAGTTTGCTGTGTAGTTCATGTAATTTTTGTTGTTTTCAGTGTACTTAACCACAGGATAGTGGAAGTGACTCGGGAAAAATTTTCCAATTTCTTTAGAAAGCGCGAGCTTTAGAAAAAAAAAACCACTAAGGGTATATTGTAACTTGCCTTGGGTAGGGGACCAATGTGATTGTTGAAAACTGCAGTGTCTTGTGGTATAAAGTATATTAGTATTTACCAAATCAGTGGATTGTGTTTTTCGCGCGCTCTGATTGGCTACTCAAACTCGGGATAGTATCCGCTATTCGCCTCCCGGCATTGTTCTGGATCTCGTGCGCGAGTTTTCCCTCATTTTTTAGAAAAAAGGAACCATTTGGTGCTGGTTATCCACTGATTTGGTATATATGTGGGTGAATAGTGGTGGATATGGGGCTTAGCAAATATCCATCATTATTCACCTTCACTTCGGTGAATAATTGTTAATTGTACTATTAGCTAGAAGAGTTGTCGCCGATAGGTCACGCAATACACATTCCACAGGTACACATGACTGGAAAATTAAAAATAAAACGATCTTTGTTTACGACAAGTCGCGAAACAGTCGTGAGGAATCGTTTGGAGAAGCAAATGCAGAATAAGATAGATTTAGATTAAAGAGATAAGAGAATATATTTTTAATTCGTATATTTAATTGTTTTATTTAATTTGTCTGATAAGAAGACTTAGCTTGCCGTGCTTGTTTTTTAAGACTGCTTTGTTTTGTAATAAACGTCGTCTATCTTGAACTTGGTTTATTGCTTTGTTTGAAATTTCTTTGAACGGCGGGTATTATTATTATTATTATTATTATTATTATTATTATTATTATTATTATTATTATTATTATTATTATTATTATTATTATCATTATTGTTATTATTATTATTATTATTATTGCATCCTTTTATTCTGATAATGGGAAAAAAGGGCACTTAAAACTTTGGGCTGGTTATTTAACAAAGTTAAGACGTGGTGTGACAAAACCGCAATTTAAGTTTGGCCAACCCGAATATCAAAGCGTGGTTTACTGTAATTAGCGTCAAGAAGGCATATAACACAGACTACAAGAACATTTATCTCTTTGAAATAACTAACTTGTAAACAGATGCAGCGGTTCATTAATTTCCCTAAACCATAGCCTGCGCGCGCGCAGACCTTTCCTATGTCCTTTGCTTCACGCGGAAAAGGGACCGCGCGCAGGCTACTTAAACCACGGCTCAAGTTAGACTAGGTTTTGAAAATTGGCCCTTTGTGTTTTGGTTCCTGGTCTTTCTCCATTGCCAATCACCAAAATGACGTCTTGAAACATTGCGGGACGGGGGGAGGACAGGGGGGGCTGGGAAAGTGTATGGGAAGCGGGAAAAGAGAGGGCGGGAAGCGAGAGAAATACGGAAAAATTACACAACATTGCGTAATATATATCGCAATCGAAACAGGGCAAAGAGGCGGGAGACAGCAAAAAAGGCGGGAACCGGGTTTACAAGGTACAAGAACCGGGAAGTCTGGATCGCCAGTCCCCCTCCTCCCCCCCCCCCCCCCCCCACACACACACACACACACACGCCCTGCACAAACATGGAAGAGGAAAATCTGCAAGAGTTCGAGGTACAGTATAGTTTTATTTTGTGGATTGGCGATTATTCTTGTTTCGCGAGAACAAATTTTTGTGAGTGGGGATGACTGACATTGTCTACCCGGAGCATTGCTTATAGGGTCGTGGTTTATGTTGCAACCATTTTTAAAGGATACTTTTCACTGACTTCTTCAAGTTTATTCAGTCTTCAGTTGTTGCAAGTAAATATTACAGAATTAAAATCAGAGTTGGTTGTTATATTTGGCTGAAGGGAGTAAATTTTGCGTGAATTATTTTGCGACAACTTTTATTCTGCGGGATGTTTCTTCCCTTTTTTTTCTGTGTCGAAAATTAGACCCCGCAAAAAAAATTTCATTCTGCATTGGAGCAGATTTTTTATATGGAAATACATGGAATATTCCTCCGTAAAATACACCACTTAATTCGTTTGATAGCTAAGTCGTGCACTATATTGAGTATATTCTTACCCTACGGATTAAAGATATTTTTATCTCAGCAATCACACACAAACTAATGACATAATTAGTATGAAGCTTATTTCCATCATTTCTCTGATTTCCCGCTTTGCCACAGCTTTCATTTTCTTTCCCGCGCACGCCAAGGTTACACTTCCCCCGCATTTTTAACCAGCTGCATTTTCCCGCGCGTTTTATTATTTACGCGTCTTCCCTTTCAACTACTGACATTTGACCTGTGATTGGCTCTTTATTTTAAGAGTCAATGAATGCGTTCTCTAGGAGGTCTTTTTCCAGCCATAACTCACACTTTCATTTTCACTTTCCTTTTCCTGTACTACAGCACTACCTTCACGAAGTAAACGTTCTTGAGCAAAGTATCCAAAAGTACGAATCAACCCTCCATTGTGGCGGACCTTTGGATGCCGTAGGAGCGTCATATTACACTAAACACATGCTTACACGGTATGTCTCTAAACAACTGCATTCATTCCTTACGTATTTTCATTCTTTCCTTCTTTTCAAATGAAACGGAACATTTATTGTGTAGCATGCGTAGCTGGCGGTTTTGTTGGGGGAGCGCGTGCGGGCGAGCGAGCCAGCGGCAAAGCCGCGAAAACGAGTGGCGAAATGCTCCTCCCCATTCCCTTCTCGGCTTTACCGCTCGTTTTCGCGGTTTCACCGCTCGCTTGCGCGAGCTCCCCATCAAAACCACCAGCTACGCAGGCTATTATTATACACCTAAATCTCGCCTATAGTTCCAGCTTATCACCACTGTTTAAAAGATTAACCGAGTGTTTTCGCATTGACCTGTTTGAGGAGTCCAATACCAAAGTACCATGAAGATCCGGTTGTCAGCTCCCCCATCCGCTCTCCCCGTTACCCCCTCCTAGAAATAAGCATACCACATCTCGTAAACGGCAATTTTGTTTTTTTAATAAAGTTGAAACAAAGCGGCAAAAAGAACGCTTCATTACCACAATATTTCATGCTTGCCGACTTTGAAAGAAAATTGAGGACTGGAATTTTATTAGCTGGTAATTAGCCATTCGGGTTAGTAGACAGACATCTTACTAACCATGTTGTTAAGTTTACAGTCCAAGAAACCATATTAGTATGTAGGAGAATGGAACTGACAGCTGTGACCATATTATTGGTTTGAGCTAATCACAACCTCTGTACCTTAACTCTGCGCATTTTAATAACAAATATTTGAACGGGAAAATCTTCAAACAACTGCACGTCAGTGTTTTGTGGGAATTGATGTACGTTTTTTTAGAAAATTTGTCTGAAAATTTTTTACTAACAATTTCGGTTTACCTATGCAAATGTTTAGTAACCAAATGTTGGAAAGTACGAATCATTGGTCAGCGGGATGCCGCAATAAATTCGAACCCAGGCCTGAAATACGTCCTCCCAAAAATGCAGTGAAAAGTTACCGAAGTTATTATTTTAATTCCAAATTCACAAAGCAACTCAAAGTATTGACTATTTTGTCCATTTGCAGAATAACAGAGGAAGTGAATGCCATTCAAGAGCTCCGCTTACTGATCGGTTCTGAACTCGATAGAATGAAACGCCTTCTCGCTGAACGGCGAGACATGTTACTGTCTGGAGCTACTAGCGATCCTGTGGGCTCTGCTGTATCTCAAAGGGTATCTTTACCTGCAGTTGATCTTGAAAATCCGCTTAACACTTAAAGGGACATTGTCCTGCCTAAATAGCTAACTTTCGCGTGCATGATTTCCATGTTACAATTATAGCAAATGCCACAATCGTACATCAAAACTCAAAAAATTCTACAGAGCTACATATAGCTTACATGTACAAGGATCGAATTTGATTTCTGAACAGGTGGTCGTGAAATCAAAATTGCATATCGTTGCTCGCGCTTCGCGCTGGGGAAAGTTTCTCCCCTTTTCCCTCCTCTTTCCGTTCCTACCACACACTGGCTATTTCTTCATCTTTGGCCATTTTTTCTTCCTAATTCAAGATATTAAAGCACGTTCCTGGTCAAACTTAAGATAAACGATATATCAGCTTGGAGCTTCTGAATGTGTTTGAAAGAAAGTGGTGCTCCGTAGCTTTGATTTATGTGGTCACGCATAAGATTTCATCCGCAGATCAAAAGTTAGATCTACCTTGTACAATAGCTTTCATCTCACTGATCACGCTTCAGGATTTCATCCAGGGACTCAAAACTAAAACTACCTTGATATCAATTACACAGCATGCTTTTGGAAGGTTCAATAAAAGGATTAACTTTCATTCTTTTCCCTGATTTTATTTTTAAGATGGCGGATCTTTTACGAGAACAATCGTCGTTAAATGTCGGGCTTTCGAACATCAGGGATGAATTATCGATCCGTAAGAAGGCGTCACGAAGAGCGAGGATATACTCCCACATTGAAAGTGCCAAGAAAGAGTTGAAAGACGAAAGAGAACAATGCATGCGGGAGTTTCGTGAAGAGGTGAGATTTTATTCGTGCTTGTGTAAGAGTTTTCTCGAAATAACAAGGGTGAAACATGCAGGGAAAAGTAACTGGCCACTGTTCAGCTCGGTAACTTTATAAATTTTATGGTATTAGTATTGTAAAAGTGCGTTGGTTTCGCTTTTAGTCATCCAGAAGGGATCGTGTCCTTTCGTCCTTCTCTCTTCGCTGTGTTCTTGGGCAAGACATACACCTCATTCGATGGTTTTACAGATAATACGTGCGGATAATTTACGAGGTGCATGTTATTTTAAATTACGCAAAATATAAGCAATGATTTAAAATCTGTAAAACTAATTTTCCCTGTGAATTAGCTGCAACACTAGGCTGACAAACCGGTCAAACAGGGGCATAACAGTGCAACACGCTGTCATATTTAGCGTGTTTATCTGTCCTTATATGGTAAGATGACATAGCAATAGAATAATATACCTTTATCTTACTCTCCTGCATTGTCCCTCCCCACCCAGGTGTTTAAATGGGTTTTGAAGAATTGTCTGGGGCAACCTGGAAAAATACTTTGGGACCTTTCGATGCATGTCTGGTGATTGCAAGGTCTTCTTTGTTTTAATTCGGGTTTCTTTGTCTTTTGTCAGATCAAAGAAGCTCTTGTTCGCGATCTAAGTGAAAAGTTTTCAAGTGAAATCGATTTACTTCGTCGCGAAGTTCGGGTAAGTGTCTGGGATAAACCTGCGAGGAAACATGTAATCCAATAACACTCCTAGTTGTTCCATATCAAAACATATGTCTGCTGCAAGGACCACTTACCTAAAGTTATTTTTATTTTTAGTCTAAAGATGCGATTATTGAACAACTGAAGAAGAGCCAGCAGCAAAGAGACCCGGCAGACTAGCATAGTGGAGGTCGGCGAAGTTAGAGAGGCATAAATGAAAACGAGAGTCGATTAGGGTTGAGGACAATGGGTGTTCCGTCAAAGCTTATTTCTTAAAAACTTAGGTATACCCCCATGAAAACGAACCAAATTCCTTCCTTTCAGTACAAACGTAAAACTTCATGTACACGCTCTCACTTAGTATTCACAATAATTTTTTTGCAAGAGGCTTCGTATAAGTCTTGCTCATCCCTAATGGTGCTGTCTTAACAAGATGGAAAACTGTTCTATTACCGTGAAAAAAAATGGAAAATTGATATTAATTATAATTTTCAGTTGTGCAGTTTTGCTCGTCCAAGCCTTGGCTGGCAGGATTAAAAAAAAATAGTCTAAACCGCAAACGTGGAAACATCTTGCTCATATGCGATCTTTCTTGTGGTTCTCCGTGCTGAGGATGTTATTTTATTACACGTGTATTTAGTTAGAAGAAAAATAACTTATTTGTAGTAGGAATTTACTTGTGGCTGGCCACAGTAATAATCCGTGCAGAATGTAAATTTTGCTTATTCAAACTGGTGATAAATTTATTACTTAGAATAGACAAACACAGTATGTTAGCATATTAGATGTAGAAAAAAAGGTTGCACAGTAGATTAGCATATTAGATATAGAGAAAAAAGATTTATATGATAAATTACAATCAGAGATTTATATTTATTGTGAAAAATAATTTTAGGTAAGCAAAGCTTTCAAAGCAATAAATTCTGTATTAAACGGTTACTATTCTGATTTGTTAATTGCTGGTCTTGTCGCTACACAATTACTCAACAATAAGAATATTGCAGTTAGAACGTACATGACGCATCCATTCACTTCCTTGTTAGTCATTCATGTCACTAGACAGCGCTCGGGCTCAGGCCTCCTTCATTCACCGCGGCCAATCCTTTTCCGGTCAACTGACTGTTAGGGCCTGGGAAGGAGTTGTACAAGAATTATGCAACGGGTCCTCTTTGGTTTGTCGCTTGAAAACTATTCTGCAACAGACCTGTGTGCTTACTGGTTGTACGAAGACAAAGGACAGAAATTTCGATGAATGTTCGAACCACAGCAGCACAAATGATAAAGAGATTTCTTTCTGTAGACACTGTGGGTGCTGCGTGGTGGGGGGAGTGAAACTAACAACTAAGATTCAAAAGCCGATCAAGGGCTAATGCTCAAAATTTCAGCTTTTTCATCTTGATTTCAAATTCAAATGTAACCACAGGACAGTCTCGGAATCCCCTATGACGCCGTGACGTCATAGTCTTCGACCAGGGGCTTGGCTAACCCAGCGACGTAATGTAAAACGTTGCCTAATTCCATTTCCTAGGCCTCCTTATTTCGTCGTGGTCGAACCGTTTCGAGTCATATACGTCACCGAAATGGATTGACCGTGAAGGCCTGGGAGAAAGCCGTACAGGAACTAAGCAAAGTAAAACGGATGAAATGTTTTTGCGAAGAGAATCGATCTCTACAGGACCAAATTTTTTATCAGTTTGTATTTGCTCACTATTATTCCGTGAAAAAAGTCTTGAATATGCATATGTTAATGAACGAAGTAAGGACAACGGGCGAAAACTAAAATGTTAAGGATACGACAAGGAAAACAGTTTGTGGATGAAACTAAAGTGTGAGTGACCATTCAAATGAAAGCTACTTAGCAGTACTTTCCTGCCGTACTCTTATTATCCTGTATAGGGTTGTTTTAGCTGTTGATTGTGTGGATAAAACCGTAGTGTGATCGTTCAAACGAACAAAGTCAGTGAATAGGCCATGCAAACAACTGAAAAGATGGTTCTAAAATAGGTCGAATTTTTTGAAAGAAACGTTGCGTTAATTAAAGTGAATTTAAGATGTGGCTTCAAATTAAGTCATACGGATCTAACACAGGTCAACAATAACAAAAATGAGTACTGTACCTGATCTATCATGAAAAAGGCGAGACCGAGAATTGTGATCATCTTTGTAAAACCTGTACCTGAACTAACAATTAAAACACATAATGTCAGTTTGACAATAGAACTTTATTGAGGTTAAACGCAATATTTAACGTTAATCGAGAACGATCATCAATGGCATTAAATTTTGTACTGTCAACTTGACAACAACAATACGGCCATTATTTTAAACAGAAAACTGAGATAATCAACAACGGTGAATGGTCAAAAAGAAGATTCAGTCATCTGAACTTCAACCAAGTTGTAGAATAAATTCTACTTACGCGTCCTGGGATAACACAGTAATCAATAGATACGTAAATGGTCAATTAGCCTCGTATCCAGTCGCCGCCTTTTCGACGCGATATTCTAGGGAGACGCAAAGGTTCATGGGAAGCTCGAAGAAAACGAAGCTTCCCGTTTTTCGTTAACCCTTCCCTTGGTACCTTGCAGTCTCTGTGAAGCCTTCCCGTAGACCTTTTTTCTCGTGAAGGAGGAAGGAAGGAGGAAGGACTTTCACAATGCAATATTCATCGTCAGATGAACGATTAGATGGTCAAAAACAGAAGATTGCAATTGGGTCAACTCGACTTGAATCAACTTCACAGAGATTAATTAAAGAGGGTCTCGATGGGGTTAACCATCAAATGTCAAACGGCCTACAAGAAAGGATCAGTAGGGAGGGGAGCTTAGGGCAGCACGACGACGACGGCAGTTTGGTACACTTCTTTACCGTCCTCTGCAAAACAACGACGTGAATAACCAAATTCAAAGTTTTATGGAGAACGTGAACAATCGAGAGTGTTTTGTTTCTTTTTCTTTTTTAACTTGAACGCCGTGCCTGCCAATTCAGTGCCCTGAATAATCAGTTCTGAGACTGAAAAGGACACTGTGAATGTTAAAGGTACTGATGAGCTGCACTGCGAATGGATGAATAAACTAATTCTCGACAATACATAACCTCCAAGATCCGATGGACATGTAAAAAAAGGCTAAGAAAAACACTAAACAAGTATAATTTTTAATAAATTTGCAACTAGGTGAGAAACACAATATATAAACTAAGAACGCGGGTCAGGGGTACCCAACGGTTCGATTCGGGGAATATCTGTTCGGAAGGCCTAAAATTGCCTACGATATTCGGAATTAATTGCAGTGAAAGCTAGAGATTTCTTTGGCGAAACATCACCTCGGACCTTCGTAACAAGAGGACTTATTAGTTCCTATTGTTTTCGGAAGGACAAATATGTCGATTAGAGTGCAAAATAAATTCAGCTAGCATTTTCGGACAGCCATTAGTAGCTCAGGAATTTGGCAGAAGGAATTCTGTTTCCTAAAATTTTCTGGAACCTAAATTTTCAGCTAAAGACGCCGAACAGATCAACCTATATTAACTTACTCAAACTTGCCTTAAAGAGCTCTGAAACGATCTAAGAAAGAGGAAAATGATATTTCAAGTATTTTGCTAAACTTTTCTCGTGGGGCGCCCCTGGCAGGTGACGATACTGACGAAAAAAAGAGATCAGAACGCTCATCCCAAAACTTGAACAAGCTCTACTTGTTTCTAAAAATTAATTGAAAAAAAAAATGAATTTGTCATGGATTGCATTGTTTTCCACAGACGTATTTTATGACCTGGAGTTCAAAGTCGAAACTGCAATTGAGTACTTACATTGTACTTGCAGTATAAAATGAAGCAAACTTGGCTTTCAAAGTATCACACAAGTTTTCTTTTCCTGATGTAGTACAGCCAAGGTACGCTGAACAGACAAAACGTCAGGATGCTCAGGTCCAAGCATTTCTAAGTAGAATGGGCCAGTGCATGTTCATAATGCTCCTTTGCCTGTTTCAGGTCACCAAGATCACGGTATACAGAAGCTAAGTTATTGTAGGAAGTTGCGACCTGAACATGATGAGGTCCAAGCTTCTGTAGCTGAATGGCCAGGGCACGTTCATGATACTTCTTTGCCTGTTTCAGGTCACCTAGATCATGGAGTACCAAAGCTAAGTTATTGTAAGAAGTTGCGACATTAACATGATGAGGTCCAAGCTTTTGTAGCCAAATGGCCAGGGCATGTTCATGATACTCCTTTGCCTGTTTCAGGTCACCAAGATTACGGTATACAGAAGCTAAGTTATTGTAAGAAGTTGCGACCTTAGCATGATGAGGTCCAAGCTTCTGTAGCCGAATGGCCAGGCCATGTTCATGATACTCCTTTGCCTCTTTCAGGTCACCAAGATCATGGAGTACCATAGCTAAGTTATTGTAAGAGGTTGCGACCTGAACATGATGAGGTCCAAGCGTTTGCAGCCAAATGGCCAGGGCACGTTCATGAAACTCCTTTGCCTGTTTCAGGTCACCAAGATCACGGTGTACCAAAGCTAAGTTATTGTAAGAAGTTGCGACCTGAACATGATGAGGTCCAAGCTTTTCTAGCCGAATGGCCAGGGCACGTTCATGATACTCCTTTGCCTCTTTCAGGTCACCTAGATCATAGAGTACCATAGCTAAGTTATTGTAAGAAGTTGCGACCTCAGCATGATGAGGTCCACGCGTTTGTAGCCAAATGGCCAGGGTACGTTCATGATACTCCTTTGCCTCTTTCAGGTCACCAAGATCACGGTGTACCAAAGCTAAGTTATTGTAAGAAGTTGCGACCTGAACATGATGAGGTCCAAGCTTCTGTAGCCTAATGGCCAGGACACGTTCATGATACTCCTTTGCCTCTTTCAGGTCACCTAGATCATAGAGTACCATAGCTAAGTTATTGTAAGAAGTTGCGACCTGAACATGATGAGGTCCAAGCGTTTGTAGCCAAATGGCCAGAGCACGTTCATGATACTCCTTTGCCTCTTTCAGGTCACCAAGATCACAGTGCACTAAAGCTAAGTTATTGTAAGAAGTTGCGACCTGAACATGATGAGGTCCAAGCTTCTGTAGCCGAATGGCCAGGGCACGTTCATGATACTCCTTTGCCTCTTCCAGGTCACCTAGATCATGGAGTACCATAGCTAAGTTATTGTAAGAAGTTGCGACATTAACATGATGAGGTCCAAGCGTTTGCAGCCAAATGGCCAGGGTACGTTCATGATACTCCTTTGCCTCTTTCAGGTCACCTAGATCATGGAGTACCATAGCTACGTTATTGTAAGAAGTTGCGACCTGAACATGATGAGGTCCAAGCTTCTGTAGCCGAATGACCAGGGTACGTTCATGATACTCCTTTGCCTCTTTCAGGTCACCTAGATCACGGAATACCATAGCTAAGTTATTGTAAGAAGTTGCCACATTAACATGATGAGGTCCAAGCGTTTGTAGCCAAATGGCCAGGGCACGTTCATGATACTTCTTTGCCTGTTTCTGGTCACCAAGATCATCGTGTACTAAACCTAAGTTATTGTAAGAAGTTGCGACCTGAACATGATGAGGTCCAAACGTTTGTAGGCAAATGGCCAGGGCACGTTCCTGATACTCCTTTGCCTGTTTCAGGTCACCAAGATGACGGTGTACTAAAGCTAAGTTATTGTAAGAAGTTGCGACAAAAACATGATGAGGTCCAAGCTTTTGTAGCCGAATGGCCACGGCACGTTCACAATACTCCTTCGCCTGGTGAAAGTCACCGAAGTTTACAAGGACAGAGCTCATGACATCACTGACGTTTGCAGCAACTTCCTCATCAAATACACCCCAATGTGGAATTAATTCTAATGCTACATTACAGTATTTTTGTGCTGTGTGAAATTCACAATGATTATTACAAATTTTACCAAACTTAACAAAATAATCGAGATAATACCTGATATTTAACCTGTGGTTATTGATGATCTGAGATGTGTTGTAATGTCTGTACATATCTTTAATTTCTACAACTAAGGATTTCAAATGTGGAACCAGATGTCTGCTGCTAGCAAGGGAATCTAAGTCGTCTAAGTCGCTTGGTAGGTTTTCATCCATGAACTGATTAAAAGATTTCATGGCTCCATCTAACACTTCCAGGCGTTGATTCTCCGGATAACTCTTAGTAACAGTTTTGATGACGTCATGCACAACCTGATGCACGCAAACGTAGACTTCAGTGTCGTCTTCATCAAGCAGCAGTAGTGAGCTTCTTTGAATCTTCATACGAATCATATTCTCGTCCTTAATTTCTTCATCTGCTTTCAGAATGTGGTTGATAACAATTTCAAGGCTTAACGGTTGTTGTGCACAGAGGGAAATGAAACTGAATGTGTGGTTTAAAACTCTGTCGGATGACATAATTTTTTCCAAGCCAAGAGTTATTGCTGCAGTCATGGATTTTGGGTAGCTAGGGTTAGTCTCGCAAAGAACTGTCTCAGTAACAGCTCGTTGGCCTTTTTCTAGCTTCTCCATGTAGTCGTTCCAGGTAAAATTAAAACTTGATTTATTCTGTCGAACTTCTCTTACAAAGGTGGCTGCGCTTGCTAAGGCAAGGGGTTGGTAGTCCAATGCACGTGCAACTTCTTTTTCCATATCACTGTCAGCGATACCAGAAAGCATGGCTAATAAGGAACAAGCCTCGCCAGGGTCCATACCCTTGCTTACTGAGATATGATTAATGAAAGAGTTTGTTGAAGGGATGGACCCAGTGTCCTGTGTTGTGATTAGCATTTGGCCTCTAAGCCACTGCTCGTTCCCAGACTCCGGCAAATAAGCATGCACACCAGATAGGCTAGTGACATTGTCAACTACCAGTAGCCACGATGAGTAAAGTTCTACTTTTGTGCTTATTAACGTCTTGAGATTAGCGATCTTCTCTTCTGTTTTCAAATCCTTAGAGTTGCGGGTGTTTGTAACGGCATACTCCGGACACTTGAGATGTCGAGCAAAAGAGACATACGATTCCAGGAGTGTGTCTAGGTTTTCAGCGTTTAAAGTCATTACAAATGCAGTATCGCATGAAATTTCTTTGACTTCCACATAGAATCCCTTTGCAATGAGGCCGGCCAACTGCGATTTGCCACTTCCAGGATTTCCTGAGAAGTACAAATAACTCAAGCGGCTTTTGTTGGCTTCTTTAAGCTTTTTGAGCTGTTGGGTTATCGCAGCCACTTCATTATCTCGACATGCAACGTCATGGGAAGGCCTTGGAGGGAGAATGCAAAATGGCGAAACTTCATTAAGTAGTTGATCTTCAAGGACCTGTCTTCGTTCTTCCTCTTCTTGGAGTTTGTCTTCTTTTTCTTGAAGTTTCTGTTTCAGGTCGTCAACTTCTCTCAACACTTTCTTTAACTCCTCCGTAGGAAAGCTTGTCTGATTCCTGATTTCTTTAATCTTTAATCTGGAGAGACCGAGTGCATGAAATGCACCATCAACTTTTACAATGGCATTTTGAAGCTCTAGGTCCGAGAGACCGCCTCGTGGCATGTGAGCAAACTCTTCATTCCGAAACTTCCTAAGATCATCGACATGAACCCTGGTTACTGCGTTAAGACCAGTCCCGATGCAGTCGGAGTAAAGGATGGCATAAAACAGCATGGTGCAATCCCATTCAGCTCTATCTCCATTAATCATGGTTGACAAGAGATGCCTGTTTTTCTTTTGGTTGCTCGGAGACTCCCCGTGATAGAAGTCCAGTCCGTTCCCAGGCTCATCTTTCCATTCTCCATGTGAGGCCTTATAGCGATTGTCCCATTCCTGTTTGAAGATAGTACGCAGACCCTCGGCTAGTGCATCAGTGGTAACACAGCAAATCCTGAAGTAGTTCAGTTGTTCTGGGGTGTATTCTGTTGTAGCTGCCATATCCAGCTTCAGTGACTTAATACCCTCTGCAGAAAATATACTTTATTATTATAAAGACAAGAGTGTCAAGTTCGATAGAGAACATGGGAACTAACGAAAAAGGAAAAGGGGAGACGAAAACAATACGCAAAACAGGCGAATTTACTACTCAGTTTAAAAGTACATGCCACTTGCTTCCAACATTACTTGTAGTCTCCTACGCAGCCGTTTTTAGTGGCGTCACGCAACGCTCCCCCAATTTGTGGGGGGGGGGATGTTGCGTGACGCCACTAAAAACGGCTGCGTAGGAGACTACATTACTTGAGGTGAATTGAATGTAGAAATTCGTACTCTCACTTTAATAACTGAACCGAGAATAACTGGAAACTAGCAAATTATCCCTAGATACTAGAGGTCAGTATTCCTTTCTTTTCCTTTGTTTTCTTTATTTTTTTAACTTGAAATTTCTCTCAATTTACTTAAGCCCGTGGAACTGTTCATATAGCATGCAGACATTTAATATTGAAAATAATAAAGTAATAATAACAATAATAATAATAATAATAATAATAAAGTAATAATAATAATAATTGTAGTAGTAGAGTAGGTAGTAGTAGTAGTAGGTAGTAGTAGTAGTAGTAGTAGTAGTAGTAGTAGTAGTAGTAGTAGTAGTAGTAGTAGTATCTTTGTATATCACCATCATTATAATGACAATGACAAATAATGAATTTGAAAATTTCCTCATTTGTTGTGTATTATGAATGAAAACGTCCCAATGATGTGTTAATGATTATTCGCGTTCTTGTTGGGGAGTGAGCGAGAGTGGCAGTACTTAGTATTGATCAGAGCTCATTCAAATCGAAATATTTCATAATTACTGACGGAAAGAGGGGAACTGGGAAGCAACTGATTGCAAGTGAACGGAAGGACAAATTATGCCTTACAACAAACGACTAAAAATCCCACCAAATTCGTCTAAAAAGATATGCAGACAGTCCATAGCCCATTCTGCCTTTTGGAGGTAAATTTATGCAAAATTTGATGACAATTATTGATCCAACTATCTTAGGGCTTGTCTACTAGGAAGTAGGCCAACCCTAGTGCCAGGGTTCATCATCATCGGTCGGCTGCAGCGCAGGCGACTGAAAGCTTCCCCCAGCTGTTCTTATCCCTGCAGGCAAGGTTGGCTATTTGGTCGGGAGAGAGTTGGCCGTAGTCATCGCCCATTAGTCGCTGGATGTATTACAGATAGGAAGTCTTTTGTCGCTCTGGTCTGCGTTTACCATGCGTTGGGGTATAAAGAGCATACAGTCGGGCATACAGAGAATGTGGCCCAGAAATCTAAGCTGTCTTGTACGAATTTCCTTAATGAGTGGGCTAGCGGATGTCATTTCATAAATACTGTCGTTGGACACGCGATCAAACCTTTTGATGTTGAGCATGATACGATAGGACGAGGTGGAAAATAAGTCGATTTGTTTCTCCATGTCCTTTGTTACAGCCATAGAGGAGGAGGACTGTTACACAAATGGTTCTGAACAGTGCCAGGGCAGGGGGGCAGGGGGGCTGTAGCCCCCCAGACAAGAATTTGGGAAGGCTCAGCCCCCTCCCCCCCCCCCCCCCCCACTTACGTTTCGGTGTCAAAAATATCGCTAGCGCAGCATAAATTTGGCTTGGCAAAATGTTCAGTCTCATGATCTTTTGACAGATCGTTTTATTAGAATCGCGCTTGGCGAAATAATATGTTTTAGGACTTTTTCTGAACAACTCCGGCCTGTGTTCAAGAAGCCAATCAACTGCCGGATGTTTCCACTAAACTAGACAGAAGCGGTTTGTATTTGACATTACTTGTGGAATCGGCGACTTCAGAGCGTACACTTTCTGTCCTCCAACGACTCAAGAACTACCTAAGAAGCACCATGAAGCAGGATCGTCTGAACAACTGCCTTATCATGCATTGTCACAAATCGGTTACGGACACATTGGACAAGACGTTCGCTTGTGTCAACGAACTACGCAAAGGACATTTTGGGAAATTTGAGTAAGGGTATGCGCTTGGCTTGGTGTACGATGAGTCCCCCCCCCCCCCCCCCCCCCGCTACGTTCCAAGACGCTCCGCTGCCTCTGCAGGGTTACCCTAGACTTACACGTTCATTCTCTTTCTTTTACGCTTCATGTAAGGGCAGCTGCATGCTAGGGTTACCCTAATATAGGCTTAGATACCAATATCTCAAAGAATGGTCTAAATATGTTTCGGGAAAGTCTCAAAAACTTTTCTAAATATCCCCCAAAAAGTGCTAAACATTCCCAAAAATTGTCTAAATATCTTGCCATATTTGTAATAATATTATAATTTTGACTCATGGAACAGACGTTATAGTTATAGTAGTCGTATTTCAGTTTCACGACATTTGTCACAGGTCACAACATAATTAGAAGCTTCAGCAGAACCACAGGCCTCCTCCGTGCGGTTGCGCTATTTTGTTCTGTACTGGCTGCCATAAGCCTCATGGGATGCAATTTTCGTTGGGAAACTGCTGAAACAGATTACTGTTGGCATTCAATTGAGTAAAACAGCTCTAAACACCAACAAACTACTGAAAAAACGCCTAGAGCCTAAACAAAAACTCCAAATATCCCTAAAATACCGGATTTTTTTCTAAATATCTAGAATTTTTTCTAAACATCCTGCAAGTTTTTAAGTATCTCGAAAAATATTGGGATATTTGTATCTAAGCCTACTCTAATAGGCGGGATAGGTTTTTTCCTTGTAAATGTTTCAGCTAGAGAACTTGTTGCTCACTGCATAAATCAAATTGAAATCTGAACTTGTTGCATACAGCTGTACAAAAGTGGACAAATCTCGATGAAAAGTACCTTATTACAGTTGATCCACGTCACGCGTGAACGGAAACTCTAAAATTCAAAACAACGTGACGAGTCACGTTCTCCATATTTGGGCATTCGCCTTGTGTTTCTCGAGATTCAGAGAGGGATTTCGAAAATCGAAAGGACATTACGAATCTGTCACAGATTTTTCGAAATGTTCACACCTGGTTATGTTAATGCCTTAGGTTGGAAGAACAGGCCTCTCCACAAGGAAACGAGAAGACGAATAATTGATCGTTATTTGACTGAGGTGGTGAGGGACCGAAAGCGATCTCCACAGCAGCTCGTGCACCTCCTGGCCCAGTTTATTGTATCATTCGACATCATGAAACGTTCAGTACATGTGAGGCGTTCAGTCAAGGGGGACGAAGTTATCTTTCTAAACTTTCAGACGACGTTGCATGTAGAATCTATTGAATTGTTCAAACTAGCGAAACCTAGGATATATGGATGGGAAAATCGGGAAAGATTGTTGAGCAGTAGGTTGTGCAATAGACGAAGCACAGGTCACAAAAGCGTAATATGAGAGTTTGTATGGAGCTGAAATTCGATTGAAAATAATCGGCAGTTTTCCGTGGAAAATACCTGAAAATCAAAATAGAGTTTGAAAAACCTTACCTGTTGTGTGTTTGCTGTGTCTTTACCGCTTTTCCGAACTGCTGGAGGCCGTTTCGGGCGATATTCTGTTTAACGGTCGAAGCGACGTCTTGTCACGTACTGGCTTTACTTTGACATGCTGTCGCATCGACCGTTAAACAGAAAATCGCCCCAAACGGCCTCCAGAAGCTCGGAAAAGTGGCAAAAACACAGCAAACACACAACAGGTAATGGTCTTCAAACTCTATTTCGCTTTTTAGGTATTTTGCACGGAAAACTGACCATTTACATTTTGGATCGAATTTCAGCTCCATACAAACAACTCACACTACGCTTTGGTTAACTGTGGACGAAGCGTCGGCTTTGTCTTTAATCAACCTCGCAACTAGGAAAAACTGTCATCAGTAATTGCTTGACACGGCAGATGTATCTTGGTTTTCGTCCACTTCCTTCGGAGCTACCGTTCTTACAAAAGCGTTCAGCTCCAAGGTTTGTTCTCGTTCCGTTGAAACAGGAATCACGCGTCAGCAAAATAATTGAGATAATTTCACCCCCTACTAGTCGTCTAAAACGTTTTGAACCACTGACGAGAAGCGAACCCAGAAAATAACGTGGTCTCTCGATAAAACAAAGATTTGTCCCGTCACAATCCCTTGCTTCTACAAAGATAGAAACCATTTTCGGAAATTTCAATGAGATCTTCAATATTTCCCTTGTGATCTCCGTTACGTCACTGAAAGTAGCTTGTTTATTTGAAGACTCGGATACGCAGTTTGTCTGCTTCGTAAATTATTCCTCCGCTTATTCCTCCTTGTTGTGTAGAGCGACATTTTTAGCACCGTCGTAAATACAGTAAGGTCACAAGCTGAATCGGATGTGGTAAACCATAAATTACAAAGCAAGCAGAAATAAACAATGGAATACCGTTTGGGTAGCTTTCATATGAATGTTGACAAGCTTTAAAAGCATTGCATCAGCATCTTCGGGAACCTTCACCGTGGAAGATGCAGATCTAATACTTTTGTTTGGAGGAGCTGAAATATCAACTGGAAATAACACGTTTAAGGCCTGATCTCTGGCTGTGCTTTCAAAAGAAGGAAATTCGTATTGTGGTTGTTATAGGTCAACGCCTGAGCGTACATGTATTTAAATTCCGTTCGCTTGAAATTGCAGATAGAGAGAACTGAACTAAACTGTCACTAATAAATTATACTCACTGTTTCCAAAGTGTCGAACTTTCAATATCTCATAGTAAATTAACTTCACGAGCCAGCAGCTGAATGCTAGAATTCCGCGGACAAAGCGAAAAAGGGAAAAACACTTTCAGTTTCCAGACATGACGATTGGGTTTATTTTCAGCCATCACGTGATCAGATCACGAAACTGTCAGAGCCACTAACATACTAGCCTCCCACGCAGTCGTTTTTAGGGGAGTCGTATTACCCTCCTCCTCTGTGGGGAGGAGAGAAATACGACTCCCCTAAAAACGACTGCGTGGGAGGCTACTAACATACAGTAGTTTTCAAATTTGCTTGTGATATCCCAAAAACAGACAAAAGGTCCAATGAACCGAAAAACCTGCAAAAGATAGATAGCGTGATATGACTTAATTATGGCAGTATATAGTCACGCGATATTCTTGTCACGAGATCAAGAATGGTCGACTGAATGACAACTTGTGTGATGTTATGACCCTTCCTTCGCCTGTGAGTTATGTTTAAGCTGGTCCTAATTAGGACCAGGGCAAAGTACAGTGTGAAGGGATTAGCAGAGCTAGAATTTGAAATTCTGGTTCTGACCATCTCACAATATTATGGAGAATAATATTCCCTTCGATTGTGCATAAAACACAACTGCAAAGCCACGACAAACATCTTCTTTTTATTGTGACACCGTGATTCTGTGATCAATACTTCGTATGAGTATCGCCTCCAAGCTATCATTTCATTCAAGTTACCCTGGGATTTGAGATTGGCCTCAAGGGAGGCGGCCTTCAGTTCGAGATGGGGTCAATAATTCTTGGGACATTTGACACCTCTGAGGACGGTACCCCTTCCCCGTTCAATGTTGTACAAACCGCTGGCGTTTCTCACAAAAATAGCACACGTTCTGGTCTTTTCGACATTGCAAAGCGGGGGGAGGGGTAGAAGTCGGCAAGGTGTCCCAAGATTAATGACCGAGACTATGGCTATCAGATATTCAGAGTTCCTAGTGGACCTGTGGTTTGGCGTCACAATATAGATATGTTTGTATGTTTGTAGCTTTGGAATTTGTCTGTCTCTACTATGTCACACCAATAAGATTGAGGCTACTATGTTAAGAGTACGATTTACAATGAAAAAGCTGGTTGTAATCTGCATTCATTAGTGAAGCTGAAGGTTCAAACAAGGTTACACAAATCGGCCATCTTGAATATTCATGGTCACGGCGGATGAAGATGTTAAGTACGTCGTTTCTAGTAAAACAAGTTCACTTACAGGGTGAGTGCTAGTGGGGTGAGGTGCATTCTGGCAACAGGACGAATATTAGAGAGTCGTCCGTGTTACACAAGTAGAGTTGGTATTTCCACAGGTGGAAAAAGCTTTGGTAATGACAAACTGAAAACTGATAAAATTATCCTTCTGATGGTAGCGCGGTCCTCGAGGTTAGGAAGGTTGTTTACACGATAAATATTTTATGAGACCAGGAGTCTGACGAGACTGGACTCTGGAACCAAATACGCGTCTAGAACCAGTGGACACATTGTGAGAAAAACAAACTAAGTGAAACGAGTACTTAAGCGTTCACACAATGCGCGATAACCCAGTTTATCCGTGACGTTCCGTTCTCTCAATCACAATTTCGAAATACTCTTCCCAAAATTCAGGGAACTTTCCGGCCTGACCTTTTGTTAAGAGGACGATGATGAAATGCATAGACTCAGTGCACATTTTAAGTTGGATTTTATTAGCATAGTGAAAAGGTTTTAACTTGCTACATTCAAATAAGTTCAAAAAAGACAAAGCAGAGAAAAACATATTCTACTGTTTTTCATTCTTGTCTTTCTAAAAAGAGCTATTTCATACTTAATTTCGGGTATTTTATGACACAATACAATCTAAGCATATTTAACTACTTAAGTATTCAGCAAGACTTTCTTTGCCTCGCTGTGTTCCCGTTTAATTTGAGATCAGGTCTCTGTTTCAGTTTTCTGACATCGTTTGTTCTTGTGTCTTAATTTAAGTAAATTATAACGCCGATACGGCTTCAAATAAAAACACAAAATGATATAACTGAAACCCTAAATACTTTATGGAATATATAACACGTATGCATAATTTCGTCAATTTCACAATAGAACATTCTCCAATTAAAAGACTATTCGTCGTCAAGATCAGTGGTCAACCAACTTAATTGTAGCGTAATATAACATCAACTTGGCCAATACGACCCCTAACTTAAAAGAAACACTGAGATAACGTCAATCAAGAACTATGAAATTTCAAAAAGAACATTCAGTCAACTGAACTTGAACTAAATTGTAGAGTAAATTAATTTCGCTGGTAAGTCCTGGGATAATAAAAATTCAGTATCGGTTAACTGGCTATGTTTAAACGGTCACTTTGACCTGCCTCGTTCCTAGGCCCTTCTTTTCCTGAGTGGAATTTTAGGGGCACAAGGAATTAAGGGAAGGGCGAAAAAGCGTTTTCGTTAAGCCTTCCCTTGGATCCTTATGATCCGTCTGTGAAGCCTTCCCTTAGACCTTCGCTATCGTGCTAAAAATCTCAGAAGCGCCTGGGGACCAGGTCTCGCTATCGCAATATAATATTCATCGCCAATCGAGAACGAATGAATGGTCAAAAACAGAAGAGTCTGTGTCACTCAGCAGTTTGCGTTGATATTGCGTACATTGAAAAATAAGCAAGTTGAACAACGCAAAATGCTGAGCTTATCAAGAGCTAAAACAAAGGTTAAAGGAGTGTGTACGGGAGATATCGACGAGCTTATTGTGTCTTTGATATTTGAGGAAGTTTTTGAGAAATAGGGACCTGTTTTCTGTTTTTCACAATACAAAGGAAGGTTTTGAGCGGCGAGAATTATAAACGGGATATTACACCAATATTATAAATAGTAAGTTGTAAATGAAGAATTTATTATAATCAAAACCACGTCCGCAAACGGAGGACTTTCCTGGCCTGCAAATTACAAGATAAAGAAGACTAAGATGAGTTTATTGATGTAAACGCTTGAAAATAATCTAAATTTAGGAACTAATTATATCAATGTTCTTAAATGTAGTAATATTGCCGACCAATTTGTGTTTTTTCTGAATCCGAGTACCGAAGATCAACCGAGGATCACTTAAACGATCACCCATGCAAGGATCATAAAGATAACGCAAAGACTCAGTTCAGTTAGTCTGAATAGCGTTAGTTTAGAAGATCGTACTTTACTACAGCAACTGAATGATGGCAACAAGCTTTTGTTGTACAATGTAGTTTTGTGACAACCTCAATAAACCTAACAAGATTACTAACGATAAACTTAGCACTTTCCGAAGGTTCAGCGAAGGTACTCCGAGGCACTTACCGAATATTAATAAATTATCGAAACAGCTTCGGAACTGAAGTGTTCGAATGGTAGCTGCAGGGCTGGACAAGTTCAAAGTTTACGAAAGTGATGGATAGTTTGATCCTAAGGTAAAATTGTCCAAAGGTTGCCCAAACGTGGATAATCAGAGGGTTATAACCCGAACACTACTTTTCTAACGACTTCCGAAGGTGACCCAAACGTAGTTCCAAAACTGGCGACGGCCATGTTTGAAACAGCGAAAAAAGTTTCGTGAAATAATTTTTTGGGTAAAGAGAAAAGAGAACGGTCGCACATAAAGTGAGTGTGTTCAGTGATGGATTAAAATGGTTCTTCTCAGGCGTCGCTTGGAGATATTTTATCCGTTAACCAACAATCAGAAATGAGGGTAATTTTACCATTGACAATGCAGACCTGACCTGAAAGGATTTCCTTGTCCGGAACCCAGTGACTGGAAATTAAGCCGTCACCGCCAAAATGTTATTTTATTTACAGCCAATTACCAAAGCTTTACTATCGTTAACACCCTGCCATAAATACTTACCTTCAGTTGGATTTCAATGTCTGTTTCTTGGTGTGAACACGGTAGTGCTTGGAAAGTGTTGATCTAAAAAAGGAAATACAATCTTGTGGAATAAAACTTTTGTTTCCACTGCTTCCCAGGGGTACATTTGAAAAAAAAACATAGCCTATATCTCAGTCAATTAATTCAAAAGCTTATCAGCAGCCTATTATACAGGCGTTTCCTTCCTGCCCACTCGACTTGGCAAGAAATGCCATGACGTCACCGAGTCAGTATGGCATTCGGTGACATGACGAAATCTCACGCCAAGTCGAGTGAGCGGGAAGGGAATGCCTGAATAGGCTGGCCGTACAGAAGCGTAATGTACCTTTTATGTTTATAGTATCTTTAAGTGGAGGTATGGTGCCACCCTGACTGCTCAGTTTAAATAATCATTTAAACATGATTAAACGAAACCGATCAACCTCATTGTTTCACTTTACTGTATCTATAGCAGCTGTTTTTAATCCGAGCACCAAAAAAAACATCTTATGTTTTTATTAGCTTAATAAATCCTGATCCTGTTGTCATTCACTAGTATTTAACTGAGACCAGGCTACATCAGATTTCGTTGAAATTATGAGTAGTGTTACCAATAAAAGGTAACAGAGCTAAACGCTCTCTATTGAGGAATTATTTCTGCGGGATGGACCTGTCGCCTGACAATGTCTTTCGGCGGATCAACACTAGAAGCTTACGTGATCAGTTACATCAATCAGAGTCTGAGAACGTTTAGTTTAATGAAATTTAGTGTTTCTACATGGGTGCAAAATTCGGCGGCAGCAGAAACACTTGAGGTTGCCTTGTTTTAAAAAAGTGGGGCGCTCATTGACCTGATGGTCACCTGATGGTGAGAATATGTTCACATCTTCATGACGAGGTACGTAAACTCACCTTTCAGCAAACGCCATGCCACACGTAGTGCACTGAAAGGGCCGCTCACCAGTGTGAGTGCGCATGTGCGTAGTGACCGAGGAGGATTGGGAGAAGTGCTTGCCGCACACAGAGCATGCGTATGGTTTTTCTCCGGTGTGAGTTCGCTGATGTGTCACAAGATTCGCTGATTGAGCAAATGCTTTGGGGCAATAACTGCACTGGAATGGCTTCTCGCCGCTGTGGCCTCTCATGTGAACAGTCAGGGATGATTTGCGCGAGAAATACTTGTTGCAGATTTGACACTGTGGCTTATCTTTGAGATGTACTTTGGAAACTTTCTTTGCCAGTGAAACAAACTGAATAAAAGAAAAACATTCATTGAGTTAGTAGTCGTCCGTTTACAACATATGTAGAAAGCGTTAATTGAAAGAACTCTTATCTTCTAATCAATTTATCATTATTCATCTTCCAACCTATTATTGCAATACTTTTAGATCACTGGGAATACAAAATAAGTCAAGGGAAAACGAAATGAATTCTGGTAGTTGCAGTAAAAATGAAAATATCCCATTTCATACCTGATATTTCACTGATATTGACGTAAAATATGTGAATTCCACTGTGAATTTGACGTAAAATGCGTGTTTCTTTCCAGTAATGCTTTTAGGAGTCCTCTGGGACTGTTAGTGTGTATGTTATTAAAATCTTAGTATGGTGTTTTTCTCTATGCTGCACATGGCAGCTATTGCAACAAATTGCTTTAGTCTAATCGCTTTTCCTGATGTGCATGAGTGAGCATTTACGTGTGGAACTTTCGCATTATGAATATAAAATATTAGTGTCATTAAAATTATTATTAAAGTTTGAATTTAAGAACGTTTGGGAACCTGATGGTTAATGTGCGGATGTCCTCTTAGCACCACTGCGGGCCACGGATGAATGTTGCGAGGACACAGCATGTAAGGGCCTGCAGAACTGACATACGGTAGAGAATATTCCATTTCCTTGCCAAAGCAGTGAGATGGCCATCTGATGAACGAGGGTGCGTAAAAGGTCTTCTTTTCTAATATCTCTCTATATTCACTGCAGTTTGGAAGAGAAATATTCCATGAGCAAAGTCCTCTTCCATTAGCAAGTAAGCAATAAAATAGTTTACACGTAGACTGGAATACAAGCATCCCCCTTTTTCCTCGAGGATATAGTCGACCAACACACATGCGCAGAAAGTTCTCTGCCGCGCGGGAACTCAATGCGCCGTACAAAGAGAAAAAGATACAGCGCGTTCTCTATCCTCGCTCTCTCTATATGCTCTATTGCTCTAATTTAAGTCCAAATCTTATCTTCCTTGGAATAAAATAGTCTTGTGACTGGTGGTTTAAACCTACGTCTGCAGCCATTTGCTTATTTCATGACCACTATGTCCATTACCAGCAGCAGGAGAGGATGTTTTTGCAAATGCAACAGGAGCAGAAGTTTTCATCGTTTTCTTACGTTTCCTGTGAAGATAAGCGAATGAATGAATGAATATTAAATTGCTAAGATTGTTACCATTGAAAGGGATTGATTAAATTGATTCCAAATTTTCCAGACCATTTAGTACCTCCGTTTGACAGTCACTGTAACATTCCATGACATATTTGCGGATGTAATAACTTTTTTTATTAAAGTTATAATACTCTACAGTTCGCTAATAATGGACAAATAGATTATTTCTAGGAATTTTAAGTTTAACTTTGCTGTATTTTACTGGCCTCTAACTGTTCATACACACACCAGAAAAAATATGCCTTAAATCTGTTTCCAACTTTTAAATATTATTTAAACATGGAGTCAGAGCTGTTTTTTTTTGGTCCACAAACTAGGAAATCTGTTTTTCGCTTAGTCAAAAATTTTTTTATGCAGACCTTGTCTTCAATCTACCACAATCCTGGCCATTTTTTTACATCTTTAATTCAACTTACCCTCTTTACATTTTCCTTTACTTTTTTTGACATCTTTTCAAGCTTACAATATATTATTTCACTTACCTTACTGACTTCAGAAAACGTCAATGGCATGAAATGGGTATTTTAGCCGCTATTATATGAAAAACCAACCTAATTTGCTTAACAATTATGCAGCTTCAGAGAAACCTACAAAGAGTGCAAGGTTTGGCCACGCCCTGTTACACCCAGTGCGGTATCCGTCAAGTTGAGCAATAACCCTTCCACACAAACAACGTGTTAATTTCCTTATAAGGCAATGACGGAACCAGAATTTCTTATAAGTTTAGTCCAAGAGCAAATAAGTTGGGTAGTTGGGGGGAGGTAGGAAGGTAGGAGGTAGGAGGTAAGAATCAAAACAGTTCCTCTCTGATCTTTATAAAAAAACAGTAGACTTATTTTCTTTGAAGCAAAAAGGAATGTGCCCGCTCGCGCTTTCCTAGATAACCACTGCGAGGTCCTTTTGCATTACTTAAGACCACAGCGTGGCCACAGCTTAAGTCACGGGAAGAAACCTCAACATGCGCCCAAAAATTCAGTCGCGCGGAGTTAACAATTTCAACAAAAGTATATCCCTAAAGTCATGGAACTCAGTCGACACAGCAACGGGACGAAACAAGATGACTTCTTCGTCCTTGCACGCTGTCAACTGTAACGGACCCACATTGTCAGACTGGGATAGGTCCAAACCAGACAAAATTAAGGCCACAGTAGGAAATGAACAATTTTCTTTTCGAAAACGTAATGTTCTTGTCATTTGGCCTATCACACTTGGCCAGACAATTTAAACGCTTGGTCCAAAATGTGTAAAATAAACGTTGAACTTCTAGTTATAAAGTCAATTGCCTCATTTCGCAATTATTTACTCGAAAACATTTCTCATCCATCGCTCTGTAAAACGTAATGAGTCTAATATGTATCATACGGACTGGAATGATCACTCGCAACTGAGTTTAACAAGCGCATCTTTTCAATTTACAATTATTTTACGAAGTGAAGGGTAACGCCAGACTCGGCTGATTCATGGGGAGAAATAATTCAAACAAAGAGTAAAACTTCCATGCGTTGCCTTCATGATGGCGGTGTTTTTCCGCTGACCATTCCCTCACGGTATGAAATCAAGAAAAATAACACGCAAGGAGCGTTTGTAACACCTTTTAATGAAGGTGGACAATTGCCACTAAAGTTTTTAAAATACTACTAGAAATGCACATCGGGTAAGCCTTTTAATTTGAAATATGGCTAGGCATTTCTTCTAGATATCCAAAAGCGACAAGTTTAACCTAGAGCTGATGATGCAAAACTTCAGAAAAATTCATCCAGGGAAATACCGAGGGATTAATGAAAAGCTCAAATCAACTGACTGGTAAAACAGAAACTAATAAATGTCAGTTTCACTGCTTGGCTAACTTGTCTACGCTAGAGTTAGAGTAGAACAAGTATTCTAGAGGAGAAGTATAGAATGAAAAATGTAACAACTCCAAAAAAATTGGAAAGAGAAATGAAAACTAGGTTGCTACTCAGGAAGAAGTTTGCTCATGTTTTAGCAATGGCCCAGTTGAGGTGTACCACGCATGTGATCGAATTCGGTCAATTGCAGCACAGAAGATTTTTTGCTGGCTTCTAGAATATAATGTTCGGCTACAACGATTATAATGTGCCACATACATGATAAATACAATAATTTATATCATGGGAACAATCTCATCTTGGACCTTCCTGAAGGAGACCAAAAGTTCCAAGATGTATTAATAGTCTTTATATAGTTCATTTCCGGTCTGAGTCTTGAACGCATCAGCGTCAGAATGGACACGAATGTGCTTGGCAAGTGATGACCTGCGCGAAAGAAATAAAACTACTCATTGAGTGAAAATTCTTACAATATCCATCATACCTCACACACATCTTCACTTGTTACACGTCACACTTTATACCCGATTTATCTCACTACTCAACCACACATCACACATCATACATGACACAGTACACATAAAACAGCGCACATTTTTATTTATTTTATTAGTCTCGCCATATAAGAAAACGAAGATAAGAACAAGAAAAGAAGTTAGGAAGCTCATCGTACCTCGTGCACCACACATCATCGTCCACCACGCATCAAACTTCACACATCATACACCACAAATCACATATAGCTGGTTTCTCAACAACATTAAGCAAGAATGTGACAGGTAGGATAGAGAAGGGGGAAATTTTTCTCTGCTCCCTCCCCGTCCTGTCTCTGCCTTGCTGACTATGTTGTCAAAGCATCACACAACATACATCACGCACTACACACCACGCATTATGCATCACACATCATTTGCCACGCATCTCGCATCACGTCACACAAAACGCATCACACATCACGTTTCATACATCACACATCACTCATCATAGATACCCCACACATCATGCATCACATACCACGCATCACACACATATATCCTGCATCACGCATCTCACATGCCAGACATTCACACGTTACCCTCCACACATCACACACGCAGCATGCAGCATGCATCACGTATCACACATCACAAACCACGCATTACGCATCACACCTTACGCATAACACACCATGTATCAAGAATCTCTTATTTGTTAACCAACCTGTCCGCAAAACGCTTCAAGCAGGTTCCACATTTAAACGGCTTTTCGCCAGTATGAGTCCTTATATGGACTTTGAGGGAATTCGACTGAGAAAATCCCTTGCAACAGACTGGGCACGAGAATGGTTTCTCCCCTGTGTGCATGCGCATATGTACAGTGAGGTTACCAGACTGACTGAAGGATCGCGGGCAGTAACTGCACTGGAACGGTTTTTCCCCATTGTGTATGCGCATATGAACCTTGATAGAAGAGGGGCGCAAAAACGTCTTCTTGCAGATCCCACAGGTCAGCTTCTTTTCTTTTTCCTTCTCAGTTTTCTTTCTCTTCTTAGAAGACTGCACTGTCGCCAAAGGTGATATACCACTGACACGTGGAAGAAGCACAGGATCATAATTGTAACACAGCGCGTCCATTTGAGGGACTGAGGAAAAGGTGGTCGTCCCATAAACGTGTGTACAGGAGGGTCGTGTTGGGTCGAAATGCATGCTGCAGGTGCCAAACTCACACTGGCTTGAAATTGGCATGTCTGAGAATACTTGCCAGGGAATAGGAGATGAATGCATCGGGATGCTGTAGAGAAGAAAAAGAAAGGCAAGTGTAGAAGTTCTTGAGAACAGCCCCTAGTACAAATCATGCTATGGCCAATAATTTGCTGCGACCGTTTCTTTGCCTCGGGTCAACGAGTTTCTGTTTGCAAATTAATCTTCCGACTGACAAAAATCAATGGTGGCTGCTTTTAAATGAGATCTATACTGTTACTGATTGAGTTTTGACCTCTTAGAAAAAGTTAAATCCAGGGCCCTCAAAATGCTCAATTTTGAACGCCAGTCCAACCAATAAGCAGTGAAAACACTTTTTTAAGAAGAGAAATAAGAGCCTTCTTTTACCCCCCCCCCCCCCCTGCCTACGCAGCCGTTTTATGGTTTGTTACACTCGTAACGCAACAAGCGTTGCGTGAAGAGGCAAAAACCAGCTGTTTTGGAGACTATGCGTTATCCGACGGCCCAGATTATCTGCTTGACTAGTCAGTCTCACTAGATGATAAAATTACAATACTTTGGACATATTACGGAGTCAAATGACCAGGCAGGTACGACTCGTATTGTTTCAAGGAGAAGTACTCGGACGTCGATCAAGGACGTCAAAATCAGAGTTGGCAGAAATGTCGTTCGCACAGTGCCACCTGACACTAGCCCCAAGGTGTCATGGGTAGTTTACCATTTACCCGAAAACTCCAAAAATTCGGAAAATTTCGGTTAGTATGTAAATGGGGGACTACTTTAGTTTGCCCAGACAGAAAAATTTCCAGAATCGACAGAATCTTTTAAAGGAAGTCCAAAATTTCCAAACTGAATTTTCGAGCGAAAAATGGGCGTACCAAAGGCTCTCTACCATTTTCAGTCTTTCGCCAATTTTAACAACACTGGGGGAATGGCCATTGAGTCTGGTTTGAAAACTCTGGTAAATGGAACACGACAGAACTTAATTTATTACCTCTCACACCTGCTCATGTCATAGCTACTGAATCCATTCTCAGCGACGAAAGACCTTTTGGCAATTGATCCCGGAACGAAAGCTTCCATTGTTTTTATTACTCTGAAGAAAAATAGAGACACTTGAAATAAAAAAAAATCTTCAAGTCGCTAAAATTTTCTAGAGTCTACAGAATTTCGTCTAGATTTCAACTATCTTCTACACTATTTAAGTAATTCATTTACCTTTTCCAAAACAATATTTATTTGTCGACTCATTTTTGATTTTGATAATTTCAAAACATAAAACTTTGGCGTAAATTAGAATAATCTTGAAAGCAATGCAGGTTTTTTTTCTTTACCACCGGTTTGAGGTAACGGGCCTGACTTTAAAAGCCGTTTGCACATTTGATGTTTTTTTGCGAGGATAATGACGCCGGATTTTTTGGCGATGTTATACTAAACGAGATTTCTAATCACCGTTGTGTTAACTACCGCGATTTTGACAACACTTTCGATGCGATTTTATTCCAATTTTATCGCGATGAGAGTAGAACATTTCTGAGGGACCACCTTGACGTGTTTTGGGGTCACAATGCATATATTCTGCTCTTGTCTCAACAAAGTCTTAGTCTAATAGATGGGAAATCGCAGTGAAATCGGCAAGTGGTCAGTTAAATTGCATTCGAATTCGCCACAAAAACCATAATCACATTAGAAATCGCCTGTTGTTTAAACGACCCTTTAAAAGATTGTCTCCCTACATAATGATTATTATTTTCTATTTTTCTTGTCATTAACATAGATTTTCTTCCAAATTCCCTGAATTCGTTTTAGATAAAGAAGCGGTTATATCTCCTCCTTCCCTTTTAAATATTACCCTGTCTTATCGTTTTCTCTCTTAAATCTTTATGTTTTCTATTAACTCGCTTCGAACATTTCATTAATAAGAGTCAAACCTTGAATGGATTAGTGTGTCTCTTACTTTTGAGTCGTGGGCGAAACTGGCCCTTAAAAGAAAGTTTTTTCGTGCAATGTCTTCTAGTGGTTCTGTTTTTTTTTTCATTTTGTCTAGAATAGTGATTTTGGCCCCTTCTGCTTTTGTAGCATGAATTTTTCACCTTCATAGCCACCGAACAAAGATGAAAAAATTTAAGTTAATTTTTATACATGCATTAAAATGAAAGAGACGACAAGTTCTCTAAAATCAAGAAAATGTCGCTAGTTTTTGCTCACCTAGATTTAATAAATTAAGTTGTTTTGAAAATCTCTTTCATTAGGTACTCACCTCGATCACTTCGAAGAAAGATGATGTACGAGCGTCTCTTGAACCTTCCATGATTTTATAGCGGCGTTTGAAGTTTGGAAATCAGAAAACAGGAAAGGAAACCTATTACAGGTGATAAACCAGGTGACGCCCTAGCTTCGCTTAGTGTACAAGCTGAAATAGATAACCTATCCCCTCCCTCCATGATGGATTAAGTGTGTCCTTGCTAGGAATGTATTCTTTTGAAGGTCTTTACGCGCGAATAAATTAGGTAACGCCCTAGTTTTGGTCAGTGCGTCACTGACCAAAACAAAGCCACTCCCCTCCCTTAACGTTAGATGAGATGCCCTTATAAGGATCGTTAACCGTTGTCATGAAAAATAAAAATATGTTTGGCCCAAGGGATCAAACTTTCCCTTATCTAAACCAATGGGATTCTTTCGTCGAAGTGTCCGAGGAACTAAATATAAAAATAGGCGTAGGCTGTTGGTTATCTTCTTTTATGGTGAATATGGGTGGGTCTGGGTCTCTAAGACTTAAAAAAACAGCCGCTGGAATTTCAACAAATACATTATACTGCAAAGCAAGTGCCACACCTTGCTTGTTGTTGTTTTTTTGAAGTGGATATATGAAATAATCATATATATGAGCGGGGGATGAAGAAAGAAATGATGATGACTGTCGCAGTTAAAGATATCAGCATAAGCAGCTGAAAAAGAAAAACCCGAAAAAAATTCAGACTTCAACAGGAATCTAACCAATGACCATGAGATACCGGTGCAGGGAGCCGTTTCTCGCAAGTGCCGCTAGCTTTTTTTTGCCCGGGGCTATATTTTAAAATCAAAATCTATAGAACGGTGGTGTAGCTTTTAGCCCGCAAACCGGCTCGACTTGTTTCGTCAACTTAGAATTTTACTGCTTAGCTTTAAAAACCAACAAAATTTGAATCTTTAAGGTAAATTATACGCTCATGAAATAGCTTTCCGGGCTCGAAAAGTTATCGGAGCTTTCGAGAAACAGGCTCCCGCGCCCTAACCAACTGAGCTTTCAAGCCAACTAGGAGGTGGTCATTGCATTTATTTGCGAAACTAAATATTCGTTAAATTCCCAGCAACAGCAGTGACAACAAGGATCGACGAAAATAATAGCATCGAAAATAACATCAACTTGCTTGAACTTATGGTATTAAAAAAAAATTTGACTCGGAAAATGTCCTCTTCCCCCGCTCAATGTTGGAAATGCCAAATCAGTCGATCAGGTTTACCGTTTTTGTCGTTATTTTCTACAACAACATTGAATTTTAGGAGAAGGGAAGATATTTTCCAGCACTCGCATAGACCGAGGTTATTGGTCAAGCCCCATTTGCAATGGAACTTCGATCTTATTTACAGAGTACATCAAAGCCGTCATCCGAGCACTGAGAAAACTGCGGAATAATGAATTAATCAATTAAATGGACTAAGTCGTAAACACTCTTATTCTTCGGCCATCTTAACTTCAATAGGAATAAAAAGCAAACTGCAGTGACAAAGCAACAAAGCAATTCAACGAAGTAATTCACGAATCAACAAAGCAAACTTTGTTGATTCGTGAATTACAAAGTGCCTTGAATGAAAACGTTGGTTTTCCTCTACTAGCTAGGTTTTTATTTGTTTTGTTTTGCAGATTTCAAACTGAAGTCTGTTTGTTAATAATTTTTCCATTTTACTGATTAGGTACCAGTCTTTCACTTTGCATTTAAATTTATTTGTGATTTTCCTAACCGTCACTACTGTAGATGTAACGTTAAGTTCATAAATCAATGTTTTTACGAACATTGTCATGTTCGTCACCGCATGATGAATACAAGGAAAAAATCAAAGAGAACATGAATGAAATATTGGGGAACTTAAGCACAGTCGTTCTTGAGCCACGGACGGCAACCGAAAGTTTACCGTTTTCCTTTTGACCCATTCTGATACTAAAGCGTCCATAACGGCAAGCCACCGCACACCCAAAAAATTAGTTTTCCAGCCTTTAAGGAGGCTAGCAACAGTTTTTTTGGCCTCGGAGTGTATCTTTTGAAGTCAAAATTTCGCATAGAAGATAAACTTCGATTTCCTTGATACTATACCACCTTTTCAACGAATGATCAAAGTTTATTTTCTCACTGGTTTCCTAGCAACAGCTGCCACCATAGCAACGGTAATGGACAACCCCTCATTTTAAATAATGTCGAATATCTCGAAAACTAATCAGACACTTTATGACAAAACTTGAACTATTTGAACTACTCAACCTACAGAACTTGTTTGCGAAATTAGGGAAAAATCTGTAAGAGCATTTTCACGTAAATCAGGATTCATTTTTTACGGGCTGATTTTGGTCATTCCTGCAATTTTCTCCAATATTTCAAGAAAGATAAAACTTAACACTTTCTTCTTTCAGTTGAAGGATCTTTTATGATTTCAAAACATTCTTAATGTACATTGAGGTTCCTAGGTGGCTGCGATTTTAAGATATTTATATTTAAAAACTACTAAAATGCAGCACAAATCAGCCAAAAAGTCCGTAATTTGCATAAATAGAAATATTTCTAAACTGCCCTTACAGATTTTTCTCTTAAATTGATTGACGTTAGAATAATCATTCTTTTTGATGTTCCAGCAAGTTTTAGGCTGAATAAACATTTCTGTTATTAGATAAGAAGGCTGAATCTTGGTCAAGTTTCAGTCGTTATTACCTTTCAACGAGCAATAGTTTTATTTCGTTTTTTCTGGTCTATTTCTCGGTTATTCACGTGCAATGAATATTAATACACGCTGCGCTTGTGTCCTCTCGTGCGTTTATAATTCCTTCTCATCATAAAAAATATTCGTCTTCTGAGCTTGTTTCTCGTCATATTTTGGCCCCAGTGTAATGCCATCGTGGGCGTTAACATGTATGCAATCCGTAATTAAAAATGCTAAAACGTCAGTCAGTATTTAAAGAATAATGGCAAAGAGTCTCCAGGAAGAAGCTCAGAAGACGAGAATTTTTTATTATTATGAGAAGTAAGGGTTAGACAATGAACGCGAGTGTTCTATGGGATATAATGTCCCGAGCAAAGATAGAATGCCACGAGGCCGCAGGCCTCGTGGCATTCTATCTTGCGAGGGACGCTATATCCCATAGGACACGAGCGTTCATTGTCTAACCGTCTTAGAACATGGTCACACCCACGAAGAATTTCGTTTTTGCGTGCAGATTGTATTTTTGCATTTTAATTTTTTAGTTCTCACCTTGAAATTACGTTGCTATTTTGTTTACGATATTTTCGCCATAAAGAATGTTTTACTGAGAGTGCTTCACCGCGCGGTTTATCGCAGTTGATGCGTAAACAGCCATGAGCCAATACATGGAAATTGAGGAACTCGAGGCAGTGATTGTCCCACGAGATTTACTAGATTTACACTGGTGAAATCAGTCTTCGACGCGCTACAACCACCGGCACTAGCAAGTGGGGAACACGCAGGGAAAGCCAAGAGACCAAAGACAAGTTCAAGTACAACACTCGTAGTCCGACAAATGCGGAGAAACAAGTCTGTCCTTCTACTTCAATTAAGGTCTGAACATGTCTTACTTAATGTAAAGTTGTAACGTAATGGTTTTTCTTTCGATTTGGTTTTTGCTTTGCTATTACAAGATTCCATTTTTTGTTGTTTTTTGACACCACCAGTGAAGCTGTTGTTTTTATCGATTTAGTTATAAATATTCACAGAGCATTTGTGCATTCATTAGTGGTTTCTACTTAGTCATTAGTATGCTCTATATAGAGCATACTAATGAGGCTTCCAAACAAAGGAAAACAATGCCTCATTAGTATGCTCTATATAGAACCACTAATGAATGCAGAATTTTACCCCGCAATTTGCCTGTGCTTCAAAAGCGCCCGCCACTTTACATAATTTAAGACAGTTTATGGAATATAGAGCATCGAAATGCTGGACACTGATTGGCTGAGTGTGTGTGACCATGTTCTAAGGAATTATAAATGCACGAGAGGACACAAGCGCAGCGTGTATAGATATTCATTGCACGTAAATAACCGAGAAATAGACCAGGAAAAACAAAATAATACTGTTGTTCGTTGAAAGTTAATAACAACTGAAACCTGACCGAGATTCAGCCTTCTTATCTAATAAACGAAATGTTTATTCAGCCTAAAACTTGCTGGAACATCAAAAAGAATTATTATTCTAACGTCAATCAATTTAAGAAAAAAATCTGTAAGGGCAGTTTAGAAATATTTCTATTTATTAAAATATTATTTTCTTATTATTAAAATATAAATATCTTAAAATTGCAGCCACCTAGGAAGCTCAATGTACATTAAGAATGTTTTGATATCATAAAAGATCCTTCAACTGAAAAAAGAAAGTGTTAAGTTTTATCTTTCTTGAAATATTGGAGAAAATTGCAGGAATGACCAAAATCAGCCTGTAAAAAATGAATCATGATTTACGTGAAAATGCTCTTACAGATTTTTCCCTAATTTCGCAGACAAGTTGTGTAGGTTAAGTAGTTCAAATAGTTCAAGTTTTGTCATAAAGTGTCTGACTAGTTTTCGAGATATTCGACAGTATTTAAAATGAGGGGTTGTCCATTACCGTTGCTATGGTGACAGCTGTTGCTAGGAAACCAGTGAGAAAATAAACTTTGATCATTTGTTGAAAAGGTGGTGTAGTATCAAGGAAATCGAAGTTTATCTCCTATGCGAAATTTTGACTTCAAAAGATACACTCCAAGGCCAAAAACACTGTTGCGAGCCTCCCTAAGGGGTAAAAACAAGCGAAGTTCCCTATAATTTAACGGACAACTTTGGATTGAGAAATCTAGGCGGAAAATTGTAACTTTGTAAGTCACTCCCTCAAGGCACTCTGACTTTATCTTCTCTGGTTTGTGAGGAAACGGCCGGAAATGAAGCTAACAGGTGCTAACACTTGTCACTTGGGGAGAGGGGTGGCGACACTAAATTCATTGATTCATTTTTGATGCCAGCAGCACGAACCCAAAGAGGGATCCTTCTGCTGCCTAAGCATTTCTAAAGACAAATAAAAAAAGTGGTAAAAATGAAGAGAAGCGAAAAGCTAGAGAAAAACTAAGTACACAGAATAAAGGGGACTGGGGAAAGTACAGAGCTCTCATCCCTTCCTCCCCTCCCCCCTTATTTTTCCTTTAGGCTAGCTAGAGTAGAAACGTTAATGGAGACCTAACGCTTTTGTCTCACTTAAATCAAGAATTGATCATCATAGACTTACGAGTTATGGTTAGAATCCCTTGTAATAGGCATAATAAACGGGGACAAACATGTACATGCATGAGGATATCATTCACGATCTTTAAATTATAGAATCATCTTTGACTATCTTTTACAGCATAATGTACAACAGAAAAGTCACCATTTGATCATTTGGTCATTTATTACCAAATTCTGATCTTCATTTCCGATTTGGTCAAAAAGTACTGATATCCTTTCCAAGAATACCAAGTGATCCCAGCGGCATAATGATTCGGATCTGTATCACGTCCACTGAGATAAAGACCGTTAAGACTGCTCCTATGACAAGCGCCGTGCCACCATCCGCTGTGGTATTTTTGCGCACAGCTGGCTGGCGCTTTATCATTGTCCTGATCCACTGTTGAGAATGGATTCCCATTCTCAAATGAAAAGGAATCCCCGCAATTTCCAGCTGAAATGAACACAAGACAGTACATCACCTTGACAATACGTTTTTGTTTATAAAGGAGGTGAGGACGCAAGAAGACTTTTAAAGAAAAAACAGAGCAAACTAAACCGGAAAACTAAGAAGAAGACAAAACAAAAGAAATAAACAAACAAACAGAAAGACTTCAAAGGACTCACAACAAGCAAAAAACAAAACAAAACAAAACAAGCAACGAAACAAACATACAAGAGGCTATAAGGTGGAACCGTCAGACAAACAAACTGATGTGCGCTGAGACACGTAAACAGACGGACAACCAGAAGAAATGAATCAACAAAAGACATGCCAACAGACCGAAAACCGTGGGGCATGTACCGTGATGGAATGACAACAACAAAGTAATTTTCGCACTCTCCAATAGTCGTTGTAAATGGCTATTAACAATATCGTTACCTATGTATTTTCCACTTGTCAGCTTATACTTTTGATCAGCTCCAGCGATAGTAAAACCTTG